>CM046452.1:67930559-68530559 GCA_025506515.1 Flaveria trinervia
GGTTCACAGTGGTGATGCTTGTGGATGTAACAACCGAGAGAACAAGGATGGGAAGAGTGGTTGGAGTTTGATGGAATGATGGTTGTGGTTTCATCGGCCAAAGGTTGCACAAATAGTCGGGTGCTCATCATTAGATCTCCTTTAGACTTATATGATGTCAAGTTTAGGTTTGCTTGGTGGCTTTCTTAGGATAGCGTTGAGTACTTGGTTGCTAGGTTGCGGTGTGAATGGTTGATTAGTGTATGTCCGATTTATGTGTCATACTCAAGAGTGAATGACTTTACTTAATCACTAAGATTAGGGTTAGTCAATGGTTTAAATGTTTAACCAGGTTAGTTGTCGACTTAGGTTAAGATTTCTAGTTGGTGTGTAAGTGATTAACCGGGTTGGTTAGTCTTCTTAAGAAACCGTGAGTTATGTTTGAATGCTTAAGTTTGAGTATTTTTAGTTTGGTATAATTTTTCTTGATGTTATCTTGTTTAGTTAAGTTTTTACCATATATTACATATAATTAAAGCATTTGATATAAACTTAGCTAATCATATATATATAATATATATATATATATATATATATATATATATATATATATATATATATATATATATATATATATATGTATATATATATATATACACACGCACACACACACACACACGTAGACATCCATCCATCCATGCACCAATACACACTTAAGGATTCATATAATTAAAGTGATTTATCTTAATCATATTCTACATAAAACAATCATTTATTAGTAGTTTATAGGAAGTATTAAACTATCTAACCTTGGTTTTAGAGTTGTCACAATCTCCCACTGTAAAAAGAATTTCATCCGAAATTCACTAATGAGTAATCATTAGGGTTGGAGAGAACTTACCCTATCATTTACTCCTCAAATAGGTGTGGATATTTTCTTTTGATTTCATCTTCTCTTTCCCATATAAATTCAGGTCATCTTTTTTTAATTCCACTTGACTATTACTATTGGAATTCTACTTATTCTTAGTTTTTTTTACTTCTTTGTCCATAATGGCTATTGGTTTTCCATGAAATGAAGTCTCTTATCTATCGTGATTACTTGGATTGGTACCTTTAATATCTCATCTATGAGATATTTATTGAAGTTGGATACATGAAAAATGTTATGTATCTCATTTAATTCTTGAGGTAAATCTAATTTATATGCTACAAAATCAATTTTATCAGGTATTTCAAAAGGACTAATATACCTTTGAGTTGAACTTATTTCTTTTTCCAAACCAAATAATTTCTTTTGAGGATGATACCATTAGATATACTTTATCCCCAATTTGAAATTTTAGTGGCTTTCTTCTTTTATCTACATAGCTTTTCTGTCTATCATGGGCTGCTTTCAATTTATTTTTCATTTCAAAGATCTTATTAGAGGTTTCTTGTATAAGTTCGGGGCTTGTAAGTTGACTTTCTCCTACTAAATTCCAACACAAGTGTGACCTACACTTTCTTCCGTATAAAGCTTCAAACGGAGTTATCCTAATGTTAGCATGATAACTATTTTTATATGAAAATTCTATCAAAGGTAAATGTATATTCCAATTACCACCAAAACCTAATATAGAAGCTCGCAACATATCTTCTAATGTCTGAATAGTTTCCTCACTTTGTCTATTTGCTTGTGGGTGATATGTCATACTCATGTTTATTTGAGTTCCTAATGCTTTGTGTAAAGTCTGCCAAAATATTGAAGTAAATCGGATGTTCCTGTTTGATATAATTAAAATGGGTATTCCATGTTTAGACACAATTTCCTTCATGTAAATCCTTTCCAATTTCTCCATCTAATCTTCTCTGATTGGCAAGAAACGAGCTCATTTAGTTAGTCTACCGACTATAACCCATATTGTGTTGTATCCATTTGAAGTTCTTGGAAATTTGGTGACAAACTCCATGGTAATCTGATCCTATTTCCATTCAAGAATTTCTGGTTAGTGTAAATATCCTAAGGGTTTTGATATTCAGCTTTTATCCTAGAACAGATTTCGCATTTCTCTACAAACATTGACACGGATTTCTTCATTCTAGGCCACCAATTTTGATTTATAAAATTTTTATACATTTTCTTATTTCCTGGATGTACGGATTATCTAGACTTATGTGCTTCTTTTAAAATGGTTTCTCTAAGCAATTCATTATTAGGTATCCAAATTCTTCCTGTGAATCTCAAGAGTTCATCTAACAAGACTTCCAAATCTTTAATATGTCCTTCGATTCTTAATTTAGCTTTTTGCTGGGCTTCTCAAATTTGACTTAATAAATCCGAGCGTAATTCCATTATCATGGCACGAACTCGTAATGGTTTGGTTTTCTCTTTCCTGCTTAAAGCATTAGCTACTACATTTTCCTTTCCGAGGTGATATTTGATCTCATAATCATAATCACTTAATAATTCTACCATCTTGTTTGCCTCATATTTAATATCTTTATATCTAATATATGTTGTAAACTTTTAGGGTTTGTTTAAATCATGAACTTAGTTCCATATAGGTAGTGTCTATAAATTTGGAGTGTAAATACTACCGCTCCTAACTCTAAATTGTGAGAAGTATAATTCTTTTCGCTTCCTCTGAGTTGTCTGGATGCATATGCAATTACCTTGCCTCTTTGCATTAGAACAATCCGAATCCTTAATGTGAGGCATCACTATATACCACAAAATCATCTGTTCTTTCAGGAAGTGCTAAAAAAGGGGCATTACACAATTTACTCTTTAAGAGTTCAAATTTAGCATTCTTCCTTTCTCCCCAAACGTAGGGCCTATCTTTCTGAATTAATTTTGTTCAGGGTTGGGCAATTGTTGAAAAGTTCTCTATAAATCTCCTGTAATAACCTACTAATCCCAAGAATTGGCGTACTTCAGTTGGCGTCCTTAGATTTTGAAAATTCTGCATACAATTTTTGTAACACCTGGTTATTTATGCATTTTGAAGCCGACGAATGAAGAAAAAGAAATAAAGTCCAAAGTCAAGGGACCAAACTCGCCAACGAGATAAATTTAAGGAAGTGGGAGTATTTAAGGGAGAGGGCAACCCTTTACTCTATCCCCACACCAATATTTCAGCCAAGAAAAGAGAGGAGAAGAGAGAAAGGAAGAAAAGAGAAAAAAGTGTTGGTTCGAGTAGCCAAAATCATTGAGAAGTGAGTCAAATCAAAGCTCTACTCATTGTGGTCATTTGTGTGAGTTCTTGGAACCCTCTTTTACACATTTTTGAATGATTTTGGGGCTGAAACACATCTGGAAACCCTTTTTTGAGTTTTTGGGTATAAACCCGTTTTTATGCGTATGTGTGTGTATGATGCGTTTAAAGTTGGATTTCGGGCTTGTGTGTGCTTGAATGGTGTTGTGGTATGCATCCCTAAGGTTTAGGATGGTCTATTTGGGCTTAAAATGGGTTTAGATGAGTTTGGAGGCCGAAAACCCTCGGCTGCAGTCGGGATGAACTGCATTCTGCATCAGCTAGGGCTAGGCGACCGAATGGAGGCCATACAGCCAAATAGGATGCGATTGGGGTCCATTCGAACGATTAAAGTTCCATTCGCATAATTGAAGGTCCATTCGCACGATTGAAAGGCCAGTTGCATGGAGGTCATGCGTTGAAGGTTCAGTCGCATAAGTGCTCATCCGCATTAGTCCATTCGCATAAGGTCCATCTGCATTAGTCCATTCGCACGATTAGGTGTTTATTCGCATGAGTGTTCATCTGCATTGGTTCATTCGCATGATGTTCAGTCGCATGGAGGCCATGCGATTGAAGGGTGTCCATACGCCTGAATAGGGTTGGCACTCGAGGAAAGTGTAGTTTGACTTCTGACTTTCAGGGGAAAGTGCAGATGTAAGTTTTGACAAAAAGATTCCCATAAGTTGATGTAAGATGATGATTGAGGCCTTAGAGAGCATGTTGAGCATGATGATGATGATGTTGCATGATATGTATGTATGATGTTGCCCTGTTTGATAATGATGATTGTGTATAATATGTTCCTTGTTATGATGTATGTTTATCTTTCCGTGGCTTTACGTGTTATGTTAATGAATGAACCGAAAGTATTATGTAATGTAAGCGAAAGATAATGAAAGAGGAACATGATGAATGAATGCATGCACTAATGAACAAATGAATGTAAGAAGGCTTGCAAGTAAATGTATGGAGGTGCACACCCGATGAAGGTGTTAGCTCAACGGTGTGCGGGTTAGCTACCCCGAAGGATGCACAATGGGGTCCAATCTTTGTGATTGATCATATGAATAGGATCCTTGCCGCTTGCCCTAGGTGCTAGAGTCAGCTTCGTGCACAATGTTCGAGGTCTATGAAAGACCTCAGGATCAGTTACCTGCTTCGTGCACAATGTTCGGGGTATAGCATATGGCATTGATCCAGAATGAAAGAGAAAAGATTAATGGTGAATGTACTTGCCCTAGGTACTGGAGTCAGCTCCATGCCCAATGTTCGAGGTCTATGAAAGACCTCAGGCCCAGTTACCCGCTTCGTGCACAATGTTCGGGGTAATGTACATGTCACTGGAAGTAATGAATGAACGAATGAAAGTAAGAATGTATGAAAGAATGAAAGCTAACGTATAGATGATGAAGATAATAATGATGTTATCTGTATATGTATGATGTATGATCTCATGAACGTAAAGTATGGTTTTTAACAAAAGATAAGTATGTTTTATTTATAAAACTAGAACTCACTCAGCAACGCTGACTTTGATGTGTTTCTAGTTTGTAGGTAATAGTTGCTGAGGATGGCACGAGCCGACTACTCAGCTCATTTGGGATGGCATTATTTTGATTAATGTTTTTGCATTGTAATACGAACAAGCTGTTTTGTAATGAATGTTTTATGAACTTGAAAAAGCGTTTACATGGGAATTAAATATTATTTTAGTGTTCCGCTGCGATATTATGAAATACGAATGTAAATATATGTTTTATGTGCTATGAGAAACCAATTGTAAACGTCCCGGGAACGGGGCCTTACAAGTTGGTATTAGAGCCTAAGTTTAAGTGAAATGGGTAACTTTTCAAAATAAACTGAAAATGGGACGGAAAGGGAATGGGATACCAATCTGAGTAGCTGCATGCCATCAGGTATTTTCGTAAAGTTAACCGGTATTATGTGTGCATGGTATGTGGTTATGTGTTGTATGTAGATTTAAATATTGATGTAGTCAGGACAGGTAATGCTTGGGGTATGAAGAGTAAAGTAAGTGGCTAATCACAACTAGCCACTATAATTAGGGACTTACTATACTTGACATAAACTGGGCTGTTCCCTTGAATGACCGTGTCGGTGTTTGAAACTTTCAGTGTGCGTGTGATGGCCAGTGGTAGATCTTCGAAAGCTTCACGGGGTGGAGGTCATGGTGCTGAACCGCGAACCAAGAGAGGGAGACCCAGAGTTAAGAAGGTGGTTCCTGAAGAACTAGAGACCCCTTATCCGGAGGGTGGCGACGAGAACGCCAATCTGAGAGCCTCAGCGAAGGAGGCTGTTGTTGAGGAAGTTCATCAGGTCATGCAGGCAATCTTACCGTCTATGGTGACCGAAGTGATTAAGGCAGTACGTGAAGGGGAAAGAAAGGAGAGAAACAGGTCCTCGGGAGGATGGGAACAACCGGAGCCGAAAACGGTTCCCTCTGATGATGAGGAAGAGGAAGAGGAAGAAGAGCCTGCGCTGGAGATGGCACGAGGCTGTAACTATGGGGCATTTATGAGATGCAAGCCCCTAACTTTTGATGGTAACGACACTACTGCTACTGCTCACCGGTGGGTGAGGGAAATGGAGGTTGTACTTGATATCAGCGTGTGCCGAGAGGACCAGAAGGTGAAGTTTGCTACCCACTCCTTTGTGGACTCAGCTCTATGTTGGTGGGACAATATTGTCCAAGCTGAGGGAACCAGGGCGATTGGGAGAATGAGATGGTCTGAACTGAGAAAGAAGGTGATTGAGGACTTTTGTCCTCACCGGGAAATGGACAAGGTTGAGAGGGAGTTTTTGCAATTAGAGGCGGGAACGATGACACACCAAGAGTACACCACGAAGTTCAATGAAATGGCATGTCTGGAGCCAGATCAAGTGACGCCTCTGTCATTGAAGTTTAAAAGGTACATCCAGGGTTTGCCAGCGGACATTCACAGGCACATGATCGCCGCCCGACCGAGCACGTTTAGGTTAGCGATGGATTTAGGAGGGAGGTTGTATGATGAGAGGAGTGTGGTGGTGGTGGCTGAAGGTAGTCGGAAGGGGGGAGGTGATAGAAACTGGAATGGAAAGAGGTTTGGTCGGGGTGGTGCCTCGACGAGTAACCAGAAGGCACTGGTGGATGACCGCCATGTAGCCACACCGGGTACGGGATCGAAAAAGTGTGGCAAGTGTGGGAAGGAGCACGGTGGCGAGTGTAGATGGGGGTTGAATGTGTATTTAAAATGTGGGAAACCTGGTCATATGGCTAGAGATTGCAGGGGTGTGAGGTGTTTCAACTATGGAGAAAGTGGTCATATGGGTAAAGATTGTTAGAAGCCAATGGCTGTGGGTTCCGGGGCGAAGAAGACTGGGAGTGAAGGACCAAGGGCGAGCGCCAGGGCATTCACTATGACACAGGAGGAACACATGAGGAAGCTAGGACAGACCCTGATGTTGTGTCCGATACGTTTCTAGTAAACCAAACTTTAGCTTTTGTGTTATTTGATTCGGGTGCCGGTAAAAGTTTTATTTCTGCTTCTTTCTATGCTAAGCTGCCTGTTAGTAGTAGACATGTTGATGCGCCCTTCGATGTAGAAACTGCCATAGGTAAGTCTACCAGGATCTTTGAGATGATAGAGAACTGCGATGTGTAGCTAGAAGGTCATAAGTTTCCTATTAGACTGTTCGTGATGACCTTAGGTGGTTTCGATTTGGTTCTTGGGATGGATTGATTAGCAGACTTTGAGGCAAACATTGTGTGTCGCAAAAAGATGATTCAGCTATCAGCGCCTAACGAGAGTTCGGTGACGGTTTATGGTGATCGGGTCACGATAATTTCGAAAGTGATTTCGATGGCGGTGGCGGGAAAGTGTATGAGGCGTGGATGTAGTGCCTATTTGGCCTATGTAAAGGATATAGATACGCCAGCACCACAACTGTCTGATGTATCGGTTGTGTGTGATTTCCCAGATGTGTTCCCGAAAGACTTATCAGGAGTGCCACCTGATAGAGAGATTGAGTTTCAGATTGATATGATACCGGGTGCCCAACCTGTTGCCAAGGCACCGTATCGGTTGGCTCCAACTGAGATGAAGGAGTTGATAGAGCAGTTGCAAGAGCTGCTGAATAAGGGGTTCGTCAGACCGAGTATCTCTCCTTGGGGTGCTTCGGTCTTGTTTGTGAAGAATAAAGACGGTCGTATGAGGATGTGTATTGACTACCGTGAGCTGAACAAGTTAACGGTGAAGAACCGATACCCCTTACCGAGAATAGATGATTTATTCAATCAGCTTGAAGGTGCCAGTTGGTTTTCAAGGATAGATCTTCGATCTAGGTATCATCAGTTGAAGGTGAAGGAACAAGATATCCCTAAAACAGCTTTTCGCACACGCTACGGTCACTACGAGTTTCTTGTCATGTCTTTTGGTTTGACCAATGCGCCAGCTGCTTTTATGGATCTGATGAATCGTGTGTGTCGGCTGATGTTGGATAAATCAGTGATTGTGTTTATTGATGATATCCTGATTTATTCGAAGAGCGAGATTGAGCATGCCGGTCACATTCAGAGGTGTTGGAGACGTTGTACAGGCAAAGCCAACATGGTGGCTGATGCCCTTAGCCGAAAAGAAAGGCCCGAGCCAATTTGGGTGAAAGCATATCAACTGATCATGACCTCTGTTGATACATGTATGTCCCTAGATCATGATATGAAATGTAATAGATCTTGTTTATCTGATTTTGATGTAATTTGATATGATTAATGAAATGATATTGATTGTTTGTGATTTGTAATGACTAATATTTCATTAATGAGTCGATATTGAATTGGTTAATTAGGATAGTGATTGTGTGAATGGTTACACAAAATGTTTATTAATTAATACATTCAGACTTAACATAATGAAGTTCTCATGCGAATGGCCCATACGAATGGACCACACGCATGAATAACTTCATACGATTGACACAGACGCACGACTGAACCAGGAGACTGGATCAGTCGTATGATTGACACATAATATTGGCTCAGTCGCACGACTGAACATCAGTCGTGCGGATGGATCAACCGCATGGTTCAATCGCACGACTGAACCATGCTTATGGTCCAGTCACCCGAATGAACAATACTAACCTATAAATACAATCCATTTGTGAAAATAAGAGAGCATTCATTCATTACAATTCCAGACGTGCCCTAGCCGTCCAGAAGCCTCCTAATTCATTCTCCAAGTTCATAGAACACATTAGATTGATTTCCAATCGATTTCTAAAGTTAGTTTCAATTCTTTATTGATTCTTCGTGTGTTCTCACTGATTGGATCGTCAATCAAATAGGATTCCGCACTATTTGATCTGGTTTACACGCTAATCACTAGGTATTTTTGTTCAAATACCAGGTCCTAACAAGTGGTATGAGAGTATTGGCTCTTGATTACGTTTGATTCAATCAAGATTGATAAAAAGCTTGTGTTTTTGCACTAAAAATGCAATCTTTTGTGTCAGAAGTGATCTTGGACGTTCCCTGCTCATCAAAGTTTGGTTTCTACGGACTTAGGCGATTAGACCTTGCGAAAGTTCGAATTTTTACGTCTAAAACATGTTTAACCTAGAAATTTTCGCAAAACAGCAACTTGAGTCGCACGAGTGAGCCATTCGCATGACTGGACCTCATTCGCATTGCTCAGACGCACGATTGGACATAGTCGCATCTCCATTCGTACGATTGAACCATTCCCATAGTTCATTCGCACGGATAGCCCAATCACATCCTTCAGTCACACCAGTTGACAGTTTGTTTAAGTGACTTAAAGTTATTCGCCATGGAAGATCAAATGTCATCCTTTACTGCTGGGAAGGACTCTAGGATCTAGAACCTGCTGTTACTTGAGAGTGAGGTGGGTAATCATAATAAACCACCAAAGCTTTTAACATTAGATGAGTTTCCCACTGGAAACAACGTTTTGAGATCTACCTCAATGGAGTGGATCTGAATTTGTAGGAAGCTATCGAGATTGGGTATAGTATGCCGGTGGCAGCCGATGGAGTAAAGCTAACCTTAGGAGGGATGATAGACGCCAGAAAGTTAAATATAATGCAGAGAAGAAGGTTTATGCATTGATTACACAATCTATCCCTAAAGACATTTTTCACCAGTACTCAAAGAATAAGCAGTCCAAGAAACTATGGGATGAGCTGGAAACGAGGTATGACGGGAATGCTTCGTTGAAGTCAATCAAGGCTAAGGAGTTAAAGAAGGAATTCGATAACTTTTCATTGATGGGAAACGAGAGTTTGGACGATGTTATAGATAGATTCTACCATCTGATGAGTGAACTGCATACACATGGGGTGGCTACTACCATGGAAGAGAAAGTTGGTAACTTTGCAGACGGATTGCCGGAAAAGTGGGCTTCATTCGTGTCTAACCTGAGACAGAATGGAATGCTGGGAAAGCTGGATATAAATGACTTCATTCTAAAGCTGCGAGAAGAAGCACTTAGGATGAAGTACAGAGCTCAGAAGTCTTCGTATACTCAGAATCCAGCTTTGTACAATGCCACGCCTCAAGCTAAGACATCTGGAGCACCTCTCCAGACTGCATTTGTGTGTAGCCCATCGGGTCCTTCACATGCTTCTCCTCAGGATCAGACACGTCGGGGTCTTCTTGTACCCATCATATGGATCTGAAACAAATGCTACTAGACTGAATACCGAGAACCTCGGTAATGTGACGGTAGAAGTAGCTCGAGAACACATGGATCTTTTGGCAGCAGGGGTTCATTCTTATGATGGACTTGTTGCTGGGAAGATTGGAAACTGTCATCTGGCAGACGAGGACTACGAGCAGGTGGACGAAATGGAGCTTAAGAGAATGGACATAAGGTGGGCCTTAGCTAGTGCTGTCCGGAGAGCGAAGAAGTTTGTGAAAAAGACGGACAGAACTTGGTAGCTACTAAGGATACCACATTTGGCTTTGACAAGAGCAAAGTGACCTGCTTTAACTGTGGGGAGAAGGGTCACTTCAGAGAGAATGTGTTAAGCCAAAGAAGACGGGAAACGGGAACCCATTCTCATCCTTCACTCGTCAAGACAAGCAAGCTACTAGTTCTACTTCATCGAGCAAGGATCCAAAAGCCTTGACTGCTCATGATGTTGAAGGACAGAACTGGAGCTTTAGGTTTGTCTCTCCAGGGGAATCAAACATTGCAAGTTTAGAAGACTTTGATGATGATTCTGCGAGTGAAGGAGATCTAGCAGGTGATATAGCGATGTCTGATATTGAAGAGACAACTGCATCTGAGGTCAGCTACAAGCCTAAAGAGGAGACTACCAGAGCAAAGACAGAAAAGACAGAATCACCAGAACCAGAGACATCTGATGCTGCGTTGATGGCTAATGCTTCTAACCAACTCAAGTAAGTACCACTGACCAATGTTTGATAATCATGCGTTTTGATTGTAATACATTTAGAAATAGCATAGATGAGAAATTTGCTAGGTTATTAGATCATAATGATAACTTGGTAAAAGATTTACAACTGTGCACCGAGGCGAATAGAGTATTAAAACGAAATGAGCATAGTTACAAAGAAGAGATAGACCTTTTGACTAAACAGCTTAGGGAAACCGAAGTAGTTGCTTTTAACCAAGCTAATGACATTAGGTACTATCTAAACCCTAGAAGACACTAAGAAGCAAAAGGCAGTTATAGAAGTAGAAGTAAACTCATTAAAACAGAAACTGCACAGTTGGACAAGTTCATCACACATAGTCCAACACTTAGTGAGAGAAAGAAACAATGGGGAGGGTTTGGGTTAAAAGTGGTTACCCCACCATCTAAGACCTTGATGAACACTAAGAGTAGACCTGTAAATGACAATCCCATCAAGGATTATGTGGTGTCTACTCCTATTGTTAGTGATCCAGATTCCTCATGTTCAACCATTAACTCTGGAAACAAACAAAAGCAGGCCACGTCAAAGGCTAAGGGTAAATTGCCTTGTGCTAATCGGAAAAAGAGTTTGAAAAGGTTAACTTAAAGTCAGGGTCAAACAGAGTCAAATCAGAACCTAAAAGGACTTCAAATAGACAAAAACCAGTTAACCAAAAGGAAAAAGATATTAAACATGTTAAAACAGTTAACTGGTTAAACAAGTAAAAACATCAAAAGAACCAGAGTCAAACCTAAAGTAAGTGATGTTACTAGAGTGTCACACATGTCTCCACAAAGAAAGTTTAATCATAAAGTGATAGCAGGTCATGCTACAACTAGGGAGAATGTGGACACATTGCTTCCTATTGTCTTCATTATCAGACACCTAGGAAAAAGATTGAACTTCAGGACCCAAAACCTAGGTCTTCTAAGAGGAGTTCTTTAACTCCACCTAGAAGAACTAGTGAACAAAAGTTCAACCCGTTAGCCAGTCGACTGTGTATCACAAACAGGCATTGCACAAATCTAGCTTATGGAAAGAGAATTCAACCTCTGTGTCTGATGATGATGACAAGAAGGAACCTGGGCTACCCTCACCCTCTAAGGGTCAATGGGTTGAATTTATGATGTGTGATGCCTCTGGGTAGGCTGGGTTCCTAACCTAACTAATCCTTTACATTGTATGTGCAGGGTGTTCGCTACAGTCCTGAAACTAACACATGGATTATAGACAGCAGAGCATCCAGGCACATGACAGGAAACAGGGCTCTTTTATCTAACGTCAAGCAAATAAAAGGGGGCATGTTTCGTTTGCTGGAAACAAGGGAGGATATATCATAGTCAGGGAGAAGTGGGAAATCAGAAAGTTAAGTTTGATAAGGGAACTATGTTCAACAACTTCAAAATAACTTACTCTCTGTTTCCCAAATCTGCGATAAGGGATTTAAAGTCATCTTCGACAACAAGAAGTGTTACGTGCTCAAGAAAGATTACGTGATCCCAGAAGACCATGTTTTGATGACTGCTTCAAGATATAAAGACCTTTATGTTTTGGATATGTCAACAGCTGCTACAACGGATCAGGAGGTTCAGTGTTTTCTATCTAAAGCTACTGAGAAGGATTCCATCTCCTGGCATAGGAGAATGGGACACGTTAGTGAAAGGAAGATGAATCACTTGATTCAGAAGGATCTGGTGAGAGGAGTTAATGTCAAGAACTTCTAGCTTCCTGATTTTTATGTAGCTTGCAAGAAAGGCAAACAGACGAAGAAGTCTCATAAGGAAAAGAAAATTCATTCAATAGAACTTCCTCTTGAACTTCTTCACATGGATCTATTTAGTCCAGTCAGTACAAAGAGCATAGGAGGTGACTTGTACTGTTTAGTGGTTACTGATGACTACTCAAGGTTCTCGTGGGTAATGTTTCTGAAGTCCAAATCAGAAACATTTGAGTCTTTCAAGGAGTTAGTAACCACACTGGAATCTCTCTACAAGCTAAGGTTAGACAGTACGCTCAGACAACAGGACGGAATTCAAGAACTAGTGGATGGAGGCTTACTGCAATGAAAAGGGTATTGTACATCAATTCACTTCTGCCTACACGCCTCAGATGAATGGTGTTTCTGAGCGAAAGAACAGAAGCTTGATTGAGACAACACGGACTATGCTGGCAGACTCGAAACTGCCTATCCAATTTTGGAATGAGGCAGTTGCTAATGCATGTTATACACTGAATCGAGTTCTGATTGTCAAGCGTCACAGCAAGACATGTTACGAGCTACTACAAAGACGTAAACTGAATCTGGAGTATCTCGAACCATTTGGCGCACCGTGCACACTTCTGAAGAAAACACAAGAAGGTAAATTCAGTGAGAAGGTGGATGAAGGAATCTTTCTAGGATACAACATTCCAAACAAGAGGGTTTACAACAACTCAACGGGTCTAGTAGAAGTGTGGTGTAATGTTGACGTTCAGCGATATACCACACCACCTACTGGCAAAGGACCCGCCTATTTCTTCGACTATGATGGATTCTTCAAGTCCTTCAACATCTCTCTCTCTCTCGGATGACGAGTTAGCTACACGGATGATGTATGATATCTTGAATACACCAACATCAAGCTCACTGGGAGGATCATCTATTCAGTCAGGGGGAGTAGTCGACGACAGTGACTCCTCCTCTGAAGATGAAGCTGAAGAAGATGACCAGAACAGTCAGGAGGAACAGGTTCCCGCTCCTGAAAGTCCACAAGCATCTACCAGTGATGTACCTTCGACTTTGGAGCCTCAAATTCCAACTACCTAAGCTGCAGAACCAAATGTTCATAATCTTGGCTTTAAGGTAGTTGTTCCTACTACTCCACGATCACGACTAAATGTCTATCATCCCCTAAACATTGTCATTGGGGATTTCAGATCAGGAGTACAAACCCGAAATCAGCTATACTCAGCTGATTACTCCTCAGTTATGGAAAAGGGATATATTCATGATGGTGCTTATCGGTGTTTTGTCTCACAGTTTGAGCCAAAATACGGTAGTGATGCACTAAAAGAGAGGCGTGGGTGAGTGCCATGCAAGAAGAACTTCTTCAGTTCAAGAAGTTAGGTGTATGGACTCTGGTTGATAGACCTAAAGGTGCTAAGGTCATTGGCACCAAATGGGTCTTAAAATGCAAGAAAGATGACCAAAGAGTCATTATCAGGAACAAGGCTCGATTGGTGGTTCAAGGATTTTGCCAAGTCGAGGGAATTGACTACAATGAAGTGTTTGCACCCATGGCGTGGATGGAAGCCATTCGCATCTTCCTTGCCTATGCATCGTACATGAAGATTAAAGTCTACCAATTAGATGTGAAGAGTGCATTTTTCATGGGGAAATCAGAGAAACAGTCTATGTCAGTCAACCCGAGGGATTTGAAGATCCTTATCATCGGGATAGAGTTTACAAACTCGACAAGGCTTTATACGGGCTTCATCAAGCTCCAAGAGCTTGGTATGAGAAACTCTCGACTCATCTTGAGAAACTCGGCTTTCGCAGGGGAGTCATTGACTGCACACTGTTCATCAAAGAAAAAGGTGGCGACCTACTACTCGTACAGATCTATGTCGATGACATAATCTTCGGTTCAAAGAACAAAGAGTTATGCAAAGAATTTGAAGCAGTTATGAAGAAAGAATTGAGGAGTGAGTGCTGGGGGGAGATGAAGTTCTTTCTCGGGTTAGAGGTGGATCAGACTCCAAATGGGATATTTTACATGAGACCAAGTATGTAGGAGACATCTTAGTCGTTTTGACATGGAGAATGCTCTGCGTGCTGGGACTCCACTTGCTACGAATCACGATAGCATATGACCTGATGAAAATGGACATCTTCTAGATGCCACAATGTATCGATGAATGATTGGATCCTTCATGTATCTCACTGCCTCAAGACCTGATATCATGTATGCTACATGTTTATGTTCTAGATATCAGGCTAAGCTAAGGTCAACCATCTGATCGGGGTCAAAAGGATATTTCGTTATTTGAAGGGTACACGCACACTTGGGTTGTGGTATCCTCAAGATGATGACTTTGAGCTCACGGCGTATAGTGACTCGGATTACGAGGGCTGTAAGATGAATTACAAGTCTACATCAGCAGGGTGTCAATTCTTTAGGAGAAGATTAGTTACCTGGTAATGTATGAAGCAGACATTGGTTGCATTGTCAACTTGTGAAGCCGAATACGTTGCTGCTGCAAGTTGTTGTTCATAAATCATCTGGATTCAACAGCAAATGCGGGATTACGGTTTAAAGTTTTCTTCTACTCCTATTTTTGTTGATAACTCTGTTGCAATTGCAGTAACTAAAAATCCGGTCCAACATCCAAAGACCAAACATATCGGTATTAAATACCATTTCATAAGAGATTGTTTTGAAAAGAACTTAATTGATATGGTAAAAATTAATACTGATTTTCAACGCGCTGACCTCAATACTAAAGCCTTTGATAAACCACGTTTTCAATATCTGCTAGAGGTCAACGGCGTTAAAAAGCAAAGTGATGTTATTCCTGATGATGATCATGTGTAGTCCGATGTAGCTTAGTAACTCTTTCATTTTATTTTACTTTATTTGATTAATTTAGTTCGTTTTAAATTTAACTCATGGTATTCTACTGTTTATTAAAATCCTAAAATAATTAAACCAGTTATGATGTTAGTATTTTAGGGGGAGAATAAGTCAGCATGTAACATTATAAAAATAAAAAAGAAGAGACGAGAGAGAAGGAGGAAAGCTGATATAAGGTAGATCGTATCTGTGATACCGATTCAAACCCTTGGAATATGATAGTACAGGAACAAATCAAGAGGGACTTTAAAAATTTAATTTAGAAAGATGCAACAATTCAAAGTATAAGTCTGTGTAGTCT
The DNA here is from genome assembly GCA_025506515.1 of Flaveria trinervia. Taxonomy (NCBI): domain Eukaryota; kingdom Viridiplantae; phylum Streptophyta; class Magnoliopsida; order Asterales; family Asteraceae; genus Flaveria; species Flaveria trinervia. The sequence goes on from CM046452.1 coordinate 67,946,133, forward strand.
AAGCAATACAAAAAGGGAAGATGATAGAAAAACTGGTAACTATGAAGGTAACACACAGAGAGTAGACCTAGAGGTTGCTAGATCACAAAGATATGTCGGTAGATTCAGCACAATAGATGAGAAGACCTGACTGGTGATTTCAGGATCAAACTAAGTTGTTCAACTGACGTGGGCTTCCATCTTATCACTGGTAACACAATCAACAATATTCCAATGAGGGGTAATGAGCATGTAAACGCCACAAATGTGTGCGGATGACCATAAATTGAGCAAAGCACAAAAAAAAATGAAAGAAAAATGCTATCAAGCTAATGACTTATGTTGTTGGTGCATTTTGTGCAAAATAAAATCAAGCTGCTCTAACAAGGAGATAGGTTGTGTGCCTCTCTGCTGTGCGATGGCACTGACCTGAGGATAAGCATAACCTAGATATTCTAGAATTCATTGTTATTTGCCGGCTCTCTGCTGTGCGATGGCACTGACCTGAGGATTGGCTTCTCTTTGAAATCTCTAAGAATAGTCTCTTCTTGTAAAAATACCCGTAGACCGCTCAAGAGCTCCTGAGGAATGTTGATTACCATATAAGTGTGGGATCCACAAATGTTAGTTGAAATAATTAAACCTAAATCTATCGCCAGTCTGTGTCAAAAGTCTGTGTATGGATTTAAGAGGACAAATATACTAACAATTTTGTGGCTGCAATTTTTGAAAGTTCAAATCAATGTGGTAATCTAATAGTTCCAGTATGATTTCCTAAAAGTTGCTAAAGACTTTGGATAAAAACCAAGAATAGAGCATCAAAAGATTTTGACAACAAGTCCCAAATGATTTGACTTGCCTGTATGATTCCAAAATTGAATTGGTCCAGGTGTGGTAAATCTAAGTTGAAGCTGCCTATTCCGGAACCAAATCCCGTAGATTTCCATCTTAGGATTTATCTCTCACAAAAAGCCAAAAACAAGTCTTTATTTTGGGTACGTTAGTTTAGTTTTTTTTATTATTCACTTAGTCTTTTGGTTTTGTTTGTTTGGCGGACTACATCATAAAAATCGATAGGGATTAACTCACTAAAAGGTTCATGTCTGAGATGACCACATGAATTTTCAAGTTTAAAGCAGTCACATCTGAGGTGACAAAGTGTTTAAAAGAGTCATGTCTGAGGTGACAAAATTGGTTAAAATGATCATGTCTGAGATGATCAAAAACTCATAATGATATTTCAAAAGTTAAAAGGGTCTTAAAAGTAAAATGTTCAAAATGGTAGAACATTTACTAAGTGTGATCCATTCGCACGACTGGACATGAAATTTAGTCATTCACCCGAATGGCGTATAAGAATGATCCATTCGACCGAATGACAGGGTGCGAATGAGTCAGTCGACCGACTGAGACTCAGTCGGTTAACTGAGGGTGCGAATGAAAGGGCACGGATGAGTCAGTCGACCGACTAAGACTTAGTCGGCCAACTGACAGCGACTGACTGAGCCAATCGCACGACTGAACCTCAGTCGCCCGAATGAACTGAGCGAATGAGGCCAGTCGGCCGATTGAACTTAGGTTCAATATTTAAAGGGCCTTAGTCGATCGCATTGTACTCATCACTCTTAATCGCACCCAAATCGCATTTCTTCCCGTTACTCTGCCAAAATTTCTAGAGATCTTGTGTTCACATTGCTGTTGATTCTCTGACGTTCGATTGACGATTATACAGGTACATTGTAGTTAAATCTTCCGAAATAAGAAGATCTTGAATCCAAATATGTGATATTCGAATGAAACAAGAACCAGACTGAAAAATGCCCTAATAACCTACATAAACTAAGCAAAATGTTAACATTAAGTTAATAGGTTATTAGTGACAAGATGGCGAGTCTAATGGACTATTAAACCATGTTAAATTACTTGTATGGTCAAGATTCGAACCACAGGCGACTGATCAGTGGGACAAGCGACTGGTCATCCGGATGAACTCTAATCGCACGATTGAATCTTGCGATTGGGTCAATCGGCCGAATGAACCATGCGAATAAGTTCAGTCGGCCGACTGAAGCAATCGCAGACTCAGTGAGCAGATTGAACTCAGTCGCATGTTATTCACCCGAACGAGCTCAGTCGCACGAAAGAACAAGCGACTGACTCCAGTCGCATGATTCATTCGCACGAATGAATCAGAATGAATTTAAACATTACACTTAGAACTTAATTTTGATGTATTATGTACTAATGATTCTGTGTGTTGTGTTTCAGAAAAATGGCTGATAGATGGTCCATTAACCCAAAGCACAACATATGTGCTCACTTGGATCATACTACTCGGAACGGGGCCGAGTTCACAGAGATTATAGCCTTCCTTAGATGCTCCCGGATACATAAGGCTATATCTACACCTTGCACGCCCTACAGGTCATTACACCAGGCATTCTGGGAGAATGCCTCAGTTGATCGCTCTCGTGAGCCGTACAGTATACGGAGCTCCATTCTGGGTCAGGATATCGAGGTTACTGCTGCTGATTTCCAGAAAGTTCTTGAATTTAGGGACGATACGAATCACCCCACCAAATTACATCCACTGACTGTGAGGGGCTGCTTCCTCAGAATCAAGTACACGGGGGACATAGACTCGGGTGTGCTCAATAAGAGCAACCTGTGCCCTCTGTACAAATACTTGGCACATGTGATCCTGAAGTGCATTGCTTCGAGGAGGGGTGGGTTCGATGATCTATCAGATCAGATTCAAAATGCCTTCGTGGCACTGGTGCTGAACCACCCTTTCAGCTTTTCGAGTATGATCTTTTCCTCTCTGATAGAGAACCAGGAAGCAAAAGGGAAGGAAGGATTTTGTATGTACCCCAGGTTTCTACAGCTAATCTTCAATGAAAAGCTACCACTTCTCCCAAAGGAGAGTCATAATGCAATTACTTTGGAAATTATGGATGACACGACCTTGGGTCGGATGAGGGTGTATAGAGGCAAACAAGTGAAGCCCCAAGTGAAAAGGTTAATTGGACATTTGGCAAACGAGAAATATGTGGCGCCGGGGAGACGAAAATGGCGTCATGATGACAGTGACTCTGATTCTGAGCCTGTTGGTCTACCAGTTGATGACGACGATGATGACGACAGTGGTGATGGTGGAGATACAAGCCCCATTCCATCTAGGGCCACTACCACTGATATACCATCTCCACCATCCACCCACGATGGAACTGAGTCTGCTGGTTTCCATCAGGATTTTGTTCCTGGTGAGGAGGATAAGGAGTCGGAAGATGAGCCCCTGACACGTACTGTGGTAAGCAAGGTTGTTCCCACAGAACATGGGCTAAGGGCGGTTGGTGAACATCCAAGAGACTCAGGAGAGACAGCCACTGATCCGAGTTATGCACCGGAGTCAGCCAACAGGGTTGTAGGGGGAGCATCCACCTCAACGGGAACGAGGAGGAAAAGGATGGCTCAACCCCATGGTCAGAAGAAGAAGAAAAGACGTCTCACCTTCGTTACCTCCACAACCACATCTGCCACCACCACTACCACTTCCACAATCATACCATCCACCACCATAGCCACCACACCTGCCACCACCACAACCACTTCCACAGCCACAACCACCACAGCCACCACATCTACTACTACCACCACCACACCTCCCACCACTATACGGATTCCATCTACCACCATATCTTTCACTCCCACATCACCTCCACCACTTCACAGACCCATCTTCACTACAGCAACCACCACCACCGCTACCCACCAAGCTGGATCCTCAGCCCATCCATCTCATCCATATGTATCACCCCTACCTCCAATTGGGGTAGAGGAACAGCTGTCTGCGCTCAACAGGATGGTGTGCGCCTATTAGCAGCAGATGAGGAGAAGGTGGCTCAGATCCGTCAGCTTGCTGATCTTACTGCTGCTCAGTCTCACCAGATAGAAGAGCAGGCTAGAGTGATAAAGGAGCAGGCCCAACAGATGGCTGCTTAGAGCCTTGAGATAGCCCAACTCCAAGCACATAGTGTCACATCAAACAAGAAGATAGAGGAGTTGGAGAAGGCGAAGAAGACAATCATGTTAAAGTTAAAGGGATCTAAGGAAGAGCCCTTGAAGATCAAAGAGGGAGACAAAGATGACGATGATGATGAAGTTGATGATGAGGATGATGAGACAGAGGAGGATGAGGGGCAGAAGAAGAAAGGACACAGGAGAAGGATGATGATGATACATCAGGAGGAGATGCAGCTGCATCGGCCTCTGCTTCAGGTCAAGAAAGGAGGTCCAAGAACATACAAGACCAACCAGCTTCTTCCTCGGCTCCACCAAGTGACGAGACGATGATACAGGACGAAAGTAAAGATTAGATGTTTATGTACTTAATTACTTTTGTATTTGAATCATGTATTGAAATCTATGTATTAATGTTTAAATTCAGTTTAATGCATTTCTGTTTTGATAAATTACTAATGGTTGATATGTTGAATGTGTAAATCAAACAGATCCAAATTACCAAAGGGATGAGTTTGATGTTGCTCCCCTTCAGCAAGTCAAGACTCAGCTAACAATGATTCTTGATCTGCAAGGGATCGTAAGGAGGTCGGTGAGTTATACCCTTGAAGAAGGGGAAATAATTCACGACCTATCAAACGAGTAACTTGCAGAAATTTTCAAGCTCAATCCAGATGAGATAGTGAAGAATGGTCCGACATGCGACTCGACTAGTGACGAAGAGCTCAACGATGTTGATGAAATCGAGATTGAAGATGTCACTGCCGAGCACTACCCTCAGTACACTGACAATGAGGGAAATATGGTCCCCAATCTCGGTGAATCCCTCGTCAGCAATACTTTTGAGGTGTTAGAAAAGATGGAGCTAGAGTCGGAGAAAGTAGAGGAAACGGCCCAAGCCTCAATTGATGATGTAGATATTCGAAAGGCTGAGTAGGCTGCGTGTTTTGAAGAAGTTAGAGCCCAACGCGCTGCACTGAAGCAGGATGCCTACACCAAACTCTACAGAGTCAAGAAACATCATAAGGTGATTGGCAGGATCATAGCATGGGCGTATTTTGAGGATCTTAACATATATGCAGTTAAGAGGGAAAAGGGCATAGAGTACTTTAGATTCCCACATGATCTGAAGACTTTACCAGGTTTTTGCTCAACCAGCTGGCCAAACTAAAGCTTTTGTATGCTGACCCGAGGAAGATGTCAGGCTGGTTCGAGGCTGCCCTAAAGAAGGAGTACCACACCAGGTGGGTGAACTTCAGACCCCAATAGCCTACAAGGTATATCAGAAGGTCTGAGGTTGATTTCATTACTGGAAAGCCGAAGATAGTGTTGAAGTGGAGTCCTCCGCGCACAATGTCAAGAATCCCACTCAGGGGAATGCCACAGGATTTCACTCCACACTTTAGGTGGTGGTACTACGATTGGAGAACAGCAGAAGCGGTCATAGTCCTAAACAAGGAGGGCCAAATGGATACGATCAGGGTATTCGACCCAATGTGGCTTACCAACTTGTCAGCAAATGATGTCTACACACTATACAAGTGGCCATTGTTCTATGATACGCAAGATATTGTACAAGCCCTCCAGTTCCAATATGTCATAAGACTCTGCTTCGCGTTTGAGATTCACGCGGGAGTCACAAAAGAGGACAAGTACAAGAAATATGAGGAGGTGTTGCAGAAAACAAGACATTAGAGAGATCTAGGTCCAAGGGGGAGTTTGTTGATACATGTATGTCCCTAGATCATGATATGAAATGTAATAGATCTTGTTTATCTGATTTTGATGTAATTTGATATGATTAATGAAATGATATTGATTGTTTGTGATTTGTAATGACTAATATTTCATTAATGAGTCGATATTGAATTGGTTAATTAGGATAGTGATTGTGTGAATGGTTACACATAATGTTTATTAATTAATACATTCAAACTTAACATAATGAAGTTCTCATGCGAATGGCCCATACGAATGGACCACACGCATGAATAACTTCTTACGATTGACTTAGTCGCACGACTGAACCAGGAGACTGGATCAGTCGTATGATTGACACATAAGATTGGCTCAGTCGCACGACTGAACATTCAGTCGTGCGGATGGATCAACCGCATGGTTCAATCGCACGACTGAACCATGCTTATGGTCCAGTCACCCGAATGAACAATACTAACCTATAAATACAATCCAATTCATGAAAATAAGAGAGCATTCATTCATTACGATTCCAGACGTACCCTAGCCGTCCAGAAGCCTCCCAATTCGTTCTCCAAGTTCATAGAACACATTAGATCGATTTCCAATCGATTTCTAAAGTTAGTTTCAATTCTTTATTGATTCTTCGTGTGTTCTCACTGATTGGATCACCAATCAAATAGGATTCCGCACTATTTGATCCGGTTTACATGCTAATCACTAGGTATTTTCGTTCAAATACCAGGTCCTAACAACCTCCGATGTGATGAAGCAAGTCAAAGAGGTTCAAGATGTGGCACTGAAAGAAGATCATCTTAAATCTGAAAGGATGAGAGGTCTGGTTGGGGAATTGGGTGAAAACGCACTTGGTGTTAAAAACCGATTTGAACGGGTGTGGATTCCTTGTTTTGGGGATCTACGGGTGAAGATAATCGATGAGGCTCACAAGACTTGATACTCCATTCATCTTGGTGCCACCAAAATGTACCAAGATATGAAGAAGGATTATTGGTGGCCATGCATGAAGTGTGATGTGGTGGAGTATGTGAGTAAGTGCCTTACTTGCTTACAGGTGAAGGCCGAGCATCAAAAGCCGTATGGGAAGATCAAACCTTTGGATATACCAGAATGGACGTGGGAGCACGTCACCATGGATTTCATTATAAAGCTGCCGCGTACCCTGAAAGGGTACGATGCCATATGGGTGATAGTGGATCGTTTGATGAAGAGTGCTCACTTCCTACCAATCCGCGAGACATATTCATCTGAGAGGTTGGCTAATCTGTTTCATCAAGGAGATTGTAACTCGTCATGGTGTACCGGTGTCTATTGTATCTGATCGTGACACTCGGTTTTGCTCTAAATTTCGGAAGAAATTCCACGACGCCACGGGGACGAGGTTACATATTAGCATGGCTTATCATCCCCAAACTGATGGTTAGTCAGAAAGGACCATTCAGGCACTAGAAGACATGCTTCGGCCATGTGTGACTGATTTTGAGGGAAGTTGGGATGACCACCTACCATTAGCCGAATTCTCATACAACAACAGCTATCATGCCAGCATCGGTATGCCACCATATGAGATGCTATACGGTAGGAGATGCAGGACACCCGTTTGTTAGGGTGATATTGGTCAGAAGGAATTGGGAGCGTCGAGGTAATCGAGGCTACGATGAGAAGCTTGAAAAGATCAAGGCCTTCATGAAGGCAGCCAAGGACACACAGAAGTCGTATGCTGATAAACGACGCAGACCGATCGAGTTCCAGGTGGGTGACTGGGTTATGTTGAAGGTCTCACCTTGGAAGGGTATTATTCGTTTCTGAAAGTGGGGCAAGTTGAGCCCGAGATACATAGGCCCTTTCCGAATCACTGCTCGAGTAGGAGAGGTGGCCTATAGATTGGAGTTACCAGATGAGCTAAGTGGAATTCACCCAACAATCCATGTATCTCATCTGAGAAAGTGCTTAGCTCATGAAGACATGATTGTTCCACTGGGGGATATCGAAGTAGACGAATAGCTCAATTATGTGGAGCAACCAGTGACAATCATCGATCGAAAAGAGAAGAGGCTGAGAAATAAAGTGGTTCCTCTTGTGCGTGTACAGTGGAAGCATAGAAAGGGATCCGAGTCAACATGGGAGACTGAGGAAGAAATGAGACAGCATTACCCACGTTTGTTCAAAGAATAACAGGTTTCAGGGACGGAACCTATTAAGGGGGGTGGACTTGTAACACCTGGTTATTTATGCATTTTGAAGCCGACGAATGAAGAAAAAGAAATTAAGTCCAAAGTCGAGGGACCAAACTCACCGATGAGAGAAAGTTGGGGAAGTGGGAGTATTTAAGGGAGAGGGCAACCCTTTACCCCCTCCCCACACCAATATTTCAGCCAAGAAAAGAGAGGAGAAGAGAGAATGGAAGAAAAAAGGAAAAAGTGTTGGCTCAAGTAACCAAAATCATTGAGAAGCGAGTCAAATCGAAGCTCTACTCGTTGTGGTCATTTGTGTGAGTTCTGGACCCTCTTTTACACATTTTTGAATGATTTTAGGGCTGGAACACATCTAAAAACACTTTTTTGAGTTTTTGGGTATAAACCCGTTTTTATGCGTATGTGTGTGTATGATGCATTTAAAGTTAGTTTTCGGGCTTGTGTGTTCTTGAGTGGTGTTGTGGTATGCATACCTGACGTTTAGGATGGTCGATTTGGGCTTAAAATGGGTTTAGATGAGTTTGGAGGCCAAAAACCCTTGGCTGTAGTCGGGATGAACTGCATTCTGCATCAGCTAGGCTAGGAGACCGACTGGAGACCGTATGGAGGCCATACGGCTGAATAGGGTGCCATTGGTGTCCATTCGCATGATTGGGGCCCATTAGCATGATTGAAGGTCCATTCGCACGATTGAAGGTCCATTTGCATGATTGAAAGGCCAGTCGCATGGAGCTCATGCGATTGAAGGTTTAGTCGCATAAGTGCTCATCCGCATTAGTCCCATTCGCATAAGGTCCATCCGCATTAGTCCATTTGCACGATTTGGTGTTCATTCGCATGAGTGTTCATCCGCATTGGTTCATTCGCATGATGTTTAGTCGTATGGAGGCCATGTGACTGAAGGGTGTCCATACGCCTGAATAGGGCTGGGCACCCGAGGAAAGTGTAGTTTGACTTCTGACTTAGGGGGAAAGTGTAGAAGTAAGTTTTGACGAAAAGATTCCTGTAAGTTGATGTAAGATGATGATTGAGGCCTTAGAGAGCATGTTGGGCATGATGATGATGATGTTTCATGATTATGCATGATATGTATGTATGATGTTGCCCTGTTTGATGATGATGATTGTGTATGATATGTTCTTGTTATGATGTATGGTTAACTTTTCGTGGATTTACGTGTTATGTTAATGAATGAACCGAAAGTATTATGTAACATAAAGCGAAAGATAATGAAAGAGGAACATGATGAATGAATGCATGCATTAATGAACGAATGAATGTAAGAAGGCTTGCAAGCAAATGTATGCAGGTGCACACCCGATGAAGGTGTTAGCTCAACGGTGTGCGGGTTAGCTACCCCAAAGGATGCACACTGGGGTCCTATCTTTGTGATTGACCATATGAATGCGATCCTTGCCACTTGCCCTAGGTGCTAGAGTCAGCTTCGTGCACAATGTTCGAGGTCTATGAAAGACCTCAGGCTCAGTACCCGCTTCGTGCACAATGTTCGGAGTATAGCATATGGCATTGACCCGGAATGAAGAGATAAGGTAAATGGTGAATGTACTTGCCCTAGGTACTGGAGTCAGCTCCGTGCCAATGTTCGAGGTCTATGAAAGACCTCAGGCCTAGTTACCGCTTCGTGCACAATGTTCGGGGTAATGTACATGTCACTGGAAGTAATGAATGAATGAAGGAAAGTAAGAATGTATGAAAGAATGAATGTTAACGTATAGATGATGAAGATAATAAGGACGTTTTCTGTATATGTATGATGTATGATCGCATGAACGTAGAGTATGGTTTTTAACAAAAGATAAGTATGTTTTATTTATAAAACTAGAACTCACTGAGCAACACTGACTTTGATGTGTTTCCAGTTGACAAGTAATAGTTGCTGAGGATGGCACGAGGCGACTACTCAGCTCTTTCGGGATGGCATTCTTTTGATTAATGTTTTTGCATTGTAATGCGAATAAGCTGTTTTGTAATGAATGTTTTATTAACTTGCAAAAGAATTTACATGGGAATGAAATATTATTTTAGTGTTCCGCTGCGATTTTATGAAATACGAATGTAAATATATGTTTTATGTGCGATGAGAAACCAACAGTAAGCGGCCCGGGAACGGGGCCTTACAATTTTTCTTTTCAAAGTAATTCTAAGGTTAATTTTATGTGCTCCTCATGTTCTTCCTTACTTTTGGAGTAAATTAGAATGTCATTTATAAAGGCTATGACAACTTTATCTAAATAAGGTTTGCGTACTTTATTCATTAACTCTATAAATACTATTGGATCATTGGTTAACCCAAATGGCATTACCAGAAAGTCATAATGACCATGTCAAGTTCTAAATGCAGTCTTTGGTATATCTTCATCTTGAACTCTTAGCTGGTGGTATCCTGACCTTAAATTGATTTTAGAGAAGCAACTGGATCCTTGTAATTAATCAAATAGATCATCTATCCTAGGAAGGGGATATCTATTCTTTATGGTCACTTTCTTGAGTTCTCTATAATCAATGCACATTCTAAAAGTTTCATATATGTTCCTTATGAATAGAACTAGTGCTCCCCAAGGTGATATACTAGGGCGTATAAATCTTTTGTCCAATAAATCCTAAAGTTGATTCATTAATTCTTTCTTTATAGTTGGTGCTAAACGATATGGTGCCTTGGCAATAGGGGCAGTTCCTTGTACTAACTCAATTTTAAATTCTACTTGACTGGGGGGACCAAGTAATTCATCAAGAAATACATCTTGTTATGACCGTTTTTGGTACAGAGTACTAATTGATTAATGTGTGTACCAAACCAAATAGTGCGGAATCCTATTTGATTGGTGATCCAATCAGTGAGAATGCGAGTAAAACCAATCCAAGAATGAAACTAAATGTTAAGAATGATAGTAGGGTGAATTATTGCGTTCTATGAACTTGGAACAGGTGTTCTAGGGTCTCGGGACGGCTAGGGTACGATTTAGTGCGCAGGTATTCGAATTATTATGTTTTTTTCACGAATTAAGTGGTATTTATAGGTTAGGGTTATCCATTCGTGCGACTGAGCCATTCGCATGGTTCAGTCGTGCGATTGAAGCATGCAGTTGATCCAACCGCGACTGAAGATTCAGTCGTGCGATTGAGTCAATCTCATGTTTCAGTCGTGCGACTGATCCAGTCTCCTGGTTCAGTCGTGCGACTAGTTCATTAGCATGAAGTATGCATGCGTATGGTCTAATAGCATAGTCCATTCGCCTGAGAACTTCATACGATTAAGTTTAAGCACGTTTCTCAATCATTATTGACTAAAAACTATGTTAACAACCACAAACCTATATAGTTAGTTCAATATGTGTTAACACACAATAATCAATGAAATATTAAACATTGTAGGCATAAACCATACATTGTATTTCATTCATACCTATTTTGTTACATATATGTAAAACATGAAAGACATTTTACATTAAGCTCATCAAGTAGGTACATATGTATCTACAAACTCCCCCTTGGACCTAGTTTACTCTATTGTCTAACATTCTTCATCAGCTCTTCATATTTCTTGTACTTCTCGTCCCTTGTAACTCCTGCATTTATTCCTAATGCAAAGCAGAGTCTTATCATGTTTTGGAATTGGAGGGCTTGTACAATGTCTTGGGCATCATAGAACAGTGGCCACTTGTATAAAGTGTACACATCGTCAGAAGACAAGTTAGTTAGCCATATTGGGTCAAATACCCTGATGGTTTCCATATTTCCATCTCTGTTCAGAACTATGACCACCTCACCTGTTCTCCAGTCATAATACCACCACTTGAAATGTGGAGTGAAGTCCTGTGGCATTTCACTTAGAGGGATTCTTGACATCGTGCACGGAGGACTCTACTTTAGCACTATTTTTGGCTTTCTAGTAATGGCATCAACTTCAGACCTTTTGATATACCTCGTCAGTTGTTGAGGTTTGAAGTTGACCCACCTGGTGTGGTACTCTTTTTTCAAAGCAGCTTCAAACCAGCCTGACATCTTCCTTGGGTCAGCATATAACAGCTTCAGTTTGGCCAGCTGGTTGAGCTCAAAACTAGGGAGAGTCTTCATATCGTGTGGGAATCTGAAGTACTCGATTCCTTTCTTCTTCTTGATAGCATAAACATTAAGATCTTCAAAATAGGCCCACACGATAATCTTTCCTGACACCTTATGATGCTTCTTCACTTTATAGAGCTTGGTGTAGGCACTCGACTTTGGAGCACCGCGTTGGGCTCTGATCTCTGCAAAACATGCCGCCCATTCATTCTTTTTGATGTTGACAACAGCGTCCGAGGCTGGGCTTGATCCTTATTCTTCTCCGACTCTTGCTCCATTTTATCCATGTTTCAAATGTATCACTGACAAGAGTGTCACCCAGATTGGGGACTACATTTCCCTTGTTGTCAGCATACTCTAGATAATGCTGGGCTGTGACGTCTTCAATTTCTATACATTTCCCTTGTTGTCAACATACTCTAGATAATGCTGGGCTGTAACGTCTTCAATTTCTATCTCGTCTACATCATTAAGCTCATCATCACTATCCATGTCAACTGTAGGAGCATCCTTCTCTATTTCATCTGGGTTCAGTCGAAATATCTCAGCTAGTTGCTCATTAGTAAGGTCATGCATTATTTCTCCTTCTTCAGGAGTATAACTCACAGACCTCCTGACAATCCCTTTCAAATCAAGTGTCATTGTCAGTTGAGACTTGATTTGCTGAAGGGGAGCAACATCATACTCATCTTCCTGAGATGAATGATCTGCTTGATTTAAACATGTAACACATCAGTTATTAGTAATTAATCAAGACAATCAAACATTTGATAAAGATGTATAAACCTTAATAACATAATATTAATACAAGATTCAAGTACAAAAGTTTTCAAATACATAAACATCTAATAATTCCTTTTGTCTTGATCTGTAGTCTTTTCAGCTTGAGCTAGATGGGTACATCACACAATCTTCAATCTGTTCCTTTAAAGATTCTTGATCGGGCTGAAATTATCACACTACCGATGCACTAGGAACTTAGGTTCAACTTCACGGTCATCACCTTCTTCTAGGATCTTTAGTACTTCTTCAACAACCTTTTGGCTCTGTTGTGGATCAATCTACTGTTCATAAGCTTGAGAGATATTCCATTGTAACCAATAAGCATAGGCATCTAGTACATGAAGTGACATAACCTTGTTAGTTTCTTGAGAGTCTTCTTCATCCATACCACCACCCATTTGCATAGCATTATTCCCATCTCTATCCAAAACATCATCTTCTTCCTCTTCATCAAGCAAGAGAGGATCATGTGAGAGCACGTGGGCATGTGATTTAACATTAGTGCTATGTATGCATTCTGGATTTGGTCAGACATCTCATTAATTTCTCCTTCCCTTGAAGCTATGCACTTACGGATAACATGAGCTAAGCACTTGAACAGGGGGCACAAGTTTCACTTGTTGAGCACACATGCGTTGATGTCCCTAGTGTACTTCATCCTCAGAATAGCATCTACATGTGCACATACATTATGCTTGATGTTCATTATCCATCGTTCAGCCATAGTGCTGCAACACAAGACACATATACATTAGAATTTGTGTACATAGATGACATTTGGATTTTAATGAACTTGATTCATTTAGTTCAGTCATGCGAATGGACAATGCGACTGAGTCTTAGTCGTGCGATTGGGCTCAGTCGTACGATTGAGCCTGAGATTGAGCTTAGTCATATACTGTCTCATGTGGTTGGACCAGTCATGCGACTGAACCCATAAGCATGGTTCATACATGCGATCGAGTCATTCGGCTGGCTCAATCGTGCGACTGGAGTTCATCAGCGTGTCCATTCACATACCTCACTGTTAACCACAAAAGGTTTTACTCTTTATCAAAACATGACATTTCACTTTGTGTTTAGAATCATCTGGACCATAGACACTCGAATTAGCACTTAGATTCATTAAGCCAACATGTGTGACCATTTAAGTGTTCTATTCTTAAGAGGAGTCTTGGTTACGAGTTTTAGTGATGTCAACACTTAAAAACCTGCACTTAAGACATTTATTTTGACTGAGTTCAGTTGGAGTGTTCCTATAGATGTGTAGAGTGGTGCGCTGGTGCGACTTGACAGCAATCACAATGCTACATCATGAAACGCAATTTTGGTAGTACTGGCGCTCTGGTGCGACTTGACGGCAATTTCGGAGTGATGAGTGACTGCGACCGACTCCTCCTCTATTTGTACTAGGGTGTCTTCTAGTCGTGCGACTGAACCTAGTCGCAAACTTGCTTCATGTGACTGAGGGTCAGTCGTGCGACTGGCACAGTCGGTCACCTTCAGTCGTGCGACTAGGTGTCAGCCGTGCGACTATGTCATTCAGTCACCTCCATTCATGCGATTGGTTCAATCTTGTGATCCAATCATGTGAGTTTACTCATGCTGATGGTCCAATCGCACGTCTGAGGTATACGTGTGGTTTAGTCGTGCGATTGGGCTCATACGTATGGTCCAATCATACGTCTGATCCATACTCATGGTCCAGTCGTGCGAATGGCTCATACTTATGATTTTGACTTTATGACCATTTGATACTTAACCCTTTTTTAACTATTGATAAAACATTTCGACCATTCGATCATCTTAGACATGACCATTTTAACTTAGAGGACCTTTGATCACCTCAGACGTGATCCTTTTAACATTTGAAAATCTGTTTTGGTCACCTCAGACGTGACCCTTTTTAGTGATTAGAACCCAGACAGAATTCCACTACGTAGTCCAACTTTTAACAAATAAACTTACAAAATTAAACAAATGAAACTACTAGAACTAAAAAACAGAAGTAAAACATATTTTTATAGGTTTTGTGTGAGGTGGAAACCCTAAGATAGATATCTAACATATTTATTTCTAGAACAGTCAGCTTCAAGTTATTTTGACCATAAGTGGAACGATTCATTACGGAATCATACAGGTAAATCAAATCATTCGAGACTTGTCATCAAAACCTTTTGATGCTCGATTCTTGTTTTCATCAAGAGTCATTAGCATGTCTAGGAAATCCTACTAGTACCACAAGATGCACATAGTGGTGTTGACTTTCAAGAGTTGTAGCCACGATGATTGTCTGTACACTTGTCCTCTTAAATTCATACACAGACTTTTAACATATATTGGTGATGGTTTAAGCTTTAATTATTTCAACAAGCATTTATGGATCCCACGCTTATATGGTAATCAACATTCCTCAGGAGATTTTTTGAGCGGTCTACGAGTATT
Organism: Flaveria trinervia; assembly: GCA_025506515.1. Classification (NCBI taxonomy): domain Eukaryota; kingdom Viridiplantae; phylum Streptophyta; class Magnoliopsida; order Asterales; family Asteraceae; genus Flaveria; species Flaveria trinervia. The sequence goes on from CM046452.1 coordinate 67,961,354, forward strand.
TTGACAAGAAGAACTATTCTTAGAGCTTTCAAAGAGAAGCCAAGCCTCAGGTCAGTGCCACTGCACAACAAGAGGTGGCAAACAACAATGAATTCTAGAATATCTAGGTTATGCTTATCCTCAGGTCAGTGCCACCGCACAATAAAGAGGCACACAACCTATCTTCTTGTTTAAGCAATTTTATTCTTTTTGCACAGATCGTACCAACAACATAGGTTATTAGCTTGATTGCTTTTTGAATTTATCATCATGTGCTTTGCTCATATTTGGTCATCCGCACACATTTGTGGCATTTATTTTGCCCGCCACCCCTTATAGGAACTCTGTTGATTGTGTTAACCAGGGATAAGATGATAACCCACAGCTTTTTGAACAACTTAGTTTGATCTTAAGATCACCAATGAGGTCTACTTATCTATTGTGTTGAATCTACCGACACATCATCTAATGGTCTAGCAACCTCTAGGTCCACTTTGTCCGTGTTACCTTAGTAGTAGCTAGTTTTACTATCATTTTTTCCATTTATTTTTGCTTAGACTTCTCAGACTTATACTTCAAATTTTGCATTTTTAAACAATTTCTTCTTTTAAAGTCCCAAACTATTTGTTCCTGTCTACTATCATTTTCCATAATCATTGTATCAGTATCACAGATACGATCTCATTTATTTTAGCTTGCCTGTCCTCCTCCCTCGTTTTTTTGAAATTAAATACTAACTTAACCTATTCTCCCCTTAAAATTCTAAAACCGTAAAAGATTTGCGTTTTTAGGATTTTAATAGGCGAAGAAATAAAAATAAAATAAAAGAAAATAAAAAAAAATTAAAAATGAAATAAGATCTACTTGTCGGACTGAGTACTGTATCGTCATAAATCACATCACTTTTCTTTTTAACGCCGTTGACCTCTAACAGATATAGAAAACATGGTTTATCTAAGGCTTTTGTGTAGAGGTCAACGCATTAAAAATCCGTATTAATTTTAACCACATCGATTAAATGTTTTTCAAAGCAATCACGTATAAAATGATATTTAATCCCGATGTGTTTGGCTTTAAATTGTTGGATCGGATTTTTAGTTACAGCTATCACAGTAGAGTTATCAACATATATAGGAGTATTAGAGAATTGCAAACCGTAGTCCTGCATTTGCTGTTGAATCTTGATGATTTGTGAACAGCAACTTGCAGCAGCAACATATTCGGCTTCACAGGTTGACAGAGCAACCAAGGTCTGCTTCTTACACTGCCAGGTCACTAATTTCCTCCCAAAGAATTGACATCTTGCTGATGTGGACTTGTAGTTCATTTTGCAACCATCGTAATACGAGTCACTATACGCTGTAAGCTCGAAGTCATCATCATGAGGATACCACAATCCTAGTGTTGGTGTACCCTTCAAATAACGAAATATCCTTTTAACCCCAATAAGATGGTTGACTTTCGGTTTTGCCTGCTATCTGGAGCATAGACATGTCGCGTACATGATATCAGGTGGTGAGGCTATGAGATACATAAGGGATCCGATCATTCCTCGGTACATGGTGGCATCAACCAGATCCCCACTTTCGTCGGGTGCTACATCGTGGTTTGTAGCAAGAGGAGTTCCAGTTGCCGAAGCATTCTCCATATCGAACCGACTGAGAATATCGCCTAGATACTTGGTTGGAGGTAAGAAAATTGCCTTAGGTGTCTGATCCACCTGTTATCCGAGGAAGAACTTCATTTCTCCCATTGCACTCATTTCAAACTCTGCTTTCATTACTGGTTCAAATTCTTTACATAACTCTACGTTTTTGGATCCGAAGATTTTGTCGTCAACATAGATCTGTACAAGCAGCAAGTCACCGTCTTTTTCTTTGATAAACAATGTACAATCAATCACTCCTCTTCGAAACCCGTGTTTCACAAGATGAGTCGAGAGTTTCACATACCAGGGTCTGGGGGATTGATGAAGCCCGTATAGAGTCTTGTCCAGCTTGTAAACTCTGTTCCGATGATATGATCCTCGAATCCCTTGGATTGACTGACGTACACTGTTTCTAGGATTTCACCATGAAGGAATGCACTTTTAACATCGAGCTGATAGACTTTAATCTTCATATACGATGCATAGGCTAGGAAGATACGGATGGCTTTCATTCTTGCCACAGGTGCAAACACTTCGTTGTAATCAATACCCTCGACTTGTCGAAATCCTTGAACTACAAGTCGAGCCTTGTTTCTGATAATGACCCCTTGGTCATCCTTCTTGCATTTTAAGACCCATTTAATGCCAATGACCTTAACACCTTTAGGTCTGTCCACTAGAGTCCATACACCTAACTTCTTGAATTGAAGAAGTTCTTCTTGCATGGCACTCACCCAAGCCTCATCGTTTAAGGCATCACTTACATATTTTGGCTCAAATTGAGATGCAAAACATCGATAAGCACCGTCGTGAAGGTAGCCTTTTTCCATGACTGAGGCATAATCAGCTGAATATAGCTGATTTCTTGTTTGTACTCCTGATTGTACATCCCCTATGACATTGTCCAGAGGATGGTAAACATTTAGACGAGATCCAGGAGTGGTGGGTACAACTACCTCATTATCCATATTGTGAATCACAGGTTCAATATCTGAGAGTATGGGGTTTCGATGTGTTAGAGGCATCAACATCTGATGCGTGTGTACTTGTAGTATTTGGAACCCGTTCCTCCTGATTCACCTGAACATTTTTCACTTCTTCATCTTCAGAAGAGGAGTCACTTTCCTCCAGTGCCCCTCCTGAGTTACTAGAAGACTGGCCTTGGGAGCTGGATGTTGTTGAGTCTAAGACCTCATACATCATCTTGGTTGCTAACTCGTCTTCAGAAGTGGAGAGAGGGATGTTGATGGACTTAAAGAATCCATCATAATCAAAAAAGAATGTGGGTCCTTTTCCAGCTGGGGGGTGGTGTATCTCTGAACGTCCACGTTACACCACACTTCTACTTGACCTGTTGAGTTATTGTAAACTCTCTTATTCGGTATGTTGTATCCTAGGAAGATTCCTTCTTCAGCCTTCTCGCTGAACTGGCTTTCCTGAGTTTTCTTCAAATGCGTGCAAGGTGCGCCAAATGGTTCGAGGTACTCTAGATTTAGCTTATGTCATTGAAGTAGCTCATAACATGTCTTACCATGACGTTTTACCACCAGGACTCGATTCAACGTGTAACATGCATTGGCAACTGCCTCATTCCAAAACTGGATGGGCAGTTTCGAGTCTGCTAGCATTGTCCTTGCTGTCTCTATCAAGCTGCGATTCTTTCTCTCATCAACTCCGTTCATTTGTGGGTGTAGGCAGAAGAGAACTGGTGCATAATTCCTTTTTCTTTGCAGTAATCCTCCATCCATTGTTTCTTGAACTCGGTACCATTGTTTGATCGTACTTGTCTTACCTTCAGCTTGTAGAGAGACTCAAAGTAGTTACTAACTCTTTGAATGACTCAAATGTCTCAGATTTAGATTTCAGAAACATTACCCAAGAGAATCTTGAGTAGTCATCTGTAACTACATAACAATACAAGTCTCCGGCAATACTCCTTGTACTGACTGGACCAAACAGATCCATGTGAAGAAGCTCAAAAGGCAGTTCTACGGAATGAACTTTCTTTGCCTTGTGAGACTTCTTAGTCTGTTTTCATTTCTTGCAGGCGACATAAAATCTGGTAGTTGGAAATTTTTGACGTTTACTCCTCGCACTAGATCATTCTGGCTCAAGTGGTTCATCTTCCGTGGATTGATGTGTCCCATTCTCCTATGCTAGAAGATCGAATCTTTCTCAGTAGCCTTGGAAAAAAAAGCATTGAACTAATGATCCGTAGTGGAGGCCTTTGAAAGGTCCAAACATTAAGGTCGTTATATCTTGAAGCTGACATTAAGACTTGGTCCTCCAGCTTGTAGAGAGACTCAAAGTAGTTACTAACTCTTTGAATGACTCAAATGTCTCAGATTTAGATTTCAGAAACATTACCCAAGAGAATCTTGAGTAGTCATCTGTAACTACATAACAATACAAGTCTCCGGCAATACTCCTTGTATTGACTGGACCAAACAGATCCATGTGAAGAAGCTCAAAAGGCAGTTCTACGGAATGAACTTTCTTTGCCTTGTGAGACTTCTTAGTCTGTTTTCATTTCTTGCAGGCGACATAAAATCTGGTAGTTGGAAATTTTTGACGTTTACTCCTCGCACTAGATCATTCTGGATCAAGTGGTTCATCTTCCGTGGATTGATGTGTCCCATTCTCCTATGCTAGGAGATCGAATCTTTCTCAGTAGCCTTGGACAAAAAGCATTGAACTAATGATCCGTAGTGGAGGCCTTTGAAAGGTCCAAACATTAAGGTCGTTATATCTTGAAGCTAACATTAAGACTTGGTCCTCCAGGATCACGTAGTCCTTTTTCAAAACATAGCATTTCTTGTTGTCGAATACTACTTTAAATCCTTTGTCATAGATTTAGGAGACAGAAAGCAAATTATTTTGAAGTTGGTGAACATAGTTTACCTTGTCAAACTTCACTTTCTGATTCCCCACCTCCCCTTGAGCTGTGATATAACCTCCTTTGTTTCCAGCAAATGAAACATGACCTCATTTTATCTGTTTGACGTTTGACAGGGGTGCCCGGTTCCCAGTCCTATGCCTGGATGCTCCGCTATCTACAATCCAAGTGTTTGTTTCAGCACTATAGCGAACACCCTGCACATTCAATTGAAAACATTAGTTAAAGTTAGCGACCCAAGCCTTAACCGACTTGGGTGTCCCAAAGGCATCACACATCAAAAATTCCACCCATTGTCCATTAGAGGGTGAGGGAAGATCATTCGTCTTCTTGTTCTCATTACCAGACATTAAACCGGACTTTTCTTTCCATAAGCCTGTTTTGTGTAAGGCCTGTTTGTGATAAACAAACGATTGGCTTATGGTTTGAACTTTATGTTCACTAACTCTTCTTGGTGGATTCATGGAGCTCCTTTTAGAAGAACTGGTTTCAGATCATGAAGTTCAACTTTCTTCCTAGTTGTCTGATAGTAAGGACAGTTAGACGCGATGTGTCCATACTTTTCCACAGTCGTAGCAAGATCTACTTTTGACATGTTGGTATGGTTGTTTCTGTGGAGAAGTGTGTGACACTCGAGTGCTTTGACTTGGTTGATTTTTGACACTTCTTGTTTAGATGTTTTATCTTGTTTAACAAAATTAATTGTTTGAACCTTCTTAACATCTTTACTCTTTTGTTTATCTGGACTTATACATGACGCACGTGTTTGGTTAACTTGTTTGGTCTTTCTAGGTTCAGAATTAGACATGTTTGAACCATACTTTACCTTAACCTTCTCAATTTGTTCATCCAGATTAACAATACGCATTTTACCTTTTGCCTTCAAAGTGGTCTCCTTTTGTTTACTTGTGGAATCTGGATCACTTACAAGAGGAGTGGACACCACAAGATCCTTGATTGGGTTGTTATTAATTGGTTTGCTTTTAGCATTCAACAAGGTCTCATATGGTGGTGGTGCCACTTTTTAACCCAAACCCTCCTATTGTTACGATCTTTCACTAAGTGCTGAACTATGTGAGAAGAACTAGTTCAATTGTACAGTTTTTGTTTTAATGAATTTACTTCGACTTTCAAAACTGCTTCTTGTTTTTTAGCTTCTTCTAGCGAGTTTAGATATAACTTAATATCATTAGCTTGGTTAAAAGCCACAACTTTAGTTTCCCTAAGTTATTTATTTAATAGTTCTATTTTCTCTTTGTAACTGTGCTCATTTTATTTTAAAATACGATTTGTTTCAATGCACAGTTGCAAGTCCTTTACTAGGCTATCATTGTGATCTAATAAACTAGCAAATTTGAAATCTATGCTTTCCCTAAATTTATTACAATCAGAACAAGTATGATTATTGAAAATTTGGTTAGTGGAACTTACCTGAGAAGGTTCTGTGGGTTTATCTTGACGATTAAAAGATGAGAATGGATTACCATTTCCTGTCTTCTTGGGCTTCACATACTCACGCTTGAAATGCCCCTTCTCTCCACAGTTAAAACAGGTTACTTTGGTTTTGTCAAAACCAAAGGTTGTATCCTTTGTGGCAATTAAGTTTTGTCCGGTCTTTTTAACAAACTTCTTAGCTCTTCGGACAGCACTCACCAATGCCCACATGATATCCATCCTCTCTAGCTCAGTCTCATCTACTTGTTCGTAGTCTTCATCTACCAGATGGTAGTTTCCAATCTTCCCCGCGACTAGATCATAATAGGAATGAACGACAGTTGCTAGGAGATCCATATGCTCCTTTGCTACCTCTATGGTCACATTACTGAGATTCTCGGTCTTCAATCTGGTAACATTGGCTTCGGGTGCTATGTGTTGGGTGCACAATGACCTTGACGCGTCAGATCCTGAAGTAGTAGCTTGAGATGGAGCGGCTGAACTAGATACGAACACCGTTTGAAGTGGTGCTGCAGACGTTTTTGCTTGAGGAGTGGAGTTGTAAAGTGACGGGTTCTGATCATATGACGCCTTTTGAGACCTATACTTCATCCTCAACTCTTCCTCTCTCAGCTTCAGAATGAAATTGTTGATATCTAACTTCGCCAGCGTATCATTATGCCTGAGGTTTGACACAAAGGAGACCCACTTTTCTGGCAATCCATCTACAAAATTCGATACCTTGTCTTCCATGGATGTAATAACTCCATGAGTGTGCAGTTCACTCATGAAGTGGTAGAACGGTCGATAACATCATCCAAGCTCTCCTTTCCCATCGACGAGAAGTTATCAAACTCCTTTTCTAACGCTTTAGCCTTTAGAGCTTTTAATGAGGCATTCCCTTCATATCGTTTTTCTAGAGCATCCCATAGCTTCTTTGCTTGCTTGTTCTCAGAGAACTGATGGAATATATCCTTAGGGATGGATTGAGTTAACATAGCGTACACCTTCTTCTCTGCATTGTATTAACCTTTTGTCCATCAGTCATCCCTCCTTAGGTAGGTTTAAATCCATCTACACCGACCGACATGCTATACCATGTTTCTATTGATTCCCACAGATTTGGGTCTACACCATTTAGGTAGGTCTCGAACCTTTGCTTCTAACGTTATGAGCTTGGGGCTTATTGTGATTCCCCACTTTATTTACCAGAAGCAATAGATTCTGAATCCATGAATCTCTACCTGTGATGAATGCTGAATATTGATCTTCCATTATTATTTACTTTAGACTTTAAAACAAACTGTTGTACTTGTGTGAATGAAAGAGTGCGATTGGGCTATTCATGTGATTGACCAATGCGGATGGTTCAATTGTGCGACTGAACTAATGCAGAAGGTTCAATCGGGCGATTGGACAGGTGCAACTGAACAACACAAACAAAGATCTTCAGTCGTACGAATGGATGGTCGAATGAGCCATTCGTGCGTATGAGTGGTGCAAATGGGTTTAGTTGTGCGATTGAGTCAATCAGGCGACTGGAGCTGTTGGTTTTTGAAAATTTGAGGGTTTTAGGTACTTTGACACAAAAACATGAATTTTTCACTAACCCTAATTGCCGTAAGCCGGCAAAGCTTTAACTTTTTGACTTGAAGACGTCTAAAACACTTTTTGACACAAAAAAATTATGTTTTTGAGTGAAAAACGTGATTTTTATATCAAAATCGATTGAATCAAACGCAAATCAAGAGCCAAAGGTCTAATACCACTTGTTAGGACCGTTTTTGATACAGAGTACTAACCGATTAACATGTGTACCAAATCAAATACTACGGAATCCTATTTGATTGGCGATCCAATCAGTGAGAACGCAAGTAAAATCAATCCAAGAATGAAACTAAACGTTAAGAATGATAGTAGGATGAAGTACTATGATCTATGAACTTGGAACAGGTGTTCTAGGGTCTCTAGACGGCTAGGGTATGATTTAGTGCGTAGATATTCGAATTGTTATGTTTTTCCACGAATTAAGTGGTATTTACTGGTTAGGGTTTTCCATTCGTGTGACTGAGCCATTCGCATGGTTCAGTCGTGCGATTGAAGCATGCGGTTGATCCATCCGCACGACTGAAGATTCAGTCGTGCGACTGAGTCAATCTCATGTTTCATTCGTGCGACTTATCCTGTCTCCTGGTTCAGTCATGCGACTGGTTCATTAGCAAGAAGTATTCATGTGTATGGTCTATTAGCATGGTCCATTTGCATGAGAACTTCACACAATTAAGTTTAAGCACGTTTCTCAATCATTCTTGACTAAGAACTATGTAAACACCCACAAACTTATATAGTTAGTTCAATATGCGTTAACACACAATAATCAATGAAATATTAAACATTATAAGCATAAACCACACATTGTATTTCATTCATACCCATTCTGTTACATATATGTAAGACATGAAAGACATTTTACATTAAGCTCATAAACTAGGTACATATGTATCTACACATCTGGATATTCATTTACGATAGGAACAAGTTCTAAATTCATTTTATCTAGTTTTCTATAAACTACATGAGCCAGGAAAGCTAAGTAGTCTTTTTGTTAAATTATTTTCATAACACCTTTAGGTTTCTCACCATATAAACACAGAGTTTTATCATTCTCTTACCACATATAATTTCAGCTTGATTTTTACTTTACAAGTCCATCCCCATGACAATATCAAAACCTACTAGTTTAATAGGGATCAGATCTATATCAAAACAGGGCTCATATAAATTTAAAGTATAATTAGAAATAATTTCACAAGCTTCAATTATCTTTCCATTAGCTAATTATATCATATACCTATTTTTCAGTTTCTCAGTAGTTAGATTAAGTAGGTTTAAATGTATTCGAAATAAAACTACGAGTTGCTCCCGTATCGAATAATATTGTTTCAACACAAATGCTCTCACACGGGGTTTATTTTGGTAGACTAGGGCCTTGCCTTTAAGTTGTGGACATTTGTTACGAAAATGATTCTCATTTCCACACCGATAACCAACTGGTTTAAGGTTTGCACGTCCCTTACAGTCTTAGGATACGTAACCTTTCTTTTTGCAGTTGTAATAAATCATAATCATGCATTTACCATGATGGTACCTCTGGCAAGTATTGCACCATGGTTGTCCTTCTGTTTGTGGTTTCTTGTCTTGAACGACTCCTAGGAAGTTTCTAACTGGGTTTCTGGCTATCTTTTTGTTCTGGTTTTTTCCAAACTTCCTTCCTGGGTTGTTGTTGTTCCATTTCCTCTTATCTCCAATTCTTGAATTTGCCATCAATCCATTTCTAATCATCTCTTCTGTCAAACTTCCTGCTAAAGTAACTGCATCTTGAAAAGTTTTTGGCATTGCAAATTTAACCAGTCCCCTAATCTGTGGTACTAAACCCTTGATCTATCTTCCTATCCTTTTTGTTTCTGGAGTTACTAAATGTGGTACTAACCTAGAGAGTTCATTGTACCTATTTGTATACTCCCGATGTACTGCATCTTTCATTTCTAATGTTAAAAATTCTGTTTCTATTTTCTTTATTTCATTATAGGGGCAATATTTTTCAATTACTAAATTCCTGAATTCTTCCCAGCTTAACCCATTCATAACATGCCTTCCTTTTGTTTGAATCTCCATTTTCCACCAAAATTGTGCTTCTCCCTTAAGGGAATGTGAAGCAAACATGGTTTTGTAGTTGTTAGCACAGTTACTAATATCCAATACTGATTCCATCTCATTTAACCACCGTAAGGGTTATACTGCTCCTCCATTTCCGTCAAACTCTCGGGATCTACATGACATGAAAGTCTTATAGGAACATCCTTTCCTAATTCCATTTACAACTTCTTCCTCATGGCGTTCTCTTATGTTGGCATTTTCTGGTTCTTCGTTTCCATGTGTAACTCCGAAGTTAAGATTCTATTGTTGTTGAGCTAGTAACATAGGCATGCCAGCTTCCAATTGTTGAGTCAATAATTGAGAGATTCTTTCATTCTTGTTTGTAGTGGCATTTATTAACGGAATTTCTTCTCCAAGTCTAGTTCTTGGTCATCCAACTCGTGCAGTTCTTCGTATAGGTTGTGTGTTTTTTTGGTGGCATGTGTCACTATATTTAACTGTATTAATATTTATTAAGAAGACAAGAGCATATCTTCAAATATAAGTTATCAAAATCATAAAAATTATTAGTCACAAAACAAAGAGTATATTTCATTATATTCTTATTCTCATACATTTAGGATTATCATATCAGGTTTAAGGTTTACTATAGCTCTAATTTCTACAGATCCAATTCATATCCTTGTGAAGATACTTTTCTTGTGTGTTTTTATTTCTTCGACATCTTTTTGAATTACCCGAATTTCTCCGTTTACCTTCTTAACTTTCTTAAGAACATGTTGGGTTGTTTCTTTGTGACAATATTCCTATCTTTGTCTTTTGGTTTCCTATCTTTAGTTTCTGAGTCATCTGGTTGGGTTGTTGGTGTTATTTCAGATGTCAGAAGGAGAGTTCTGAGTTTTGTTCTTCTAAGTTTTTAATTTCTTTAGTCAAAAATTTTTCACGACGTCATACCCTGTCATACCCCAACCTTGATAGCGGAAACGTCGAGGAGTGAGAGTTAAGATCGTTCACAACCACATAACGCTATTATTAAATCCAATTATATTATTCATAAGTTTCAAAGGTAATATTACAAACATAAGTCTCAAATAAAGATAACATAACAAGCTTATTTATTTATTTAACTAGGTCCATTCCTAGGTGTGAACAACTTCAAAAGTGACGATCAAGCTTAAGTATTTCTATACCCCTTTTTATATTTTTACACCTTTGGGGTGAAACATGTTACATTATAAACTTTGCACTTGTAAACACGTTTGATTCTTGTAAACTTATGGCTTTTCACCTCAATGTTGTGGTTAGTTGAACTTTGTAGCTACCATGTAATGTCGAATATATGTACAATCATTAACTATTGTTATTCTGGGCTTTAGCCCAACAGGTTACCATATCACATTTGTATGCAAGAGGTCACGGGTTCGAACCCGGCGTCCTGCATTTATTTTTGATTACAAATCAATTAATAAAATTCAACTTTCAAATAACCCCCAAATCACTCAAGAACCCTAGTTTGATTTAGATCCAAATTTAACACCAAATCGAATACGTTTACAGAAATAGACATGGGGCTTTGATTTCCCATGTAATTTTGAGTATATGTATGTGTTTAGTTTATCGAAAGTTGGTTGAATTCGATTAGCACCGATTGAAGAACAGTCGCGAACGTCTTGTGTCCCATCAATGGTCAAACGTTGATGATAATCTAATTAAACTTGCGGATAACTTTAGATATGATTCTTGATTGAAATCCCTTTACCAATTTCAGTTGAGATAGGTCGGAGTATGGATTTCGCTCAGAGTGCAGGTTTGCGATGAGAAGAGAATCGAATGAGATGATTGCATTCGTTTCAGGTGGAATTGCAACTGGTAATGATTTAGGGTTAGTTAATCTGTTGTTTATGCGCGATTAATTGAATTATTATTGTAGTTAAATGCTCAAACAGCTATGAACTTCAAGAGGTTCGGTTATTTGATTGATCGAGTTTATAACTGGCGTTTAACGCATTTGGCATAACAACCGGTAGTGATTTGGTGGGTCTCGGTCTCGTCGGCGCCGCGGTGGACTTGGCCGACCGGCGGCTGGAAAAACAGGGAGAGAGAAGGGAGGTTTTGGGTTTTTAGCCATAATTACACATATGGTCCTTAGAGTTTTGATAATTTATTATTTTATGCTAGAACTTTTATTTTAAGTTTCATAAATTACAATTTAAACCCTTTACTTATAAAAACAACTTAATAACAAATCAACTTAATTATTAATTAAACTTTACAACTTTTATAAAGTTTATAAATTTTAAGATGATTATTTATTACGATTCATGATTACCAATAGAGTTTTATAAGTTTGTTTAACTTTGAAATTTAATTCTTTATTTTTAGTTTAGTAGTTAAAACACATAAATAAAAATTAATTTTCATACATTTATAAAACTCTATTTTATAACTTATAAAACTAATATAAATATTTAAATGATTTTGGTAAATGGAAATTAAATAAAACTATTATCAACATTGATTAACTTGTACATTTGATGCATTTTAAAATATTTTAATAACAGAAGTTCAAAATGGATTCGGGTTTAGGTTTAAGTTTTTGAAAATGGCGGATGTTACATACCCTTTTCCAAGGGGTCTCGATCGTATAACCTTCGTGGTTACTCGTGCACGTCGGACATAAAACTTTGATTTTGGGTTAATCTTGTTTCAGGTTGAGAAATTTCCATATTATTTCAAGGTTCTGGTTCTGGTGTTATTTCCTTAGGATTGCTATGGTCCGAGCACTCCGAGGGACCAGTTTTACTATGATGGTATTTGAATTATAACTACTCATAACTGCAATAGTTCTCATCAATTTTAATATTACTAATGCAATTAGTTAAATAATTTCATCAAATATTTCATATTCACACATCATGTAGATATACCACAAAAGAAGTTTTTGCCCTTTATCTAAATATAGCATAGAGTTTAAACATATACATGAAATCATAAATATTTTCAGTTTATTTCTTCCACATCAAGATTTGTCTATATACAAAACATGTTTGTAAAAGTTTTTAAGCATTCTAAAAATTATTATCATATGAGATAGACGTTGTTATATACACAAAACAATCAGTGTGTGATTAATTGGTTTTCATTACTGTTTTTGTTGTGCCAACACTGGTTTGTTGTGTTAATATTTATAAGAAACACATATGTAATTGTCACATCCTGACCGACGGTGAAATCATCGGGGCAGACGAAGGTGAATCGATTTATCATAGCACATAGTAGTAAATATGTTGAAATAATATCAAATGCCATTTTCATTGAATAATACCAATCAGTCAATACATTACAATGAGTTAATAATATAATGAAATTTGTCTTTAACTTTAACTAAGTCGAAATCCTAAGTGTGCATTTAGAAGTCCACTAACCTTCATTCCTAAAATCATGTGAGAAAGTAACAAGTCAGCTAACGAATTAGCCGGTGAGTAAACAACACAATCAAACCTAATGACTGAAAAATAGTGTAATACATATATAAATTGATTAAAATGATTGAAAAATAATTCAATTCATATGGAAACGTCAAGACTTATAATGCAATAGTGTAATATAAAAGAAAAACCAACACAATCAAACCTAATGACTGAATTGACTCGGTCCGTAGACGAACCCTTATAGAATAAATGATTTTGATTCCAATCACCACGTGACTAAACAAATTGGGTGGGTTTGTCTAACAAAGAGATCTATCATTGTTACTGTGGTTGCATGAACTAATGATTGTATTATCATGTTTATCTAACTATGAACACATAATTGCAAGTAGTAACATAGCATGTCATGAATTGAATTTAGAATGATATAGAATAACAACGAATAATAATGATTGAATATTCGATCACATGATTTCCCCAAATAATAAAACATAAAAATGGCCAATGAATACTTTAGATACATGTGCACCTAGTTTAGGAGCTCAAATGTAAAATGTCTTTCATGTCTTATGTATATGTAACAGAATGGGTATGAATGAAATGTAATGTGTTGGTGATGTTTATAATGTTTAATATTTCCTTGATTATTGTGTGATAACACATATTGAACTAACTATAAAGGTTTGTGGTTGTTTACATAGTTCTTAGTCAATAATGATTGAGAAACATGCTTAAACTTAATCGTGTGAATTTCTCTTGCGACTGGACCATGCTAATGGACCATACGCATGAATACTTCAAGCTAATGAACCAGTCGCACGACTAGACCAGGGGACTAGATCAGTCGCACGATTGTGACATGAGATTGACTCAGTCGCACGACTGGATCTTCAGTCGTGCGATAAATCAACCGCATGCTTCAGTCGTACGACTGAACCATGCAAATGATTCAGTCGCACGAATGGAAAACCCTAACCTATAAATACCATTTAATTCGTTGAAAAATGAAACAATTCGAATCCCTACGCACTAAATTGTACCCTAGCCGTCTAGAGACCTAAGAAAACCTGTTCTGTAACACCCGGTTATTTTAAAAACAAAGACAAGAAATGAAGAATAAAAGAAAGAAAAACAATAAACCCAAGTTGAGGGGTTAAAAATGCAAAAAGGACTAAAGTACACAAAAGTAGGTGTAAAGGTGGGCATGGCCGCCCACCCTCACTTCCCATCACTACTTTTCTTCGGTTTAGAGAGAAGAGAGCAGAAACTTCGGGTTTTGAAGAAGAAGAAAAGAAGAGATTGAATTCAAGGTAAGAATTCAACGTTTTTAAGTGTTTATGACGGGTTTTATCTTGGTTACATGCTTATGTGCTTATATGCTTGTGTGTGTGTCCGTGTGTGTGTGTTGGTGTGTTTTTAGGTGTTTGAACTCAATTGCAAGTGGGTTAGAAGGAAGAAACACACAAGTTGCGCTAGGTGAGTTTCTAAACCTTGGTTTTTACTTGTTTTAAACTTTCTTTGGGGCTGAAAATGTATTAAAACGATTTTCAAATGTTTATGTATGTATACCTATATGTATTATGCATGTTTGGGTGATGATTCTTGAATGCTTATAGGTTGTTCATGTTTAGAATAGTCCTGGTAAGCTTAGAACAGATAGGTACGATGAATGGGTTCAAAATCATACTAGAAACATGTTGAACAGAAGGTTCATGCGCCTAGATAAGGCTCATGCGCCTGGGAATGCCTTAGAAGAATTTACGTATAACCCATGCGCCTGAACAGTAGTCAATGCGCCTGAAATTTCCTAAGAAATGTTTAAGTATAGCCCATGCACCTGAACCGTGGTTCATGCGCCTAGAAATATTAGTCGGACAACTAAGTGTAGGGCCATGCGCCCCAATAGTGCCCATGCGCCCAAGTGGCTCATGCGCCTAAGTGTCCATGCGTCCGAATAACCCATGCGCCTAAGTGTTCATACGCTCGAATAGTGCCCATGCGCCTGAATTGTTCATGCGCCTAAGAGTTAAAGTAGTTAAGTGTTGAGTGATGCGCCTACATAATAATGAAACGCCCAAACAGGCTCATGCGCCCCAATAGTGTCTAAGCGCCCAACACTTAGAATTTATTACAAAATTCTTGGAGTTTGTGCTTTTTGGGTTTTGACGAGGTTTGACTAGGACTTATTAATGATGGGTTTCATGTATGATTATGATTGCCTTATGATTGTTCCTTATTATTATTGCTATTATTATTACCTTTAGTTTGTGACTTTACGTGGTATGTTTATTATCGTAACATAAAGTATATTGTAATAATAAAGAGAAAGAGCAATAAAGAAGAGAAGAGGAACATAATAAAATGTTAACAAGTCTTGCAAGCTTACAGGAGGTACACGACCGTGTTGTCGTTAGCTCAACTGTGCTGCGGGTTAGCTACCCTATTAGGCACACAGGGCCAGTCTTGGAGATTGGTAGGACCTCTGTAGCGTACCCAAGATGTTTGGGTCGACCTTGTATACAATAAACAGAACCATCTTGAGGAATATAGATGGCCCATCACCGATTTCATCACGCATACAATTTAGGGTATTGCTCATTGGTCGATACAGAAAGTGAAAGATAAAGATAAAAGATTACAGAACATACAAGGCAACAGTAAAGAGAAAGAGTAGTATCTATTCATATAGTTAATGCGTGCTCGCATACACAGTAAAGAGTTGTATTTCACAGAAAGAGTATTTTCATATACAACATACAGAAAGTATTTTATTACTTTTAAAACTAGAACTCACTAAGCAACACTGACTTTTATACATTTTCAGTTGGCAGGTAATTATTGCTGAGGATGGCACGACGGTGAAGCCACTCGACAGGGAAAGAATGACATCCATTCGTATTTTATGTTGCTGTTGTCTTGTAATGGAGTAAAACAATTCTTTTGTAATCAGTTAAACGATGATGTATTGCTCAACAACAGTTGTTTAAATGAAATGAATGGTTTTTGATAAATTATTTCCGCTGCTTAAGTTTGTATAATTATAATGTTTAATGTTTTAACTGCTGTGATTGACCAACTGTGAGGTTTCCGGGAACGAGGCCTTACAAGCTGGTATCAGAGCCAAAGTTTAAGAGAATTGGGTTAAATAAAATTTTTAAAACCTAAACTTAAAATAAAAATGGGACAAATAGAGGGATGTTAGCCCGAGTAGCTACATGCCATCAGGTATGTCTTTTCTTAATGATAACCGGTATTATGGGCGCATGCTATTTGACTCATGTGCTCTTAGTAGATTTAGATCTGATTAGGTCAGGATAGGAAATGCTTGGGGTATGAAGAGTAAAGTAAGTGGCTAATCACAACTGGCCACTGTAATTAGGGACTTACTATACTTGACATAAACTGAGTGTTAGAATTTGGTTTAAAATTATTTTGTTTAGAATTTTTTGAAATTTATAGAATGAATTTACTTAAAGAAAATAATTTTATATTAATATAATAATAAAATAATAATTTTCTATAATTTAAAATAATAAAAATTGAGTTTTGAAATATATAAGGGGTGCCTAGGTCCCATGCGAAGGATTGTGAGGTTTAAACTAGTGGGTTGTAAGCCCAAAATCTATTAGCAAACACATAATATAATTTAAGAATCAATTTTAAGAAATCCCCAAATCTATTAAGAACCCTAATTTGATTTTACCTGAATCAAAGCACCATTTGATCTTGTGAATCAAAATTAACCATGGAGCTTTGATTCCCCATGTAAAATTGAGTGTAGGAGTGCATGTAACTTACGTAATTAAGAACAAATTGACGTAAATAAGAAGATGAGTAGGTCGCGACTTAGGAGAATTGAAGTTGAAGATCAAATGCTTGTTTGGGTGTTTTCAGCAACATTTGAGTGTTCAGATAGTTTGGAAGGGTTTATTAGAGGCATTTCCCTCTGTTAAATAGGGTCTAGTGTATTCGTTTCATAGTCGATGTATTATAGGTTCGTTTCAGGAGTTTTGACTCGAATTTGTAAATGATTTAGTTGTAACAACTCTGAATTGAAATTGTTATTATGACTTAAATGATCCATAACATGTTAACGGTCATTTGATTGAGTCAATTGGTAATTTTTAGGGGGTTTTGATTTGGGTTTGATGGATGAGTCAATTTCGGTTGAATCACGGTGTAAGGCCCCGTTCCCGGGACGCTTACAGCTGGTCACTCATCGCACATAAAACATTTTAAAACGTACATTTATTTTGCAGCGAAATTTAAAACTTTCATCAATAAGTAAGAACATGGCATTTCATTCATTTACAACATTCATTTTTATCTCAAAATACAATGACATGTCAAAATATGGATGCCAGCCTCAAAATGCTCCCGGTAGCTTATGCATCCATGCCTGTAACTCCTTAGCATCAACAAATACTTACCAACTATCATGCATACAAAAGTCAGTGATGCTGAGTGAGTTCTAGTTTTTATAATAAAATACTTTATTTTCTTTAAAAAACTATCTTTACATTTATTCGTGGTCATACAACATACTACACTCAATCTATGTTCTTTATTCATTTCATTCTTTCATACTTTTATTGTTTCATTCTTTTATTTACTTTTGTATTCATATTATCGTTCATACTTCTACATATCTTTTACTTTCTTTTCTCTTACTTCCTTTGCGTACTTTACGTCTGTCAGCTGTCATACATCATACATTCATACTGATAATAATTATTATTATTATCTTCATCATAATTCGTTCATCCATTCATTTCTTCGCTCAATACTCTTCATTACTCGAGTCTTGTCTCATGCAATATCCCTGACTCATGCTCGAAAGCTGATGCTGTGCTAGGCCCTGTACACAAACCCCCCGACTTATGTCCGAAGACTGACACAACACCGGGATACATGACAAAGATCCTATTTGAGTCAATCACAGGGATTGAACTCTATCCGACTTTGTTGCAACACAAAGTCGCTCACCTCATTATCTCGTCTCATGCAATACCCCCGACTCATGTTCGAAGACTGATACTGTGCCGGGGCTGATAAACAAATCCTTAACTTATGTCCAAAGACTGACAGAGTACCAGGGTACACGACACGGATCTCATCATCCATCACTTTGCCTCATGCAATACCCCCGACTCATGTCCGAAGACTGATACTGTGCCGGGGCCTGATAAACAAACCCCCGACTCATGTCCAAAGACTGACACATTAGCGGGGTACGCGACACGGATCTCATCATCCGTCACTTTGTCTCATGCAATACCCCCGACTCATGTACGAAGACTGATACTGTGCCGGGGCCTGATAAACAAACCCCCGACTCATGTCCAAAGACTAACACAGTACCGGGGTACGTGTGACATCCGGTAATTTTACGTTACCAAACTCCGTTAGTTCCGTTAAGTCTTGCATACACGTGTCGTGAGCACACACTAGTTGTCGTTTAACGTTGGTGACTTAATAATAATTAATAATGTTAAACTAATGATAATTAAATTGGTTATGTGAGTATTGTGTAAAATTATGTGTTTACGCGATTTAATTGCTGATTGTAGAAATTAATCGCGTAACGCGGAAACGTGCCTATTTGTTCGTATGTCTTGTGTTTTTGCAAAGATAAATTATGTAATGAATATTATTAGTTCATATCTTTATATTTTAAGTTAAAGGCATTTTAAAAAGAGTTTAAGTCTAGTTTTAATAAAATACCAAAACACAAGGGTTTAAATGGTAAATATGTAAATTAAATTAAGTAAAACATAAACCCTAGCCCCCACCCCCCATGTGCGACCGTAACTTCCTCATCCCCTCTCAAACCTACGATTTTGATCAAGATTAAGCAAGAACACATTGGATTTGATCGATCTCAAGGCATACAACGCATTACAAGTCACAATTTTGTTACATTACACGTTTAAAGGTTAGATTTTTCATGTTTTTGTGATGTTCTTCATTATGGCAGAACCTTAATCACAAAATTGGTGTTCTTGGTGTTTATTTTTGATCAATTTATGATGTTTATATGTTAGTTAGGTTGAATACATGTTAGTTAACGTCGATCATGGATGAATTACATGTTTTTAGTGTTTAATCATGGGTTTTGATTCTTGTCAAACCTAATTCGATTTTGGGCATGATTATGGATGAATGATGATTGTTTGATGAATGTGTGATGATTAATAAGTTGTATGAATGTTAGGAATCATGGATCTTGCAAGAAATTGATGATTTGGTGTTGATGTTCATAGCTTACTAAGAATAGTAACTTTATCTTGCGTGTAACGTTGAATTATTGATGAATTGATGTTATGGATGTGCTCATGGTGATGATTAGATGTTATATTGATTTTGTGATCATTGGGAATTCAAGAACACATGTTATAGTTCATACATTACTAAAGATAGTAACTTTTGGATATGAATTGATGAGTTATGATGTTTGGATGTGGTTGATCATGCTTAGGTGTTAGTATGAGCTTGAATTGGTATATTATTGATGAATTCATGTATGCTTTGGATGTTTGATAGATTTTGGGATGTTCTTTCCCAAAAAGGAAACTTTATTTGTGTAAAGTTTGAAGTATGATGATATGAACATGTTTGGGATGATAGGAGCATGTTAGTAAGTTCACGGATGAATTCTAAGGTGATAGAACATGGTAAATTAGTTGTATGGGATGCTTGGTTAATCATGGGTGATATTTGGGCTTTGATGATCGTGTATGATGTTGGTGTTGGTTAGTTGCTAGGATCATATTTGGGTTTGGTAATTAATGATTATGGTGTATGTTGTATGCTATGGGCATGGCTAATGACCTAAGTGTTATGTATGGATAATGTAGAATACGTATGATACTATTTGAATGTTAATCATGTATGTTGTATGTGCTCATTGGCTTTATTTGAATTATAACTCATAATGTCACCAACGGGTCAAACGGGTCAACTAGGTCAACGTGTCTATTTTTCTGAAAGCTTGTCTTTGGTTTTGTTATGCTTAGGGTTTCACATGTATTTCATTTACACATACTTATGTACTCACATGATCTAGGTAACCTTTGAAGGTTGTCTATCCTCTCGTTTCTCAAGTAAACCCTAAGTACTCTTTACATACATCAGGTGAGTTCATGCCCCACTCTTTACTTATCTCTTTTGGGGGAGATAGCATACTGGTATTTTTACGAACGCTTTTAATATTTAAGTTGTGTAATATTAATATAGTGATGTTTACCATGGGAAAAGTCCTCACACTTTCGAATTGTTAATATTGAATAGCGGGAAACTTGGGTAGTACTACTGGGTCTGACGAGCCCCACCTGTGTGACTCGAGGTCAACCGGGTGCAATTTGTCCTATTGAACATTGTCACGACATGGTAAGTCGTGACAGGAGGCAACAACTATCACAGTCAGCTTCAATTGCGAAATCACTATGTATTGATATTTACTGTTAATAGATTACCTATCTATTACAATACACTGCTTATATATATCACAACTGTTTATATGTTTATTGAACTCAAACTCTTGAACTCACCAACCGTTGTGTTGACATTTTTAGTATGCTATTCTCAGGTCATTAGCTTGCTTGCCATAGGAGCACTGCATGGTTCACTGCATTCTAAGACACGATCTTCAAGACAAATTTAGCATTTTAATAATTATGGTTTACTCTTTTGGGTTGGCACCTGTTTTGCCATAGTTATACTTTCATTGCCTTGGGTTGTTTTCAAAACGCTTCCGCATTGTTTAAAGTTTGTATTTTGGTTGATTTTGTTTAAATTATGGCATATAGAGTCGTTCTGAGTAACTATTGACTGTGATCCTGGTTTGTTCACACGCCTCGCGGTAAAACTCCGCAAGTGGATTTTGAGGGTGTGACAGATTGGTATCAGAGCTATTGGTTATAGGGAACTAGGTTGCATACACACTAGACTATAACCGCACAGTTAGTTAGTTACCTGTTTCTTGTTCCATCGACTGTACACTCATTGGCATATACATCACATTATCTGCAGCATGGCATCGTCTTCAAGAGTTCCGGGTAAACAACCCGAATCACCTACACGATCTGAATCCCCACCTCCCGCACCTGTACCTGATGATGGATTCGATTGGCCCCGACTGGCTTATCCCCAAGAGGAGATTGACTGGGATCAACCATTCGCCTTGATGAAGCGTGACCCTCCGCGAGACTGGTGTTCTTATCCTAGGTTTGTTGACCATATCCTGTTTAGGGAGCGCGTACCTATCCTAAAGCCGAGGACTAGGAACAATGCCAATCAACTCATGCTTTCACTCCCACGAACAGCGCAGTCCAACGAGCAACTGATTGCTGCACTAATGGCTGCACTGGATACTGAACAACATCGAGTAAGGCGACTCACGGGTGAGGTCTGTACACTACAGCAAGAGGTGTACAACCTGAGACACCAATTGGATGAACTCGAGGAAGAACACGGGAAGACTCTGAACGGTTGTCACCAGATGCAAGATGGTGTTATGGCACTCTAAGGACGCATGACTGCTCGTGAACAGCGAGACGTCGTAGCCGATAATAGGATTGCCATTTTAGAGGCCCAGCTAGAGGCACTTCAGATTGCTATAGCTCCTGCTCTTGCAGCAGACCCTGAGGATGAAGAGGATCCCGAGGAAGGACCCGAGGAAGAGGAACCAGAGGAGATGGAGGATGATAGTGATGGGTCAGATATTGTCGATTGACTTCTTTATATGACTTAGACTAAGTAGTGTTTTTCTTTTGAAACCTATGTGGGAAGGGTTGTTTCCCCACACGAACGACAAACTTCAATTTTGACATTGCAAAATACATTGTGACTCATTTGCAATTTATTTACTTTGGTTATTATTTTTGTTTTGAATGTTGTGGTTGTGATGATACGTTATTTCTTATGTTTACTATTTACTATGCTTCAATGAGTTAAATATGTTTGATGTTACTCATTATTGTATTTGTGAACGTAAAGTGAAAAGAATGGACGCCCGTGGACGTGGACGTGGACTGGTCGTGGACGCGGACATGGACGTGGCGCCGGAGAACAGGGTGGTGGTGCTATTAACATGACTCCCGCAGAATTGGCTGCTCTAATTAATGAGCATGTTCAGGCGGCAATGGCTGCTGCCCACGCGGTCAGCCAGCAGGTAACAATGACAGAAAGACAAATCTGATATCCTTTATAACTGTAGGGGATGTCTGATTAAAGTGTGTTGTGTTAAAACAGGACCAATAGTGTGTACATACAAGTCCTTCATGGACTGTAAACCACACACCTACAGCGGTACAGAGGGTGCTGTAGGGCTTGTACGCTGGTTCGAGAAGACTGAGTCCATTTTCTCCAAATGTAACTGTCCACCAGCGGATCAAGTAAAGTATGCCACCGGGACTTTGGAGGGTGCTGCTCTGTCTTGGTGGAACGCGCAAGTCCAGATGCTTGGACAAGCGATGGCGAATGGACTTCCATGGGATGAGTTCAAAGCAATGATGATCGAGGAGTACTGTCCTCGCAGTGAAGTACAGAAGTTGGAAATGGAGTTCTGGCAACTGAAAATGCAGGGCTCGGAAATTGAGGCTTACACCACCAGAACCCATGAATTAGCAACTTTGTGCCTGGGAATGGTGAATGAGGTGCATAAAAGGATAGAGCATTACATACGGGGATTGGTACCTAAAATCCAAAGTATGGTAACTGCTTCCAACCTAGCCACAATTCAGCAAGCCATCCAGCTAGCACACAAGCTAACTAACCAAGCCGTGGAGCAAGGACGTCTACCTAAACGGGGCGCTGTGTGGCAAGCGTGCCCGACAACAAAAGAACGTGGGACAATGCCAACAACACCAAAGCATCATCATCTTCCAGTGGTCACCTCAATCTCAGCAGCAGCAACATTCGGTTCAGCAGCAATGGAGGTTTGACAATAACCGTAACTCCAACCAGACGCCTGCAAATAATCAAGGACCCGGTGGTTATGGTGGGAGACATCTGAAGTGTACTCGGTGTAATTACCATCATGTGGGAAGGTGTGATAGCTTCAAGTGTCAACGTTGTGGAAAAATTGGACACGCTGCGAAGGATTGTCGTGGTGAACTAATGAGGAGGCCACAACAACCTCAAGAAACTCCCAAGGGTTGTTTTGAATGTGGGAAAGAAGGGCATTACAAGTGAAACTGCCCACAACTAAGGAGGAACGGAAATGGCAACAACAACAACAATACCAACAACCATGGTAACAACAACAACAATGGTAATAATAACAACAATGGTGGAAATGGCACTGGAAATGGCGGCAATAAAGATGGAGCCAAGGGGAGAGCCTTCGTCATTGGCTCAGGTGAGGCTCTAAATGATCCCACAACTGTTACTGGTAGATTCCCTGTTAATGGTTGTTTTGCTACGGTACTATTTGATACTGGAGCCGATAGGAGTTTTGTGTCCTTAAAATTCTGTAGTCTTTTAAGTGATATACCCTCTGCTTTAGAATCTATATACACTGTGGAATTAGCCGACGGTAAACAAATCCATGTAACGCATATCCTTAAAGATTGTAAGATAGAACTTGCTAGCCATACTTTCACTATAGATCTCATGCCTGTTACACTGGGGAGTTTTGATGTTGTGATAGGCATGGATTGGCTCTCTAGCAAGCAAGTGGAAGTCATATGTCACGAGAAGATCATACGGATCCGGTTGGTGATCAAATTCTTGCCGTCAAAGGTGATAGGAGTGGTGCTGTGATAGGCATCATATCATATATGAAAGCTCAAAAGTTGTTACGAAAGGGCCGTGTGGCTATCCTAGCACTTGTAACCGATAAGCAAAGGAGAAAAGAGAATGGAGGATATTCCCGTAGTACGCGATTTTCCAGAGGTGTTCCCAGAAGATCTACCTGGATTACCACCTCACCGCCAAGTGGAATTCCAGATTGAGTGGACTCCGGACGCAGCTCCGATTGCTAGGGCACCTTATCGATTAGCACCGAACGAACTACAGGAGTTGTCGTCACAACTTCAGGAGCTTTTGGATAAGGGCTTTATTCGACCTAGTACATCACCTTGGGGAGCTCCTGTTCTCTTTGTTAGAAGAGGATGGCACATTCCGATATGCATTGATTATCGAGAGTTAAACAAAGTAACAGTCAAGAACCGATACCCTTTACCTCGTATTGACGACTTGTTCGATCAGCTTCAAGGATCAAGCTATTACTCGAAGATTGACTTGAGATCTGGTTATCATCAACTCAGAGTTCGAGAAGAAGACATTCCCAAGACTGCATTTCGTACTCGTTATGGTCATTATGAGTTCTTGGTCATGCCTTTGGGTTGACTAATGCACCTGTGTGTTCATGGACCTCATGAACCGCGTGTGCAAACCTTATCTGGATCAGTTTGTCATTGTGTTCATCGATGATATACTGATATACTCTAGGACCAAGGAGGAGCATGAAGAGCACTTACGAATGATCTTGGAACTGTTGAAAAATGAGCAGCTGTACGCTAAATTCTCAAAGTGTGACTTTTGGATAAGAGAAGTACAATTCCTAGGTCATATTGTTAATGAGAAAGGAATACACGTTGATCCTGCCAAATTGAGGTGATAAAGAATTGGACTACACCCAAAACACCAAGCGAGATAAGACAATTTCTAGGATTAGCAGGATATTACCGCCGATTCATAGAAGGATTTTCTAAGATCGCACAACCTCTCACAGCCTTGACTCACAAAGGAACGACATACAAATGGACTGAGAGTCAAGAATCAGCTTTACAATTATTAAAACAAAAACTCTGTACTGCCCCGATATTAGCATTACCAGAGGGAACAGATGACTTTGTGGTGTATTGTGATGCATCCATTCAAGGATTGGGTTGTGTCTTGATGCAACGAGACAAGGTGATAGCCTACGCCTCGAGACAACTGAAGGTTCATGAGAAGAACTATACCACCCATGACTTAGAATTGGGTGCAGTAGTTTTTGCCTTAAAGATCTGGAGACATTACTTGTACGGTACCAAGTGCACTATCTACACCGATCACAAGAGTCTTCAACATATCTTTCAGCAAAAGGAGTTGAATATGAGGAAGCGACGTTGGGTGGAACTACTAAATGATTATGATTGCGCAATTAAGTATCATCTGGGAAAGGCGAACATAGTTGCCGATGCTTTAAGCAGAAAGCAAACAGCTAAACCCCGACGGGTGCGAGCTTTACAGCTTACTATCAGTACCCAACTGCCCGAAGAAGTTAAGGAGGCACAGATAGAAGCTTTAAAAGTAGAAAATATTGGTTCTGAATTGTTAAGAGGAATGGATAAACAACTAGTGGTGAAAGAGGATGGAATTCGGTATTTCATGGATAGACTTTGGGTGTCTGTTCATGGAAATCTGAGAGATTTAGTTATGAGCGAGGCACACAAATCTAAGTATTCTATACATCCTGGATCCGACAAGATGTATCATGACCTAAAGGCTCACTATTGGTGGCCCAACATGAAAGCGGATGTAGCTACGTATGAGCAAGTGTTTGACCTGCTCGAAGGTAAAAGTAGAATATCAAAAACCATCCGGACTGTTACAACAACCCGAGATTCCAATGTGGAAATGGGAACAGATCTCCATGGATTTTATTACTAAACTACCCCGGACTAGTACTGGTTGTGACATGATATGGGTTATTGTGGATCGGTTGACAAAGTCTCTCATTTCCTTGCAATAAAGGAAACCGACAAGATGGAGAAATTAACTCGCCTGTACCTCAAGGAGATCGTTTCGAGACACGGTGTACCGATCTCAATTATCTGTGACCATGACGCTCGTTTCACGTCACATTTCTGGCAATCATTGCAGAAATCTTTGGGTACACGTTGGATATGAGTACTGCATATCACCACAGACGGATGGTCAGAGTGAGCGTACTATACAGACGTTGGAAGATATGCTACGTGCTTGTGTGATTGACTTCGGGAATAACTGGGAAATTCACCTGCCATTGGTGGAGTTTTCTTATAACAACAGTTATCATACTAGCATACATGTAGCACCTTTCGAGGTGCTGTGGGAGAAAATGTCGATCACCGGTTTGCTGGGCAGATATTGGTGATAGTCAGATAACAGGTCCCGAGTTGATTCATGAGACAACGGAGAAGATGTGCAGATACGGAACCGTATGGCTGCAGCTCGAGACAAGCAAAAGAGTTATGCTGACAAGAGACGGAAACCTTTAGAGTTTCAGGTTGGCGACAAGGTTTTGTTGAAAGTCTCACCATGGAAAGGCGTAGTTCGATTTGGCAAGAGAGGAAAGCTAAATCCGAGGTACGTTGGACCATTTGAAATAGTGGAAAGAATAGGTCCAGTGGCCTATCGACTAGCCTTACCAGATTCGTTAGTGGAATCCACGATGTGTCCACGTTTCAAACTTAAAGAAGTGTATAGCTGATGAAACGACGGTCATACCACTAGAAGAAATTCAAGTGGATGAACAATTGCGTTTTATTGAAGAACCAGTTGAGGTGATGGACCGTGAGGTGAAAAAACTTAAGCAAAGTAAAATACCCATTGTCAAGATCCACTGGAATTCACGACGTGGACCGGAATTCACATGGGAACGGGAAGATCAAATGAAGCTTAAGTAGCCTCAACTATTCGAGAAGACAATGTCTGCAGACGAAGGTATTGATTTAAATTTCGGGATGAAATTTCTTTCAACATGGGGATGATGTGACAACTCATCCAAAACTCACTCGATTTCGATTTCTGTGTGCCAATGCAGTAGACCAGTGATAGAACACTCTCACCATGTAACACAATTTTCGGGACGAAAATTCTTTCAACATGGGGATAATGTGACATCCGGTAATTTTACGTTACCAAACTCCGTTAGTTCCGTTAAGTCTTGCATACACGTGTCGTGAGCACACGCTAGTTGTCATTTAACGTTGGTCACTTAATAATAATTAATAATGTTAAACTAATGATAATTAAATTGATTATGTGAGTATTGTGTAAAATTATGTGTTTACGCGATTTAATTGCCGATTGTAGAAATTAATCGTGTAACGCGGAAACGTGCCTATTTGTTCGTATGTCTTGTTTTTTGCAAAGATAAATTAGGTAATGAATATTATTAGTTCATATCTTTATATTTTTAAGTTAAAGGATTTTAAAAAGAGTTTAAAGTCTAGTTTTTATAAAATACCAAAACACAAGGGTTTAAAGGGTAAATATGTAAATTAAATTAAGACATAAACCCTAGCCCCCACCCCCCATGTGCGACCGTAACCTCCTCATACCCTCTCAAACCTGAGATTTTGATCAAGATTAAGCAAGAACACATTGGATTTGATCGATCTCAAGGCATACAACGCATTACAAGTCTCAATTTTGTTACATTACACGTTTAAAGGTTAGATTTTTCATGTTTTTGTGATGTTCTTCATTATGGCCAAACCTTAAATCACAAAATTGGTGTTCTTGGTGTTGAGTTTTGATCAATTGATGATGTTATAAGTTAGTTAGGTTGAATACATGTTAGTTAACGTCGATCATGGATGAATTACATGTTTTTAGTGGTTTAATCATGGGTTTTGATTCTAGTCAAACCCTAATTCGATTTTGGGCATGATTATGGATGAATGATGATTGTTTGATGAATGTGTGATGATTAATAAGTTGTATGAATGTTAGGAATCATGGATCTTGCAAGAAATTGATGATTTGGTGTTGATGTTCATAGCTTACTAAGAATAGTAACTTTATCTTGCGTGTAACGTTGAATTATTGATGAATTGATGTTATGGATGTGCTCATGGTGATGATTAGATGTTATTGATGTTGTGATCATTGGGAATTCAAGAACACATGTTATAGTTCATACATTACTAAAGATAGTAACTTTTGGATATGAACTGATGAGTTATGATGTTTGGATGTGGTTGATCATGCTTAGGTGTTAGTATGAGCTTGAATTGGTATATTATTGATGAATTCATGTATGCTTTGGATGTTTGAAAGATTTTGGGATGTTCTTTCCCAAAAGGGAAACTTTATTTGTGTAAAGTTTAAGTATGATGATATGAACATGTTTGGGATGATAGGAGCATGTTAGTAAGTTCACGGATGAATTCTAATGTGATAGAAATGGTAAATTAGTTGTATGGATGCTTGGTTAATCATGGGTTATATTTGGGCTTTGATGATCATGTATGATGTTGGTGTTGGTTAGTTGCTAGGACATCATATTTGGGTTTGGTAATTAATGATTATGGTGTATGTTGTATGCTATAGGCATGGCTAATGATCTAAGTGTTATGTATGGATAATGTAGCATACGTATGATACTATTTGAATGTTAATCATGTATGTTGTATGTGCTCATTGGCTTTATTTGAATTATAACTCATAATGTCACCAACGGGTCAAACGGGTCAACTAGGTCAAACGTGTCTATTTTTCTGAAAGCTTGTCTTTGGTTTTGTTATGCTTAGGGTTTCACATGTATTTCATTTACACGTACTTATGTACTCACATGATCTAGGTAACCTTTGAAGGTTGTCTATCCTCTCGTTTCTCAAGTAAACCCTAAGTACTCTTTACATACATCAGGTGAGTTCATGCCCCACTCTTTACTTATCTCTTTTGGGGGAGATAGCATACTGGTATTTTTACGAACGCTTTTAATATTTAAGTTGTGTAAAATATTAATATAGTGATGTTTACCATGGGAAAAGTCCTCACACTTTCGAATTGTTAATATTGAATAGCGGGGAAACTTGGGTAGTACTACTGGGTCTGACGAGCCCCACCTGTGTGACTCGAGGTCACCGGGTGCAATTTGTCCTATTGAACATTGTCACGACATGGTAAGTCGTGACAGGAGGCAACAACTATCACAGTCAGCTTCAATTGCGAAATCACTATGTATTGATATTACTGTTAATAGACTACTTATCTATTACAATACACTACTTTATATATCACAACTGTTTATATGTTTATTGAACTCAAACTCTTGAACTCACCAACCGTTGTGTTGACATTTTTAGTATGCTATTCTCAGGTCATTAGCTTGCTTGCCATAGGAGCACTGCATGGTTCACTGCATTCTAAGACACGATCTTCAAGACAAATTAGCATTTTAATAATTATGGTTTACTCTTTTGGGTTGGCACCTGTTTTGCCATAGTTATACTTTCATTGCCTTGGGTTGTTTTCAAAACGCTTCCGCATTGTTTAAAGTTTGTATTTTGGTTGATTTTGTTTAAATTATGGCATATAGAGTTGTTCTGAGTAAC
The DNA here is from genome assembly GCA_025506515.1 of Flaveria trinervia. Taxonomy (NCBI): domain Eukaryota; kingdom Viridiplantae; phylum Streptophyta; class Magnoliopsida; order Asterales; family Asteraceae; genus Flaveria; species Flaveria trinervia. Next base: position 67,990,715 of record CM046452.1, read on the forward strand.
TATTGACTGTGATCCTGGTTTGTTCACACGCCTCGCGGTAAAACTCCGCAAGTGGATTTTGAGGGTGCGACAGTACGCGACACGGATCTCATCATCCGTCACTTTCATGTTCACCATTTGTTATCTTATGTGTTCATTTTGTACTCATCGTTATCTTTCACTTCATTACATAATACTTTACGTTCGTCAATTTATTCGTTCATACATCACGCATGTAAAGTCATATATATTGCATTATAGAACATAATACGTACGTTTTGAAAACTCTTTGACGAAGAAAGATAACACATCACTGACATATACACATCATAATTTCATCACATCACCATGCACACATCAAGCATAAGTCATCACATCATAACAAGGCCTATCTCCCTATTTTACCCCTTAAAACCACTTAGAAAATCCTAAGTCCAAAATGGGCGCATGGGACATTTTAGGCGCATGAGCATAAAAATTCTAAGTGTAAAATAGTCTGGGCGCATGGGCACTAATTGGGTGTTTCTTCTGCCCTGTTCAGGCACTTTGCCACTATGCAGGCGCATGGACACTTAGCCGTTTTGGCAACTTGGGCGCATGGGCACTATTTGGGCGTTTCTCTGCCCTGTTCAGGCGCTTTTCCACTACTTGGGCGTCTGAGCTTACACTTAGTTTATTAACACTTGGTGCATGGGGTTTGGACGGTTGGGCATACTTAGGGATTTTGCCGTTGGGCGCATGGGAACACTGTTTAGGCGCATGGCCCACTCTTGGGCGCATGGGCCACTGTTTAAGCGCATGGCCCACTCTTGGGTGCATGGCCCACTCTTGGCGCATGGCCAACACTTAGGCGCATGGCCATCATGCTGGGCGCATGGGCCACTGTTCATGCGCATCAAAACATTCTGAAATGTTATCTATGCTACTAACATCACCCGATTATCATTGTAATAATACCCAAGCACAGATCTAACACACTAAGGGCACCTAAGCATGCTAAACATCAACACTAACCCATAAACCAACTCTAAAACATACATACACAGAACATCATCGACAATAGGCTGAAACTCATGGTTTTACTTGAAAACATTTTCTTGGTATGCATAATAGCCCCAAACAAGTTTAAATCAGTAAAAGAGGGGTTTTAGAAACTCACCTTTGAGCAGCCTTTGAGCAACACACTTCAAGTTTGAGATCCACCTTCAATTCAACTCTTAAATCCCGAAAACAAACATTAAACACCAAGAACTTCGGTCAAGAACTCGAAACCCAGCTGAAACCGAGCTCATAACAGAAAACTCACCTTTGCAGCTGTTTCATCCTCTTTCTCTCTCTAGAACCGAGAGCTTTCCCTCTCATCTTTCTTCCATTCAGCCGAATGGGGATGGTGAAGAAGGGATGGGCGGCCATGCCCCTTTAAACCTTAAAATAATAAGGTTTTGTATTTTGTACACTTTATCCCCCTCCACTTGTGCTTATTATCTATTCTTTCTATTTACTTTTTCTTTCCTTTCGTTTAAATAAAAATTCGGGGTGTTACACACAGTATAATGGCTGATGTAACCGATTTCAATTGGGTAGTGGGTTCGAATCAATGTCGCAACATGGGTGGTAGTTCAATTGGGTTTAAACCGATGGTTTAATGTGGTTGGCGGTCCCGGAGAGTGGCCGGATCACATGGTCAACGGGAAAGGGGGTTGGGTTGTTTTAACTTGAAATTACACCTTTGGTCCCCAAGGTTTACATTTTAACATTTTATGTCTTTTTAATTTAAGTTTTAAATTTACAACTTAAACCCTTGGCCTTTGAAATCCCTAATTTAAAAATAACCAAAATTACTTAGAAACTTTTTTCACTTTATAAATTTGTTTAACTTTGAAATTTAATTATTTATTTATAATTTAATAACTAAAACTCATAAATAACACTAAAACTTTATAATTTATAGAACTTTATTTTATAAAGTATAAAATTATTATGAATGCTTTAAATGAATTAATAAATGAGATTGAATAAAACAAGTCATCATATTAGATAAATTACACATTTAATGCATCAAAACAAATAAATTATTTAATAATGAGTTTTTCTATCGTATGAAAGTTTAAAATGAGTTCGGGTTCGGGTTTATATGTTAAAAATAGGCTGGATGTTACAGTAATGTTATGGATCGATTTTATGTCAACTTCCAACTTCCAGGAAATCATATTGTTTCGTAACAAATTAATAGAATGACTATACAACATCACGATTACAAAAATTGGCCTCCTATCAAATTAAATAAAAATACTATTTTTAAGATACTTTAGCTTTTCGAAAGAAAATTATCATCTAATCCATGATACTGAAACCTTTAATTAAGAACGGCTCAAGCTTAGGAATCCTTTGTAGGATAAAAGTTTACACCTTTGTCTCTGATACTAATCTGTCACATCCCGACGGAAGCATGAAATGCTTGGGTGTGACTATTCAGCTCTGAACATATTGATTATAAAATAAAATACAAGACATAAATATAATATATAATACATCATAACATTATCATAACTAATAAAATATTTATATATTAGTAATAAGTCTTATTTCTTTAAAATTTTCAGCACTTTAAAAACTAATTTTTGAAATAGTAGTTAAATGTATTCATATATCATCAATTTTTGATAGCAGAAACATCTAATAATTCGTATTTATATGTAAAATTCCAACTAGTAATTATTTATAGTTAATTTTCTAGAATTTTTACAAAATTAAAGTAATTCAGGAAAAATATCTATAAATATTTTAATTTTTCCAAAATTTTCCAGGATTTTTACTCTGAAATCTTATCCCATAAATTTTAAGTATATTGACTCATAACAGTCGATTTTCTATAATTTTTTTAGTTTTACATAAATTAGTATAAATAGTTAAATACCTCTAAAAATATCGAATTTTTCACACATTGTTCTATTCATGGTCTTACAATCTATGTAAAGTTTTCATAATTTATTTCTTCTTTTTTCTATTCATTTTATTTTCTAATTACAGAAGGTCCGTCATATAATTTTTTCCAGGTCTTTATCAGATTTATAGAGCTATGATGTGATAATTTACTTTTATTTTCTTGAATAAATTATATAAATTAATTTACTTATTATTATTACCCTAAAATTTACAGATTGTTATTTTTAATATTTTCTAACATGTTTCTAATTTTTTTCCCACAATCATAGTCACTTAGTAATTAATTTAATTTACCAAGAATATTAAGGTATTTATTATTTTATTTGAACTCTTTTTGTAGAAAACCTTTGTTTATAGAGAGCTTTCTAGTTTTGGAACCTTTATTCTCACTGATTTTAAAAGAAAGTCAGGTGTGGTGTGGTTTCATCATTATTCTTGATGCTTTATTTTCTAAAAGTTAGATTACATATTTATTTAAACCCATATTAAATCCTTTAAAGATTTGTTAATGATAGTCTTTTTAGAATCTAACCTTTCTCGAAAGAGTATTAATGGATTGATGGTTGAGGTGGTATTCTTGATGCTTGATCTTAAGTTCTTGAAGTTGAATCCAAGATGGTGATGATTAAAAGGTGATGATGAAATGGTTAAAGTTGGTGACTTGAAAACCAGATTTATGGTTGTAGTTTCTGTAACACCCGGTTATTTATCTATTTTGAGGTCGACGAAGAAAGAAAATAAAAAGTGTAAAGTTGAGGGACCAAACTCGCCAATGAGGGAAAGTGGAAATATGGTGATATGTATAGGGAGAGGGCAGCCATACTCTCCCCACACCCTCACATTTCAGCCAAGAAAAGAAAGGAGAAGAGAGAAAGGAAGAAAATAGGAAGAAGTGTTGGTTCGGGTTGGTTCGAGTGGCAAAAATCATTGACAAGTTTGGTCCCTCAAGTTTTGCCCGAATGAAGGGTGATTGGGGTCCATTCGCATGAATGTGAGTTCATTCCCACGATTGTGGCCATTTGCATGGGGAGTCATGCCACTGAGGGTCCAGTCGCATAGGTGCTCATCCGTATTAGTTCCATTCGCATGAGTTCTATCCGCATTAGTCCATTCGCACGATTGGGTGTTCATTCGCATGAGTGTTCATCCGCATTGGTTCATTTGCATGATGCTCAGTCACATGGAGGCCATGCGACTGAAGGGTGTTCATACGCCTGAATAGGGTTGTTGTACCCAAGGAGAAGTGTAGTTTAACTTCTAACTTTCGGGGGAAAGTGCAGATGTAAATTTTGACGTAAAGGTTCCCATAAGAGCATGTAAGATGACGGTTGAGGACTTACAGAGCATGTTAGGCATCATGACGATGTTGCATGATTATGCATGTTATGTATGTATGATTTTTCCCTGTATGACGTTGATGCCTGTGTATGATATGTTCCTGTTATGATGTATGTTTATCTTTCCTGTGGCTTTACATGTTATGTTTATGAATGAACCAAAAGTATTATGTAACGTAAAATGAAAGATAATGAAAGAGGAACATGATGAATGAATGCATGCATTATTGAACGAATGAATGTAAGAAGGCTTGCAAGCAAATGTATGGATGTGCACACCCGATGAAGGTGTTAGCTCAACGGTGTGCAGGTTAGCTACCTCGAAGGACGCACACTAGGGTCCAATCTTTGTGATTGACCATATGAATGGGATCCTTGCCTCTTGCCCTAGGTGCTAGAGTTAGCTTCGTGCATAATGTTCGAGGTCAATGAAAGACCTCAGGCTCAGTTACCCGCTTCGTGCACAATGTTCGGGGTATAGCATATGGCATTGATCCGGAAAGGAAGAGAAAAGATAAATGGTGAAGGTACTTGCCCTAGGTACTGGAGTCAGCTCCGTGCCCAATGTTCGACGTCTATGAATGACCTAAGGCCAATGTTCCAGTTGGCAGGTAATAATGCTGAGGATGGCATGAGACGGCTACTCAGCTCTTTTAGGATGGCATCCATGTTTATAATGCTTTTGTGAGGTATGCAAATTGGGTTTTGTAATCGAATTACAATGTATTATTTTGCAAAGGCTTTCATAATGAAATCAGATGTCTATTTTGTCATTTTTGAATGTTTCTGCTGCAATATTTGTGTGCGATGAAAAGTAAAAGAAAAGTAATTACATGTTTTATGTGCGATGAGGATCCAGCTTTAAGCGTCCTAGGAACGGGGCCTTATAGTTTCACACCCTCAAAATTCACGTGCGGAGTTTTACCGCGAGGCGTGTTAACAAACCAGGATCACAGTCACTAGTTACTCAAAACAACACTATATGCCACATTCAAAACAAAACCAACCAAAGTTCAAATGTTTAAAACCATACAAAAGCGTTTTATAAATAAGACAAACCCAAAATAATAAATTGCATAATATGGCAAAACACGCGCCATCCCAATGTCTAAAACCCATAAATAAAGACAAAAAAATATGTGTATGAATAAAGTCATAGAAGGCATGCTGACCCATGTTATGCTCCTAATGGCAAGCTGAGTTAACGAACTGAGAATAGCATATTAAAATTGTCAACATAATGGTTGTGAGTTCAATAGTTTGCGTTTATCATAAATATTAACAATTGTATAGCATAAGAAGTGTTTGAAATAGATAGCTAGTCTATATTCACAAGTAATAACCATAGTGATTTCACGATCGAAGCTGATTGTGTTTCGTTTGTTGCATCCCGTCACAACTTACCACGTCATGAAGATGTTTGTGTTTAGGAAAAAATTGCACCTGTTTGACCTCGAGTCGCACAGGTGGGGCTTGTCAGACCTAGTAGTACTACCCAATATTTCCTGCTAGTTACCATTATTAACGATCCGAAAGTGTGAGTACTTTCTGTTAGGGACCGTGTACTGGACGATGTTAACTGATTAACGTGTATGCCAAACCAAATAGTGTGGAATCCTATTTGATTGGTGATCCAATCAGTGAGAACGCACGTACAAAGAATTATGTATTGAATCTAACGTTAAGAATCGATTAGGAATCGATCTACTGCGATCTATGAACTTGGAGTATGATCTTAGGGTCTCTGGACGGCTAGGGTACGTCGGGAGTCGAAGTGTGTATAATGCTTTCGTTTTTCCACGCATTAGCTGGTATTTATAGGTTAGGGTTACTCATTCGTGCGACTGAACCATTTGGATGGTTCATTCGTGCAATTGAGCTATGCGGTTGATCCATTCGTATGACTGAGTGTTCAGTCGTGCGACTGAGTCAGTCACATGAAGTTGTTCAGGCGTATGGACTATTTAGGCGCATGGACACCCAGTCGCATGGCCATTCGGACGCATGACCACTGTTGAGGTACATGGTCCAGTCGGACGCATGAGAACTTCACTTAACTAAGTTTGAATGTATTTATTATTATAACATTATGCATATCAATTCAAACATCACAAACCTATATAATCTAGTCAATATGTGTTTCACAACTCATTAATGAAATATTAAACATTATAAATCACAACCAAACATTCTCATTTCATGAAATACCCAAGCATTCATAAGCGTAAGATATTTAAGACATATTACATTAAGATTCAAATCTAGGTACATATGTATCAACAAACTCCCTCTTGGACCTAGATCTACCTATCGTCTTACCTTCTTCATAACCTCCTCATACTTCTTGTACTTTTCCTCTCTTGTGACTCCTGCATGTATTTCAAATGCAAAGCAGAGTCGTATCACATTTTGGAATTGGAGGGCTTGTACAATATCCTTTGTGTCATAGAACAGTGGCCACTTGTATAGAGTGTAGATGTCGTCAGCTGACAAGTTGGTAAGCCACATCGGGTTGAATACCCTGATAATATCTATTTTGCCCTCTTTGTTCAGAACAATGACAGCTTCCCCTGTTCACCAATCATAGTACCACCATTTGAAGTGAAGAGTGAAGTCTTGTGGCATCTTCCGTAGCGGGATCTTTGGCATTGTTTGTGGAGGACTCCACTTCAGCACTATCTTTGGCTTTCCAGTTATGGGATCAACTTCAGAACGTCTGATGTACCTCGTAGTTGTTGAGGTTTGAAGTTGACCCACCTGGTGTGGTACTCTTTCTTCAATGCAGCCTCAAACCATCCTAACATCTTTCTTGGGTCAGCATATAACAACTTCAGTTTAGCCAGCTGGTTGAACTCAATACCAGGTAGAGACTTTAGATCATGCGGGAATCTAAAGTACTCAATACCTTTCTCTCTCTTCAACGTGTATATATTAAGATCATCAAAATTTTCCCACGCGATAATCTTTCCTGACACCTTGTGATGTTTCTTCACATTGTAGAGCTTGGTGTAGACATTCTTTTTAGGAGCAGCGCATTGGGCTCGGATCTCCTCAAAACAAGCAACCCATTCAGCCTTTCTGATATCAACATCAGTGTTTGAGGCTTGGGCTTGTTCTTCAACCGTCTCGGATTCTTGCTCCATCTTATCTAATTTCTCAAATGTATCACCGACCAGGGAGTCACCCAAATTGGGGACCACATTTCCCTCTTTGTCAAAGTACTCGGATAGTGCTCTGCAGTGACATCCTCGATCTCTATCTCATCAATGTCGTTCAGCTCGTCGTCACTGGTTTCTACAAAAGTTGGAGCGTCCTTGACAATCCCACCGGGATTGAGCTTGAACATTTCTGCAATTTGCTTGTCAGTGAGATTGTCAATGATCTCTCCTTCTTCAGGAGTGTACATCATCGATCTTCTAACAATACCCTGCAGATCAAGAATCATCGTGAGCTGACTCTTGATCTATTGGAGGGGAGCAACATCATGTTCATCCCTTCTAACAATACCCCACCGGGAAAGTTTGGATATGCTTAATTTATACATGTAACACAACAATCATTAGTTAATAATCAAGACAGAAATACCACAATTAAATAAAAACATTCATTACAATAATGAGATACAAGATTCGAATACATATGATTTAAATAAAGTAAATAACTAAATATTACTCTTATCCTGTATCCTATGCTCTTTTGCTACCGGGGCGGATGTGGAGGCACCCTAATCTTGAGTCCTCTTGGTCCTCCGTTCACTTGCAGATGTGGCACCCGCATCAGAAGAATCGTCTTCATCATCAACAATATCTGCATCAGTATCACTCTCGTGATCATCACCATCATCATCATCATCACTCTTGTCTCGTCATCATCATTGTCTCCGTCTCCTTCTCCTAGCTTCAATGGATCTTCTTTGGATCCTTTGAGCTTTAGCAAGATAGTCTTGTTTGCGGCCTCCAGCTCCTCAATTTTCTTGGCATGTTGCTACTGGAGCTGAGACATCTGCTGAGCCTGCTGATCAATCAATCGAGCCTGCTGAGAAATCTGTTGAGAAATCTACTGAGATTGTGCAGCAATAAGATCTACTAACTGACGAATCTGTGCAGTTTTCTCGTCATCGGCCGCTAACAGACGCATCACCATATGGTTCAGCGCTGACAGATATCCTCTACCCCAAAGGGAGGTAGAGGTGATCTAGATGTATATGGGGAGGAGGATGATGGTGCATCTGGATGCCTAGTGGTGGTGGTGGTGGCAGTGGTGAAGATTGGGGGTAATATAGATGAAGGTGGTGGTGGTGTGGTGTGGTAGTAGTGGTGGTAGGTGGAGTGGTGGTAGTAGTGGTGGTGGTTATGAATGTCAGTCTTCTCTTCTTCTTCAAGCCGTGGGGCTGAGCCATCCTTTTCTTCCTCGATCCTTTTGAGGTGGATGCTCCCCCTGGACCACGACTTGGCTGATCGGGAGCAAAGGTAGGATCCGTGTCAGTCTCTCCCGATCTGCCAGGGCGTTCACCAACCGCCCGGAGCCCTCGCTCTATGGCAACCACCTTGCTGCCAACAGTCCGAGTGAGGGGCTCCTCATCTGTATCCTCCTCCTCATCAGGTTGGAAATCCTGATGGAATCCGGCATCCTCAGTCTCTCTGTGGGTGGGTGCCGGAGAAGTGATATCAGCTGTGGGGGCCCTTGGTTGAGTGGGCCCAGCATCTCCATCAGCACCGCTGTCATCATCATCTGAGTCCTCCTCTGGGAGCTCTAACTGCTCAACATCAGAGTCACTGTCTACGTGATGCCATTGATGCCTGCGTGGCGCCATGTAGTCTTCACGGGCCAGATGCCTAAACAGTCGCTTCACAAGAGGTTTCACCTGCTTTCTCCCGTAAACTTTCATCCGACCCAAGGTGGTATCATCCATCACCTCGAGTGCTACCACATCCTCTTTCTCTTTTTGCAAAGAAGGGAGCTTTAGGTCTATGATCATCTGTTTGAATCAAGGGTACATACAAAAGCTCTCCTTGCCCTTTCCCTCTATGTTCTCCACCAGGTAGGTGAAGATCATCCTGGAGAAGCTGAACGGGTGGTTCAGCACCAATGCTACATAAGTGTTCTGAATATGATCTGAGAGCTCATCAAACCCTCCTTCCAAGATGCTATGCACTTCAGTAGCACATGAGCGAGGTACTTGAACTGGGGGCACAGTTTGCTCTTGTTGAGCACCCCTGCGTTGATGTACCCAGAGTACTTAGCTCACATAATACATCCTCGAACAGTAAGGGGATGTAATCAGGTGGAGCAATCAGCATCATCCCCAAACTGGAGAACTGTCCGAAGATCATCCTTAGTGATCTTAATAGCCTCTCCAAATATCGAGCTCCTGATGCGATGCGGCTCTGAGGATCTATCCACCATAGCGCTTTCCCAGAAATCCTGTTGGACTTAGCGATAGGGAGTGCAAGGAGTCAAGATGGCATGGAAGATCGTCGATCTCCATAGGAATGTGATAATGCACGAGAAGTCAGTTGCGTTCCTGATGTTAAATCCAGATGAGCACAGATGTGTGCTTGGTGCTCATAGTCCAACGACTAGCCATCTATTACACAATGAATATAAACGTTAGTGTTAGTCAATAAGTAATGAACTCAATAATTTGAACAAGAAATTATCTGTGCTGTCATGCGAATGACAATGTGCGACTGAGAACAAGTCGTGCGAATGACCTCATACGTATGACTTAACATGCGACTAAGCTCATACGCATTGTTAGGATCGGTGATCTAAGTTTGATTAATTTAGAGTAGATCGCAACGGAATTTGAACAATGAATTAGACAATTCGCAAGAACACAAATGATATTCAATGAAAAGTAAACGATTATAGAGAGAGAATTCTGCAAAGGATATTTCATTCATATGCTTTCGTGGTGGCTGAAAGTCACACATTACAACTAGGTCAACATTCCTTATATAGGAATGTGACGTCTGCTGATGTCACTTGATAGTGACATCTAACAGAATTATACAAACTACTGAAACTATGCAAACTACTGAGAATGTTCTCAACTACTGATTACATCTCAGAGAATGCTAAGTACAAAAACATAAAACTACTGAACTACAACTACTGAAACTATAACTACTGAAAAGTAAATTACAAGTATGAAAGGAAACCATCACAACTACTGAAGTTAATAACTTCAGCTGTTGTGACAACTACTGATCACTTTGGTCTTCAGTTTTTGTCTTCAGTCTTTGTTCTTCAGACTTTGTCTTCAGTACTTTACTTTTAGACTTTGTCTTCATTACTTTTCTTTCAGACTTTGTCTTCAGTACTTTTCTTTCAGACATTGTCTTCAGTACTTTTCTTTCAGACTTTGTCTTTAGTAGAAGTCATCAGATCTTGTCTTCAGACTTTGTCTTCAGACTTTGTCTTCAGACCTTGTAATCAGCTGATGTCTTCAGCTGTTGTGATCTTCTTCAGCAATTTGCAATGTGGTGGGACTTAGAGGTTTTTCTGATCAGGCTGATTGGTTCTTTTGCTCCAACAAACTCCCCTGAACCAATGCAGCCAAAACCTCTAAACTATCGATGATCCCACTTATTCTTGGCAGAAACACCCTCTTGATCAGCTTAGAGGTAATCAGTTAAGCACAGGCGGGAAAAGGTTTCTGATCTTTGATTAGCTAAGTATGGAAGGGAACTCTGTCTTGGGGAAACGGACACGAGTCTTATCCCAACCATGAAACCTAATTCCCATTAATAAGTCTGTAAGACTCACTAGCATAGGCATCAAGGAGAACAACTTGTTCCTCCTTGGTGAGTTCTTCTGCTTCTCCCTTGAAGAAGAACTCTGGGCCATAATACTCAGACAGTATCTCACTGTCTTTCCATTCTTCAACTCCACAGTTGTTATCTCTCTGTAAGCAAATTCATCAGGGTGAGAGCCTCAAGCAACAACTGGAGTTCACTCTTTTGAAGATCTTCAAGTCTTTTGTATAACAACCCTTCTGATCATTTTGTTCTCAAGAATAGATTGAGGGGTTGTCTTGGAGTTGTGAGCTCTCTTGAATTCTTCAATGATTTCCCAGGGTGAGACTACCATGGCCAATGTAATTGTAGCATTCAAGGTCTTTTCACTTGGCCATGATATCTACTTGGTATATGTTCTTATGAATTCTAGAACTTACCCAGGGGTCTGGCCAAATCCACACTCTTTCTCTTTGATGTTGAAAAGTATGTCTAAGAGTGTAAGCCTCAGAGCTTGTTTCTTCATTTCATGAATGGATGAGGACTGAGGGAAATCCTTGTCAACCATCTTGAGAAACTGCTCATCGTGCTGCTTCTGCTGCTTCTGCTTCTTCAATCTTTACCTTCACCATCTGCATTTGCAAGTCAGGTGTAATCACTTGTTGACTTCTATGCTCAGGTGTTTTAAGGTTGAGAACAGCAGAGATTGGCAGACAATCTTCATCATCATCCTCTTCTCATCTTTTCTACCCTCAACACCCTTCTCCCCTTCTGGTGTATCACTGGGTAAGGTTTGAGGTGGTTTTTGGGGTAAAGGGATTGGTTTTGAGGGTTGAGTTGTGGGTGGCTTTGGTTTAGGGATAGATTGGGAGATTTTAGAGATAAGGGTTGTGTTTGAGTGGAGTGTGAGAAGACTGGTCTAGCATTTTGGTGGTGAGTTTGGCTTTGGAGAGCTTTGCCATTTCAGTCTCTTCCCTGCACCTGCTTCATCCAGTGCTTCGATGATCAACCCTTTATTATAGCCTCCAGCAGAGCAGATTTCTTGGTTATCTCCAAGATACTGTCTTTGGACCAGGACTTTATCTCTATCAATGATCTTCCAAGGTATTTGGCAATAATCTGATCATTATCTCCAATCTTTCCCTTTCCAACACACTATAACCAGCCCATTGTTTGAATCTCTTCTATTTCCAGCCTTCTGATCTCAGAGTCTAATGTGGCTGTGTCATGACCATGTCTAAAGAGCTGATCTATAATTTTATCCATGGATTGCTGTGAGCTTCATCAGCATCTTTGACAAGATCTTCTAAGGATTTTCTTCATCAGCTTTTGACTCAGCACTTTTCTTTCGCTTGTATGTGATCAGCTATTCTGAGATCAGTTCTTTCTCCACCTCTTTCTCTTTTTCAGGTTCTTTTCATCATCAACTCTTTTCCTTCTTTTCTTTCACTGCCTTAGTAGTCTCCCCCCTTTTTGGTTGCATTGGGATCAGGGGCTTGAAAGCAGAAGAGATTTGTGAACAGCATCATCAATGAGGGTTTGTAGAGTTGAGGAGATCCTCATCTATGGCTTTATGGACAATCTCAGTAATGATTGGAGTGATGAGAGGTAAGGAGTTTGAAAGATAGCAACCATTTGCTCAGAGGGGTTCTGTCCCTGAGAGGTGGTGCCAAAGGCAGAGCTGGTGGCATAGTTATGTGTGTAGGCGAAGTGTTTGGTGAACCTTCAATGAAGGTGCCATCTGTGTGGTTATTGGGGTGTAGATGGACTTTGATCCTGAGACATTTTGGCTAGCAGCTCGTTGAGTCTGCGTACCTCATTCTCTAGGATGGTATTATGGGCTAAAACATCATAGAAAAAGCCCAGGTCATCATCAGTCTTTGCTGAATCACCTGACCTCCTGATTGAATCAGGATGAACATGCTCTGAGTGTAGATCAGTAGATGCATGTGCCCCTGTTCTTGGTACTGGGACTTCCTGCCTCAGGACTATGTCCTTCATTGGCAGTTGCCTCTGGTGAGGTCTTATGGATGTTACCAACTTCATCCTGATCATATGCTGAATCAGTAGAAGTGGCAGCCTCACCAGATGTTCTAACCTCCTTTCCTACACTTGGAGATTGAACATTGTAAACCCTTGCTGTTGGTTATCAGAAGCATTTTGGTCCTCCCCCTCAATGGTTGAGGTAATCCCAGTGGTAATTGGTTTCTGGGGAGGGGGTGAGGAATGCAACTGACTTACTTTAGCAACTATCAGTGTTGGGCTTTGAGGGGCGGTTGCATGTGGAGATTGATCCGAAGCAGATTGCACCCAGGGTGAGAGGTGCTCTTCAATGGTAACCCTCTCAATGAGATAGGTTCCAGTAATGTGGGATCCCCAATTATGGTTGCAACAGGATCCTGTTAAGAGGATACCTGTGCGGCTTTAGCAGGTTGAGTCTTGGACATAACTGGGGGGTTATAACCAGTATGTACTTCCTGTATTGGTGGTACAGGGGCATCCTCAGGGGACTCATCTCCCTGAGTAGCCTTTTTGGCTTTTTGGATTTGGGTTGGTGGGTACTTTGGATCTGGAAGTGGAGCTGGGTTCCCTCTGCTTGGGTTTTAGCATCCGGTAGCCCCTTTTAGAGTAGGGTCTGAGTTATGTCTGGAGTATACCTCAGCTAAAACAGCTGGAGCGGGACCCCAGACCAACAAGGCGATCAGATTGTAATTGATTCAAAATTATGGCATCAGAAACCTGGGATAAAGTAGCCTCTATTTGCCACAGGTTTCTGAGCCAGATCCTTTAGTTCCATGAACACTATCTCAGAAAAATTTAGATTTTGGCGTTCAAAGATAGAGTACAATACCTGCCACCGTGAAGAGATCTGATCCCAAGAGATGTCTTTGAAGCATGACAGACATTCACCATATGAAAGATAAGTCTTTCAGCATCATGGAAGTGCTTTTTAAGAATGGTTGTAGCACTTAAGTCGCCTGCATACCCGTTATTGATGAAAGACATATCAGTGGTGCCTTTCGGGTATTCTTTAGTATAGGTGCCATCATGCAAATTTAGGGTTTTGCGAATGATGTCGGGGGTGATGAGCACCTGTTTCTGATTCACCAACGACTGGAGAGTGATTTGGCTATCATTCTCACTAGGTGTGACAGAGATGTTGGTCCAGAACTGGGTTAAGGAATCAGGGTATATGGTAGGATTCATAAGAAAGGTGTTCGGTATTGGGAATCCACCATAAGATCGATGGCATTATCAAACTTGTTCCAGAAGGCCGATTTCAAAAGGTAGGCAACACAGTTGTGTTGGGGTTTGAGTTTCATGGTCGCCATTGGTGAGAGAGAAAAGGTTTGAAAACGGCTAATGAAACGTTGGCTATAAGTGCAGGTATAATAGGTATTATAGGTTGAAAAAGAAAGAAAACGACTGAAAGTGTTGGTGTTGTCAGCAGTTGTATGAAAACAACTGAAGACTTGGTTTTAACTATCAGACGTTTGAAAACAACTGAAGACTTGGTTTTAGTCATCAGTAGTTGTGAACTACTGAAACCATGGTTTTGTCATCAGCTGTTGTAAACAACTAAGACTTGTGTTAGTCATCAGTAGTTGTGAAACTACTGAAGACATGGTTTTGTCATCAGCTGTTGTAAGCAACTAAGGACTTGGTGTTAGTCATCAGTAGTTATGAAACTACTGAAGACATGTTTTGTGTCATCAGCTGTTTAGGGTGAAACAGTAGTTTGTGGAAACGACTGAAGAGAAAATTCTCATCAGTACTTTTCATCAATTCTTAGCTTTGCAGCTGTTTCATACTGTCCTCAACACTTACTCATCAGACTTTTTAGCTGTTTTCAGTGGTTTCATAGGACATCAGTACTTATCTGTTTTTACTGACATCAGTAGTTATAACTACATCAGTAGTTTTTAACAGAATCAGTACATATTTGTGACATGTTTACTAATGATCATCAGTACTTGTTTACTGAGATCATCAGTAGTTATCACTTATTTTAGCTGCAGCATACCAAGCCTTAACACAAGGTTTTGGAAAGTTGAACTATCCAAAGGCTTAGTAAATATCTGCAAACTCATCAGCACTAGCACAAACTTTGGATCAATCAGACCTTTTTCAAAACAATCCCTAATAAAATGGTGTCTGATCTCTATATGTTTGGTCCTAGAGTGTTGGACTGGATTCTTGACAATGCACAAAGGTGAAGCACTATCCATTAATAATGGAGTCTTAGTTTCTGTAATGCCATAATCCAATAGTTGGTTTTGAAGCTAGAGTACCTGAGATGTACAACTTGCAGCAGCAATGTACTCTGCTTCAGTAGTGGATGTAGCAACAGATGTTTGTTTCTTACTCTGCCAAGAAATCAAACTGTTGCCTAGGAATTGACATCCACCAGAAATTGACTTTCTGGTTAACTTACACCCTGCATAGTCACTATCTAAAAAAACAACTAATTTGCAAGAGTGTCCAGTGGAATACCAAAGACCTAGAGATGTTGTACCTTGCAGATATCTAAAGATCCTCTTGACTGCATTCAAATGAGACTCTTTAGGAGCAGCCTGAAATCTAGCACAAACACAAGTTGCAAACATGATATCTGGTCTAGAAGCTATTAAGTACATCAGGACCCAATCATACATCTGTAAAGTGTTTCTTCAACAGCTTTACCTTTCTGATCTGCATCCAGTTGTGTGGTGTTGCACATGAGAGTAGAACAGGGCTTACAATTTTGTAAATCAAACTTATTCAAAAGATCTTTTGTATATTTTGACTGATGAATGAAGGTTCCATCAGCCTGTTGTTTGATTTGCAAGCCTAGAAAGAACTGTAATTCTCCAATTGCACTCATTTCAAACTTTTGTTTCATTAATTTGTAAAATCATCACACAACTGGGGATCAGAGGATGTAAAATTATATCATCAACATAAATTTGAACAAGTAGCTTATGCTGATCCACTTTCTTAATGAACAAAGTTTTATCTATGGAGCCTCTAGTGAAATTATTTTTAAGAAGAAAATTTGAAAGTGTTTAGGAGCTTGCTTCAACCCATAAAGAGCCTTATCAAGTTTATACCCCCAATTAGGATGTTTATTGTCCTAAAAACCCGGTGGTTGACACACATAAACCTCTTCTTTTATTTTACCATATAAAAAGGCACTTTTGACATCCATTTGAAAAACTTTAAGATTGTGGAATGCAGCATAGGCTAAGAACAATCTAATTGCCTCTAGTCTGGCCACAGGGGCAAAGGTTTCATCATAATTAATACCTTCTTCTTGTGAAAACCCTTGTACAACCAGTCTAGCCTTGTTCTTGACAATAAGCCCCTTTTTATTAGTTTTATTCCTAAACACCCATTTAGTGCCTATTGCACATTACCTGGGGGTAGAGGAACCAGTTCCCACACTTGCTGCTTTTTGAACTGAAGTAACTCAAGCTGCATGGCTTCAATCCATCTATTGTCTCTTAAAGCAACATGATAGTTCTTTGGCTCTAGCTGACTGATGAAGAGAGCATAGAAGTAGAAGTTAGACAATTGACTTCTGCTTGAGACACCAGCATTGATATCACCAATGATTTGAGACATGGGGTGATTCTTCAGCTCTTGATACACTATAAGATCAGTGCAAGTGTTTGTAGCCGATTCAGTAGCAGCAGATGTTGATCCAGATTCTTGAAACCAAGTATGAGATGGAAATTCACATGATGTAGAGGAGTTAGAAATCTCATCAGCATTTGTTATGGATGGAGCAGCTGAAGCTACAGGAACATCAAGTTTAGCAGACTCAGGCAGTTGGTCACTAAACTTGAAAAGGTGAGTACTGATATCATCATCATCTTCAGTACCACCAGGTGGAAGACTTTCTGCAGAAGATGATTTATCCACATGATCTGCAACAGCTGGAGGTTGATAAGGAACGTATTGTAGTATGTCCAAATCAAAAAACTCCACAGGGTTTTGTGGAATTGTATCCTTAGGAGATTCATTGAATTTCACATGCAAGGTTTCTTCAACTATCTTTGTTCTGCAGTTGAAGACTCTGTAAGACTTGCATGTGGATGAATATCCTACAAAATACCCAGCATCCACCTTAGGATCAAATTTATGGAGTTGATCCTTTGTGTTGAGAATGAAACAGGACACCCAAAGGCTTTGAAAAATGAAATTAGAGGAGCCAAATGATGTAGAACTTCATATGGAGTCTTCATCAACCTCTGATTTACTAGAACTCGATTCTGCACATAGCAAGCTGTATTGACAGCTTCTGCCCAAAAGGTCAATGGCAAACCAGAGTCAGCCAACATAGACCTTGCAGCTTCAATTAGGGTTCTATTCTTTCTCTCCACTACTCCATTTTGTTCTGGAGTCCTTGGGATGCTAAACTGTCTTTTGATTCCTTTTAATAGATAAAAATCATCAAGTGTATGGTTTCTGAATTCTGTTACATTATCACTCCTTATACACTTGATTGATAGGGAATACTGCTTCTCAACATACAACACAAAGTTTATAATCGTCTGAGCAACCGCAACTTTGAATTCAAGAAGAAAGTCCATACAAATCTGGAGTAATCATCCACAATTACCAGATAGTATTTCTTCTTTGCCATGCTCAACACTCTCACAGGACCAAATAGATCCATGTGTAGTAACTGCAAGCAGGCAGTGGACTTAGGTTCTTCAATAGGAGGGATGTGACTTTGTGTTGCTTTCCTTTCAAACAAGCAGTGCAGGTTTCATCACATTGGAACTCCTTTATTGGTAGACCTCTCCAAACTATTGTGGATCAGCTGATTCATGTTTTTGAGATTAACATGACCCAGCCTTCTATGCCATAGTTTAAATTCCTGAGGAGAGGCTTTGGAGAACAGGCAAGGATGACCCTTCAAATCAATCTTCTTTGACAAATCCAAGGCATATACTCTTCCAATCCTGTTGGCCATCATGAGAGTATGTTCATCCAATAGCTTGTCAATCAGCCTCAGAACTTGGGAAGATAGAATCCTGCAGTTCTGGCTTGTGAAAAGTGCAACATGCCCTTTATCACACATCTGACTGACACTCAGTAGATTATACTTGAGATTCTCCACATGGTTAACATATCAAATCTGATATCTCCATTAGACACATATCCTTTCCCATGATGTAACCCTTGGCATCATTTCCAAATGAAACAATCCCTTCTTTACTTGAGAGTAGTCATTAAGAAGAGAACTGCTCCCAGTCATATGCATAGATCCTCCACTGTCTACATACCAGATGCTCCTTTGGCATGCTGAAGAACCATGCATTTATCATAAAGAACTAGTTAGGTTTTGAGACCCAAACCTTTTTGGTTTTGGGTCTGTTTTCATCAACAGATTTAACCTTAACTTGTTTCTCATGATTTACAGCTGATGAAGGTGGAGATGGTGCTGAAATGGATTCCTTGGATTTGGACTTGGAATACCTTTTCAGTGGTTTGATCACAAGTGCATCTAGTTGGTTAACTCTCCCCAACAAATGCTGAACCATCATAACAAGTTGTGTCTGATTTGTAGCTAAAGCTTTTAGCTCTTGGGACATATCAGTACTTTTTTTGATGAGTTCCTGTGACCCACCATTTCCTCCTTGAAATTCACAAACTTAGTCTAATGTTTGTCATGAGGAGCACTATCAGCTGGTCCATGATAAACCCTCTCCTCCTTTTTGGATTTGGATGAAGGCTTGGGTTAATCACATTGGGATGACTGTGGTACAAACTTGGTCTCAAACTCATTTTTCATTTCATTCATCTGGATTTTAATGAGCTTATCTCTATTGAGTTTGGAACCCTTTCTGTACCAACATTCATCAGAAAGATGATTGAATTTACCACATATTTCACATGGCTTATTCTTCATCTTGGATTGATCAACTGCTGATGTGGAAACTACTGAAGGTGTGCTCTTCAGTACTTTCCTCCTTTCAGTACTTGTTTTTAGTACTGAAGGATCTGTAACAACTGAAGACTTGTTCTTCAGCTGTTCTCTATCCGTCCTGAAAGACCGTATGATAGATTCATCAACAGTTGTTAACCTTTTATTTCAGCTGGTTTGAAATGCTTTTCAGATGTTGTGACTTGCCCTTCAGTACTTGAGTTACTTTGAGGGACAACATCTGAAGTACTCAGCCTCATGTGCTTATCAGTAGTTAACCCATCAAGCAATTGATTTGTTGAGGTATCAACACTATTTCATCTTCTGATCTTGGGAGATCACTTGAGGATGATCACATGATGATGTGGTTTGGAAATTACTTTCACCTTCAGGTTTTACTATTGATTTTAGAGTAAAATCTGTAGGTGGTGCAATGTGATTGTAACCTATTCCAAACTTCACATTCGAAGCAGATTGCTTGCTGAGCAGCATTTCAAATCCCTTGCAGATGATACCCAGCGGTCACACTCAACTTGGGTAGCTACAAGTTTTTCTTTGAGTTCTCTGTGGTTCTCAAGAATGACCTCTAGCTTAGCTTTTCATCATTTAATTGGCACTTAAGCTTATAAATCTCATCAACTTTATCATTAAGAACAGAATCATACTCAGCTTTTCTTTTGGAAAGAGTTTGCTCAAGCTCAAGATTTTGATTTATTAAAGCTACATTTCCCTCTCTAATAGAGATAAATGCAGCTATGCAAGACTCAGAACATAGCTTGGCCTTAGCCTCAGAGGATACATGGGTTACCTGTGATGAAGATGCATTGGAGCATGAACTCTCAGTAGACACCAGGGCCATGAGAGCAAGATTCCCAAAAGGATGTTCACCACCATGTTGACCATCACTAGCAAATAAATGCTCATACCAGAGAGATCATCTGGTAAACTGCTCCAGTCAACAACACCAGGGGTGAAGAAGCTGTGATGAGGTTGTGATTAAGATGATTGAAATGGTAGAGGCTCAGGTAAGGCTTGAGGTTGTTGTGCAATAGGAACTTGAACTGGATTTGGCTGTGGCATGTAATAGCAGGGATATGGATACGGCATTGGACCCTGAGGGACAAAATATGCAGAAGATATAGGTTGTGCATGATGACCAGAACTAGCAGGATGTTGCCCTCTGTTTTGTGGACTATTACTTGGAAAAGTCACAAAGGGTGCAGAGGAGTTAGATCCAGTTGATCTACACTCTCTTGCAAAGTGTCCAAGCCTGTGCCATTTGTGACACCTCAACTTACTCTTGTCAAAACCAACTTTGGTTTTGCCAGAGAGTCCTGGAAATTTCCTACCAGTTCTCTTGTAGAACTTTTGAGATCTGATATTAATCAAGGCCATTTGGCTTAGAATATCCATCTCTTCTAAGTCATCATCAGCAATACCCTTCAAATCATCCATAATGAAACACAAATTGTCACTATTACGGCTTGACTGACTGTCAACACTAACAAATGCATGATCTGAATTGTTTGAAGAGAAATCTATATGCTCATCATAATTGCTTTCTAATACAGCATATTCTGACTCATGACCAACCAAGGCAGTGTTCCCTGGGACAAAGTCATCAGTGAGCTTTCCTGATGATGCCGGTTTCCTTTTCTGCTCTATCTCTCTTTCAAATGTAAGCAGTTTCCTATGGAGTTGGGTGAGAGATAGGCTATCCAGATTTGCACTGGAGCGTAGGACAATGGTGTATGTGTCCCATCTCTCAGGCAGTGATCTGAGGAATCTGTTGTTCATCTGGCTATTAGCGTATTCATGTTTGACCATTTTCAACTCAGAGATCAAACAGGAAAAACGCTCAAACTGTTGAGTCAGTGACTCACCCTTCCTATGAGAGAATGTCTCATATTGTTGGGCAAGGATTTCCCTGTTGTTTGCTAAGACCTCATCTGTTCCACCAAATTGTTCCTTCAATGTATTCCAGAGGTCATGAGCAGTTTCATGATGCATAAGCCCAGAATAGATTTCATTAGGCAGAGCCATGGCTAGAATACCATGTGCTTTAGCATCAATCTCAAACAGTTTTCGATCCTCATCTGAGTATTGTTCCTTCTTCTTCGGAACCATTTGGTTGGTTTCCAGATTGTTCACCATAGGCTTGTGTGGACCATGTACCACAGATGTCCAACAACCTGAACTGTTAACAGACAGGTGATGAAGCATTCTTCATTGGCATATGTTATACTCAGTCCTAACCAGCATCGGAGGCTTGGTTGAGGAACCGGTATTGTGAGGGTCATTAGAAGGAGTAGTCATTCTCAGATTCAACCAAATTCAATTAAGTTTTAACTGATTTAGTGCAAAACACAACAAACTCAATATGAACCAAGAGAAAACTCAAAGCAGATAAACGAAAGCAGCAGAAATTCAATGATCTATAACCAATTCTTGCAAATATGCTAATTCAATCAAACTTAGATATCGAAATAGCAGTTTCAATGATCAATTGTTAGATCGATCAATGATTAACCTGCTCTGATACCAATTGTTAGGATCAGTGATCTAAGTTTGATTAATTTAGAGTAGATCGCAGCGGAATTTGAACAATGAATTAGACAATTCGCAAGAACACAAATGATATTCAATGAAAAGTAAACGGTTATAGAGAGAGAATTCTGCAAAGGAATATTTCATTCATATGCTTTCGTGGTGGCTGAAAGTCACACATTACAACTAGGTCAACATTCCTTATATAGGGAATGTGACGTCTGCTGATGTCACTTGATAGTGACATCTAACAGAATTATACAAACTACTGAAACTATGCAAACTACTGAGAATGTTCTCAACTACTGATTACATCTCAGAGAATGCTAAGTACAAAAACATAAAACTACTGAACTACAACTACTAAACTATAACTACTGAAAAGTAAATTACAAGTACTGAAAGGAAACCATCACAACTACTGAAGTTAATAACTTCAGCTGTTATGACAACTACTGATCACTTTGGTCTTCAGTCTTTGTCTTCAGTCTTTGTTCTTCAGACTTTTACTTTCAGACTTTGTCTTCAGCTGATAGCTTCAGACTTTGTCTTCAGTACTTTACTTTCAGACTTTGTCTTCAGTACTTTTCTTTCAAACTTTGTCTTCAGTACTTTTCTTTCAGACTTTGTCTTCAGTACTTTTCTTTCAGACTTTGTCTTCAGTAGAAGTCTTCAGATCTTGTCTTTAGACTTTGTCTTCAGACCTTGTAATCAGCTGATGTCTTCAGCTGTTGTGATCTTCTTCAGCAGTTGCAATGTCTGTGGGACTTAGAGGTTTTTCTGATCAGGCTCATTGGTTCTTTTGGTCCACACGCATGCTATCTCATACGGTTATCCTAGTTGTGCGACTGAACTCATACGCATGGTTTAGCTGTGCGATTTGCCCATTTGTCCCTTTCAATCGTGCGACTGAAGTTCATCACATTGTCCATTCGCATGACAGTCTAACTGTTCAATTCAAAATCAAATTTTGAGCAATCTTTAATGTTAGACATTGTGGTTAGGCTCATTTGATTCGCAATTTACCGACAAGACACATTATAACATTTAATTGCACAATGGACTTAGTTTGATTAGTTTATTTGTCAATGTAATTCACGGTTTCTTTTAGGGTACATTTCAGTCGATTTTAGGGTTAAATTGATGGGTATTTTCATGGATTGCACCGCATTATATGTGTATAGTCAATAGAAATCATCAGTACACAACAAACAATAGTCTTGAAGGCTCAAATGAAAACGGGCAGAGTAACGGTATGTTCGTGCGATGTAGAGGCGATTTGGGAGTGATTACCAACTGCGACCAACTCACCCTCTATTTATACTAGGGTTTACTTTCATTCGTGCGACTGAGCCCAGTCGCATAGTTTATTCATGCGACTGAAGATCAGTCGTGGACTAGTACAGTAGGTCACCTTTAGTCGTGCGACTAGAAGTTAGTCGTGCGACTAGAAGTTAGTCGTGCGACTGGGTCATTCGGTCATCTTCATCCATGCGGTTAGCACATTTTAGTCATCCTGATGGTCCAATCGCACATATGTCCCATACGTGTGGGTTAATCGTGTATTGGGCACATTCATATCCTCCAAATGTACGACTGGTCCATGCTCATGGTCCAGTCGTGCGAATGAATCATACTTATGGTTTTTGACTTGATGACCAGTTTACCTTTTACACCCTTTTAAAATTTTGATTCAACATTATGAACCTTCGATCATCTCAGACATTATCATTTTAACTTGAAAAGCTTTTGACCACCTCAGATGTGGTCCTTTTAAAATACTTTGTCACGTCAGACGTGACACATTTTAATTGAAAGCACGTGTGGTCACCTCAGACGTGACCATTTAGATGATAAGGTTCCCTATCAACTTTCATGACATAGTCTGATATTGAACAAACTGAAATTGACAAACTTTTTACAGAAATGAAAGAAATAACACTAAAACTTAAACCTAAGACATGTTTTTGTGTTTTTGTGAGGGTTAAATCCTAAGATGTAAATCTAAAGAATTATTTTTCTGGAAAAAAGCAGCTTCAATTTATTTAGAATCATACATGGACCAATTCAATTTATTTTTCTAAAACCTTTGATGCGCTATTCTTGTTTTTCATCTAGAGTCATTTAGCAAATTTAGGAAATCATACTAGTACTATTAGGTCCCCACACTGATTTGAACTTTCAATAATTATAGCCACAATGATTGTCAGTATACTTGTCCTCTTAAATCCATACACAGACTTTCAACACAATTGGTGATGGTTTAAGGTTTATTTATTTCAACAAGCATTTGTGGATCCCACACTTATTTGGTAATTAACATTCCTCAGGAGATTTTTGAGCGGTCTCAGGGTAGTATTCAAGAAGAAACTATTCTTAGAACTTTCAAAGAAAAGCCAAGCCTCTGGTCAGTGCCACCACACAGCAGAGAGGCGGCAAACAACAATGAATTCTAGAATATATAGGTTATGCTTATTGTTGATACACTTATGTACCTAGATCCTGATCTCAATGTAATATGTCTTGAATGTCTTGCACTTATGTAATATTGGGTACTTAATGAAATGATAATGTTTGGTTGTGATTCATAATGTTAATATTTCATTAATGAGTTGGATAACGCTTATTGACTAGATTATATAGGTTTGTGATTGTTTGAATTGATATACATAATGTTATAATAAAAATACATTCAAACTTTGGTTAAGTGAAGTTCACATGCGTCCGACTGGACCATGCGCCCAAAACAGTGGTCATGCATCCGAATGGTCATGTGACTGAGTGTCCATTCACCTAAATAGTCCATACGCCTGAACAGCTTCATGCGACTGACTCAGTCGCACGACTGAATATTCAGTCGTATGAATGGATCAACTGCATGGCTCAATCGCACGAATGAACCATGCTCATGGTTCAATCGCCCGAATGAGCAACCCTAACCTATAAATACC
This sequence comes from Flaveria trinervia, assembly GCA_025506515.1. Lineage (NCBI taxonomy): Eukaryota > Viridiplantae > Streptophyta > Magnoliopsida > Asterales > Asteraceae > Flaveria > Flaveria trinervia. Next base: position 68,015,130 of record CM046452.1, read on the forward strand.
ACTTAATTCGTGGAAAAACGTAATGATTTAGAAGCATTCGGTCCACTTCGACTCCAGACGTACCCTAGCCGTCCAGAAGCCTCTAAGTTCGTACTCCAAGTTCATAGAACGTTGTAGATCGATTCCTAATCGATTCTTGATGTTAGATTCAATTCATTATTATGTCTACGTGTGTTCTCACTGATTGGATCGCCGATCAAATAGGATTCGCACTATTTGGTTTTGTTTAACATGTTAATCAGTTTGTGTTTCGTTCAAATACCAGATCCTAACAAGTGGTATCACAGCTTTGGCTCTTGATTACGTGTTGATTCAATAGTTTTGATACAAAAGTTGTGTTTCTTCATAAAAACGCAATCTTTTTTTTCCTAACGGAATCTTAGACGTTTCCTGACTTAAAATTTAGTTTTTCCGGCATACGGCGATTAGGGTTTGGTAAAATTCGAGTTTTTACGGCCAAAACACGTTTAACCTACGAATTATCAGAATTCAGCAAGTTCAGTTGCACGATTGGCTCAATCGCACGACTGAGTTCATTCGCATTCTCCAACCGCACGATTGGACTCATTCGTACGCTTATTTGTACGATTGAGAACCTCATTCGGACTGTTCAACCGCATTAGTTCATTCGGCCAACTGGCTCATCCATATCTGTTCAGTCGCATGATTGAACCATCCGCATTTGTTCAGTCGCACGATTGAACCATCCGCATTTGTTCAATCACCCGAATAAGTCCAATCGCATACCTTCATTCGCATACATCAGCAGTTTGTTAAATAATAAAGTTAAGTGAAATGGAGGACCAGTTTTCAACATACACAACAAGTAGAGATACTCATATCCAGAATCTACTGTTGTTGGAGAACGAAGTGGGAATTCACAATAAACCCCCGAAGCTTATAACGTTAGACGACTACCCACAATAGAAGCATTCGATCCACTTCGACTCCAGACGTACCCTAGCCGTCTAGAACCCTCTAAGTTCGTACTCAAAGTTCATAGAACATTGTAGATAGATTCATATCAATTCTTGACGTTAGATTCAATTCATTATTGTGTCTACGTGCGTTCTCACTGATTGGATCGCCAATCAAATAGGATTCCGCACTATTTGGTTTGGTTTAACATGTTAATCAGTTGGTGTTTGGTTGAAATACCAGATCCTAACACTTATCCTCATGTCAGTGTCACCGTACAGCACAGAGGCACATAACTATCTTCTTGTTTGAGCAATTTCATTCTTTTTGCATAGATCTACCAACAACATAGGTTATTAGTTTGATTGTATTTTCATTTTTTATGTGCTCTTACTCATGCTTTGGTCTTACGCACACATTCGGGGCGTTTTTTTTACTCGTCACCCCTTATTGGAATCTTGTTGATTGTGTTAATTAGGGATAAGGTGTTACCCACAGCTAGTCAAACATTTTAGTTTAATCTTGATCACCAAAAGGTCTAGTCATCTATTGTGTTGAATCTACCGACATATCATCTGTGGTCTAGCAACCTCTAGGTCTACTTTCTTTGTGTTACCTTAGTAGTAGCTAGTTTGTCTATCATATTTCCTTTTATATTGCTCAGACTACACAAACTTATACTTGAGTTTTGCATCTTTTTCAATTTAAATTTTTTAAAGTCTCAAATGGTTTGCTCCTGTGTACTATCATATTCCAAAGATTGAATCAGTCTCACGCATACAATCTTATTTTTATCAGCTACCTCTCCTCCTCCCTCGTTTTTTTATACTGTCGAAACCTATTCTCCCCCTAAAATTTTAAAACCGTAATGGATTACCATTTTAGGATTTTAATAGGCAAAACAATAAGACCAATTTAATTAAACTACTTAAAATTAAACATATAAATTAAAAACATTGAAAAATAAAAGTAAATTTACACGACACATCGGACTACACATGGTCATCTTTAGGAATGACCTCACTTTTCTTTTTAACATCGTTGACCTCTAACAGATATAGAAAACATGGTTTGTCAAAAGCCTTTTGTAGAAATTAATGAAGAGCCTGATGCAACCTAAACATCTTTAGTCTATCCTACATGCTGCACAAGTGCATTAAAGAAGAAGCTTAGGAAGTTTGACACATGAAACAGAAAATACTCTAAGTGTGAAATCTTCTAAAGCCAAGACCAATATCTTCCAAAGCCAAACATGAGGTCTTCTGAAGCCTCAGAGACAAAGTCTTCCGAAGCTTCAAGTTCATGAAGACAGATTTCTTCTGAAGACTTTTAGTAACATGCTTTATCTGATGTACTGTTCCATAAAGCTGGACACCTTTCTGCTGTGCCTCTACAACTCACCAACTTACATGGTTTGGTGAAAAGGTCCATGCTTTTCGTAACTGTACATTGAGGTCTTAAGTCTGTAACTTTCTACTTTATATACTTTATCCTTTTTGTAATAGATAAGGATGTGAGCTATGGCATCTGCCTTTTGACTCTACAATTGATTTTGTTTGTGTCTAGTCATTGTATCCAGCTGGCTTTCAAAGTATAGCCGGTTGTAGGATGTAGTATAAGTATCTCATGTTCTTGTATCTTTCGAATATGCTTTGTAACACCTGTAATAGAACATAGAGAAGGCAATATACTGCATTCTTGAAAACCAAACAATTGTGTTCTTTGTGTTCTTTGTCTCCTGCATTACTTGTGTTCTTAGTATCTCAACACTTGGTTAATCCAGTTTACTGTTTGATTAAAGTTTTGTTAATCTCCTCTTTGTGTTGTTATGTTGTAACTAACCCTTCAACGATCCTGTATTTGGTATCAGAGCTTTTCAGGCTCTTGATATAAGATCTCACCATCTTAAGATCCCTCACACACACAAATACTAAAACTTTTCAAATGGCAGCCATTTCCAAAACTGATATGGAAACTGGAACCATGAACAAGTCCCCACTGATCACTCTTGATGAGTTTCATACCTGGTGTTTAAGAATGGAAGGTTTCATCAGGTCTCTCGATTAAAAAATGTGGGAGTCTATTGAGAATGGACCTTTCATAACCAGCACCCCTTCTACTACTGGTGCTGGTATGTTTCCCAAAGATGTGGCTAACTACTCTGGTGAAGATAGGAAGAGAGTAGAGATAGACAGAAAAGCCATGATTGCTCCTCAAACAACCCTTCCAAACTCTGTATACAGAGGTTTCAAGAAGTGTAAAATAGCCAAACAGCTGTGGGATGCACTGAAATTGATGTATGAGGGTTCTTCTGAAGCCAAGGAGAAGAAGAAGGGTCTCCTGAAGCAGTAGTTTGAAAACTTCACCTACAAAACAGGTGAAACCATGACTCAGCAGTACTCCAGGTATGTTGAGATTGTGGATACCCTAGTGGATGGAGGAGTTTCTCTTGAAAACAGAGACATTGTAAGGAAGTTCATGTCCTCACTTCCTAGGCAATGGACACACTACTATGTGGTGATCAAGAGAACTGAAAATCTCAAAACTCTTACTCTGACAGAGTTATATGGTATTCTCAGTGGCTACCAGATGGAGATGAACATGCAAGGTTCATCTAGAAACTCCAACAATCAGATGGGTTTAGCCCTGCATGTGATTGAATAGGATAGCATAGAACCCAAACATCATCTCTTATGCTACCCTGACAACTCACCAAAGGGTCCTTTCAACATCTTCCCAGAGACACCAAAGGAGAACTACACTCAAGGAAGCCCATTCCAAGAGACAAGCTCTTTTCAAGCTTTTGTGTCTTCTGATGAAAGTTGTGGCAACTCTCTTTTCACTCTTGAAGACCTGGATTGTATCCATCCAGATGATCTGGAATATATGGAAATAGTCCATTAGATGGATCTTCTCACTCACAGAGCCAAGAAGTTCTACAAGAGGACTGGAAGGAAGTTTCTAAGCAATGCAACCAGTGGAATGTTTGGACTGGACAAAGGCAAAGTCAAGTGTTACAACTGTAACTTGATGGGCCATTTTGCCAGAGAGTGTAAGGCACCTAGAACAAATGGTGGCCAAACACAATCCAGACCAAACTACACTGACAAAGCTCTCCATAATGAGAAGTCAAAGCAGCAAGCTGTTGTTGCTGTTGAAGAAGGAGGCTTTGACTGGAGCTTTCAGGTGGAAGATGCTTCTCCAAACCAAGCACTAATGGCTGGTCATGATGAAGCCAAGGTATTAGAACATCTCTGTACTCCTGAATGCATTGCTAAAGTTAACAGGTACAGGTCCTACAACTTGGAACTGAGATCTGACCTTGAGTCCTTAAACATTTTAAAATCTGATTTTAGAAAGTCTGAAAATGATTATAAGCTGAAAATAGAGGACTTAGAGAAAACCATTTCAGTTCTAAAACATGAACATATAGATTTTAGGACTCAAATCAAAGATCTCATAACCAAGTTAACTGAGTGCCAGGCTGAGCTTATGATCAGGAAAGCCAGGGCAGAAAAGAGTGTTCTTGAAGAGGAGACCATCAAGAACATGATATCCTCATACCTGCACAACAAAGTGTGCTATCACAACAGGCAGGGACTGGGATCCAATGAGATAGCTCCTCCACACACAATCTTGTCAGTAAGATCTCCTAGGTGTGGAACTTGTGAAGATGAGCTTCCTCTCATAGATCCTATGAGTGAAGAGGATGAAGAAGAGATAGTGAAGAATCCCTCTGCAAAGAGTGAAGAGGAGGATTCCAAGAAGGGCAACTATCCTTCTGAGGAGAAAGTGAAGACTGTGATGACCAAGTCCATGAGAAAGAACTTGATCAGAAAGAGAAAAAGAAAGGCAAGGAAGGCTCAAGAGATCAAGGCTACTTTTGACTCTAAGCGGAAACAAGTTTTTATTTCTGCAGGGTTTAAAGTGGTAGGGACTGAAGACATCAACCAAAACTCTTCTGCTAAGAGTTCTGGTTCTTGTTCAACTCATCTCAGCAGCAAGAAGAAGACTGATCTGCTGTGTACCACTGCTGCACAGCCTAGACCATCAAACTCCAAGCATAATCCTCAACCCAATAGGATTGTCTCATCATCTGCAAAGATAGAGGTGGAGAAGGGATGTGACCAAAGACAGTCCTATTCCAAAGAAAAGGCTCTTGTGAAGAAGAAAATGAATTATGTCATGTGTGAAAGTACCACTCACATTGCCAAGTATTGTCCCTTCAATCCTAAAGGTACTGTCCATATGACCAAAACAAAGGCTTCAAAGAGTTCTAAGAAGATTCAAGCTTTGGAAGGAAAACCTATTTCTTTCGGAAGCTCCAATCTAACAAGAAGGGAAGTGGGAAATTCTCTTCAGAAGAATATTTGGCCTCGGAAGAAAGGAATTCTTCCGAAGCACTGAAGTCTGCTACAGTGTCTGTAGAATCTTCCGAAGGTTCAGTCACCAAAACTTCTAAAGTTCCAAAAGCTTCTAAAGTTTTGAAGGTCAAGTCCAAGACCCCAAAGGTGGTGTGGATGTCTAAGAAAGACCAAGTGATTGAGATTTCTCCAACAACAAAAGCTCAAGATCCTCTTAGTACAACCATAGGATCTATTACTGTTGAATTACCTTCTATAAATGAGCCCAAGACAAGCAAGGCTTGGGTTTCCAAATGTAACTAATCATTCGCTTTGTGCAGGGATAGCTAAAGACAGACAGAAATGTCTGGATCATAGACAATGGCTGCTCCAGGCACATGACAGGCAATAGGTCACTACTCTAGAACTTTGAAAGGATTGATGGAGGACTAGTTGCTTTTGGAGGAGATGAAGGCGGTTACATTTCTGGAAGGGGCAAGGTCACAAATGGTAAGCTCAACATAGAAAAGGTAAACTTTGTTAAGGAGCTTGTATACAATCTTCTGAGTGTATCTCAATTTTGTGATCAGAGTCATAACATGCTCTTTACTGAGCATGAGTGCATTGTTCTTAAGTCGGGTGTGGTCATTCCTCATGAGCATATCCTACTTAGAGCCCCCAGGAAAGGAAACATGTACAAGATGGATTTGCAAGAAACCTCTCCCTCTGGAGAAGTTTCATGCTTTCTGTCTAAAGCCAATAGTGATGAGTCTTCCTATGGCATAAAAGAATGTTCCATGTAAACTTTAAGAACATGAATAATTTAATTAAGCATGATTGGTAACTGGAATGCCAAAGAAAGAGTTTACTAGTGATGACCACTGTGTTGCATGCCTGAAAGGGAAGCAACATAAGGTATCTCACAAGCCTAAGGAAAAGAACTCCATCACTACACCCCTACACTTGTTACATATGGATCTCTTTGGCCCCACCAGTGTAATGAGTTTAGGAAGGACCTTATACTGTCTAGTGATCACAGATGACTTTACAAGATTCACTTGGGTTTTTCTTCCTTAGAACTAAGGATGAGACTCCTGAGATTCTGAAGAACTTCATCTTAAAGATTGAGAATCAGTCTGATCACAAGGTCAAGATCATAAGATGTGATCAAGGAACCGAATTTAAGAACCATATCCTTGATACATTCTGTGATGAAAAGGGTATTACAAGACAATTCAGTGCTCCCAGGACTCCTCAGCAAAATAGTGTTGCTGAGAGGAAAAACAGGACACTGATTGAAGCTGCAAGAACCATGCTGTCTGACTCTAAACTGCCTATCACCTTCTGCGTAGAGGCAGTCAACACTGCCTGTGCAGAACAGAGTTTTAGTAGTTAAGACTCATGGTAAGACTCCGTATGAACTTGGGCACAATAGGAAACCTTTCATTGGTTTTCTCAGGTCATTTGGATGTCCTTGCACCATCTTGAATACCAAAGATCAAATTGCCAAGCTTCAGAACTAGAATTGTTGAGGAGTCAGCCAATGTGACTTTCAATGAACACACACCCTGTGTTGCTGGTTTTGGTCTGGATTGGTTGTTCGATCTTGATTTGGTTACCAACTGTTTTAACAAATCTTGTGAGAATGTTTTAGGATCTACAACAAATTTAAATACAGATGATCCTGATCCAAGATTTGAGCTAGGAAGATCCTCAAGACATATATCTTCAGCTCCAGTTAGAACCACTTCTGCAAATGAGGTTTCTGTCAGCCCAACAATGACAAATTCAGCTGATACATCTGGTATGCCTTCAAATTCTAGCTTAGAGGCTCTACAACAAGATAAGAACACCTCAACTGTGGAAGACAACAACGGTGGTGGTGATAGTGACCAAGAATTTCTTGATGCCACTAACCACACCATTGATGAGAACTTCAATGATGTCACACACTACTTGGATCAAGTTTCACTTGAAAAGTGTGTTGATGTGGTGGGAGAACATTCATGTCAGATCTAAATTTCTCTCATTTAGATCTTTCTCAACAACTTGCTGTGATCCCTCGGCCTAGGATCCACAAGTCTCACCCTACACAAACATCATTAGAGATGTTGTCTCAGGGGTAAAGACAAAGGAATACCCATGAAGCAAATGTTTGTCTTCACTCTTGTTTTCTATCCCAGATAGAGCCAAAGAAAGTTGATGAAGCTCTAAAGGATGGAAGTTGGGTTGAAGCTATGCAACAAGAGCTGCTTCAATTCAAAAGGCAGAAAGTTTGGAACCTTTATCCTCTTCCTTCTGGGAAGACTACCATTGGAACCAAATGGGTGTTAGGAACAAAAGATGATAGAGGCATCATCATCAAGAACAAAGCTAGACTGGTTGTTCAAGGATACACACAAGAAGAAGGGATGATTACACTGATGTCTTTGCTCCAGTGGCAAGATTAGAAGCTGTTAGGATATTCCTGGCATTTGTTGCATCAAGAACTTCAAGGTCTTTCAACTTGATGTGAAGTGTGCCTTTTTGTATGGAGTGATAGATGAAGAGGTTTATGTCAAACAACCACCTAGTTTTGTAGATCCTGATCATCCTGATTATGTCTGCAAGCTTGACAAAGCTCTCTATGGGCTACATCAGGCACCCAGGAAATGGTATGAGACACTATCTGAGTATCTTTGTAAACATGGATACAGGAGAGGTACTATAGATGGAACTCTCTTCATCAAAGGACAAGGAAAAAGACATACTGCTAGTTCAAGTATATATGGATGACATCATCTTTGGTTCAACTAATCCAAAGCTCTGCAAAGACTTGAGAAGCTGATGAAAGACAGATTTGAAATGAGTGCCATGGGGGAACTCAATTTCTTTCTGGGAATTCAAGTGAAGCAAGTTGAAGATGGCATCTTCATAAGTCAGTCAAAGTATGTTCAGGACATACTCAAGAGATTCAACATGACTGGCTGCAAGATTTCTAAGACACCCATAGCCAGAAACCACTCTCTTGGTCCTGATCTTGAGGGGGAGTGTGTAGATGAGCACTTATATGGGGCTATGATTGGGTCTCTTATGTATCTTACTGCTAGCAGGCCTGATATCAAGCCAACCCTAAGATGTCTCACCTTATCACTGTCAAGAGGATTCTAAGATACCTCAAAGGTGCGTCAACACTTGGACTATGGTATCCTAAGAATTCTGACTTCATCTGTATGCCTATACAGATAGTGATTATGGCGGTTGCAACATGACTACAAAGTCTACATCTGGGGGATGTTAATTTCTTGGTGGAAGGGTTGTCTCATGGCAATGCAAGAAACAATCCTGTGTCTTTACATCAACTGTTGAAGCTGAATACATTGCTGCTGCAAGCTGCTATGCTCAAGTACTTTGGATTCAAAATCAGATGCTGGACTATGGGTTAAACTTCAAGGGGACTCCCATTCACATAGACAACAACAGTGCTATCTCAATCACAGAGAACCCTGTGCAGCACTCAAGGACAAAGCACATCAATATCAAGTATCATTTAAAAAGAGATAACTATGAAAAGGGATTAATTAAACTAGTCAAAGTTCACACAGATGAACAATATGCTGATCTGTTTACAAAAGCCTTTGATGAACAGATATTTATATTTCTAATATCAGCTATTGGGATGATAAACTTTGAGTAAGCTTTTCTTAAAACTAATTCTTATTATTTCATTAAAATTTATGTGTGTCCTAAGTTGTCTAGTTTATCACTTTCATAAGCTCATGTTTTCTTTGGATGAAAATTTCTTTTTGAAGACTTTCCTTAGACTTTTGAAAATTTCTGATACTTCGGAAGTTATGCTTTTAACTTCGGAAGTAAATCATGCCTTCAAAATAAATAACTATCTAAGAAATTTACCTTCGGAAGAGTGTTCAAATTTATCTTCCGAAGCTTAAATACTTGTCTCAGACTCTTACTCATTTTCAAGGACCATTTACTTCCGAAGCAAAATTAACTCTCGGAAGCTTTGTTAGTTTTACACAAAGCACTCAAGTTTTAATTTTCTTCCGAAGCAAAATTCTCAAACCTCTCAGGAAATTCTTCCGAAGTCATTTTAGCTTCGGAACTTTTTAATTAAAACTTCCGAAGATAATTATCCTTTGGAAGCCTTTTGACTTCCAAGAAAACTACTTTTTGAGCAAAAGTAAACTACTTTTTCAGAGGTGGGACCGACATCCGGATTTCAAAGTTTATCCTCTTTCATCAAACTTTATTTCATATCCTTCTCACATATAAACCCAACGGTTTCCCCCCTCTTTCTATCATATGTTCTTCCTCTAATCCTAAAACCCCAAATTTCTCTCTGAAATTTCTTTCTTTCTTCTTTCTTCATCCTTAAGCTACTTCAAAATGGCCAACCTTGCTCACAGAAATGATCCCAACTTTACCATGCAGCTACACAGACAACATAATCAGGTTGCTCTGTTAAGCTCTGAGAAAGATCCTCATTTCTCAGAGGTTTGCCGTTTCCTAACTCTGCCAAACTACTTCACCTCCCTAACCATTGATCCTCCACTCTATGAGGATAAGTTGCTTGAATTCTGGAAGACCTACCAAGAGGTCATTATGGATGGGGAGAAGGCACTGTCTGCCATAGTGCAGGGAGAACAATCTTCATCACTCCAGCCATCATCAACAGACATCTTCAGCTAGATGATGAAGAAGGTGAGGTGTTTTTCCCAAAGGAAGCTGTCAATCATTCCATTGAGCAGATGGGAAATGAGGGAGATTTTTCTGTAAAGACCTTTAGGAAAGGGAAGGTCTCATCCTAATGGAGATTCCTGCTCCATGTGGTCATCCACAGCTTATCAAACAAGCATGGTGGATGGGACCAGATTCCTGAGGATCTCTCTTTCATAGTCCATGGAATGGTTCAGGGGTCAAATTCAGGTATTCAGAGTTTGTCTATACAAATTTACTTGCTAATTTAGACTCCTTAGAGTATTACATGTTTCCTAGATATGTCCAGTACATTCTTAACTGTGAACTAGGCTCACAGTTAAGGGAAATAGGTAACATTCTGAAATTGGGACAGATTAAGCCCGACATCTTTAAAATATTGAGAAAGTCCACTGTTGGATTCTCTGGGGTAGAAACAGCCTTAGTCCCAAAATGTTAGAGCTCATTGTTGAAGGTGACAACCTAGCAGCACAAGCTAGTATTGAACCCACACCTGCTACTTCCCAACCACCCACACAGCCTCAAATCTCCATCACCTACCAAAGAAAATCCAAACCAACCCCTGCTCAGACTATTCAGTCTGTTGAGGCCCCCATATACTCACCATACAGGAAGAAGTGGACACTGGAGCTTCCACTTCTCCTGAGGAGCAAACCACTCCCATCTCTTCAAGAATCAGTGATGAGGTTCCTCATGTTCAGCCTGATGAGCTCATTAGCCCTACTGCCTTAAGCCATCACTATGAGTCTCAACACTCAAGTGATCAACCTTCAGGGGACAGCTACCATCCCCAGCCTATAGATCTCAACCAACCAATTCGCAACCTTGATTTCTACACTGATGAAGATATAGGTTTCAGTGAGTATAATGAATCTCTTTTCTTTCCCTCTACTCAAAGAGATATGAGTACTCTTGAGTCTCCTACATCTATCCCACATCAGTCACCTACAACTGAGGTGGACACTCCTGAACCTGTTCAGGATGTCCATATGGAAGAGGCTCTCACTTCTGAAAGTGATTACATCATTAGAACCGCAACCATGGCAACTCAGCCCACTGGCATCTCAACTGAGACTGCTAGTGAGCAGAGGAAAACCAGCAGCCAAGAACCTCAAGCTGGTGGTGAGAGAGAGGACTCTGTTCCAATCATCTCATCCCCCAATGAATCTTCTTAAAATGAGGGGATCTGAGGCAACTGGTGCAAAAACTGTCTAAAACATGCACTTACCTAGTCTAAAAGGTCAGTCACCTTGAATCTTAGGTGACTACCTTACACAACAGGATCAATGATCAGCAACTTGAGATTTCATATCATAAGGAAAAACTAGCTGGGAGACCCTTAAGGAGAGCTCAATCAGGAACACAAGAACGTGTGGATATGATTGACCTATCGTCCAGCTCACCTGTGCAAGTGGGTGATGCTACCAAACGGGGGAGAAAGTCATTACAGCCACAGAACCTGGGAGTTCTTAAGAGAGAATGGACATTGAGGACTCACCATCCTCACTTGCAACTGTGCATTCTTAGCAACCTCCTCTAGTTCACATTGATGTGGACTACACAGACTCCTTCATACAGAGTCTGTTTGAGGATGGGATACCAAGGGCTATGTCATCTTCACCATCTTTCAATCACATCATTAGGTGGAGGTATGAAAACAACAGGAAGGCCTCATCATCTTAAGAGTTCAAGGACAACAAGAAGTCTTCAATTTTCAAACTTGGACTACTATGAAGGTCTTGATCTAGTCAACATGCCACTTGTCAACCCAAGCCAATCAAGACAAGCTAACAGACTAGCTAAAAGAATCCAAGATAGGATCACTGTAGATTTCAGCTTAAGAAGGAGACTTAGGCAATCAGGCAATGTCATCAGTCAACTGGATGTTGAGGCAGATCCTAAGATTAGCTTCATAGGGGAAACCTTGATTGAAGGCCCGTGACAGAACCTGAGAGCCCTGTCTCATCATCTCCAACTGCTGCAGAGATCCATATTCCTTCTGAGACACCTGCTGGTGAAGGTGCTTCTCAACCTCTCTCTGACCTGAGCTCAGATGTTGCAACGAGCAATGAAGGCCAAAGCTCTCTCCACCCTGAGTCACAAAGGTTTGTGAGTGACAAAGGGAAAAGAAAGATGACATCTGAGGAGATTGAGGAGGAGAGAAACAGAGAGAGGAAAAGGAGGCTAAGGGGAGAAAGTTCCTCTACTGAGTCTCCAAGACTCATGGAGTCTGCAATCAGGGCTGCCCCCAGACCACATACTCAGAATGATGAGTTAAGGGCGGTCAGGATTAACTATCTATAGACTAGGAACTATGACATAGATAGTGTCATTTCTCTCCCCTTGGATGAACTGAATGAACTAGTTGACTTGGAAAGGTCAAGAGAGAAGAAGGAGGCAGAAGATGCAGAACTCCTAGTACAAGTCAAAGAAGAGAGAAGAAGGAGGTAGAAGATGCAAAACTCCTAGTACAAGTCAAAGAAGAGAGAAGAAGAAAAAGATTGTACAAAGGTATGCCTACCCTCTCACTAGTTCAAGAAAGTCTTGAACAAGAGGATATGGCTCAACAAGATCCCCAGGCAGATAAGGAAGAAGACTGAATCAAGATGATTAACTACCTGAGTGCCACATACCTCTATCAGGCAGATGCACTCCTTCCCTTACCTTATGACGATATTAAGTTTGAGTACTTAAAACAACTTGAGCTTGAGCTAGTCAAGGAAAGAAAGACATCAAAGAAGAAGCTAAGGGAAGAAGCTACAAAATCAAGAGCCATCCTCCAAAAGAGCATGAAGAGGTCTACTGATAGGCAGAGGATGATGAGCTTCTTGAAGCTGTATGGATTCTCTGGATGGAGACTTGGACCCATGTCTCTATCCACTATGGATGAGCATATCAGGGTAATCAAGCAGAAGATTAAGAGAGGAGTGCTCACTGACTTACACTCCACTCCAAGTCAGGCCCCACCTCAAGTGGAGGTTAAGGTTGAACAACCAAACACAACACAACTCGGACCTCCTGCTAATGCTCAGCAAGCTTCATCTTCTGATCCACAGCAGGGTCAACCTCCCTCTCCATCTGAACCTGAGAGAGTGGAAGTCCCAACTGAGAAAGACGGTGAAGATCAATCTGGTGCTGCAGGCCAGTCTTCTCAGTTAAAATCTGGAAAGAGAAAGAAGAGGATCGCTTCTAGACAAAAGTCTAAGAAGAAGAAAAAGCCTGCATCCCCTTCTAAACCTTAGGATGAATCAAAACAGCCTGAGTATGTGCAGCCAGAGGATGCTACACCAACTCCAATTCAAACAGCTCCTTTAGCATCAGGAAGACCCATCTTGTCTTGGACATACACCACAAATCCTGAAAGATGGCATGTTATTAAAGATCAAGGAATTGAAGACATTTATACATGGAAAGATATGTTTCAATTGCCTCTGCATGACCTCTTTGACATGAGAAGACCCTTTGACAGTCTGAAGGATCCTAATCATCTTACGAAGAAAGGAATGGTGATCATCCTAATGAGGACTGTTAATATTTGAAGTTTTCAAAGTGTTTTGGTAGCATCAGCCTAGGGGTGTTTGTAGAGATTAATGAAGAGGCTGATGCAACCTAAACATCTTTAGTCTTTCCTGTATGCTGCACAAGTGCATTAAAGAAGAAGCTTAGGATGTTTAACACATGAAACAGAAAATACTCTAAGTGCGAAATCTTCCGAAGCCAAGACCAATATCTTCCGAAGCCAAACATGAAGTCTTCCAAAGCCTCAGAGACAAAGTCTTCCGAAGCTTCAAGTTCATGAAGACAGATTTCTTTCGAAGACTTTTAGTAACATGCTTTATCTTATGTATTCTTCCATAAAGCTGGACACCTTTCCGCTGTGCCTCTGCAAGTCACCAACTTACATGGTTTGGTGAAAAGGTCCATGCTTTTGGTAACTGTACATTGAGGTCTTGAGTCTGTAACTTTCTACTTTATGTACTTTATCCTTTTTGTAATAGATAAGGATGTGAGCTATGGAATGTCATAGTCACAGTCAAAAGGCAATCTGCCTTTTGACTCTACAATTGATTTTGTTTGTGTCTAGTCACTTGTATCCAGCTGGCTTTCAAAGTATAGCCGGCTATAGGATGTAGTATAAGTATCTCATGTTCTTGTATCTTTCGAATATGCTTTGTAACACTTGTAATAGAACATAGAGAAGGCAATATACTGCATTCTTGAAAACCAAACACTTGTGTTCTTTGTGTTCTTTATCTTCTGCATTACTTGTGTTCTTAGTATCTCACCACTTGGTTAATCCAGTTTACTGTTTGATTAAAGTTTAGTTAATCTCCTCTTTGTGTTGTTGTGTTGTAACTAACCCTTCAACGATCGTGCACCTTTGTATAAAGGTCAGCGCGTTGAAAATCTGTGTTTATTTTTACCACATCGATTATGTTCTTTTCAAAGCGATCACGTATAAAGTGATATTTAATTCCGATGTGTTTGGTCTTAGGATGTTGGACTGGGCTTTTAGTGACTGCAATTGCAGTATAGGTATTAACAAAGATAGGAGTAGAAAAGAGAATTTCAACCGTAATCCTGCATTTGCTATTGAATCCATATGATTTGTGAATAGCAACTTGTAGCAGCAATGTATTCGGCTTCACAGGTTGACAATGCAACCCAGGTCTGCTTCTTACACTGCCAGGTTACTAATCTTCTCCCAAAGAACTGAAACCCTGCTGATATAGACTTGTAGTTCATCTTGCAGCCTTCGTAATCTGAGTCGCTATACGTAGTAAGCTCAAAGTCATCATCAAGAGGATACCACAACTGAGTGTGGGTGTACCCTTCAGATAACGAAAAATCCTTTTGACCCCAATAAGATGGTTCACCTTAGGCTTTGCTTGATATCATGAACATAAACATGTAGCATACATGATATCAGGTCGTGAGGCTGTAAGATACATGAGAGATCCAATCATCCCTCGGTACATAGTGGCATCCACCAGATCACCATTCTCGTCGGTTGCTACATCATGGTTTGTAGCAAGTGGAATTCCAGCTGTAGAAGCATTCTCCATGTCAAACCGAATAAGAATATCACCTACATACTTGGTCTGATGTAGGAAAATCCCATTTGGTGTCGGATCCACATGTAACCCGAGAAAGAACTTCATCTCTCCCATTGCACTCATCTCAAACTCTGCCTTCATTACCGCCTCAAACTCTTTACATAATTCTTCGTTCTTGGAACCGAAGATTATGTCATCAACATAGATTTGTACCAGCAGTAAATACCCATCTTTTTCTTTGATAAACAATGTACAGTCAATGACTCCCCTCTGAAAACCATGATTCACAAGATGCGTCGAGAGTTTCTCATACCAGGCCCTCGGAGATTGATGAAGCTTGTATAGTGCCTTGTCAAGTTTGTAAACTCTGTCCCGATGATATGGATCCTCAAATCCCTCGGGTTGACTAACATACACTGTCTCTCAGATCTCACCATGAAGGAACATCTAGTTGATATACTTTGATCTTCGTATACGATGCATAGGCAAGGAAGATACGGATTGCTTCCATTCTTGCCACGGGTGCAAACACTTCATTGTAGTCAATACCCTCAACTTGTCGAAATCCCTGAACAAAAAGCCGAGCCTTGTTTCTGATGATCACTCCTTGATCATCTTTCTTGCATTTCAAGACCCATTTGGTGCCAATGACCTTAGCACCTTTAGGTCTATCCACTAGAGTCGATACACCTAACTTCTTGAACTGAAGAAGTTCTTCTTGCATGACACTCACCCATGCCTCATCATTCAGGGCTTCACTAACATACTTTGTCTTAAAGCAATGATAGGAACCATCATGAAGGTATCCCTTTTCCATCACAGAGGCATAATCAGCTGAGTACAACTGATTTGTGGTCTGAACTCCTGATCTTACATCACCTATGACATTATCCAAGGGATGATAGACGTTTAGACGTGAGCCGGGAGTTGTTGGAAAAACCACCTCAGAATCAAGATTTTGAACATTTGGTTCTGGATCTGAGGCAATAGGAGTCTGAGGTGCAGAAGGCTTAGAAGCATCACCGTCAGATGCTTGTGGACTTGTGGTAGTCGGAACCTGTTCATCCTGGTTGTTCTGATCATTTTCCACATTTTTTTCATCTGAGGAGGAGTCACTGGCATCAAGTGCTCCCCCTAAGTTGGTAGATGATTGACTTTGTGAGCCGGATGGTGTTGAATCTTGAGACAGTGTGTTCAAGACATCGTGCATCATCTTGTTTGCCAACTCATCTTCGAAGTGGAGAGAGGTATGTTGAAGGACTTGAAGAATCCATCATAGTCAAAGAAGTAAGCAGGCTCTTTTCCAGCAGGTGGTGTGGTGTATCTCTGAACATCAACATTACACCACACCTCTACTTGACTCGTTGAGTTGTTGTAAACTCTCTTGTTTGGTATGTTGTATCCTAGAAAAATCCCTTCATCAACCTTCTCGCTGAATTTTCCCTCCTGAGTCATCTTTAGCAGGGTTCACGAAGCACCAAACAACTCGAGATACTCTAAGTTAGGTTTATGTCGTTGTAGTAACTCGTAGCATGTTTTTCCATCACGCTTAACTACTAGAACTTGATTGAGCATATAACATGCATTTGCAACTGCCTCATTCCATAATTGAATAGGTAGTTTTGAGTGTGCTAGCATAGTCCGTGCAGTCTCTATCAAGCTATGGTTCTTCAGTTCAGCAACATCGTTCATCTAAGGAGTGTAGGCAGAGGTAAATTGATGCACAATTCCCTTTTCCTTGCAGTAAGCCTCCATCCACTGATTCTTGGACTCGGTTCTGTTGTGTAAGCGCACTTGTTGTACTTTTAGCTTGTATAGGGATTCTAGTGTAGTTACTATTCCTTGAAGGATTCAAATGTTTCTGATTTGGACTTCAGAAACATTACCCAGAGAATCTTGAGTAGCGTAGCAGTACAAGTCGCCTGTAATGCTTCTTGTACTGACTGGACCAAATAGATCCATGTGAAGAAGCTTAAGAGGTAGTTCTATAGAATGAACTTTCTTTTCATTATGAGACTTCTTTTTCTGTTTGCCCTTCTTGCATGCAACACAAAAATCCGGGAGTTGGAAGTTTTTGAAGTTCACTCCCCTTACTAGATCATTCTGGATCAAGTGATTCATCTTCCTCGGATTTATGTGTCCCATTCTCCTATGCAAGGAGATGGAATCCTTTTCAGTAGCTTTGGACAAGAAGCACTGAACTTCATGATTCGTTGTGGAGGCCTTTGAAAGATCTAAGACATAAAGATCATTATATCTTGAAGCTGACATTAGGACTTGGTCCTCTGGGATCACATAGTCCTTCTTCAGTCAAAGACTACTTTAAAGCCTTTATCACATATTTGAGTCACAGAAAGTAAGTTATTTTGTAATTGTTGGACATAGTTTACCTTGTCAAACTTAACTTTCTGATTTCCCACTTCCCTTTGGTTGTGATCTACTCGCCTTTGATTCCAGCAATGAAACATGCCATCCTTTGATTTGTCTGACGTTTGATAAGAGAGCTCTGTTCCCCGTCATGTGCCTGGATGCTCCGCTATCTACAATCCACGTGTTAGTCTCACCACTATAGCGAACACCCTGGACATTTAATGAACACATTAGTTTAAGTTAGGAACCCAAGCCTTCACTGGCTTAGGTTTCCCCAAGGCATCACACAACATAAACTCAACCCATTGACCATTTGAGGTTGAGGGAAGCTCAAATTTCTGTTTGATCTCATTTTCATGTGCTGAGGCGGATTTTCTTTCCATAGGCCAGCTTTGTGTAAGGCCTGTTTGTGATAAACAGACGACTGGCTGATGGGTTGAACTTTGGATTCACTGTCCCTTTTAGGAGGCGTCACTGAGTTCCTCTTAAAAGATCTAGTTTTAGACGTAGGAAGTTTAACTTTCCTCCTCGGTGTTTAATAATAAGGACAATTAGACGCAATGTGACCATACTCTCCACAATTGTAGCAAGATCTGCTTTCAACTTTACTGTTAATTTCTTTTTGTGAAGATGTAGGTGTCACACGGATGACCTTATTTTGTTTAGATTAAGATACTTCTTCTTTAGATGTATGATCGTGTTTTACAAACTTAATTGCCTTACCTGGTTTTACATCTTTCATTTCTTGTTTACCTAGACTTTAACATGATACTGGTGATTGATTATGTTAATAGTATTTTTGGGTTTTGATTTGACTTTGTTTGAACCTGACTTTAAATTAACCTTTTCAAACTCTTTTTCCAGGTTAACACAAGGCATCTTTCCTTTTGCCTTAGAAGTGGACTCCATTTGTTTAGTGCCAGATTCAATTGATTTACTTGTGGAATCTGGGTCACTAATAAGAGGAGTGGTCACCACATGATCCTTGACGGGGTTGTTATTAATTGGTTTACTTTTGGTGTTCATCAAGGTCTCAGGTGGTGGCGAAACCACTTTGTATCCCAATCCCTCCCCGTTGTTTCTCTTTCTCACTAAGTGTTGGACAATATGTGATGAGCTTGTCCAACTGTGCAGTTTTTGTTTTAAGGAGTTTACTTCTACTTCTAAAATTGTTTTCTGCTTCTTAGTGTCTTCTAGGGAGTTAAGATAGTACCTAATGTCATTAGCTTGATTAAATGCAGCTACTTCTATTTCCCTAAGCTGTTTGTTCAAAAGATCTTTTCTTTGTAACTGTGCTCATTTTGTTTTAAAACTCTATTAGCTTCAATGCACAGTTCCAAATCATTTACTAGGATATCATTATGATCTAATAACCTGTCAAATTTTAAATCTATGTTTTTTCTAAATTTATTACAGTCAGAACAAGCATGATTATTAAACAATTGGTTAGTAGTACTTACCTGAGATGTTGAAGAGGAATCAACCGTGTGTGCAGAATCTGTTGTCTCTGGTTCTGGTGATTCTGACATGATGTATTGTTCTTCTTTAGGCAGGTGGTTGACCACAGGTGCAGTGTCTTCAGAATTGGACATCGCAAGCTCTACTGCTATATCTCCCTCACTTGCGGAATCGTCATCTATGTCCTCCACACTAGCTATGTTGGACTCTCCCGGGTGACAAACCGAAAGCTCCAGTCCTGTCCTTCATCCTCGTTAGCAATCAAGGCTTTAGGGTCCTTGCTTGCTGAAGTAGAACTACTAGATGTGGCTTTGTCCTGACAATTAAAGGACGAGAAAGGATTGACATTACTAGTCTTCTTTGGCTTCACACACTCCCGTTTGAAGTGCCCTTTCTCACCACAGTTGAAACAGGTTACCTTTGACTTGTCAAAGCCAAAGGTCGTGTCCTTGGTTGCAACCAAGTTTTGTCCGGTCTTCTTGACAAAATTTTTAGGTCGTCGGACAGCACTTGCCAAAGCCCACATTATATCCATCCATTCCAACTTCATCTCATGCACCTATTCATAGTCCTCATCTGCCAGGTGGCAATTTCCTATCTTTCCAGCAATTAGTCCATCATAAGAGTGTACTACAGCAGCTAAGAGGTCCATGTGTTCTCTGGCCACCTCAATAGTCATATTACCGAAGTTATCGGTCTTTCATTTTGCTGCATTTGCTTCAGGTATAATATACTGAGTACCAGATGACCCTGACGTTTCGGGCCCTGAAGTATATGCTTGTGCTGGACTTGCTGAGCTTGAGACGAACGTAGTCTGCAGTGTGCTCCAGATGTCTTGGTCAGAGGAGTTGCGTTGTAAAGCGCTAGATTCCGATCATAGTTGGCCTTTTGGGCTCTATACTTCATCCTGAGCTCCTCCTCTCTCAGTTTCAGAATGAAGTCATTTATATCTAATTTCGAGAGCATCCCATTCTGTTTGAGATTTGAAACGAAGGAAGCCCATTTCTCTGGTAAGCCATGTACAAAGTTGGATACCTTATCCTCCATCGACGTAGTTACTCCTTGAGTGTGCATCTCACTCATCAAGTGGAGAATCTGTCGATCACGTCGTCCAGGCCTTCCTTTCCTATTGAAAAGAAGTTGTCAAAATCCTTCTTCAAAGCTTTGGCCTTAATGGCCTTGAGTGAGGCATTTCCGTCATACCTCTTCTCCAACGCATCCCATAATTTCTTTGCTTGAGTATACTCTGAGTACTGATGGAAGATATCCTTCGGAATAGACTGGGTAAGCAAAGCGTAGACTTTCTTCTCAGCGTTGTGTTTCACCGTTTGTGCATCAACAAGGCACTTAACGTAAGTTTGACACCGTCAGCTCCTCCTGGCATGTTGTACCCCGACTCTATTGCCTCCCACAAATTTGTATCTACACCTTTTAAGTATATTTCGAAACATTGCTTCCATTGTGGGTAGTCGTCTAACGTGATAAGCTTCGGGGGTTTATTAAGAATTCCTACTTCGTTCTCTAATAGCAGTAGATTCTGAATACGAGTGTCTCTACTTGTTATGTAAGCTGAAAACTGGTACTCTCCATTTCACTTCACTTTACAATTAAACAAATTGTTTATGTGTGCAAATGAAGGTATGCGATTAGGCTTATTCGGGCGATTGAACTAGGCGAATGGTTCAGTCGTGCGACTGAACTAATGCGGATGAGTCAGTCAGCCGAATGAACTAATGCGGTTGAACAGTCCGAATAGGTTCTCAGTCGTACGAATGAGGGTACGAATGAGTTCATCATGCGTTTGGGGAATGCGAATGACCTCAGTCGTGTGATTGACCAATCGTGCGACTGAACCTGCTGAAGTTTGAGAATTCGTAGGTTAAACGTGTTTTGGCTGCTAAAACTTGAATTTTCACAACCCTAATTGTCGTATGCCGGAAAAACTAATTTTATGGTCAGGAGACGTCTAACATACCGTTTGACACAAAAGGATTGCGTTTTAATGAAAAACACAATTTTTGTATAAAAAACATTCAATCAACACGTAATCAAGAGCCAAGGTTCTGATACCACTTGTTAGGGACCACTTGTTAGGGACCATGTACTGGATGATGTACTAACTGATTAACGTGTATACCGAACCAAATAGTGCGGAATCCTATTTGATTGGTGATCCAATCAATTAGAATGCACGTAGAAACAATTATGTATTGAATCTAACGTTAAGAATCGATTAGGAATTGATCTACTGCGATCTATGAACTTGGAGTATGATCTGAGAGGTCTCTGGACGACTAGGGTACGTCTGGAGTCGAAGTGTGTATAATGCTTTTGTTTTTCCAGGAATTAGGTGGTATTTATAGGTTAGGGTTACTCATTCGTATGACTGAACCATTTGCATGGTTCATTTGTGTGATTAAGATATGCGGTTGATCCATTCATACGACTGAGTGTTTAGTCGTGCAACTGAGTTAGTCGCATGAAGTTGTTCAGGCGTATGGACTATTTAGGCGCATGGACACTCAGTCGCATGGCCATTCGGACGCATGACCACTGTTGAACGCATGGTCCAGTCGAACGCATGAGAACTTCACTTAACCAAGTTTGAATGTATTTATTTTTATAATATTATGCATATCAATTCAAACAATCACAAACCTATATAATCTAGTCAATATGCGTTACCCAACTCATTAATGAAATATTAAACATTATAAATCACAACCAAACATTCTCATTTCATTAAATACCCAAGCATTACATAAGTGTAAGACATTCAGACATATTACATTAAGATCCAAGTTTAGGTACCTATGTATTATCACTTTCCAGGTATTAAGCATTATGTTAAAACATACACAATTATAAAAATAAAATAGCACTTAGTATGCTACCTCCCCAGAAGAGAGTTTATAAAACAGAGGGGAATGAACTCACCTAGTGTATAATGATAATAAATAAAGAGACTCGTGATAGGTGCAAAGACAACCCTTCAAAGGTTACCTAGAACACACAAGTACATAAGTACGTGTACACAGAGAAACTTGACAATCCTAGGTTAACCTAGTTGACCCATTTGACCCGTTGATGACATATTAGTTGAAATATTGCTTAATCATATAAGATAACTTAACATACATGAGTATAATGCAATTTATCCATGCGTATCACATTATCAACCTAGGTCCTACCTAAGTCATTATGCCATATTAGATCATTATACACTTGTGCAAATCACAATCCATCAACATGCTTAATATATTTAAATATATCACAACAAATAATTCATGCGCAAAGACAAATCATGCATCACATGTCATGTGAAGCCACTCATAACTTCACATCCTAAACCCTGCTAATCCTACTAAATAGGGACCTCAGATTCGCACGCGTGTATGACAGTCATAATCATTTTCATTCATTTAGTTCATTCCAACCAACATACACAATGACCATCAATTCCTATCCCAAACATGAACTCCTAATCACTAACTATAATCCATCCTCATGTATGACCATCAAAACCTATACTTCTTACATAATCAACCAAGTATTCATACAACTCAATTACACATTCTATCATAACAAACACCATTAACAATCATTTTAACATGATCTTAACATCATAAGCATGCCCAAATTATCATATCTAAAATTCTACAAAAATAAAGTTTCCCTTTTGGGAAAGAAACACCCAAAAGTGAGCTAGCATCCAATTCAATCATAATTTTAACAATTATATACCTAATCAAATTCATAGCATTCATTCTAACATGTTATCACCTCCAAAATATCCAAATTCCCAAACATCATACACAAAAGTTTCTAGTTTTAGTAAGTCATTATCAACATCTCAATTTCATGGATTTTCTTGTACAATTCAATTAAACTAACTTCTAAGCATTACATCTACATCTTAGCATCATCAAATCATGAATTCCAAGAACAAAAAGTTTTCTCTTATGTCAATGTATGAACTAGATGATCAAACCCTAGATTTCTTGCATAATCAACATCATTCAACATTCACACAACCTAACTAACGTCATATTAACATCTAACAATCATCAATTTCATATTATCATCAACAATTTTGAACTAGGTTTTATCAGGAACCAAAAACTATGAATAACTTGATAAAACATACCTTTAAACATGTTTAGATGATGATTAGCACTTGAAATCTACTTGTACAACTTGAATTCCAATCAAAATTGACTTGTTCTTGATGTTATCAATCAAAATCAAATTGTATGAGTGTGTTTGGAGGTGGTTTCGGCTGAATGAGGGAGAAGAGGGCTAGGGTTGGGTTTTGTTAAAGTTACCTTATTTAAAATTTACCTTTAAACCCTCCCTTAACTAGGTTTTTATAAAATTTAACCTTTGAAGTATTTTTTATAATTTTTAACTACAACCACAAGTATTATTAGCCAATAATAATAATCATAAACATTTATTACAAGTCACACAACACACGAAATATATATAATATGTTATCACGTTATCGCATAAAATTCACAAAATAGATATTTAAAATTCTGTAAATTCATGAACCACATAATCACAACTAATAATACAACCCACAAGTATTATTAGCCAATAATAATAATCATAAACATTTATTACAAGTCACACAACACACGAAATATATATAATATGTTATCACATTATCGCATAAAATTCACAAAATAGATATTTAAAATTCTATAAATTCATGAACCACATAATCACAACTAATAATTAACATTATTAATTAGATTATTATTGTTTATCATAGATTATTATTATTAAGTCACCAACGTTCAACGGCAACTAGTGTGTGCTCATGACACATGGATGCAAGACCTAATGGACTTTGGTAACGAAAAAATACTGGATGTCACATGTAGTGTCTTGTGGTTATGGTGGTTTACGGTGATGATGTTTATGGATGTAACAACCGACAGAACAAGGATGGGAAGAATGGTTGGACTTTGATGGAATGATGGTTGTGGTTTCAACGGCCGAAGGTTGCACAAATAATGGGGTGCTCATCATTAGATTTCCTTTAGATTTATGTGGTGTTTAGTGTAGGTTTGCTAGGTGACTTGGTTAGGATAGTGTTAAGTGTTTAATGGCTAGGTGGCGGTGTGAATGGTTAGTGTATGGCCGATTTATGTGTTATACTCAAGAGTTAATGACTTTACTTAGTCAATAAGTTGAGGGTTAGTCATAGGTTTAATTGTTTAACCAGGTTAGTTGTCGACTTAGTTTAAGATTTCTAGTTAGTAAGTGATTAACCAAGTTGGTTAATGTTCTTAAGAAATGGTGAGTTGTGTTTGAATGCTTAAGTTTGAGTAGTTTTAGTTTTGGTATAATGTTTCTTGATGTTATCTTGTTTAGTTAAGTTTTTACCATATATTACATATAATTAAAGCATCCGATATAAACTTAGCTAATCATATTATACTTAAAAGGTAATCATATAATATTATATATATATATATATATATATACACACACACACACACACGTATACACATACATACATAGACATCCATGTATGCACCAATACACACTTAAGGATTCATATAATTAAAAGGATTTATCTTAATCATATTCTACATAAAACAATTATTTATTAGTATTTATAGGAAGTATTAAACTATTTAATCTTGGTTTTAGGGTTGTCACACAAACTATGTAGTTTGATTCACAGATGTAATATTTTTAGATGAACAAGTTTTGTATAAATGCTTCAAACATTTAGATTGATTCATATAATTCTTATGTTTTAGCGCCATTTTAGTTAGTTTTGACAGATAGGCATGTACATGTGCTATCTATCCCATTATAATAGTAAGCACAACCTTTTAGTTTTGTATATACAGATAGGCATACGTATATAACGGTGCGTCTAACTAATTATCACCGTACATCCAACTTTGCATTTTGATTCATTAATAAAATATTTTTATGCTCAAGATACATATTTTCTTCTTCGTAATCGTTAGGTTTTGATTTTACTTTCCTTAAATCATTTATCAGCTATTCTTGTTTAACGAATTATTGATACCAAAATCATAACAAAAGAAGAACAAGTTTGAAGATCCTTTAAGGAGATCGTCTAGTGAAATCCTTATATTGGAGGAGATCCTATAATATAATCCTTAAATCTAAGGTTAAACAAAGTTGTGAAGATCCTCGGAAGAGATCCATGATTAGGTTTTCCAATCAGAGCATTACAAGACTTAAAATTCTCTAATAATGTCTGTCAGATATGTTCACCAGCTGATGACATCCTACTTCAAATTTCTAAATTTACATTTGGTCTTAGAAGGCAAATCCGTTGATAATATAAGATAATCAGAGGAATGAGTTATTTTACTAGAGAATACATACTACCAAATCCTATTGATGCTTCTCATATGATAAATTCTTTAAGGGTTCTGTTGGAGCATATATATTCATATATAGTGTGTCCGTCGCTTGTCGAATAGTCTAGGCTTAATGTAATACACCTGATATGTTGTAAACACATGAAACTGGGTCATTCGTAGGAGCATATGCGAATGAGACTCAGTCGTACGACTAAGCCATTCTAATAGACTAGTCGTACGACTGAGAGATGCGATTGGGGCATTCGTAAGACTGAACCATAAGAATGGTCCAGTCGCACGATTGAACCATACGCATGGTCCAGTTGTACGATTGAACCATACGCATGGTCCAATCGCATGAATGGGCCCAGTCGCATCTAATATGGGCCGAGGCCCATATATACCAGTTTTAATGTGTAGAGAGATTAAGGATTTGAGAGGGAGTCTGCCCGGAGCCTAGGTGCTACCGGATGAGAGGGGAGATCATGCTCGATCTCCCCTTGCCAAGAGTCTTGATTCTTATGTTGTAACGAGCTTGTAATCGTTAGATTTTATCAATGAAACCATTTATTATAGTTCGTGTTATTGATTGTCTCTTGGTTTTTGCTGTTGTTTATCCTTCCGTCAAGAACATGCTCGGATGTATACCGATCCAGCGACATCACAGGTTCTATAAAAAGTGATTATGCAAACTTGGTGACCTAAAATCTATACTAATTAAACAAAATAAATTGTTATCACATGTTCTCTTTTTATGCCATTCTTGCCGCATTTCATATTTTTACAACCATATTGCCACATGCCACAAACATAAAAAATAACCATTTAATGATCATATTAAATATTAAATATATTATTTATATTCTTTCTGAATTACACAACACATTATTATTAACAAAATATTTTTAAAATAATTAAATATAATTTTTTATACAGGGAAATATTTTAAATAAAATTTTAAAAGTAAATAAAATTTAGTATGTTTAAAAAGCAGTTTTAAATAAAAGTTTTTACGTATGAAAGTTTAAATAATATTGTTATTTCTTTATAACTTAAGGTAGTCGGTTATACGTAATTCAATTATAACTTATCTAAAAAATGTTTTAGAATTTCTAAATACTAATTACTAACTATTAAATTATATTTTTAGTTAAACCTATTAAAAATAGTTCTCTAAACTAGTATCCTAAAAGGGGTTGCCCCCTTTTCCTTTTTATTGTCTAAGAAGTTTGCCTAGTTGGAAAAAAGCAGAGGGAGAGATTCCCTGCTAGAAGAAGGAAGAAAAGAGGCTTGAAGGTAAATATGTTCTTCATATTTTCGATTAGATCTATGCATAATTTGATCTTATGTCCATTATGCACAAGATATAATGACATAGGATGGATATTTACATGTGAATGCTTAGAACTCAATGAAAAAAGGCTATGTTTAGTGTTTGTTGTTATTCTTCATAGTGAGTTTTAAATCCTTGTCTTTTCCTATGTTTAGATGTTTTCGGGAAGAAGTGCATACCTTTAATACTATTTTCTACTAGATTAATATATACTTATTAATAAAACAATAACTTTAGTGTCACGTGCTAATTTCTTATGCCTCTATTATTTTCAATTCTCGCCTACATATGTTATGTTATTAGTGTTAGTCTAAGTTTATTTAACTAAAAGTCAACTTCTGATACATGATATATTAAGGAAAATTTGGAAATTTAACACTAAATTAGGGCACATTTTTTATGAAAATCAAATCATACCCGATATTTCTTTTTTATTCAAATAATTCATAAATAAAACTGTAGAAATCATTTATTATTTTATTCATCTATGAAATCGATTATTAATTGTGTGTTTCTATTAAGTGCTCAGCTTATATATGAATCTTGACAAAATTTATGGGATTTTTCATCAACTCCTCTCCAATTTGAATGAAATCATGGATATTTTTCTGAAAATGAAATCATAACCGATTTTAAAATGTTTCTCAACTATCTTAGTTTTACGACCCTCACAATTTGTCTTTATAAAGTCTGATGATATCGTCGTCGACATACTTCATAAAGTTCTCATTTTGGCTTCGGTTTCATTAAGTTTTTTCAACAAAATGTATTTATTTTTTGTTACATTTGACCTTTCATCAATTATGATTTAACCTATCATTCTCTACAATTATGTTTTGAATTAATATATTTTATTTTTATTTTTTGATTTGAAGGTGATCTGTGAAAAGATATTACATGCTTGATTTAATCTATCATTGTCTACAATTTGTTTTTTGTTTATTTTTTTGGAATTCGTTTGATATGCTCAAATTGTAATGATGTATGGAATAAATATTGAAAATCACACTTTTATTTCACGGTTGACGATTGACACCTTTAGATAAAATAATTATAAATTTCAAAGAAAACAGTTCCCGTTAGCAGTGTGTTCAATGACGATAAACAAGATTCAAAGACAATTGTTATTCAAAGTTGGTTTGTTTTTAAATGGGGATCATGATCAGCTATATGTTGCATTATCTTGAATTAAAAGTAGATATACTAACAAAGATTAAAACTATTAATATTAGATAATGATGAAAAAAAATTACCAACAAAACATTAAATGTTGTATGCAAATAAATTTTCAGATGTTTATGCATTTGAAATATTATTTTTCATATTCAATTTAATTTGTTTATTACTTAAAGTTGTTATTTATAAGTTTATTTCATTTCATATTATACACTATTTAAAAGTATAAATATTACTAGAGAAAACCTACTAATATTAAATGTAACTAATATTAAAAATTATACATAAAAGTGAATATACAAAGTATTATTAATAACATTATAACTTACGAACATTTTTAAACAAAAACAATATTTTTAGATTAAACTCGTGTGTTACGCGGGTCTTTAGCCTAGTGATTATATATAAAGAGACAACCTTTTATCATAATGTTATGATTTTTGTAGATGAAAATGTTGATTCTATATCAAATAATAGGGTTGCTCCCATCGTATGAACTTAGATGTAGTTCTCATCCTTAGGAGTCCGGGTTAGTACTCGGGCATTAGTAATCAGTGCAAGTTCATGGCATGGTACTCGGTAGTTACTATTCGGTCCCATACTAGTATTTGGCCAAAGTGGGTAGCCATTGTACGTGGGTAATTGGTATATATGGGTACGTGGTGCATGAGTGTACTCGGTTGTAAAGGTACCTTAACAGGAGTGTGCAAGATACGGGTAGGAATCGATATAACCAAAGAATCGAATCATTAAACCATTATAACTAAATGAATCGAATCATTAAACCATTATAACTAAATTGGTTGCATTAGCATACGGGTAACGGTTCTTCTATTTTATGCCCGGCAGTTACGCGTCGGTTACGGCTACAAGCTCAGTACACAAATTAAAACCGTGAGAACCAAATTGTACTATAGGATATTCTTTTAGAAGATAGAGAAATTGATTTCAAATAACAAGAATCACGTACCTTCCTAAATCACAACTAGTTTAAATTCCCATAGCTGAAGCTTCTATTATTCTCACATTAAGCCTAACATGCCATCCTAAATGAATAGCAGCAGCCATCGTAATAGCATCATACAACAGCAGGGATTGAAATTAATTTTGAAACCATATTACGTACCATAAGCAAGTTTAATCTCTGCACTTATCATCATCATCCGTCTGCAATATGTCAATTACTACTTAGGTATGAATGTAGATTATTTGCATGCATAGTAGTACACTTGAATGTATTAATTTATGATTGCATTCATCCACAGGTACTCATTAATCCTTTATCGATTGGTATATATGGATGTATATGTATTAATCTTAAAAAATGGCTGTGTATGCATATTATCGTCTTTTTTATTGAGGATTATGATTTGAGATCATGAAAAAAAAATTCCTCATACCTATTGTTTTGTAGCCCACTCAAATATCTTGTAAATACGTATTGTGAGTATGTATGTATATCTAATTGAATAATCCTCATCCTTATTGTGAATCAACCTTATAGAATAGCAACTACGTAGGCATGCATAATATATTTTGATTGCAACTATGATTTATTTTCATTAATCATTAAATGAAAACAACCTTTTACATTTATTTTACTAATGGTACCTTGGCATTGAAATTAGGTATGCAGCAACATGGATATTAAGTTTCCCACACCATTAAAATTCACATATAAAGTTTTACCACGAGACGTGTGAACAAACCAATACATTATTTATTAGTTACTCTAAACGACCACTATATGAGTTTTCAAAACAACTATTAGTTTTTTTAAAATTTTAACATTACATAAATATATAACGAAGTAACCAAAAACCATTTAATGTAAAATGTAAATGTGCAAAACAGAGCCTAATAACCCGAAGTAAAATGCAAATAATAGTTTATGTAGTTGAAAATGTTTGTATGGCATGTGACCATATTATGCTTTAACACACCTGGATAACGACTTGAGAAAGACTAACTAAAGTGTTAACACAGAGTTAGTAAATGTATAAATTTGTAAAAGAGCAAAAAATAGTGGGTTGCAAAAACATAAGTAACCTATAATGAAATAAATAACTAATCTATAACATAAACATAATCCATAGTGTTTTCTTCATCGAAGATGACTGTGTTCATTTGTTTGCCTTTCATCTGACTTACCTAGACATAAAAATGTGTTTGTATTTTAGGACAATATTGCACCCACTTGACATCCAATCATACACATTAAGTTCTTCAAGCTTAATAGTACTAGCCAATATTCCTTGTTAATTAACCTTAATTAATGATCCAAAGAGTAAGGACATTAAATGGTAAACTACACAATGGAACATGCAATACACTACTTATATAGTAAAGTGTTTTAAAGTATATTTTCTCCCCCAAAAGGAGAAAATTAAAGTGAGATAGTGAACTCACCTTATGCGTATGCATGAACAATTAAATAGTGCTTAAACTATGATGTAACTCATCAAAAGTTACATAAAACATATGAGTACCATACAGGTGGGTTGGTTCATAAAACCTTAAGTGTCCAATCAATTCCATTTATTTATGCAGTTTTGAAATGTTGATCAAGTTTTAAACTAGTTGACCCGTCTGACCAGTTAGTGACATGTTAAGTGAACTCGTGTTTGTTTATAGTTAACAAATATAACATTCATGAGTTTAATTCAATACATTCACTCATCACGCATAATGAATTCTAAACTTTATCAAATTTTTCATACTACAAAACCTACCATACAACACATACGAACCCATAATAATTATCTCATACATTTTAAACATAATTGTAACATCCGCCTAAATTCACATTATAAATCCAAAACCCGAACTCATTTTAAACTTTCATGCCAAGAAAGTCCACTATGAAATTAATGTCATTAATTCTAATGAATCATATGAATTAGACGTGAAGTTTAATCTTTAAAAAAATGGGGTTATTTATTTTATTTAATTATTTAAACAATTTACTATATATTTTTTATTTTATAAAGTAAAGAGTTATAAACTTATAAAGTCTTAATTGTCATATATGAGTCAAAGCTAAAAGAAGTAATTATATTTTTAAAGTTTCTACAAGACTTATAAAATATATAAGTTTATAAATAATTTGGGTTATTTTTAAATTAAGGTTTTAAAAGTTTAACGGTTAAAATTGTATATTTAAAAACTTGAATTAAAACAGGTTGACATAAAATAATAGCTAATGAAACTAGAGGGACCAAAAGTGTAATTAAACTAAAATACCCAAACCATCGCCCAAACCCCCCCCTCTCACCGCTTGTTTTTTCGGCCACTACCTCCGGCCATAGTTCCAGCGGATCCAGTGGCTACCAATCACCTGAAACGCCCGATTTAAACGCAATTAAACCATATTAATCCTCTCTTGACCCGTTTCGAACTCAATAAATGTTTCAATTCGAATCGTTAATCCTCTCGAATAGAAACCGAAACTTGTATTCAAAACACGAACTCGATCGACTTGAAACTGATCAAGTCATGCACTTACAAACGTGGGAAAATTTTCAAATCGATATTCTGGAACTTCTTAAACTCCAAATTTCACTTGCAACACACACAAACATCACGTTCGATGCAAATGCATAACATAAACTTGTATCTAGCGTTCGGCACCTTTAGAACCTTCTAACTGGAAATTAACAGAGGGGAATCGACCTTCATTATCATATGAAGCTTTCCAAGTGGTCAATGGAATCAAACCATCAAGAATCGGCTCTGTTTGATGTCTTCACGTTCGCATGTGTTCCTGTTCTTGTTTCCTAACCAAACGAAACCGATCCAGGTAATTAAGAGCATCTATATGCTCGGTTTTACTTGGCGAATCAAAGCCCTAACTTTAATTCCGTTAACAACTTTGAATTTATGGTCAATTTGATCCAAACCGATTCTAGGGTTCTTATGAAATTGGGGGATTCTTGAAGTATAGTTTTTAACAATTTAATACCAATTCTTAACATGGCTGAGGCCTTTAGTTCACTGGTTAGTCACATGTATCCCCAACTTGAGGTCCCGGGTTCGAACCCGGGCACCCTCAAACAATTTTTTAAGGCTTTTTAGCTCTTAATTAATTATAGGAAATTTCTAATAAATAAAAAATAGTTTTGTAAACTTTAAATATTTTTAAAGAGACCAAATAATTTTTTGTAATTTTTCTAAATTTAAATATTAAAAATCTTTTTAATAAAACATTTTAAAGATTATTCTTGGGTTATTTATATTAAAATGGATTTTAATAAATAATAAATTATCAGTGGTCCAAACATTTCCTTTAAATATTCATCGTTTAAATCACGTTATTTTAAATGGAGATTTCTTGAAACATTATAAATCAATATAATTTCTATTATTCTTTATTTTGGGTTTTAATATTATAAAACCTTTATAAAGATTATTTAAGACGTTTAAAAACTTTGTAAAATGACTTTAAACAAGTTTATATATTTTGCAAGTCATATAATTAAGTATACAATAAATCATCATTATCAATTTTAAATACTTAATTTCTAAATTAATTAATTTCTAAATTAATTATTCTTTCAACACATTATATTTAATTTTATTTATTTAAATAAATTAAATTATTAAATCATTCATTATCGCTCTTGATCTCGATTAATTTATTTCGTCTTATTTAACCAAAACATAATCGTTTATTTATTTTACTTGATTTAATTATTAAAACCCCCAATTTTCAAATGAAACCCTATTCATTTTACTCTTAATCATATATTATCATAATCCTAAGACACCAACTCTTAGGTTAATCGTAAAGGAATCGTTGGAACCATCTTATATCTCATCGTTATCTTAATTGCAACTTTAGCACGTGAGTCTTCCAAGCGAGTATTTCTATACTCCCTTTTCATATTTTCACACTTTAGGGTGAAACATGTTACTTTATAATCATTGCACTTGTAAACGTTTGATTTTTGTAAACTTATGGCAATTTACTTGTGCGTTGTGGTTAGTTGAACCTTGTAGCTACCATGTATCATTAACTATTGCTAGCCTGGCGACGTCATAGATCTATGGGCGTGACAAGCCTGCTTGGTTGATCCAAGTACACTTAGCGAATCGTATATACTTGTAAATCTTTGTCAAGGTTTGATTTGCATTCTGTCTTACATCTCTAGTTACTTTGTTCACTAATCTATGATATGAATTGCCATCTTTTATATATTTATGTATTGAAAAGATTGGTATCAGAGCCATGGTTATAGGGAATTAGGTTATTAGAAATGGAATGATCTAGAATATAACTAAGTACCCTTACACATGACTCCTCTCATGTATTTTATATGCTTAGATAGGATTTTGTGTGCCTTATGCGTTTATACTTGATTGTGTGATTATATGCCTTATGTGTTTATGTTTACACCTTGAATCTTACCAATGCACACACGAACCTCAGATCATATTCTAAGGCATTATATGCCTAAATCAAATGTTTTCAAAATGTGCTTTGAATCTTTATTCGTGGTTTTCAAGTATCGTCAAAGTTTGTGTCCTACAATTTGAAACATGTAGCGCTGGAAGAGTGAGATGCCTGTATCTTGAGGTGTTCTGTCTAGGCAAGGTATTCATATAAATCCAAATCAACCGCTGGATCCATTTACCTTACCTGGGAACCCTTGGGGTGAGTATCCACTTATAGGTACGCATGTCTTCATTAAGGTTGTAGTTGACCTAATACTTTGATAAGTCAACGTAGTGTTTTTGGTTTGTAAACCGAACGTTACACTCGAAACATCTTGTTATTTTGACTTGTTTCTTCATTGATTTTGTTCCCTTGAATCTTAAACTCATTATCCTATTTCTCTTAATAACCCTTACAAAAGAATTGTTTATAAGCAATACATCATGATTAACTGTTTACAAAAGAATTGTTTATATGCATTACAAAACAACAGCAACATAGAGTACGAATGGATGTCAGTCTTTTCCTGCCGAGTAGCTTCACCCTCATGTCATCCTCAGCAATAATTACCTGCGAACTGAAAATATATAAAAGTCAGTGTTGCTGAGTGAGTTCAAGTTTTAAAAGTAATAAAATACTTTCTATATGTTGTATAAAAATATACTCTTTTCTGTAAAATACAACTCTGTACGGTATATGCGAGCACACATTAACTATATTAACAGGTACTGTTCGTTCTCTTTACTGTATGCCTTATCTATTCTGTAAACTTTTATCTTTATGTTTCACTTTCTATATGGACGAGTGAGCAATACCCCAACTATATGCGTGATGGAAAACGGGTGATGGGCCATCTATATCCCTCGAAGGGTTAACTATATCCCTCGAAAGGGTCAACTGTATCCCCCGAAAGGGTTCTGTGTACTATGTTCAAGGCCAACCCAATCACCCATGGTACACTACAAGGTCCTGCTAATCTCAATTGACTGGCCCTGTGTGCATAATAGGGTAGCTAACCCGCAACACAGTTGAGCTAACGACAACACGATCGTGTCCCTCTTATAAGCTTGCAAGACTTGTTAACATTTTATTAATGTTCCTCTTCTTTTCTTTATTGCTCTTTCACTTTATCATTACGATATACTTTACGTTATGATAGTAACATACCACGTAAAGTCACATACTATAAGTAATAAAAATAATAGCAATAACAATAATAAGAAACAATCGTAAATAATCATATCATGCATGAAACATCATCATTAATAAGCTCTTAGTCAACCTTGGTCAAAACCCTAAAGCACAGACTCCTAAATAATTCAGTAAAAATTTTCAAGTGCTTAGGCGCATGGGAACTATTTGGGCGCATGAGCTCGGGCGTTTCATCACTATGTAGGCACATATGCCAACACTTAATCATTTATCCCTTTAGGCACATGAACTATTCAGGTGCATGGGCACTATTGGTGCGTATGAACACTTAGGCGCATGAGTTATTCGGACGCATGGACACTTGGGCGCATGAGCCACTTGGGTGCATGGGCACTATTGGGGCGCATGGCCCTACACTTAGTCTTCCGGCTAACATTTCTAGGCGCATGGACCACTGTTCAGGCGCATGGGCTATACATAAACATTTCTAAGGTAATCTTAGGCGCATGCGCTACTGTTTAGGCGCATGGATTACACTTAAACCTTTCTAAGGCTTTTTCAGGCGCATGAGCCTTATCTAGGCGCATAGACCTTCTGTTCAACATGTTTCCAGTATGTTTTCAAACCCAATCATCAAATCCATCTGCTCTAAGCTTAATGTGGCTATTCTAAACATGAAAAACCTATAAGCATTCAAGAATCAACATCCAATCATGCACATTACATACGGGTAAACATACGTAAGCTTTGAAAATCATTTTAATACATTTTCAGCCCCAAAGATAGTTTAAAACAAGTAAAACCAGAGTCTAAAACTCACCTGATGCAACTTGGGTATTTCTTCCTTTCTAACCCACTTGCAATGAGTTTAAACACCTAAAAACAACGCCAAAGACACACGCACCCTAGCACATACACAAACACATAAGCACATATGCATATAACGGGATAAAACCCATCATAAACACATAAAAACCACGAATTCTTACCATGAATTCACTTCTTCTACTTCTTCTTCTACAAGCCAAGAGTTTTCCCCTGTTCTCTCTCTCTAAAACCGAAGAAATGTTGATGTGAAGTGAGGTTGGGCGGCCATGCCCACCTTTACACAAACTTTTTCAAAGTTTTGTCCTTTTGGACACTTTTAGTCCCTCCACTTGGACTTTATTGTTTTTCTTTCTTTTTATTCTTTATTTCTTGTCTTTTTAATTAACCGGGTGTTATAAGTCCACCCCCTTATATAGGTTTCGTCCCCGAAACCTATTATTCCTCGAACAGATGAGGATAATGCTGCCTCATCTCCTGCTCAGTCTCCCATGTAGACTCGAATCCCTTCCTGTGCTTCCACTGTACACACACAAGAGGAACCACTTTATTTCTTTGCCTCTTCTCTTTATGATCGATGATTGCCACTGGTTGCTATGCATAATTGAGCCTTTCATCTACTTTGATATCCTCCAGTGGAACAATCATGTCTTCATCAGCTATACACTTTCTCAGATGAGACACATGGAATGTCGGGTGGATTCCACTTAACTCATCTGGTA
The DNA here is from genome assembly GCA_025506515.1 of Flaveria trinervia. Classification (NCBI taxonomy): domain Eukaryota; kingdom Viridiplantae; phylum Streptophyta; class Magnoliopsida; order Asterales; family Asteraceae; genus Flaveria; species Flaveria trinervia. Next base: position 68,050,993 of record CM046452.1, read on the forward strand.
ACTCCAATCTATAGGCCACCTTTCCCACTCGAGTAATGATTCGGAAAAGGGCCTATATATCTTGGGCTCAATTTTCCCCGCTTCCTGAATCGGATAATACCCTTCCAAGGTGAGACCTTCAACATAACCCAATCACCCACCTGGAACTCGATCGGTCTGCGTTGTATATCGTCATACGACTTCTGTCTATCTTTGGCTGCCTTCATGAAGGCTTTAATCTTCTCAAGCTTCTCAGTCGTAGCCTCGATTACCTCGACGCTCCCCAATTCCTTTTGACCAATATCACCCCAACAAACGGGTGTTCTGCATCTCCTACCGTATAGCATCTCGTATGGTGGCATGCCAATGCTGGCATGATAGCTATTGTTGTACGAGAATTCAGCTAACGGTAAGTGGTCATCCCAACTTCCCCCAAAATCAATCACCCATGCCCGAAGCATGTCTTCCAGTGTCTGAATGGTCCTTTCTGAGTGACCATCAGTTTGGCGATCATAAGCGGTGCTAATATGTAACCTCATCCCCATGCATCGTGGAATTTCTTCCAGAATTTAGAGGTAAACCGGGTGTCACGATTAGACACAATGGACACCGGCACACCATGACGAGTTACAATCTCATTGATGAACAGGTCAGCCAACCTCTCGGATGAATAGGTCTCACGGATCGGTAGGAAGTGAGCACTTTTCGTCAGACAGTCAACAATCACCCATATGGCATCGTACCCCTTCGGAGTACGTGGTAGCTTTGTAATGAAATCCATGGTGATGTGCTCCCACTTCCATTCCGGTATATCCAAAGGTTGGATCTTCCCATATGGCTTCTGATGTTCGGCCTTCACTTGCAAACAAGTAAGGCACTTACTCACATACTCCACCACGTCACGCTTCATACCCGGCCCCTACTAATCTTTCTTTATGTCTTGATACATCTTTGTGGCACCAGGATGAATGGAGTATCAAGTCTTGTGAGCTTCATCCAAAAGCGTCCCACGTAGGTCCCCGAAACGTGGAATCCACACCGTCCAAATCGAGTTTTAACACCAAGTGTGTTTTCACCCAATTCCCCAACCAGACCTCTCATTCTTTTAGAGTTTAGATGATCTTCTTTTAATGCCTCATCTTGAAACTCCTTGACTTGCTTCATTACATCAGAGGTCATGATTAGTTGGAATGCTTTCACCCGAATCGGCTTGGGCCTTTCCTTACGGCTAAGAGCATCAGCCACCATGTTGGCTTTGCCCGGATGGTAATGGATCTCACAATCGTAATCCTTTATAGCTCCAACCATCGCCTCTGCCTCATGTTCAGATCCTTCTGCTCGAAGAAGTACTTCAAGCTCTTATGGTCAGTGAAAATGGTGCACTTCATCCCGTACAGATAGTGCCTTCAAATCTTTAGTGCAAAGACCACAGCTGCTAGCTCCAAGTCGTGACTAGGGTAGTTGACCTCATGAACTTTCAAATGTCGGATGCATAGGCTATAACCTTCCCTCTCTGCATTAATACACACCCCAACCCCGAGTAGAAAGCATCTGAATATACCACCAAATCCTCGCTTCCTTTGGGTAATGACAAGACAGGAGCTTGAGTCAACCTCACCTTTAACTCCTCGAATGCCTGTTCTTGGGCTTGACCCCATATAAACTTTACATCCTTTTGGGTCAACTTGGTCAGTGGAGAAGCAATCTCGGAAAAGTCCTGAATGAACCTTCGATAATACCCTGCCAACCCCAAGAAACTACGATTCTCGGATGGTGTCCTTGGAGACTTCCATTGCATCACAGCCTCCACCATAGCAGGGTCTACCATAATCCTTGGGATTTATTACGGACCTAAGAATTGAACTTCGAGTAACCAGAACGCGCACTTGGAGAATATAACATAAAAGTTCTCCCTTCTTAAGGCCTCTAACACCTCCCGAATGTGATCGGTGTGCTCCTCCTCGCTCCTTGAATAAATCAACATATCATCAATAAACACAATCACTGATTTACCTAACATTGGCCGACACACTCGATTCATCAAGTCCATAAAGCAGCTGGCACATTGGTCAGGCCAAATGACATAACAAGAAATTCATAGTGACCATATCGCGTGCGAAAAGCTATCTTATGGATATCCTGCTCCTTCAACTTCAGCTGATGGTAACCAGATCGAAGATCTATCCTTGAAAACCAACTAGCTCCTTGGAGCTGATCAAATAGATCATCTATTCTTGGTAGGGGGTATCTGTTCTTCATCGTCAACTTGTTCAGCTCTCGATAGTCAATGCACATCCTCATACTACTGTCTTTCTTCTTCATAAACAGGACCGAAGCACCCCAAGCAGAGATACTCGCCTAATGAACCCCTTATCGAGCAGCTCTTGCAACTGCTCCATTAGTTCTTTCATTTCTATAGGAGCTAATCGATACGGTAATTTGGCAACGGGTGAGCACGGGTATCTGATCAATTTGGAACTCAATTTCGTGATCCGGTGGCACGCCAGGTAAGTCTTCTGGGAATACGTTTGGAAGTCACACACAACTAGTACACCGGATAGTTTTGGTTTTGGCGCGTCCACATCCTTTACGTAGGCCAAGTAGGCACTACATCCACACCTCATGCACTTTCCTACCACCGCCATCGAAATCATTTTTGGGATCGTCGTGACTTGATCACCATAAACTATCATGATGGATCAGCGATCACAAGTTTGATGTATTAGAGTTAAGGCAGCGGAATAAGAATAGGAATTAGACAAATTGTAGCAAGAGTCGATGCTTGTATGCATTAAGAGCACATACGGTTATAGCGAGAGAATATATTTCTGATTCGAGGAATGTTTATAGATATGGAATGTTTCTAATCAAATCATTCATTCATTCACATCATTCAACTATTACAATAGGTTGTCACTATATATAGAGTGCAACAAACACTGCTGTTATCACGGAAAGTGACACTGGTAGATCTAATACAAGAATAACTAACTCTTAACAAAACTACTGAAATGTTCACAACTACTGAGAACATATCAGAGTGTTAAGTACAAAAATAAAAACTACTGAATAGAAACTACTGAAACTACAACGACTGAAGAACAAGCTCTTCAGTCGTTTTACAAAACTACTGAAACATAAAAATATAAACTACTGATATCACAACTACTGAAGAAGTACTCTTCAGCAGTTGTGACAAACTACTGAGGCTTCAGTACTTGATCTTCAGACTTTGACCTTCAGATGTTTCATCAGCTGATGACTTCAGCAGTATCATCAGCTGATGTCTTCAGTCTTTGTCTTCAGACTTTGTACATCAGTTGTTGATCTTCAGCACTTGTAAACTCTTCAGCTGTTGTTCTTCAGTACTTTGGTCTTTCAGCTTCAGTACTTGTGTTCTTCAGCTGTTGTACTTCAGCACTTAGTTCTTCAGCTGTTGAAGTCTTCAGCACTTGATCTTCAACTGTTGAAGTCTTCAGCACTTGTCAAACTGCTGATGAGGCTTTCAGCAGTTGTTGTGATACCATGTGGGACTTAGAGGTTTTCTGATCTTGGCTCATTGGTTCTTTTGGTCCAACATATCACCTTATTCCCGTCAGGTGCTGTCAATCAAATCATCTTCTTGCCACACATAATGTTTGCTTCATAGGTTGCTAACTAGTCCAACCCTAGTACTACGTCAAATCCTCCAAGGGGTATCATGTGTAACCTAGCAGCAAACCTATGACCTTCTAGTTTTGTGGCACAGTCCTCCATCACATAAGTAATTCTGATCTCACTATCCAGTGTGGCTGTGTCAAACCCCTGCCTGAAGAGTTGTTCAATTATTTTATCCATGGATCGGCTGTGTGTAGTGTCAGCTTCTTTTACCAGCTCCTCCAAGGATTGTCTTCAGCAGTATGATCATCAGCACTTTTCTTTCGCTTGTAAGTGAGCAGAGGTTGCTTTTCTTTCTCCTCCTCTTGGGCTTGCTTCTCTTCTTTCTTTTCCTCTCTTCTTTTCCTCTTCTTGTCTTTCACTGCAGTACTCTCCCCCTTTTTGGATGCATTGGAGGAAGGGGTTTGTACCGCAGAAAGAGTCTTTTGTACAGCAGCATCAATCAAGGGCTGTAAAGTTGAGGAAAGCCTCTCATCAATGGCTTTAGTCATAATATCAGTGATTATGGGTGTGATGAGGGGAGGGAATTTTGAAGTACAGCACCTATTTGCTCGGAGGGTTCTGTTCCTGAGGAGTAGGGCCTGAAGCAGAGGCAGGTGGTTGAGTTTGGAGTGGCTCAGGTTTGGGGAACCTTCAAGTGAAGGTGCCATCTGTGGGTGGGTGGAGGCAGATGGTCTTTCTCCTTGTGAGAGTTGATCAAGTAGGTTTTGCAGCCTACTGACTTTCTCTTCAAGGATTGTGTTCTGGGCAAGAACATCGTAGAAAAAGCCCAGGTCATCATCAGCCGAAGCTGAATCATCTGACCTCCTGCTTAGAGCAGGATTTACATGCACTGGGTGTAGACCAGTTGGTGCATGTGCCCCTTGTGCTTGGTACTGGGGACTTCCAGCCTCAGGACAATGTCCATCATCAGCTGTTGCCTCTAGTGAGGTCTTAGCAATGTTACCAGCCTCATTCTGATCATGTGCTGAGTCAGAGGAGTGGTGGCAGCCTCACTAGATATTCTAAGCCTTGTCTACACCAGGAGATAGAAGTGGTAAACCCCTGTGCTGTGGGTTCTCAAGTGCACTGTGTTCCTCCCCTCAATTGTAGAGGTATTCCCAGTAGTAAGTGGTTTCTGGGGAGGGGTGAGGAGTGCAGTTGAGTCAGCACTTGTGCAACTATTAAAGTTGGGCTGTGAGGGGCGGTTGTTTGGGGTGAAGGGATAGAAGCAGTGTGCACCTGGGGAGGTGGGTGCTCTTCAATGGCAATCCCCTCAAGTGAGGAAGATACCAGATATGTAGGTACCCCTTGTGTGGTTGCTGCAGGCTCCTGTGGAGAGGAGGCCTGAGCGGCTATGGCTGGAAGAGTCATTGTATCCACTAGGGGGTTTGGACTAGTGGATATATCCTGCGTTTGTGGTGCAGGGCATCCTCAGGGGACTCAATTCCCTGAGTAGCCGTTTTGGGTTTCTTTTTGGTGGGTTGGTGGGGACTTTTGATTTGGAGGTGGTGGCTGTGGGTTCCAGCTGCATGGGTTTTCGCAGCTTGGCAGCCATTTTTAGTGTCTGGTCAGAGTTGTGCCGGGAGTATACTTCCGGCAGAACACCGTAGCAGGGACTCCCAAGCCAACAAGTCCCTCAGCATTAAGCTGGTTTGTAATGATGGCCATTATGAACCGTGGATATAGTATCCAACGGTTGGCAGTTAGTTTTTGAGCCATGTCCTTGAGCTCCGAAAATATTATTTCTGAAAAGTTTAGTGGTTGTTGCTCAAGAATAGAATACATTACCTGCTGCCATTTTGTCGACATTTGATCCCAGACGACGTCTTAGGGGCCAAACAACATTCACCATGTGAAAAATTAGGCGCTCAGCGTCATAAAGTGTTTCTTCATGATAGTGGAGGCACTGAGATCGCCTTGATATCCATGTTGGGCAAAGGATAGATCTGTGGTGCCCTTTGGATATCCAGCAGGAGAACTACATAGCATTCAGATGAAGAATTGGCGGATTATTGCAGGAGTGATGACTACTTCTTTGTTGTTGACGACCGACTGGAGAGATGGTGTGTTGTTCTCCCCAGTGGTAATAGTAACGTTCATCCAAAATTTGAAGGGATTCGGCATGTAGTATGGGATTCAGAAGAAATGCCGTATTGTATTGGGACTGAACCATAAGATCGATAGCAGTATCGAACTTAGTCCAGACAGGCGATTTAGTGAGGTAGGCAACAAAGTTGTGTCGCGGTTTAATTTGCATGGACGCCATTGAGAGGAGGGATGTTTTTGGAGAGGAACGTTAGGTTTGAAGAAGATGAAGCATTGAAGGATTAGGTCAGGGGTATATATAGGGTGCAGGTAATAAAACGACTGAAGGATGTGTGTTAGTCATCAGTAGTTTTAAACGACCGTTGACATGGTATTATCCTTTCAGACGTTGAAACAGCTGAAGTCGTGGTGTTAGGCATCAGAAGTTAGAAAACTACCGAAGACTGGGTTTTGAGTTCAGATGATTGAAACAACTGAGGACTTGGTGTTTGTCATCAGTAGTTATGAAACTACTGAGGACAGTGGTTTTGTCATCAGCTGTTGTACACAACTGAAGACTTGATATTAGTCATCAGTAGTTATAAAACTACTGAAGACATGGTTTTGCTTCAGTTGTTTAGAATGAACCAGCAGTTGTAGAAACGACTGAAGAGAAAGTTCTCTTCAGCTGTTTTCGTCAATTCTTAGCTTGTCAGCTGTTTCATACTGTCCTCAACACATTCATCAGCCTTTTTGGCTGACTTCAGTTGTTTCATAGGACATCAGTACTTATATGTTTTTACTGATTTCAGTAGTTGTAGCTGCATCAGTAGTTGTAACTACATCAGTAGTTTGGAACAGATGAAGTACTTTAGTACTTGTGAGACTTTTAGCCTTTAGTAGTTATAAAAACTGCTGAGGATAAAGGAGCTCATCAGTACTTATATGTGACATAGTTACAAATGATCATCAGTACTTATTACTAAGATCATCAGTAGTTGTCGCTTATTCTAGCTGCAGCATACCAAGCCTTAACACCAGGTTTTGGAAAGTTGAACTATCCAAAGGCTTAGTAAAAATGTCTACAAGCTCATCAGCACTAGGCACAAACTTAGGATCAATCAGACCTTTTCAAAACAATCCCTTATAAAATGTCTGATCTCTATATGTTTGGTCCTAGAGTGCTGAACTGGATTTTTGACAATGCAAAGAGCTGAAGCACTATCCATTAACACTGGAGTCTTAGTCTCTGTAATGCCATAATCCAAAAGTTGGTTTTGAAGCCAGAGTACCTGAGATGTACAACTTGCAGCAGCAATGTACTCTGCTTCAGCAGTTGATGTAGCAACTGAGGTCTGTTTCTTGCTCTGCCAAGAAATCAAGCAGTTGCCTAGGAATTGGCATCCACCAGAAGTTGATTTCCTGGTCAACTTACACCATGCATAGTCACTGTCAGAAAAAGCAACTAATTTACCAGAATGTCCAGTAGAATACCATAACCTAGAGATGGAGAGTGCCTTGCAGATATCTAAGATCCTCTTGACTGCAATCAGATGAGACTCTTTAGGTGTAGCCTGAAATCTAGCACAAACACATGTAGCGAACATAATATCTGGTCTAGAGCTGTTAAATACATCAAGGACCCAATCATGCATCTGTAAAGTGTTTCATCAACCACTTTACCTTTTTGATCTGTATCCAGTTGTGTGGTGCTGCACATGGGGGTAGAGCAGGGCTTACAGTTTTGTAAACCAAACTTTTGCAAAAGATCTTTTGTGTATTTGGACTGATGAATAAAAATTCCATCAGCCTTTTGTTTGATTTGCAACCCCAGAAAGAACTGTAATTCTCCCATGGCACTCATTTCAAACTTCTGTTGCATCAACTTTGTAAAGGCATCACACAACTTTGGATCAGAGGATGCAAAAATGATATCATCTACATAAATTTGAACAAAGTAGATTATGCTGCCCAGCTTTCTTAATGAATAAAGTCTTATCTATGGAGCCTCTAGTGAAATTATTTTCCAGAAGAAGTTTGATAATGTCTCATACCAGGCTCTAGGAGCGTTTTAACCCATAAAGAGCCTTATCAAGCTTATACACCCAATTAGGATGTTTATTGTCCTCAAAGCCCGGAGGTTGACATACATAAACCTCTTCTTAATTTTTCATACAAAAATGCACTTTTGACATCCATTTGAAAACTTTAAGGTTTTGATAAGCAGCATAAGCTAAAAAAAATCGAATTGCTTCCAGTCTGGCTAAGGGGCAAAGGTTTCATCATAATCAATACCTTCTTCTTGTGCAAACCCCTGAACAACCAGTCTGGCCTTGTTCTTAACAATAAGCCCATTTTCATCAGTTTTGTTCCTAAACACCATTTAGTGCCTATTGCACACTTACCTGGAGGTAGAGGAACCAGTTCCACACTTGCTGTTTCTTGAACTGAAGAAGCTCAAGCTGCATGGCATCAACCCATCCATTGTCCTTTAAAGCAATGTGATAATTCTTTGGCTCTTGCTGACTGATGAAGAGAGCATAGAAACAGAAATTTGACAATTGACTTCTTGTTGATACTCCAGCAGTGATATCACCAATGATTTGAGACATAGGGTGATTTTCAGATCTTGATACACAATGAGTCTGTGCAAGTGTTTGTAGCAGCTCAGCAGTAACAGATGGTGATGGTGATCATTTCCTTGAAACCAATCAGTGGATGGTAGTTCAAAGGAAGTTGAATTCGAAGAGATTCATCAGCATTTGTTGGGGATGGTGCTACTGGAGCTACAGGAACATCAGGTCTAGCTGAATCAGGCAGCTGATCACTAAACCTGAATAGGTGAGTACTGCAATCATCATCATCATCAGCATTACCACCAGGTGCTGAACTGTTGACAGGAGCAACAACAGGAGTTTGATAGGGAAACTATTGCAGTAGTCCAAATCAAATAACTCCACAGGCTTTGTGGAATCTTGTCCTTTGGAGATCATTGAACTTAACATGTAGAGTTTCTTAAACATCTTTGTTCTGCAGTTGAAGACTCTGTATGCCTGCAGTAGATGAATAATCAAAAAAATACCCTGCATCCACCTTAGGATCAAACTTATGGAGTTTATCCTTTGTGTTGAGAATAAAACAGGGACACCCAAATGCTTTGAAAAATAAATCAGAGGAGCCAAATGATGGAGAACTTCATATGGAGTCTCATCAATCTCTGATTTGCTAAAACTCTATTTTGCACATAGCAAGCTGTGTTGACAGCTTTAGCCCCAAAGGTTAGTGGCAAACCTGAGTCAGCCAGCATGGACCTTGCAGCTTCAATGAGAGTCCTGTTCTTTCTCTCACTACCCATTTTGTTCTAGAGTCCTTGGATGCTAACTACCTTTTGATCCCTTGGAAAGATAGAAGTCATCAAGTGTATGATTTCTGAACCAGTTCCATTGTCACTCCTAATACACTTGACTGGAAGGGAATACTGCTTCTCAATATACAACACAAAGTGAATAATCTTCTGAGCAGCCTCATCCTTTGAATGTAGAAAGAAAGTCCATACAAATCTGGAGTAATCATCTACAATTACCAGACAGTATTTCTTCTTTGCCATGCTCATTACTCTCACAGGACCAAATAGATCCATATGCAATAATTGCAAGCAGGCAGTGGACTTAGGCACTTCAATAGGAGGGAATAAGACTTTGTGTTTTTTCCTTTTAAACAAGCAGTGCAGGTTTCATCACAGTGGAACTCCTTTATTGGTAAGCCTCTAACTAAACTATTGTGGGTAAGCTGATTCATGTTTTTGAGATTAACATGACCAAGCCTTCTGTGCCACAGCTTAGATTCTTGAGAAGAGGCTTTGGAAAATAGGCAAGGATTGCCTTTGAGATCTATTTTCTTGGAAAGATCTAAGGCATATACTCTTCCTGTCCTGTTGGCTCTCAGGAGAGTATGATCATCCAACACCTTGTCAATCAGTGCAAAACTTTGGATGACAGAATCCTACAGTTTTGACTGGTGAAAAGAGCAACATAGCCTTTATCACACATTTGACTGACACTCAAGAGATTGTACTTGAGATTTTTCACATGATTAACATCATCAAATTTGATTTCTCCATTGGAGACAAAGCCCTTACCAATGATGTAACCCCTAGCATCATTGCCAAAAGAAACAAATCCCTTCTTTCCTTGAGAGTAGTCATGAAGAAGAGAGCTGTTCCCAGTCATGTGCATAGATCCCCCACTGTCTACATACCAGATGCTATTTGGCATGTTGAAGACCCTGGCAATAATGAACAATCAGTTAGTTTTAGAGACCCAAACCTTTTGGTTTTGGGCCTGGTCTCATCAATAGATGGTAAACTAACAGGTTTATCTGAAACAACAGCCTGAGAGGAAGAAGATGGTGTAGAAGAGGAGTCCTTTGGCTTGGACCTCCTTTTCTGTGGTTTCAACATAGGAGCATCTAGTTGGTTAACTCTACCCAACAAATGTAGAACCATCATACCAGCTGTGTCTGATTTTGTGACAAAGCTTTCAGCTCATCAGACACATTGCCGGTGGAGTTTGTAAGTTCCTATGTTTGCTTTTTTCTTCTTCTGAGCATTCTCAGCTGTCACCTGTTTAACCCCTTCCTTTTTGGATTTCTTTGAGGACTTAAGGTTACAGATTTGATGTTGCTGATACAAATGTGGTCACAAACTCAGTTTTCATTTTCACCATTTTCTCTTTAATTTCTTCTTTTTGTTTGAGTTTGGAACCTCTTTTGTACCAACAATCATCTGTAAGATGATTGCACAAACCACATACTTCACATGGTTTCTTTTCATCTTAGGTTATCATCAACTAAAGAGGGTGAAGCAACTGAAGACTTGTTCTTCAATGCTTTTGAAGCATTGTTTGCTTTCTTGACTGCCTCTTTAGTAGGCTTCAAACTCTTTCTACTGGCAGTTTTCTTCTCTTAGTACTGACAGCAGTTGAAGTTTGAACTTCAGGTTTAAATCCTGCTCTCTAGTCCTTTCAGGACCTTCAGAATTAACTCCTGAGTTGATCAACTCATTGATCATGTGAGTGTCAGCATTTGAACCATCAACATCAGCTGATAAGTTCAAAGAGGGCTTGATGCTGACTGCTACTTCTGATTGTGCTGTATCAGAAGGTAGATCACATGATGTGATGGATTGGTTATCACTCTCACCATCAGATTCTACCTCTGCTCTTGGGGTAAATCTGTAGGTGGAGCAGTGTGATTGTAACCAATTCCAAACTTCACATTGGAAGCAGATTGCTTACTAAGAAGCATTTCAAAACCTTTGCATGATTGTACCCATCTATCACACTCTACCTGGGTAACTGCAAGGGTTTCTTTGAGATCTTTGTACTTCTCTAGAAGTACCTCTTCTCTAGCCTTATCATCAATTATTTGGCAATTCAGTTTATAAATCTCATCATTTTTATCTTTAAGCACAGACTCAAACTCAGCTTTGTTTTTGGAAATTATTTGTTCTAGCTCAATGTTCTTATTAATTAGAGCTACATTTGCTTCTCTAATGGAAGCAAATGCTGCTATGCATAGGTTAGAACATAATTTGGCTTTTGCCTCAGAGGATACCTGTGATACCTGAGGTGTAGAGGCATTAGAAATGAAGTATTAGCAGACTCAAAGCCATAAGAGCTAGATTCCCAAAGGACTGTCACCACCATGTTGACCAGCACCTGAGAACAGTTGGTCATGACCAGACATGTCATCTGGTAAACTGCTCCAGTTAACAACTCCTGGGGTGAAAAAGCTGTGTTGTTGAGTTTGAGTTGTTGATGAGATTGGGATGGCTGAGGTTCTGGTAGTGCATGAGGTGTGGTGCCATAGGAACTTGAACTTGATTTGACTGTGGCATGTAATAACAAGGGTACGGATATGGCATTTGACCCTGAGGAACAAAATATGCCGGAGATTGTTGTTGAGGATGATGACTAGAAGTGACAGGATGTTGCCCTCTGTGTTGTTGACTATTGCCAGGAAAAGTCACAAAGGGTGCAGGAGTTAGATCCAGTTGATCTACACTCTCTTGCAAAGTGTCCAAGCCTTTGGCATTTGTGACACCTCAACTTGCTCTTGTCAAAACCAACTTTGGTTTTGCCAGAGAGTCCTGGGAATTTTCTTCCAGTTCTTTTATAGAACTTCTGAGATCTGATATTTATCAGGGCCATTTGGCTCAAAATATCCATCTCTTCTAAGTCATCATCAGCAATCCCCTTGAGATCATCCATAATGAAGCATAGATTGTCATTATTACACCCAGTAAACTGACCATCAACACTCACAAATGCAGAATCAGAAGTGCTTGAAAGAAATTAATATGCTCATCATACTGGCATTCAGATGAAGCATATTCTGACTCATGACCCACCAAGGCAGTGTTGCCTGGTACAAAGTCTTCAGTGAGCTTTCCAGATGAAGACAAGCTTTCTCTTTGTTCTATCTCTCTCTCAAACGTGAGCAGTTTCCCATGGAGTTGGGTGAGAGATAGTTTGTCCAAACTTGCACTGGAGCGTAGGACAATAGTATATGTGTCCCATCTCTCAGGTAGTGATCTGAGAAATCTGTTATTCATCTGGATATTAGTGTACTCAAGTTTGACCATTTTAATTCAGAGATCAAACAGAAAACCGCTCATATTGTTGAGTCAGTGTCTCACCCTTTCTATGAGAAAATGTCTCATATTGTTGGGCGAGGATTTCTCTATTATTTGCCAAGACCTCATCTGTTCCTCCAAATTGTTCTTTCAAGGCATTCCAGAGGTCATGGGCAGTTTCATGATGCATTAGCCCAGAATAGATTTCATTTGGCAGTGCCATGGCCAGAATTCCATGGGCTTTTGCATCAATTTCAAGCAACTTCTTATCCTCATCTGAGTATTGCTCCCTCCTCTTCGGAACCATTTGATTGGTTTCGGGTTATTCACCATAGGCTTGTGTGGACCATTTACCACTGATGTCCAACAACCTGCGCTGTTAACAGACAGGTGATGGAGCATTATCTTTGCCATATGTTATACTCATTCCTAACCAGCATTGGTGGCTTGGTTGAGGAACCAGTATTGTGAGGATCATTGGAGGGAGTAGTCATTTTCAGTTCAGAAACAATTTAGTTCAAGCTTTTAAAAGTTTTACACAGACCACAACAAACTCAATGAAAACCAAGAAAAGATCTCAGGATGAATGACCAGAAATACAGAAAATTCAATCTCTATAACCGTTTCTTGCAAAAACAAAAGCTAATTCAATCAAACTTAGATCTTGAATAGCAGTTTCAATGATCAATTATTAGATCGATCAATGATTAACCTGCTCTGATACCATTTGACAGGATCAGCGATCACAAGTTTGATGTATTAGAGTTAAAGGCAGCGGAATAAGAATAGGATTAGACAAATTATTAGCAAGAAGTCGAAGCTTGTATGCATTAAGAGCACATACGGTTATAGCGAGAGAATATATTTCTGATTCAAGGAATGTTTATAGATATGGAATGTTTCTAATCAAATCATTCATTCATTCACTCATTCAACTATTACAATAGTTGTCACTCTATATATAGAGTGCAACAAACACTGCTGTTATCACGGAAAGTGACAACTGGCAGATCTATACAAGAATAACTAACTCTTAACAAACTACTGAAATGTTCAAACTACTGAGAACATATCAGAGTGTTAAGTACAAATATAAAAATACAAGAAGAACAAGCTCTTCAGTCGTTTTACAAAACTACTGAAACATAAAAATATAAAACTACTGATATCACAACTACTGAAGAAGTACTCTTCAGCAGTTGTGACAAACTACTGAGGCTTCAGTACTTGATCTTCAGACTTTGACCTTCAGATGTTTCATCAGCTGATGACTTCAGCAGATATCATCAGCTGATGTCTTCAGTCTTTGTCTTCAGACTTTGTACATCAGTTGTTGATCTTCAGCACTTGTAAACTCTTCAGCTGTTGTTCTTCAGTACTTTGGTCTTTCAGCTTCAGTACTTGTGTTCTTCAGCTGTTGTACTTCAGCACTTTAGTTCTTCAGCTGTTGAAGTCTTCAGCACTTGATCTTCAACTGTTGAAGTCTTCAGCACTTGTCAAACTGCTGATGAGGCTTTCAGCAGTTGTTGTGATACCATGTGGGACTTAGAGGTTTTCTGATCTTGGCTCATTGGTTCTTTGGTCAACAATCAACTTATTCCCGTCAGGTGCTGTCAATCAAATCATCTTCTGGCCACACATATATTTGCTTCATAGGTTGCTAACTAGTACAACCCTAGTACTACGTCAATCCTCCAAGGGGTATCATGTGAACTAGCAGCAAACCTATGACCTTCTAGTTTTGTGGCACAGTCCTCCATCACATCAGTAATTCTAGTGGACTACGATAGCAGTTTCTACATCGAATGGTGTACCGACCTTGCTATACTAACATGAAACTTATCATAGAAAGTAGTGGAAATAAAACTCCTGCTAGCACCAGAATCAATAATACAGAGGCGTAAATTTTGTGTTACTAGAAACATACCTGACACAACATCGGGATCAGCTCTGGCTTCCTCCCGGGTCATAGTGTACGCTCTAGCACTTGCCCTCTACCCTCCTTCCTCCGGCTTCTTATTCCCCGCTCCTGAGCTCTCCGCTCTCGGCTTCTTGTAGTCTCTAGCGATGTGGCCAGGCTGACCGCACTTGAAGCATACGTTCATCCCCATCCTGCACTCACCAGTATGCTCCCTTCCACATTTGTCACATTTCTTCCTCCCTGCACTAGCTGTGACCACACGTCGGTCACCCACCTTCGCCGCCTTATTGTTTGGAGCGGCTCCACCACGTCCAAACCATTTCCCATTCCAGTTCCTTACATCCCCACTTGTTTTCTTCGCCTCAGCGACCACTACCTCGCGCTCATCATATAATCTACCAGCCAAATCAACTGCCGACCTAAAAGTGCTCGGCCGAGCGACTATCATATGCCTACGGATATCTGTTGGAAGCCCTTGGATGTATCTCTTAATCTTTCGTGACAGTGGTGTCACTTGATCGGGCACCAGCTGCGCCATTTCATTGAATTTTGTGGTGTACTACTGGTGTGTCATCATTCCCGCCTCCAGCTGCAGGAACTCCCTTTCCACCCTATCCATCTCTCTATGAGGGCAGAATTCCTCAATCATTAACTTCTTTAGTTCAGGCCATCTCATCCTCCCAATGGACGTCCTACCCTCAGCTTGGACAATGTTGTCCCACCAGCACAAAGCCGAGTCCACAAAAGAGTGGGTAGCAAATTTCACCTTCTGATCTTCATGGCACTCACTGATATCAAGGACAACCTCCATTTCGCTCACCCACCGGTGAGTAGCTGCAGCAGTGTCGTTGCCATCGAATGTAGGGGGCTTGCCTCATAAATGCCCCATAGTTGCAGCCTTGGTCACCTCGCAGGCTTTTTCTTCTTCCTCCTCATCATCAGAGAGAACCGTTTCCGCTCTAGTTGTTCCCATCCTCCCGATGACCTGTTCCTCTCCTTTCTTTCCCCATCCCTTACGCCTTGATCACTTCGGTCACCACAAACGGTAGAATCGTCTGCATGACCTGGTGAACCTCTTCCCCCACAGCCTACTTTACTGAGGCTCTCAATTGGCGCTCTCGTCACCTCCCTCTGGATGAGGGGTCTCTGGTTCTTCATGAACCAATTTCTCGACTCTGGGTCTCCCTCTCTTTGGTCGTGGAGCAGCACCATGACCCCCACCACGAGAGGCTTTTGAAGATCTACCGCCAGCCATCCTCTAAGAGCACACTATAAGATTCAAACACTAACGTGGTCATTAAAGGTAACCTCAGTTTATGTCAATATAGTAAGTCCCTAATTACAGTGGCCAGTTGTGATTAGCCACTTACTTTACTCTTCATACCCCAAGCATCTCCTATGCTGATTTAATCAGTATCTAAATCTACTAAGAGCACATAATCAAATAGAATGCGCACATAATACCAGTTAACATTAGGAAAAGACATACCTGATGGCACGTAGCTACTCGGGTTGATATCCCTCCATTTGTCCCATTTTCAGTTTATGTTTAGGTTTTAAAAGTTTATTTAACCCAACTCTCTTAAACTTTGGCTCTGATACCAACTTGTAAGGCCCCGTTCCCGAGCACCTCACAGTTGGTCAATCACAGCAGTTAAAACACTACACATTATAATTATATAAAAGCAGCAGAATTAATTTATCAAAAACCATTCATTTCATTTAAAACACTGTTGTTAAGCAATACAACATCATTAACTGTTTACAAAAGAACTTTTTATATGCATTACAAAACAACAGCAACATAGAGTACGAATGGATGTCAATCTTTCCCTGCCGAGTAGCTTCACCCTCGTGCCATCCTCAGCAATAATTACCTGCCAACTAAAAATGTATAAAAGTCAGCGTTGCTGAGTGAGTTCTAGTTTTAAAAGTAAAAAAATATTTTGTATATTTTATAAGAAAATACTCTTTTCTGTAAAATACAACTCTGTACTGTATATGCGAGCACACATTAACTATATGAACAGTACTGTTCGTTCTCTTTAGTGTATGCCTTGTCTGTTCTGTAAACTTTTATCTTTATGTTTCACTATCTGTATGGACCAGTGAGCAATACCCCAACTATATGCGCAATGGAAAATGGGTGATGGGCCATCTATATTCCTCGAGAGGGTCAACTATATCCCTCGAAAGGGTCAACTGTATCCCCCGAAAGGGTTCTGTGTACTGTGTACAAGGCCAACCCAATCACCCAGGGTACGCTACAAGGGTTCTGCCAATCTTAATTGACTGGCCCTGTGTGCATAATAAGGTAGCTAACCCGCAACACAGTTGAGCTAACGACAACACAGTCGTGTCCCTCCTATAAGCTCGCAAGACTTGTTAACATTTTATTAATGTTCCTCTTCTTTTCTTTATTGCTCTTTCACTTTATTATTACGATATACTTTACGTTACGATAATAACATACCACGTAAAGTCACATACTATAAGTAATAATAATAACAGCAATAACCATAATAAGGACAATCGTAAGTAATCATATCATGCATGAAACTTCATAATTAATAAGCCCTTAGTCAACCTTGGTCAAAAACCTAAAGCACAAACTCCTAGAAAATTCAGTAAAAAATTCTAAGTGCTTAGGCGCATGGGAACTATTTGGGCGCATGAGCCCTGTTCGGGCGTTTCATCACTATGTAGGCGCATCTACCAACACTTAATCATATATCCCTTTAGGCGCATGAACGATTCAGGCGCATGGGCACTATTGGTACGTATGAACACTTAGGCGCATGAGTTATTCGGACGCATGGACACTTAGGCGCATGAGCCACTTGGGCGCATGGGCACTATTGGGGCGCATGGCCCTACACTTAGTTATCCGGCTAACATTTCTAGGTGCATGGACCACTGTTCAGGCGCATGGGCTGTACATAAACATTTCTAAGGTAATCTTAGGCGCATGGGCTATTGTTTAGGTGCATGGATTACACTTATATCTTTCTAAGGCATTTTCAGGCGCATGAGCCTTATCTAAGCGCATGGACCTTCTGTTCAACATGTTTCCAGTATGTTTTCAAACCCAATCATCAAACCCATCTGCTCTAAGCTTAATGTGGCTATTCTAAACATGAACAACCTATAAGCATTCAAGAATCAACATCCAATCATGCACATTACATACGGGTAAAATACATAAGCTTTGAAAATCATTTTAATACATTTTCAACCCCAAAGATAGTTTAAAACAAGTATAAACCGGGGTCTAAAACTCACCTGATGCAACTTGGGTATTTCTTCCTTTCTAACCTGCATGCAATGAGTTCAAACACCTAAAAACAACACCGAACACACACACACCCAAGCACATACACAAACACATAAGCACATATGCATATAACCGGGATAAAACCCATCATAAACACATAAAAACCACAATTCTTACCTTGAATTCATTCACTTCTTCTTCTTCTACCAGCCGAGAGTTTTCCCCTGCTCTCTCTCTCTCTAAAACCGAAGAAATGTTGATGTGAAGTGAGGGTGGGCGGCCATGCCCACCTTTACACCAACTTTTTCAAAGTTTTCTCCTTTTGGACACTTTTAGTCCCTCCAATTGTACTTTATTGCGTTTCTTTCTTTTTATTCTTCATTTCTTGCCTTTTAAAATAACCGGGTGTTACATCAGACCCAAATGTGTGTGTTCTATACACCGTCATATCATAAATTCAAAGTATAACATAAACTAAACAAGATTTTCTAGTTTTACCATATCAATCAAACACACGAATATCCATAATAAGGTTCTATCATGTAAATCTAGTTACTAACATCTATCAATCAACACCGTGTTATTATTTAACATACATGTATAGTCAATCATCCAATTTTCCATATTCATCACATTCAATTTTCCAACAATATGATCTAACTTATGCATCCAACACATTTAGCATAGCAAACATGTATAATCATTCTCAATAACCATTCAAGCATGTTCCTAACATTCCATGCATGCGTAAACTATTAATCTTCAAAAATTAAATTTACAATGTTTTCTTATTAAGAGCATGTGATCTATAGTCCACCAATTAAACTAACTAATAATTCATTAGTTATATGAATCATCTACTTTATAATCATCATCTTAGGATAAAAAACATCATTAGTTATCAAAATCTAAAGTTCTTGAAAACTAAGTTTTGTCTTTGGATAAGTTATGAGCTA
Organism: Flaveria trinervia; assembly: GCA_025506515.1. Lineage (NCBI taxonomy): Eukaryota > Viridiplantae > Streptophyta > Magnoliopsida > Asterales > Asteraceae > Flaveria > Flaveria trinervia. Next base: position 68,069,421 of record CM046452.1, read on the forward strand.
CATGTTCAAATCGTAATTGTCTTTCACAATCCACGTACTCTACAATCAATAGCATGAATCTAAACCAACTGGAATCTATGTATCAAAGTTGGTAGGTTCATTACTATGTGCAGATACTATAGTAGAGCATGTAATCTATGTATCGAAGTTGGCAGCTTCAGTACTATGTTGTCTCCAAAAGATGAAATACAATAGCTGTCGATATAGACATACTTGTTTTGAGTAGTAGTCAAACTGTAGCTCATGGAGTTCACTAATGATTGCCACTTCATCTGCATATGTTGATAATCAGACATTCAACATATTTAGTTTGATAGCTGCTTAGTGAGTAATGCTCAGTGATTTGAGCAGGTGGAGAAGTAGTAGAATGTGACTATAGTTGGTGACTAGGTTTCGGTAGTTTTAGACATTGATTTCTTCTTTCGTTGTTTGAAGCATGCCTTGACCTTTATAGATGAGGATTTTAAATTTTCATTAGGACTTTCTCTACTTCCCTTACCTCTGAATCATTGCTAGGATTTCTTATTCTCAGCCTCATCAAGTTAGCTATCTCAAACCAATTGGTTTCTTGGATAAGACACTTTTCTAGCTGTTGATATGGTTATAAAGTAGGTGTTCTTCTTCAGATCATATTCCCATTCCACTATAAGATCATATGCTAATAATGGAGTCTAAGAATCTCTTTTCCAGTATCAACTTTGACTAATGCTAGTACTTTGTGCTGCAGCATTTTGGATTCATCATTTTTGCAACAAAAAGGCTAAAGTACTTAGCAATTTGCTACAGAATACCAAGGGGAAAATCAAGTACCTTTAGTACATGATTTCTCCATTTGCCTCCTTATAGCAAATTTCTTTATTTGACCAAGATTCCTAGTAGCTACTAACTTTGTTCTTTTAAGTATCTTATCCTCTACTTCTAGATCAACAACCCTTGCTTTTATAACGTTATTTGGTGCTTTTGTTTTCTTTGGAAGGATTGTAGAGATAGGATGTTTATCATTAAGGTTGTTCATGCAGAGTCAAGGGATGTTGGAGACTCAATCGATGGATGGAAAGACCTTTGTGAGCTCCACCACCACATTAGCCTTGCCAGGATGGTAATGGATCTCGCAATCATAATCCTTTAGAAGCTCCAACCATCGCCTCTGTCTCATGTTCAAGTCTTTCTGCTCGAAAAAGTAATCAAGCTTTTATGGTCTGTGAATATTGTGCACTTCATCTGGACATGTAGTGCCTCCAAATATTTAATGCAAAGACCATAGCTGCAAACTACAAGTCATGAGTAGGGTAATTCACCATATGAACCTTCAATTTTCGGGACGCATATACTATACCTTTCCTTGCTGCATTAGTACACAACCTAACCCTGAGTAAGAAGCATCTGAATAGACCACTAAATCTTTGTTTCCTTCAGGTAATGATAAGACTGGAGTTTTAGTCGACATGTGACTTTAATTCCTTAAAAGCCTTCTCTTGATCTTGACCCCATTCAATTTCACATCTTTGCGGGTCAACTTTGCCAATGGAAAAGCTATCTTGGAGAAATCTTGAATGAATCCCATATAATAGCCCGCCAACCCCAAGAAACTACGGATCTATGATTCCACCTTTGGTGGGTCTACCATAATCCCCTCGGGATTCACTACATGACCCTAGAATAGAACCTCGCGTAGCCAGAACGTGCACTTGGAGAACTTGGCATGTAGCTTATCCTTTCTCAACGTCTCCAACACCTCTCGAATGTGACTGGCATGCTCCTCTTCGCTCTTCGAATAAATCAAGATATTATCAATAAACACAATCATCTATTTGTCCAACATCGGCCACATACTCAATTCATCAAATCCATAAAAGCAGTTGGCACGTTGGTCAAACCAAATGACATAACGAGAAACTAGTAGTGTCCACAACACATACGAAAAGCTGTTTTAGGAATATCCTTCTCCTTTACCTTTAACTGATAGTAACCAGATCGAAGGTCAATCCTTGAGAACCAACTGGCACCTTGGAGATGGTCAAACAAGTTAAAATCCTCGGTAAGGGGTATCGATTCTTCACCGTCAACTTGTTCAGCTCGTGGTAGTCTATGCACATCCTCATACTACCGTCCTTCATCTTCACGAAAAATACCGGAGCACTCCATGGAGAGATACTTGGTCTAATGAAGCCCTTATCAAGCCATTCTTGGAGTTGCTCCAACAAGTCCTTCATCTCGGTCGAAGCCAGCCAATACGGCACCCTTGCAACAGGTTGGGCACCTGGTATTAAGTCATTCTGGAACTCGATCTCATTGTTCGGTGGCATGCTTGGTAAATCTTCTAGAAACACGTCCAGAAAGTCACACACAACCGGTATATTGGATTTTTGCGATGTTGGTGCATCCACATCCTTTATGTTGGCTAGATAGGCACTACATCCACGCCTCATGCACTTTCCCGCCACCGCCATCGAAATCATCTTTGGAATCATATGACTCGATCAGTATAAACCGTCACCAAACTCCCATTAGACACTGTCAATCAGATCATCTTCTTGCAACATATGATATTCGCCTCGTAATCCGCTAACCAATCCATTCCTAGGACTACATCAAATCCACCTAAGGTCTTCACAAGTAGTCTAGCAAGGAACTTATGACATTCAAGTTCTATATCACAACCCTTTATCAGGTCAACAGTTCTGGTAGACTTACCTATGGAAGTTTCTACACGAAGGGCTTATCAATACTCCCACTACTAATAGGCAGTTTAGCATAGAAAGCTAACAGAAATAAAACTCTTACTAGCACCAGAATCAAATAACACAAAAGCAAGAGTTTGGTTTACTAGAAACGTACCTGACACAACATCGGGGTCCGTCCTAGCCACCTCCAGAGTCATCATGAATTCTCTGGCACTTTCTCTCTGCCCTTCAGTCCCCGTCATCTTTTTCCCTCGAAACTCTCATCCCTCGGCTTCTTGCATTCTCTTCTCATGTGGCCCTCTCCACCACAGTTAAAACACCTAGCCACATAACAATCCTTTGCTATATGCCCCTTCCTCCCACACTTGAAGCATGCGTTTGATCCCCACCTACATTCCCTGATATGCTCCTTTCCACATTTCCCACACTTCTTCGTCCGCGCACCATATATGACCACCCATCGGTCATCAAACCGTGCATTCTTGTTGTTTGCCGGGGCGCCACTGCGTCCAAACCTGTTCCCATTCCGATTCCCATCACCACCACCTTTCTTGCTCACCTCAGCCACCATTACCTCTCTTTCATCATACAGTCTTCCCGCCAAGCCATGAATGTATCTTTTGATCTTCCGTGTCAAGGGTGTCACCTGATCCGGCACCAGTCTTCCATCTAATTAAACTTGGTGGTGTATTGCTGATGTGTCATGGTTCCCGCATCTAGCTGAGGAACTCTCTCTCTCTCAACCTTGTCCAACTCTTGGTGAGGACAAAACTCCTCAATCACCAATTTCTTCAACTTTGGCCACTTTATTCTACCGATCACCCTACTACCCTCACTTGGATGATATTGTCCCACTAACACAAGGCCGAGTCCACAAATGAGTGAGTGGCACACCTTCTAAACTTTATGACATTTGCTAATACCAAGGACAGCCTCCATCTCCCTCACCCACCGGTGAGCAGCAGCAGCAGTACTATTGCCATCAAAAGTTGGGGGGCTTGCATCTTTGGAATGCCCAGTAGTTACAGCCTCGTGTTGCCTCCGGCACAGGCTCTTCTTTTTCTTCTTCCTCGACAGTCGAGACAACCATATCAGTCTCCAGTTGCATTCTTCCTCCCGAGGACCTATTCCTCTCCTCATTTTAACCTTCTCTTACAACCTTTATCACTTTGGTCATCACAAATGGTAAGATCATTAGACCTGGTGAACCTCCTCTACCACAACCTCCTTCACTAAGGCTCTTAGATTAGCATTCTCGTCACCACCCTCCGGATGAGGGGTGTTGGGCTCTTCATGAGCCACCTCTTCACCTCGAGGCCTTCCTCTCATGACACGTTGTCCAGTACCGCATCCATCACGGCCCCCACCTCTAGAAGCCTTTGAAGATCTACCACTAGCCATCCTCTAACACACTATAGGATGCAAACACTAACACGGTCATTCACGGGAATAGCTTAGTTTATGTCAGGTGTAGTAAGTCTCTAATTATAATGGCTAGTTGTGATTAGCCACTTACTTTACTCTTCATACCCCAAGCATTTCCTATCCAGACTACATCAGTATCTAAATCTACTAAGGGAAAATAAAGCAAATAACGTGAACACATAATACCAGTTATTAAAGAAAATACCTGATGGTACACAACTACTCAGACTGGCATCCCTTTCCTTTATCTCACTATCAGTTTAAGTTTAGGTTTCCTTTAAAATATTTACCCATTTCACTTAAACTTTGGGTTTCATACCAACTTGTAAGGCCCCATTCCCGGAACACTTACAGCTAGTTAATCATCACACATAAAACATATACTATACATTTCAATTTCTAAAACCTTGTAGCGGAATTGTTGTAAACAAACCATTTCATTTATATATATTTGCTTTTGCAAAATAATATATGATTGTTAAGTTACAAAACCTCATAATTAGCATTAAATCACAAAAACATTATCATAACATGAAATGGAGGCCATCCAAAATAATCCAAGTAGTTGCCTTGTGCCATCCTCAGCAACCTTACCTGCCAAGTGGAAACATATAAAAGTTAGTATTGCTGAGTGAGTTCTAGTTTTATAAAAATATAATACTTTCCTTTTGTTTAAAACCATTCTTTACTTTCATACGTGATCATGCAGCATACGTACACATAGATAATAATAACTTATCGCCATCTTTCATCATTCGTTCGTTAGCTTTTGTTCATTTATCATCGTACATCATCATTATCATTATTATCTTCCGATGACCTGTACTATACCTCAAACATTGTGCATGAAGCTAACCCTTGGGCCTGGGGCAAGTACACTCACCATTAACAATCATCTTCATTCGGGACCAATGCCATGTGCTATACCCCACCGTCATGCATAAAGCGGGTATTGGGTCGAAGTCTATAAATAGACTCCCACACATTGTGCATGGTGGCCTGACCATAGTACTGGGGTAAGCAACAAGGGTCCATACATATGGTCAATCATAAATACTAGACCCATAGTGTGCATCCTTCCAGGGTAGCTAACCCGCACACACTTGAGCTAACACCCTTCATTGGGTGTGAACCTCCATACAATGCTTGCAAGACTTTGCATGACTTTCATTCATTCATTAATGCATGCATTCATTCATTCATTGCATTCCTCTTTTCATTATCTTCCGCTTTACGTTACATAATACTTTCCATTTACTTCCATAATCATACCACATAAAGCCACAGAAATAATATAATAAGAAATATAAGAAACATATCATCCATAAGCATACATCATCACACATAATCATATATGACATAACCCATATTATCCATCACATCACAAGGTCAACGTACATCACCGATGGTACCTCCCAAGTCAAGCCTACATTTTGCCTTTTCTCCCAAAATTCAAAAATTATTCTAAGTCTTAGGCGAATGGGCACTATACAAGCGCATGACCTTCTGGGCGCATGGGAACACTTAGGCACATGGGGAACATTAAGGTGCATGTGCACTATTTGTGTGCATGACCCAACATTTAGTCTCCTCGGCAAATTCTTAGGCGCACGAGCACTATGCAGGTGCATGAGTGCCTAGGTGCATGGGTAGCTTTAGGCGTATGAACACTTCATCAATTTTAGCCTATTCCTAGGTGTAGGACAACTATTTGGGCGTATCGGGTTTTGGGTGCATGGGACACTTAGGCAAATCCGAACTTTGGGCGCATGGGCCAATCCAGGCACATGGGCAACTAACTCACACTATTATCATCATAATTCAGTCCCAAATAAACATACATCATGTTATAAGCCTAGTTCTAACATTATAAGCAACAAAACATGAACAAAACATAATCATAGCATCATAATCATCCATAATCATACCCCACCCACATTCACACACACACATTCATTCGGGTGTAAACACCCATTTAATAAAAACATTCATAAATGTATATCCAGCCCCAAAATCATATAAAACATGTAAAAATGGGGTTATAGAACTCACCTTTGACAAACTTCCAGATGAACTTCTTCAACCTGATTGCAAATGAATTCAAACACCTAGAAACCCACCAAGAACACATAACCGAACACACACAAACACATGAGCATACAACCGAGACATAGGCCGGCCAAGAACACCTTAAAACAACAAATTCTTACCTTGAATTCAAATCCTTGTTCTTCTTCTTCAAATTCCCAAACTCTACTCTTTCTCTCTCTAGAAAAATCGGATGGAAAGACGATATGCAGGAAGGTGTGGGCGGCCATCACCTTTTGCACCCACTTTTGATACTTTTGTCCTTTTGACATTTTAAGCCCCTCAAATTAGGTTAAATTATGTTTCCTTCTTTATTTGTTTTTATTCTTTCTTTCTTGTGTTAAAAATATCCGGGTCTTACAAGTCCACCCTTTTATATAGGTTTCATCCCTGAAATCTTTATTCCTCAAACAGATTTGGGTAATGCTGCCTCATCTCTTCTTTAGTTTCCCATATAGACTCGGATTCGTTTTTTGCTTCCACTGTATATGCACAAAGGGAACCATTTTATTCCTTAACCTCCTCTCCTTATGATTAATGATCGCCACTGGTGGCTCCATATAATTGAGTCGTTCATTTACTTCAATATCTCCCAGTGGTACAACCATATCTTCATCGGCTAAACGCTTTCTTAGATGAGATACATGGAATGTCGGATGAATTCCACTTAACTAATCGGGTAACCCCAACCTATAGGCCACTTCCCCTACTCGAGCAATGATGACGCATGCCCGAAGCATATTTTATAGCATCTGTATTGTCCTCTCCAACTGACCATCCGTCTATGGATAATAAGTTGTGCTAATGTGTAACCTCGTTCCCATCGCCTCATGGAATTTCTTCCAAAATTTAGATGTAAACCAAGTGTCACGGTGAGAAACAATAGACAGCAGCACACCATGACAAGCTATAATCTCCTATATGAATAGATCTGCTAACCTCTCGAAAGAATATGTCTTGCGGATCGGTAGGAAGTGAGCACTTTTCGTCAGACGGTCAATTATCAGCCATATGACATCATACCCTCTCACAGTACGTCGTAACTTCTTGATAAAGACCATGGTGATATGCTCCCACTTCCATTCCGGTATGTTTAGAGGGTGGATCTTCTCATATGGCTTATGATGTTCGGCCTTCACTTGTAAGCAATGAAGGCACTTAGTCACATACTCTGCCACGTCTCATTTCATACCTCGCCACCAATAATCTTTCTTCATATCTTAATACATCTTCGTGGCACCGGGATGAATGGAGTATCGAGTCTTATGAGCTTCATCCATTCTCTTCCCAGATAAGTCTCCATAACGAGGAATCCACATTCTTTCGATTCGGGTTCTAACACCATGAGTGTTTACACCCAACTCCATGACCATACCTCTCATTCTTTTAGAGTTAAGATTAGCTTCCTTCAATGCTTAATCTTGAAACTCCCTGACCTACTTCATCACATTTGAGGTCATCACTAACTGGTAAGCCTTCACCAGAATCAGCTCAGGTCTCTCTTTTCGCCTGAGGGCACCACCACCACATTAGCCTTGCCCGGATGGTAATGGATCTCGCAATCGTAATCCTTTATAAGCTCCAACCATCGCCTCTATCTCATGTTCAAGTCTTTTCGCTCGAGAAAGTAATTCAAGCTTTTATGGTCCATGAAGATGGTGCACTTCGTCTGGACAAGTAGTGCCTCCAAATCTTTAATGCAAAGACCACAACTACCAACTACATGTCATGAGTAGGGTAATTCACCACATGAACCTTTAATTATCAGGACGCGTATACTATAGCCTTTCCTCGCTGCATCAGTACGTAACCCAACCCCGAGTAAGAAGCATCTGAATAGACCACCAAATCTTTGTTTCCATCGGGTAATGATAAGACTAGAGCTTAATTCAACCTTAAATTTAATTTCTTGAAAGCCTTCTCTTGATCTTGACCCCATTCAAATTTCACATCTTTGCGGGTCCACTTAGTCAACGGAGAAACTACCTTGGAGAAGTCTTGATGAATCCCCTACAATAGCCCTCAACCCCAAGAAACTATGGATCTCTGATGGCGTCTTTGGAGACTTCCATTGCATCACTGCTTCCACCTTTAGCGGGTCTACCATAATCCCTTCAAGATTCACTACATGACCCAAGAACTGAACCTCGTGTAGCCAGAACGCGCACTTGAAGAACTTGGTATACAGCTTATCCTTTCTCAAAGTCGCTAACACCTCTCGAATATGACTGTCATGCTCATATTCGCTCTTCGAATAAATCAAGATACCATTAATAAACACAATCTTCGATTTGTCAAACATCGGCCGACACACTCGATTCATCATATCCATAAAAAAGCTGGCGTGTTTGTCAAACCAAGGGACATAATGTGAAACTCGTAGTGTCCACAAAGCGTACAAAAAGCTGTTTTAGGTATATCCTGCTCCTTTACCATTAACTGATGATAACCAGATCGACGGTCTATCCTTGAGAACTAAGTGGGACCTTGGAGCTGATCAAACAAGGCATCAATCCTCGGTAAGGGGTACCAATTTTTCACCGTCAACTTGTTCATCTCACTGTAGTCTATCCACATTCTCATACTACCATCCTTCTTCTTCATGAACAGGACCGGAGCACCCTATGGAGCGATACTTAGTCTAATGAACCCCTTATCAAGCAGTTCTTACAGTTGCTCCATCAACTCCTTCTTCTTGGTCAGAGCCAGCCATTACGGAGCCATTGCAACAGGTTGGGCACCTGGTATCAAGTCAATCTGGAACTGGATCTCGTGGTCTGGTGGCACGCCTGGTAAATCTTCTGGAAACACGTCCGGAAAGTCACACACAATTGGTACTTCGGATTGTTGCAATTTTGGCCATCCACATCCTTTACATAGACCATATAGGCACTACATCCACGCCTCATGTACTTTCCCGCCACCGCCATCGAAATCACCTTCGAATCGTAACCACCCGATCACCATAAACCGTCATCGAACTCTCGTCAGGCGCCGTCAATCTGATCATCTTCTTGCGACATATGATATTTGACTCGTAGTCCGCCAACTAATCCATTCTTAAGACTACGTCAAAGCCACCTAAGGTCATCACAAACAGTCTAGTAGGGAACTTATGACCTTCAAGTTCTATATCACAACCCTCTATCAGGTCAATAATTCTGGTAGACTTACCTATGGAACTTTCTACATCTAAGGCTTAACAATACTCCTACTACTAACAGGTAGTTTAGCATATAAAGTAGCAGAATTAAAACTCTTACTAGCACCTGATTCAAATAACACAGAAGTGAGAGTTTGGTTTACTAGAAACGTACTTGACACAACATCGGGGTCTGTCCTAGCCTCCTCCTGAGTCATCGTGAATGCTCTGGCACTTGCCTTTTGCCCTTTAGTCCCGGTCATCTTCTTCCATCCGGAACTCTCAGCCTTCGGCTTCTTGCATTTTCTACTCATGTGGCCCTCTCCACTATAGTTAAACCACCTTGCCACATGACAATCCCTTGCTATATGCACCGTCCTCCCACACTTGAAACATACATTCGATCCCCACCTATATTTTTTGATATGCTCCTTTCCACATTTTACACACTTCTTCGACCCTACACCAAATATGACCACCCGTCGATCATCCACCCTTGCATTATTGTTCTTTGCAGGGGCGCCACCCCATCCAAGCCTCTTCAAATTCCAATTTTGGTCACCATTACCTTTCTTGCTCACCTTAGCCGACACTACCTCTTTTATCATACAGTCTTCCAGTCAAATCTACCACTAACTTAAACGTGCTCGGCTGGGCGACCATCATATGTTTGTGGTTAACTGCCGGCAAGCCCTGAATGTAGGTTTTGATCTTTTGTGACAAGGGTGTCACCTGATCCAGCACCAGTCATGCCATCTCATTAAACTTGGTGGTGTATTGCTAATGTGTCATGGTTCCTACCTCCAGTTGCAGGAACTCTCTCTCAACCTTGTCCAACTCTCGGTGAGGACAAAAATGCTCAATCACCAATTCTTAAACTTTAGCCACCTCATTTTACCGATCGCCCTTCTACCTCGGTCTGGATGATATTGTCTCGCCAACACAATGTCGAGTCTACAAATGAGTGAATGGTAAACTTCACCTTCTAAACTTCATGGCAACTGCTGATGTCAAGGACAACCTCCATCTCCATCACCCACCGGTGAGCAGCAATATTGGACCAAAAGAACCAATGAGCCTAATCAGAAAAACCTCTAAGTCCCACAGACATTACAACTGCTGAAGAAGATCACAACAGCTGAAGACATTAGCTGATTACAAGGTCTGAAGACAAATTCTGAAGACAAGAACTAAAGACTACTACTGAAGACAAAGTCTGAAAGTAAAGAACTGAAGACAAAGTCTGAAGCTATCAGCTGAAGACAAAGTCTGAAGCTATCAGCTGAAGACAAAGTCTGAAAGTAAAAGTCTGAAGAACAAAGTCTGAAGAACAAAGACTGAAGACAAAGACTAAAGACCAAAGTGATCAGTAGTTGTCACAACAGCCGAAGTTATCAACTTCAGTAGTTGTGATGGTTTCCTTTCAGTACTTGTAATTTACTTTTCAGTAGTTATAATTTTAGTAGTTTAGTTTCAGTAGTTTTATGTTTTTGTACTTAAGCATTCTCTAAGATGTAATCAGTAGTTGAGAACATTCTCAGTAGTTTGCATAGTTTCAGTAGTTTGAATAATTCTGTTAGATGTCACTATCAAGTGACATCAGCAGACGTCACATATCCTATATAAGGAATGTTGACCTAATTGTAAAGTGTGACATTAAGCCACCACGAAAGCATATGAATGAAATATCTCTTTTGCAGAATACTCTTTTTCTATAACCATTTACTATTACATTGAATATCAATTGTGTTCTTGTGAATTGTTTAATTCGTTGTTCGTACTCCGCTGCAATACTCTCTAATCAATCAAACTTAGATCACTGATCCCAACAAATTGTATCAGAGCAAGGTTAATCATTGATCGATCTAAAAATTGATCATTGAAACTACTATTCGATATCTAAGTTTGATTGAATTAGCATATTTGCAAGAATTGGTTATAGATCATTGAATTTCTGCTGCTTTCGTTTATCTGCTTTGAGTTTTCTCTTGGTTCATATTGAGTTTGTTGTGTTTTGCACTAAATCAGTTAAAACTTAATTGAATTGTTTGAATCTGAGAATGACTACTCCTTCTAATGACCCTCACAATACCGGTTCCTCAACCAAGCCTCCGATGCTGGTTAGGACTGAGTATAACATATGGCAATGAAGAATGCTTCATCACCTGTCTGTTAACAGTTCAGGTTGTTGGACATCTGTGGTACATGGTCCACACAAGCCTATGGTGAACAATCCGGAAACCAACCAAATGGTTCCGAAGAAGAAGGAACAATACTCAGATGAGGATCAAAAATGTTTGAGATTGATGCTAAAGCGCATGGAATTCTGGCCATGGCACTGCCGAATGAAATCTATTCTGGGCTTATGCATCATGAAACTGCTCATGACCTCTGGAATGCATTGAAGGAACAATTTGGTAGAACAGATGAGGTCTTAGCAAACAACAAAGAAATCCTTGCCCAACAATTTGAGACATTCTCTCATAGGAAGGGTGAGTCACTGACTCAACAGTTTGAGCGTTTTTCCTGTTTGATCTCTGAGCTGAAAATGGTCAAACATGAATACACTAATAGTTAGATGAACAACAGATTCCTCAGATCACTGCCTGAGAGATGGGACACATATACCATTGTCCTACGCTCCAGTGCAAATCTGGATAGTCTATCTCTCACCCAACTCCATGGGAAACTGCTTACATTTGAAAGAGAGATAGAGCAGAAAAGGAAACTGGCATCATCAGGAAAGCTCATTGATGACTTTGTACCAGGGAACACTGCCTTGGTTGGTCATGAGTCAGAATATGCTGCATCAGAAAGCAATTATGATAAGCATATAGATTTCTCCTCAAATGGTTCAGATCATGCATTTGTTAGTGTTGACAGTCAGTCAGGCTGTAATAGTGACAATTTGTGTTTCATTATGGATGATTTAAAGGGTATTGATGATGATGACTTAGAAGAGATGGATATTTTGAGCCAAATGGCCTTGATTAATATCAGATCTCAAAAGTTCTACAAGAGAACTAGTAGGAAATTCCCAGGACTCTCTGGCAAAACCATTGTTGGTTTTGACAAGAGTAAGTTGAGGTGTCACAAATGCCACAGGCTTGGACACTTTACAAGAGAGTGTAGATCATCTGGATCTAACTCCTCTGCACCCTTTGTGACTTTTCCAAGCAACAGTCCACAAAACAGAGGGCAACATCCTGCTAGTTCTGGTCATCATTCACAACCAATATCTCCTGCATATTTTGTTCGTCAGGGTTCAATGTCATATCCATATCCCTGCTATTACATGCCACACCCAAATCCGGTTCAAGTTCCTAATGCACAACAACCTCAAGCCCTACTTGAGCCTCTACCAACTCAATCATCTCAATCACAACCTCATCACAGCTTCTTCACCCCTGGTATTGTTGACTGGAGCAGTTTACCAGATGATTTCTTTGGTAATGAGAAATTATTTGTTGGTGATAGTCAACATGGTGGTGAACATCCTTTTGGGAATCTAGCTCTCATGGCCCTAGAATCTACTGATAGTTCATGCTCCAATGCATCTTCATCACAGGGTTCTTCAGCATGCCAAAGGAGCATCTGGTATGTAGACAGTGGAGGATCTATGCATATGACTGGGAGCAGTTCTCTTCTTAATGACTACTCTCAAGGAAGAAGGGATTTGTTTCATTTGGCAATGATGTCAAGGGTAACATCATCGAGAAAGGATATGTGTCTAATGGACAAATCAGGTTTGATGATGTTAATCATGTGGAGAATCTCAAGTATAATCTGCTGAGTGTCAGTCAGATGTGTGATAAAGGGCACGTTGCACTTTTCACAAGCCAGAACTGCAGGATTCTGTCTTCCCAAGTTCTGAGGCAGATTGACAAGGTATTGGATGAACATACTCTCCTGAAGGCCAACAGGATTGGAAGAGTGTATGCCTTGGATTTGTCAAAGAAGATTGATTTGAAGGGTCATCCTTGCCTGTTCTCCAAAGCCTCTCCTCAGGAATCTAAACTGTGGCATAGAAGGCTGGGTCATGTTAATCTCAAAAACATGAATCAGCTGATCCATAATAGTTTAGTGAGAGGTCTACCAATAAAGGAGTTCCACTGTGATGAAACCTGCACTGCTTGTTTGAAAGGAAAACAACACAAAGTCTCATTCCCTCCTATTGAAGTACCTAAGTCCACTGCCTGCTTGCAGTTACTACACATGGATCTATTTGGTCCTGTGAGAGTGATGAGCATTGCAAAGAAGAAATAATGTCTGGTAACTGTGGATGATTACTCTAGATTGTATGGACTTTCTTCTTGCATTCAAAGGATGAGGTTGCTCAGACGATTATAAACTTTGTGTTGTATGTTGAGAAGCAGTATTCCCTATCAGTCAAGTGTATAAGGAGTGATAATGGAACTGAATTTAGAAACCATACACTTGATGATTTTTATCAATCAAAAGGAATCAAGAGGCAGTTTAGCATCCCAAGGACTCCAGAACAAAATGGAGTAGTGGAGAGAAAGAACAGGACCCTAATTGAAGCTGCAAGGTCTATGTTGGCTGACTCTGGTTTGCCATTGACCTTTTGGGCTGAAGCTGTTAACACAGCTTGCTATGTGCAGAATAAAGTATTAGTAAATCAGAGGTTGATGAAGACTCCATATGAACTTCTACATCATTTGGCTCCTCTAATTTCATTCTTTAAAGCCTTTGGGTGTCCTTGTTTCATACTCAACACAAAGGATCAACTCCACAAATTTGATCCTAAGGTGGACGCAGGGTATTTTGTAGGTTATTCATCCACATGCAAGGCTTATAGAGTCTTCAACTGCAGAACAAAGTTAGTTGAAGAAACCTTGCATGTGAAATTCAATGAATCTCCTAAGGATAAAATTCCACAAAACCCTGTGGAGTTGTTTGATCTGGACATACTGCAATATGTTCCTTATCAACCTCCAGCTGTTGCAGATCTTGTGGATAAATCATCTTCTGCAGCAAGTCTTCCACCTGGTGGTACTGAAGATGATGATGATATTAGTACTCACCTTTTCAAGTTTAGTGACCAACTGCCTGAGTCCACTAAACTTGATGTTCCTGTAGCTTCAGCAGCTCCATCCACAACAAATGCTGATGAGATTTCTGACTCCTCTACATCATTTGATTTACCATCTCATACTTGGTTTCCAGAGTCTGGATCAACATCTGCTGCTGCTGAACCTGTTACAAACACTTGCACTGATCTTATAGTATACCAAGAGCTGAAGAATCACCCCATGTCTCAAATCATTGGTGATATCAATGCTGGTGTCTCAACCAGAAGTCAATTGTCTAACTTCTGCTTCTATGCTCTCTTCATCAGTCAGCTAGAGCCAAAGAACTATCATGTTGCTTTGAGAGACAATGGATGGGTTGAAGACATGCAACTTGAGCTACTTCAGTTCAAAAAGCAGCAAGTGTGGGAACTGGTTCCTCTACCCCCAGGTAAGTGTGCAATAGGCACTAAATGGGTGTTTAGGAATAAAACTGATGAAAATGGGCTTATTGTCAAGAACAAGGCTAGACTGGTTGTACAAGGGTTTTCACAAGAAGAAGGTACTGATTATGATGAAACCTTTGCCCCTGTAGCCAGACTAGAGACAATTAGATTGTTCTTAGCCTATGCTGCATTCCACAATCTTAAAGTTTTTCAAATGGATGTCAAAAGTGCATTTTTATATGGTAAAATAAAAAAAGAGGTTATGTGTGTCAACCACCAGGTTTTGAGGACAATAAACATCCTGATTAGGTGTATCAACTTGATAAGGCTCTTATGGGTTGAAGCAAGCTCCTAGAGCCTGGTATGAAACACTTTCAAATTTTCTTCTTAAAAATAATTTCACTAGAGAGTCCATAGATAAAACTTTGTTTATAAAGAAAGTGGATCACCATAAGCTACTTGTTCAAATTATGTTGATAATATTATTTTTGCATCCTCTGATCCCCAGTTGTGTGATGAGTTACAAGTTTAATGAAACAAAAGTTTGAAATGAGTGCCATAGGAGAATTAAAGTTCTTTCTAGGCTTGCAAATCAAACAAAAGGCTGATGGAACCTTTATTCATCAGTCAAAATATACAAAAGATCTTTTGAATAAGTTTGATTTACAAAATTGTAAGCCCTATTCTACTCCCATGTGCAACACCACACAACTGGATGTAGATAAGAAAGGTAAAATTGTTGATGAAACACTTTACAGATGTATGATTGGTTCCTTGATGTACTTAACAGCTTCTAGACCAGATATTACGTTTGCAACGTGTGTTTGTGCTAGATTTCAGGCTGCTCCTAAAGAGTCTCATTTGATTGCAGTCAAGAGGATCTTTAGATATCTGCAAGGTACACAATCTCTAGGTCTTTGGTATTCCACTGGACACTCATGCAAATTAGTTGCTTTTTCTGATAGTGACTATGCAGGGTGTAAGTTAACCAGAAAGTCAACTTCTGGTGGATGTCAATTCTTAGGAAACTGTTTGATTTCTTGGAAGAGTAAGAAACAAACATCTGTTGCTACATCCACTGATGAAGCAGAGTACATGTTGCTGCAACTTGTACATCTCAGGTACTCTGGCTTCAAAACCAATTATTGGATTATGGCATTACAAAGACTAAGACTCCATTATTAATGGATAGTGCTTCAGCTTTGTGTATTGTCAAGAATCCAGTCCAGCACTCTAGGACCAAACATATAGAGATCAGACACCATTTTCTTAGGGATTGTTTTGAAAAAGGTCTGATTGATCCAAAGTTGTGCCTAGTGCTGATGAGCTTGCAGATATATTTACTAAGCCTTTGGATAGTTCAACTTTCCAAAACCTTGTGTTAAGGCTTGGTATGGTGCAGCTAGAATAAGTGATAACTACTGATGATCTCAGTAAACTAGTACTCATGATCATTAGTAAACATGTCACAAATATGTACTAATTATGTTAAACGAAACTGATGCAGTTACAACTACTGATGTAGTTATAACTCTTGATGTCAGTAAAAACAGATAAGTACTGATGTCCTATGAAACAACTAAAATCAGCTAAAAAGTCTGATGAGTAAGTGTTGAGGACAGTATGCAACAGCTAAAAAGCTAAGAATTGACAAAAACTACTGATGAGAATTTTAACTTCAGTCGTTTCCACAAACTGCTGTTTCACTCTAAACAGCTGATGACAAAACCATGTCTTCTTCAGTAGTTTCACAACTACTGATGACTAATACCAAGTCCTCAGTTGTTTACAACAGCTGAAGACAAAACCAAGTTTTTAGTAGTTTCACAACTACTGGTGACTAAAACCAAGTCTTCGGTTGTTTTCAAATGTCTAATAGTTAAAACCACGTCTTCAGTTGTTTTCATAACAACTGATGCCAACACCAACACTTTCAGTCATTTTCTTTTCAACCTTTTCTTAACCTATAAATACCTGCACTTATAGACAAACATTTCATTAGCCGTTTTCAAACCCTCTCTCTCAACAATGGCGACCATGAAACTCAAACCCCGACACAACTGTGTTGCCTACCTTTCGAAATTGGTCTTCTGGAACAAATTTGACACTGCCATCGATCTTATGGTGGATTCCCCATACAGAACAACCTTTCTTCTAAATCCTACCATATATCCTGACTCCTTATCCCAGTTCTGGACCAACGTCTCTGTAATAACAGGTGAGAATGATAGACAAATCACTCTCCAGTCGTTGGTGAACCAGAAACAGGTGCTCATCACCCCCGACATCATTCGCCAAACCCTAAATTTGCATGATGGCACCTATCCTAAAGAATACCCGAAAGGCATCACTGATATGTCTTTTATCCATAACGTGTATGAAGGCGACTTAAGTGCTACAACTATACTTAAAAAGCACTTCCATGACGCTGAATGACTTATCTTTCATATGGTGAATGTATGCCTTGCATCAAAGACATCTTCTTGGTATCAGTTGTCTTCCCGATGGCAACAGGTATTGTTCTCTATCCTTGAATGCCAAAATTTAAATTTTTCTAAGATAGTGTTCATGGAACTAAAGGATCTGGCTCAGAAACCTGTGGCAAACAAATGGATACTTTATCCCAGGTTTCTGATGGCCATACTTTTGAATCAATTACAATCTGATGGCCTTCTTGGTCTTGGAGTCCCTGCTCCAGCTGTTTTAGCTGAGGTATACTCCCGACATAACTCAGACCCTACTCTTAAAGAGGCTGCCCGGATGCTAAAACCCAAGCAGAGGGAACCCATAGCCTTCACTTCCAGATCCAAAGTCCCCACCAAACCCGAATCCAAAAAGCCCAAAAAGGCTACTCAGGGAGATGAGTCCCCTGTGGATGCCGCTGTACCACAAACGCAGGAAATACATACTGGTTATAACCCCCCAATTATGTCCAAGACTCAACCTGCTGAAGCCGCACAGGTATCCTCTCAACATGATCCTGTTGCAACCACAATTGGGGATCCCACATTTCTGGAACCTCTCTCAATTGAGAGGGTTACCATTGAAGAGCACCTCTCTCCCCGGGTGCATTCTGCTTCAGACCAATCTCCACATGCAACCGCCCCTCAAAGCCCAACACTAATCATTGCTAAAGTGCTGAGTCAGTTGCATTCCTCACCCCCTCCCCAGAAACCACTTATCACTGGAATACCTCAACTATTGAGGGGGAGGACCAAAATGCTTCTGATAACCCATAGCACAGGGGTTATAATGTTCACTCTCCAAGTGTAGAAACGGAGACTAGAATATCTGGTAAGGCTGCCACTTCTACTGATTCAGCAAATGATCAGGATGAAGTTGGTAACATCCTTAAGACCTTACTAGAAGCAACTGCCAATGAAGGACACAGTCCTGAGGCAAGAAGTCCCTAGTACCAAGAACAAGGGGCACATGCTTTTACTGATCTACACTCAGAGCATGTACATCCTGATTCCATCAGGAGGTCAGGTGATTTAGCACAAACTGATGATGACCTGGGCTTTTTCTATGATGTATTAGCCCATAATACCATCCTTGAGACTGAGGTGAGCAGACTCAAAGAGTTGTTAGCCAAAATGTCTCAGGATCAAAGTCCATCTACCTCACAAACCCCACAGATGGCACCTTCAATTGAAGGTTCCCCAAACACTGAGCCAATACACATAACTGAGCCACCAGCCACTACTTTTGGCACCACCTCTCAGGGACAGAACCCTCTGAGCCGATGGTTGCTATCTTTCACAACTCCTTACCTCTCATCACTTCCATCATCACTGACATAGTGCATAAAGCCATTGATGAGAGGATATCCTCAAATATACAACTCCTCATTGATATTGCTATTCAAAAATCTCTTTCTGTCTTTCAAGCCCCTGATCCCAATGCAACCAAAAAGGGGGAGACTTCCAAGTCTAAGGCAGTGAAAGAAAAGAAAAGAAAAAGAGTTGATGATGAGAAAGAACCTGCAAAAGAGAAGGACGTGGAGAAAGAACTGATCTCAGAACAACTGATCACATATAAATGAAAAAAAGTGCCGAGTCAAAAGCTGGTGAAGATAAATCCTTAGAAGATCTTGTCAAAGATGCTGATGAAGATCACAGCAGATCTATGGATAAAATTATTAGATCAGCTCTTTCGACAAGGTCATGGCACAGCTACACTAGACACTGAGATCAGAAGGCTGAAAATAGAAGAGATTCAAACTAGATGGGCCGGTTATAGTGTGTTGGAAAGGGAAAGATTGGAGATAATGATCAGATTCATTGCCAAATACCTTGGAAGATCATTGATAGAGATAAAGGCCTGGTCTAGAGACAGTATCCTAGAGATAACCAAGAAGATCTGCTCTGCTGGAGGCTATAATAAGGGGTTGATAATTGAAACACTGGATGAAACAGGTGCAGGGAAGAGAACTGAAATGGCAAAGCTCTCCAAAGCCAAACTCACCACCAAAATGCTAAGTCAATCTTCTCACACTCCCACTCAAACACAACTCTTATCTTAAAATCTCCTAAATCTATCCCTAAACCAAAGCCATCCACAACTCAACCCACAAAACCAATCCCTTTACCCCAAAAACCACCTCAAACCTTACCCAGTGATGCACCCAGAAGGAGGAGAAGGGTGTTGAGGGTAGAAGAAGATGAAGAAAAGGACGATGATGATGATAGTCTACCAATCTCTACTGTTCTCAAACTCAAATCACCTGACCATAGAAGTCAACAAGTGATTACTCCTGACTTGCAATGGCAGATGGTGAAGGTAAAGATTGAAGAAGCAGAACAACAGAAACAGCACGATGAGAAGTTTCTCAAGATGGTTGATAAGGATTTCCCTCAGTCCTCATCCATTCATGAAATGAAGAAACAGGCTCTGAGGTTGTACACTCTTAGACATACCTTTCAACATCAAAAAGAAAGAGTGCGGATCTGGCCAGACCCCAGGGTAAGTTCTAGAATTCATAAGAAGAATATACCAAGTAGATATCATGGCCAAGTGAAGAAGATCTTGAATGCTGCAATTACATTGGCCATGGTAGTCTCACCCTGGGAAATCATTGAAGAATTCAAGAGATTCACAAATCCAAGACAACCCCTCAATCTATTATAAGAACAAAATGATCAAGAAGAGGTTGTTATACAAAAGACTTGAAGATCTTCAGAAGAGTGAACTCTAGTTGTTGCTTGAAGGCTCTCACCCTGATGAATTTGTTTATAGAGAGATAACAACTGTGGAGTTGAAAAATGGAAAGACAATGAGATACCTATCTGAGTATTATGGCCTAGAGCTCTTCTTCGAGGGAGAAGCAGAAGAACTCACCAAGGAGGAACAAGTTGTTCTCCTTGAGGCCTATGCTAGTGAGTCTTATAGACTCATTAATGGGAATTAGGTTTCATGGTTGGGACAAGACTCTGTGTCCAGTTTCCCAAGACAGAGTTCCCTTCCATACTTAGTCAATCAAAAGATTAGAAACCTTTTCCCGGCCTATGCTTAGAGGTGTTTCTGCCAAGAATAAGTGGGATCATCAATATGTTTAGAGGTTTGGCTGCATTGGTTCAGGGGGAGTTTTTTGGACCAAAAGAACCAATGAGCCTGATCAGAAAAATCTCTAAGTCCCACAGACATTGCAACTGCTGAAGAAGATCACAACAGCTGAAGACATCAGCTGATTACAAGGTCTGAAGACAAAGTCTGAAGACAAGAACTGAAGACTACTACTGAAGACAAAGTCTGAAAGTAAAGAACTGAAGACAAAGTCTGAAGCTATCAGCTGAAGACAAAGTCTGAAAGTAAAAGTCTGAAGAACAAAGTCTGAAGAACAAAGACTGAAGGCAAAGACTGAAGACCAAAGTGATCAGTAGTTGTCACAACAGCTGAAGTTATCAACTTCAGTAGTTGTCACAACAGCTGAAGTTATCAACTTCAGTAGTTGTCACAACAGCTGAAGTTATCAACTTCAGTAGTTGTGATGGTTTCCTTTCAGTACTTGTAATTTACTTTCCAGTAGTTATAGTTTCAATAGTTTAGTTTCAGTAGTTTTATGTTTTTGTACTTAAGCATTCTTTGAGATGTAATCAGTAGTTGAGAACATTCTCAGTAGTTTGCATAGTTTCGGTAGTTTGAATAATTATGTTAGATGTCACTATCAAGTGACATGAGCAGACGTCACATATCCTATATAAGGAATGTTGACCTAATTGTAAAGTGTGACATTAAGCCACCATGAAAGCATATGAATGAAATATCTCTTTTGCAGAATACTCTTTTTCTATAACCATTTACTGTTACATTGAATATCAATTGTGTTCTTGTGAATTGTTTAATTCGTTGTTCTTACTCCGCTGCAATACTCTCTAATCAATCAAACTTAGATCACTGATCCTAACATGCAACAGCAGTGCTATTGCCATCAAAAGTCGGAGGGCTTGCATCTTTGTAATGCCCCATAGTTACAGCCTCATCTTGCCTCTAGCACAAGCTCTTCTTCTTCTTCCTCGTTAGTAGAGACAACCGTTTTAGTCTCCAGTTGCTCTCTCCCTCCCGAGGACCTATTCCTCTCTTTCCTTTCTCCTTCTCTTATACCCTTTATAACTTTAGTCACCACAGACGGTAAGATCGTTTGACCTGGTGAACCTCCTTAACCACAACCTCCTTCACTAAGGCCCTTAGATTAGCTCATCACCCCCTCCGGATGAGTGGTCTTGGTCTCTTCATGAGCCACCTCTTCAGCTCGAGCCTTTTGCTCGTGATCCGTGGTCCGGTATCACATTCCACCACGACCTCAACCTCTAGAAGCCTTTGAAGATCTACGACCAGCCATCCTCTAACACGCTATAGGATTCAAACACTAACATGGTCATTCATGGACTAGCTTAGTTTATGTCAAGTATAGTAAGTCCCTAATTACAGTGGCCAGTTTTGATTAGCCACATACTTTACTCTTTATACCCAAGCATTTCCTATCCCGACTACATCAGTACCTAAATCTACTAAGGGCAAACAGATCAAATAACATGCACACATAATATCGGTTAACATTAAAGAAAATACCTGATGGCATGTAGCTACTCGGACTGGCATCCCTTCCCTTTGTCCCATTTTCAGTCTAAGTATAGGTTTCTTTTGAAATATTTACCCGTTTCGCTTAAACTTTGGCTATGATACCAACTTGTAAGGCCCCGTTCCCAGAACGATTACAACTAGTTAATCATCGCATATAAAACATATAATATACATTTCAATTTCTAAAACATTGCAACGGAATTCTTTTAAACAAACCATTTCATTTATATATATATTGCTTTTGAAAAATTATACAACATTGTTAAGTTACAAAACATCATGATTTGCATTACATGACAAAGACATTACCATAACATGAAATGGATGCCATCCAACTGAAACATTTCATCATTATCTTTGTCATCTTCCAATGACCTGTACAGTACCCCGAACATTGTGCACCAAGCTGACCCTTGGGCCTGGGGTAAGTTGTGACATCCTGTAATTTTCCGTTATCAAACTCCATAGTTCCGTTAGGTTTTGCATACACATGTCGTGAGCACACACTAGTTGTCGTTGAACGTGGTGACTTAATAATAATAATCTATGATAAACATTAATAATCCAATTAATAATGTTGATTATTAGTTGTGATTATTTCGCTCAAGAATTTATGGAGTTTTAAATATTTATTATGTGAATTTTATGCGATAACGTGACAACGTGTTATATATATATATTTTATGTGTTGTGTGACTTATTGTAAATGTTTAAAATTATTATAATTGATTAATAATATTTTTATTTTGTAGTTAAAACCTTTTAAAAAATATTAAAAAGATTAGTTTTATAAAATATAAACAATGAGCGTTACTTTGAAATTATCCTAAAACTTAATATTTCCTAAATTAAGCAAACCCTAGCCCCTATAACCCCCAAATTCAGCCAAAGCCCTCCTCACCTCATCCTCACGAGTTTTTTATCAAAATCCCTCAGTCCATTTGGTTTCGGCTTGGTTTCAAATATTCAAACGTTTTAGCAAGTGTCATTCTTGATTTCTACGTGATTAAAGGTTAGTTTATGATTGTTTTACATGATTTTTGATTCTTGATGAACCATAATTCAAAATTGATCAAGAAAAGTTGAAATTGATGATTTTTTAATGATGATATGTTGTTATTTATGTTGTATGATTGTTTGGTTATGATGATTATGCAAGAAATCTATGGCTTGAGCATATAGTTCATACATAGCCTAAAGTAGAAACTTTTTCTTCATGAAATTCGTGTTTTGATGATTGGCATATGTTAGATGGGTTGTGATGATTGCTATGAACTAGATTAGGGATGTTATTCATAAATTTGAGATTGAAGTTTATGAAAATATGGATTTGGATATGACTTTCCCGAAAGGGAAACTTTATTCATATGAAATGTATGATTTTGTGATTTGATCATGATTTGATGATTATATGATGTTAGTTGTATTACTTTGATGTTAGTCTACATGGATTGTGCGAGAAAGATCATGAAATCTAGTAGTTGTTCATACCTTGCTATAGTAGAAACTTTTGGATATGAGGTTTGTGAATTATGATGAAATGATGTGTTGGTCATGCCTAGATGATAGTTATGAACTTGATTAGGAATAAAGTTGATGAATTCATGAATGAATTTTGATGTTAGATTGATTTTGGGTGTTACTTTCCCAAAAGGGAAACTTTATTTGCGAGAAACGTTGGATATGGTGAATTAGGTATGTTCATGATATCAGGATCATGTTAGAATGCTTGTTGATGTTGTCTAATGTAGTGGAATGTGTTAATAGGGTTGTATGGACACTGGATTGATCATTTAGGGGATTTAGGTTCTTGATTATTGCACATAATGATGGATTATGGTGAGTGATTAGGGAATCATGTTTGGGATTGAACTTGATCATTGTGAGCATGTTGATTGTTTAAGATTCACATGAGTTGTATAATGTCGTATGATGACATTGGTAGAACTTGGGTTGATGTTGTGATACACGTGAATAATATGTATGATATTCATGTATGTTAAGTTGATATGCATGATTAAACAATACTTCCATTAATATGTCACCAACGGGTCAAACGGGTCAACTAGGTTAATGAGTCTTGTATTCTTAAACCTTCAGTCAATGTGTTTATTGAGCATCTAGGGTTGTTAAGTTTTCTGTGTACACATACTTATGTACTTGTGTGATCTAGGTAACCTTTGAAGGGTTGTCTTTCCGTCCGTGTAAGCTTTAATCATTGTTTGTTACACACCAGGTGAGTTCATGCCCCTCAATTTTTATAAACCTTCTTTTGGGGAAGGTGGCATACTTGTACTCATATGTTGTTTTATTATTATAAGTTGTGTATGTTTTAACATATTGCTTAATACCTTGAAAAGTCCTCACACTTTCGGATCGTTAAATATGGTAAGTAGCGGGAAATATCGGGTAGTACTACTGGGTGTGACGAGCCCCACCTGTGTGACTCGAGGTCAAACGGGTGCAATATTGTCCTAAACACAAACATCGTCAGAACCTGGTAAGTCGTGACCGGAGACGACAAACAAAACACAAACAGCTTCGGTTGCGAAATCACTATGATTATTACTCGTGAATATAGACTAGCTATCTATTTCAATACACTTCTTATGCTATACAATTGATAATATTTATGTTAAACGCAAACTCTTGAACTCACCAACCATTGTGTTGACATTTTTAGTATGCTATTCTTAGGTCCTTAGCTCTGCTTTCCAATAGGAGCACTACACGGGTCCAGCATGCATTCTAAGTCTCTATTTTAAAGACATCTTTGTTGGTTTTTATTTATGAGTGTTTAAACATTTGGGTTGGCGCATGTTTTGCCATGTTATGCATGTTATTACTTTGGGTTTGTCTTATTTACAAAAAGCTTCCGCATAGTTTTAAACTTTTGAATTTTGATTGGTTTTGTTTTAAATGTGGCATATAGTGTCGTTCTGAGTAACTAGTGACTGTGATCCTGGTTTGTTCACACGCCTCAGAATAAAACTCTGCACATGGATTTGAGGGTGTGACAGATTGGTATTAGAGCCATTGGTTATAGGGAACTAGGTTGCATACACACTATTCTATAACCATACACAGTTAGTTAGTTACTCGTTGCTTATCCTCTTACTGTATACTCATTGGCATACACATCAAATACACTACAATATGGCATCTTAGTCATCTTCATCCCCTTTTCTAAATGCATCGGGAAAGGAACCCGAGGTTCTTATTATTCATTCGTCATCTACAAGTAATGGTTCTAGACTTCCCATACCTATACCTGGTGTATACGTCATGT
Organism: Flaveria trinervia; assembly: GCA_025506515.1. Taxonomy (NCBI): domain Eukaryota; kingdom Viridiplantae; phylum Streptophyta; class Magnoliopsida; order Asterales; family Asteraceae; genus Flaveria; species Flaveria trinervia. The sequence continues at coordinate 68,094,608 of CM046452.1, forward strand.
ACGAGCTAGAGAATTGAGCGACATGACTAATTTTGACAACTGGCACTAGTATTGCATTACACTGATTAGGATGTTCGAAAAGAAAAGTTAAATGTACGATACCTACCCTGACTATAAACGCCATATTATAACCCCCTACCATGCACACCTCATATGGCTATTTCAGCTTTAGTGGCCTCACATCACGAGGATATAGTTCATATACATTAACTGTAAAACTAGTTCCAGCCTTGGTAGGCCCCGGGGAGGGAGCCTAAGGAGGAAGGAACACTTGACGGGGTAGCGTTGTTGTGGTGGAATGCTCAAGTCTGGATGCAGGGCGAAGAGATGGCTAATGCTTTGTCATATGGTTAGTTCAAAGAAATTATAATGGGGAATATTGTCCTTGTAATGAGTTTAGAAACTAGAAGCCGAGAACTGGTAATAAAGAGGAAGGATCTGACAACGAGGCTTACACCACTAGGTCTCATAAGCTGACGACACTCTGTCTTGACATGGTTAACCCGCCGAGTCAGTGAATTAAGCTCTACTTACGGGTTTGGTGCTGGAGAAATGGTGACTGCTGCAAATCTCCCTACTATTCAACAGGTTATCCGACTGGCTCATATGCTCACTCATCATGCTATGGAGCAAGGAAAGTTACCCAAGTGGGGCGTTTTGGCAAGCATGTCCGACAACAAATGTAAGTGGGAAAATAATGCTAGCAAGGGATCGTCATCTAGTAACCATCTTAGCAACACCAACCTCAACAGCAGCATCAACATAGACGGTTTGATAACAATCACAACTTTAACTAGTCATCTTCATCATCTCAAGGACCAACTGGATATGCGGGAAAAAAATCCAAAATGCAATCGATTCAACTACCATCACACTAGCAGGTGTGATAGTTTTTGATGCCAACATTATGGGAAGGTTAGACACATGGCAAAGGATTGCCATGCAGAACTGATGAAGAAGCCTCAACAACTTGAGCAGCCTCAGCAGCCACATGAAACACCAAGCTTGCTTTAAGTGTCAAAAGGAAAGGCATTTCAAGAAAAACTGTCCTCAACTGAGAAGAAATGGGAATGGGAACGGTAATTGTGGCAATAACAACAACGGTGGTAATGGTGACAACAATGGTGGAGCCAAAGGGAGAGCCTTTGTCATGGGTTCAGGTGAGGCTCTAAACGATTCTACTATTGTTACAAGTAAATTCCCTATTAATGGTTGTTTTGCTTATGTACTATTTGACACTAGAGCCGATAGGAGTTTTATTGCTACTAAGTTTGGTAGTCTCTTAAATGATATGCCTTCGGCATTGGAGTCCAAGTATGTTGTACAGTTGGTTGATGGTAAGCAAATCTCTATTACGCACATCCTTAAGAATTGTAAGATAGAACTCGCTGGTCATACCTTTGACATTGACCCTATGCTCGTTACTCTTGGAAGCTTTGATCTGGTCGTAGGCATGAGAAGGTCATCCGTATTCCCATCGGAGATGGGGAAACGCTTTCGGCTAAGGCCGAGAAGAGTGGTGCTGTGATAGGCATCATATCTTTTATGAAGGTTTAGAAGTGGCTACGCAAGGGTCACTTGGCCATATTAGCTCTTGTCTCTAACCAACAACAAGAGGAAAAGAAGATAGAAGGCATTCTGGTATTTCATGACTTTCAGGAGGTGTTTCCAAAGGATTTGCCTGAACTACGACCTTATCATCAAGTTGAGTTCAGATCAATTGGACTCCCGTAGCTACTCCGATGGCGCGAGCACCTTACCGGTTGGGACCGAACGAACAGCATGAATTATCTGTAACGCGTCGAATAAAGTCTAAGCAAGCCAATTAATAATAATAGGCCTAGACGGAACTATTTAAAGAAAATGAACGGGTAATGGAGTATGGACCGAGTAGACCTTGCATGAAATGTTTTTGGCGAGTATAAGGTCCTGGGAACACCGGTATATATAAACGGATCAACTTGAGCAGCTCTTATTTGCAACTCAACAACCAAAGTTCTAGAAAGCTAGTGTATAGAGGAAAGTGGAGAGAATTGAAGATTTAAGGCTCGGTTGATCACGGGATTGAAGATCGGTGTTTGTGGGCATCCAAACAACAAGAAAACACCAAGAATCCAGGTAAGAAACATCATTTAGTCGTCCTTTTTTATGTAAACTCGGATTCTAGGGTTTGGGTTTTTGAAAGTAGCAAAGATTCACCCAAAACTCACGTGGCAATGTTTTTATAAATGTTAAATGAATGTTTTATGTGCGATGGTTGACTAGCTGTGAGCGTCCCGGGAACGGGGCCTTACCTTATCTACGCAACTTCAGGAGCTATTGGATAAATGGTTTATTCAACCGAGCTCATCGCCGTGAGGAGCACCTGTTCTCTTTTTTAAGAAGAAAGATGGCACATTTCGAGTGTGCATCGACTACACAGAATTGAACTAGGTCACAATCAAGAACCGATACCCTTTACCTCGTATTGACGACTTGTTTGACCAGCTTCAGGGATCAAGCTATCATTCAAAGATTGATTTGAGATCCGGTTATCATCAACTGAGAGTTTGTGAAGAAGACATCTCTAAAACAGCATTCCATAGTCATTATGGTCACTACGAGTTCTTGGTCATGCCTTTTGGGTTCACAAATGCACGAGCGGTGTTCATGGATCTCACGAACCGTGTGCAAACCTTACCTTAATTAGTTTGTTATCGTGTTTATTGATGACATATTGATTTATTCTAGGGCCAAGGAGGAACATGAGGAGCACCAACATTTAGTTTTGGAGCTACTAAGAAAAGAACAATTGTACGCCAAATTTCTATGTGTGACTTCTGGATTCGTGAGGTGCAATTTTTGGGTCATATTGTTAACGAGAAGGGAATACATGTGGATCCTGCAAAGATTGAGGCTATAAGGAACTGGTCGGTACCCAAGACACCTAGTGAGATAAGACAATTTCTTGGACTGGCAGGATACTATCGACGTTTCATTGAGGGATTCTCAAAGATCGCTCAACCTCTCACGGCTTTGACCCATAAAGGAACAACCTATAAATGGGGCAAAAGTCAAGAAGTTGCTTTTTCACTTGTTGAAGCAGAAACTTTGTAGTGCACCGATATTAGTGTTACCTGGAGGAAAGGATGATTTTATGGTTTATTGTGATGCTTCTATCCAAGGACTTGGTTGTGTCCTAATGCAACATGACAAAGTAATGCTTATGCCTTGAGACAACTAATGGTGCCCGAAAAGAACTACACTAGTCATGACTTAGAGTTAGGAAAAGTGGTCTTTGCCTTGAAGATCTGGAGACATTACTTGTACGGTACCAAGTGCACACTTTACACCGATCACAAGATTCTTCAGCATATCTTTCAGCAGAAAGAGCTTAACATGAGGCAACGACCATGGGTGGAATTATTAAACAATTATGACTATGCTATTAAATATCACCCGGGAAAGGCGAATGTAGTCACCGATGCCTTGAGTAGAAAGGAAACCGCCTACAATTGACGATTAGCACTCACTTGCCTGAACAAATAAGGAAGCCCAGATGAAAGCCTTAAAAGGTGAGAACGTTATATTTGAATCTTTATTTGGAATGGATAAATAGTTAGAAGTCAAATCTGATGGAATACGATATTTCATGGATAGACTTTGGGTACCTTTGCATGGGAATCTAAGAGACTTGGTTCTGGGTGAAGCACATAAATCTAAGTATTCCATTCATCCTGGCACTAACAAAATGTATCATGATCTAAAGGCGCATTACTCGTAGCCTAACATGAAGGCAGATGTAGCTACACATGTGAGCAAATGCCTGACATGTTCTAAGGTTAATGTGGAATATCAAAACCATCTGGGTTACTACGACAACCAGAAATCCGCTTGTGGAAGTTGGAACAAATCTCAATGGACTTCATGACTAAGTTGCCCAGGACTTCTAATGGTTGTGACATGATATGGGTGATCATTGATTGAATTACTAAGTCAGCTCACTTCTTGGCAATCAAGGAGACTGACAAAATGGACAATTAAACCAATTTTACCTAACGGAGGTAGTGTCGATGTTAGGACCATTTTCATATGGAGTACTAATGGATTCTGCATGAGACCAAATTAAATAGTGCGGAATCCTATTTGATAGGCGATCCAATCAGTGAGAATGACAACTTGATCGATCTAAAGATGAAACAAACATAAAGAATTGAGTAGAAATCGATGAGGAACGAACTATGAAGTTGGATAGGCTGCTTAGGGCGCTCTGGACGGCTAGGGTTTGTGAATATTTGAAGTCTCACATTTTTCCAAGAATTATATGGTATTTATAGGTTTTCAATTTCATTCATACGACTGAACCATTAGCATGGTCCAGTCGTGCGACTGAGTCATGCGGTTGATTCATACACACCATTGAAGGTTCAGTGTGCGACTAAATCAACCTTATGTTCAGTCTTATGACTTATCCGGTCTCCTAGTTTAGTCGTGCGACTGGTCCATAAGTATGATTCATTAGTGCGTATGGTCCATAAGTATGGTCCATTAGCATAAACAACCACCTAACTAAGTTGAACATATTTCTCAATCATTATTGTCTTAGAACTATGTACAACAACCTCAAACCTATATATAATATTCATACATATGAATTATACTAAATACAAAAATAATATGAAATACTCAAAGACAAATAAACATCAAGATGCATATCCTATTTCATTAAGTAGTCATATTACATATGTGAAAGAAATGAAAGACTTTTACATTTAAGAATATAAACTAGAAACATGATGTATCAACAAACTCCCCGTTATACCTAGTTTATCCTATTTTATAACATTCTTCACATGCTCTGGAATTTCTTGTACTTCTCTTCTTTGGTGACTCCCGCATAGATCTCAAACGTGAAGCAGAGCTGTATAACATGTTGGAATTGTAGAGCTTGTACAATATCTTGCGTGTCATAGAATAGTTGCCACTTGTATATAGTGTAAACATCTTCATCAGACAAGTTTGTAAGCCACATTGGTTCAAATACCCTGATAGTCTCGATCGTACCTTCTTTGTTCAGAACTATGACAGCTTCCCCCGTCCTCCGGTCGTAATACCACCATTTGAAGTGTGGAGTGAAGTCCTGAGGCATCTCCCATAAAGGAATCTTAGACATTGTGCATGGGGGACTCCACTTCAACACCACCTTAGACCTTTTAGATATAGTATCAACTTTAGTCTTATGAATGAACCTCTTAGGTTGTTGAGGTCTGAAGTTTACCCATCTGGTGTGGTATTCCTTCTTTAATGATTTCTCAAACCATCCCAATATCTTCCTCGAGTTGGCATACAAAAGATCTAAACAAGCTAATCCGTTTAGCTCAAAACCAGGAAGAGTCTTCTGATCATGTGGATATCTAAAGTACTGAATCGCCTTCTCTCGTTTAACAACATATACATCCAGATCTTCAAAATAGGCCCAATTGATGATCTTGCCTCACATTTTCTGATGTCTCTTTACTCGGTAAAGTTTGGTGTAGGCATTCAGCTTTGGAGGTGCACATTGTGCCTTCAATTCTGATAAACACGCTACCCATTCAACCTTCTTTAGATCAACATTAGCATCTATAGCTTGGGCTTTACTTTCATCCTTTTCTTTCTCTTTCTCTATCTCAGCCAGCTTGTCAAAAGTATCACTGCCAAATATTTCACCCAAGTCGGGGATAATATTACCCTCAGGGTCAGTGTACTGAGGATAGTAGTCAGACGTGAAATCCTCGATCTCTATCTCATCCACACCTTGTAGCTCCTCGTCACTCAAGACATCTACTTCCGGAGCATCTTTGACAAGCTCATCTTGATTTAGTCGAAACATATTTGCGAGCTGCTCGTCGGTTAGGTCGTGGATGATTTCTCCTTCCTCTGGAGTATAGCTCACAGACATTTTCACAATCCCTTGCAAATCAAGAATCATAGTAAGTTGAGCCTTGAATTGCTTAAGGGGAACGGCATCATAATCCTCAGTCTGTAGAGCTTCATTCCTGCCTTGATCGTGTGTCTCTTCAGCTGGAGGTGCGGAGGACGAGGCTCTTTTGGTGCGCCTCTCCTTTGCTGCTTGATTTGAGGCTGATGCAGATGCATCACCTTCTTGATCATCCTCCTCATCATCATCATCTCTTTTTCCCTTTCCACTTCCTCTAGCTTCCTTGTCATCATCATCTTCTTCTGGTTCATCATCACTCGAATCATCATCATCTCCACCATCATCTCCATCATCCTTAATCTTCAGGGGCTCACCCTTTGTTCCCTTCAATCTCAACATAAGCTTTTGTTCTTTTTCTCTAACTCCTCGATCCGCTTTACGGATTCCATCACAAGCTCATTTTGAGTCTTCAGGGAATGGTGAGCTCAAACTAAAGCTCTCTCATGAGCAGTGTTCTTCTCCATAAGCTGAGCTATTTGCTTGCCTTGTGTGGTATGGACCGCCATCAGCTGATTCATTAGGTTAGCTCTCAGATCATATGTTGCTAGCAGTTTGAGCACCAGTCTGTTTAGGCTTGCCAGCTGTTCCTCTAACCCAACAGTGGGTAGAGAGAGCCTGTGTAGGTGGGAGTTAGGTGGATGTGCTAGCTTAGGGAGTAGTGGGTGTAGTGGTGGATGTGATGTAGATGGGAGTAGGAATGGAAGTGTATTATGGTGGAACTAATTTGGGTATTGTGGGTGAGGTAGGTATGAATGTATGAGTGGTGGTGGGAGTGTCAGTGGCAGTAGAGGTGACAGTAGTGATGTTAGTGTGGAGAACAGTGGTGGTGGTGTGGGGAACAGTGGTGGTGGCAGTGGCTGTGGTGGTGGAAGAACTGATCAAAGTAATTCTCTGCCTCTTACCCTTCTTTCCATGGGATTGGGCCATCCTCTTCGTCCTGGAACCCTTGGCTATCAGGGCTCCCCCTGAGCTAATCGGCTGGTCGGGTGTGTATGTCGGATCTGTGTCACCACCCTTAGTACCAGCTTGGCGTCCACTAACCGCCTATTTCCCCTTCTCGGTAGCCACAACCTGGATCCCGACTCTCCTGGTGAGAGGCACATCACAAACGCATCCCCTTCATCTACCAAGAAGTCCTGGTGGATAGCAACTTTCTTAGATCCACCAGGAGCAGATGAAGTACTGTGTGGAGGTGGTGGAGATATGGTCGACGTGTCGGTGGCCCGTGATTGACTGGGGCCAGCATCTCCACCATCTTGACCATCATCATGGTGTTCATCATCGTCTTCACCTTCGTTTGTAGGAACCACTATGGGCTCAACGTTTGAGTCACTGTCATCATGATGCCACTTCTTACGTGAAGGCGCCACGTAATACTCGTTGGCCAGATGGCCAAAGAGTCTCTTGACTGGGGGCTTCACATGCTTCACTCGATACACCTTCATCCTACCCAGGGTGGTGTCATCCATCACCTCTAATATAACTGCATCGTGCTTCTCCTTAGGCAGCAGAGGAAGCTTCTCGTCTATGATCATTGGCAAGAACCTTGGATACATGTAGAAGCCTTCCTTACCTTTGGCCTCTATGTTCTCTTTCAAGTACGAGAGGAGCATACGTGAGAAACTGAATAGGTGGTTCAGTACCAGTGCAACGTATGCATTCTAAATTTGGTCGGACATCTCATCGAATCCTCCACGTCTGGAGGCTATACACTTAAGGATCACATGTGCCAGATACTTGAACTGGGGGCACATGTTGCTCTTATTTCGTACATCGGCATTTATGTCACGGGTGTACTTGATCCTCAGAAAACATCCCCGAACTATTAGGCGACGCAGCTTGGTTGGATGGACTCCGTCCTCACCCAAATCCAAGACTCTCCTCAGGTCGTCTTTCCTAATCTCAATATCTTCTCCGAATATAGAGCTCCAGATACTATGGGGCTCAACGGACCAATCAACTGTGGCATTGTCCCAGAAAGCCTGTTGAATCAATTGGTATGGTGCATGGGGTAGAAATAGCCTTGTAGATCCTCGATCTATGCAGGAAGGCTATAATCGTGGTGAACTCAGAAGCGTTCCGAGACGCAACATCTAGATGAGCATAAATGTTGTGCTTGGTGCTCATTGTCCATCTCTCAGCCATATTGTTACAACACAAGAACATATACATTAGATCTGTTCATAAGAGATAACAATTGAATTTTAGCTGATTTTGATCTATTGGTTCAATCGTGCGATTGACGATACGACTGAGTTTAGTCGTACGATTGAGCCTGCGACTGAACTTAGTCGTATGCTATGCCATGCGATTGAGTTAGTCGTGCGACTGAGTCATCGATTAATTCACTCATGAGATTGAATCATGCGCCTGGCTCTCTCGTGTGACAGAGGTTCGTATGCGTGTCTACTCGCATCTATTCGCATCTTTGTCAAAACATTACATTACACTTCGTGTTTAGATTTATTAGGTTTGCACGGACTTGAAATAGCACTTAGTGTCATTTAAATCAACATTTGTATCCATTTAAGTGGTCTATTTTTGGGTATGGTCTCGGTTCTTGATTTTAACAATTTCGGTCATTGTGGGTTCGATTAATCCATTCATTTGACCCCATTTCAGTTTCAAAGTACCTGAAGATGAATAGGATATCAGTTAGTATCACTATCAGAGAGTAATCACAATAATAGGAATATTGGCAGAGTGTTTGGGTATTTTTTTGAGAGTTTTTGAAGTCGTGTAGGGTATACAACCGACTGACCCCCTTTTTATACTATTTTAAGTTTCAGTCATGCGACTGGACCCATACGCATGATTCATTCATGCGACTGGGGTTCAGTCATGTGACTGACTTAGAATCCTTCATCCAGTCATACGATTGGTTCATTCTTGTGATCCAATCGCATAGTTGACCCATACTCATGGTCCAATCGTGTGATTGTCTCAAAGTTATGGTTCAAGCGTGCAATTGGCTCATACTTATGATTCAATCGTGTGGTTGGCTTATAACTATGAGTTTGACTTCATACATTTCCATACACTCAAAATTTAACTTTTGATATATAACATTATGACCAATGATCATCTCAGACATGACCTTTTAACAGAAAATGATTTGATCACCTCAGACGTGATCCTTTTAATTGAGAGCCGATTGGTCACCTCAGACGTGACCTTTTTAATTTGTGATTCATAGAGTTCATCTAGTTATGTAGTCCGACATCGACGCAATGAAGATAACGAAAACAAAAAACAACTAGAATTAAAGCAAAACAAGACATATTTTTGTGTTTTTGGTTTGAGGTGGATTGAAACCTTTTAAAAATCATCTAATCAATTTTTCCTTCTGAGCAGAACAACTTAAATTTATTTTTATCATTTCTGGAAAGATTCATATGGAATCATACAGGTATATCCTAATCATTTGGGACCTTTTTATATGTACTTGGATGCTAAATTCTTATTTGTTTGAGAGTCAATAGCACTTGCAGGAAATCAGACTAGAGCTGTAAGATGCACACAATGATTTTGACTGTCGAAAGTTGCAGCCACGATGATTTTTAGTAAATTTGTCCACTTAAATCCATACACTGATTTTTGACATTGGTGATGAGTTAGGTTTTATTATTTCAACAAAAAATTGTGGATCCACACTTATATGGTAATCAACATTCCTCAGGAGATTTTTGAGCAGTCTATAGGTATTTGACAAGAAGAAACTGTTCTAAGAGCTTTCAAAGATATGCCAAGCCTCAGGTCAGTACCATCGCACAGCAGAGACGTGCAAACAACAATGAATTCTAGAACATTTAGGTTATGCTTATCCTTAGGTAAGTGTCATCGCACAACAAAGAGGCACACAACCTATCTTCTTGTTAGAGCACTTTTTTCTTTTGCACATAACGCACCGACAACATTAGTCATTAGCTTGATTGTGCTTAATAGTTTTTCCATGTGCTTTGCTCTTTTTTATGGTCATCAGCACATATTTGTGACATTTATTTTGCTCGTAACCCCTTATTAGAAATGCATTGATTGTGAAAACCAGGGATTAGATGAAAACCCACAGCAAGTTGAACAAATTAGTTTTAATTTGATTCACCAATGAAGTCTACTCGTCTATTGTTTGAATCTACCGACATATCATATAATAAACTAGCAACCCCTAGGCCTACTTTCTCTATGTTACCTCAGTAGCAGACTAGTTTACTATCATTTTTCCTTTATTTTGCTTAGAATTCTCAAACTTGTAATTTGAATATAGCATTTTGATCATTTAAATCCTTTTGATGTCCCAAACAATTAGTTCCCTGTGTACTATCATTTTCCATAATTTTTTAATCAATATCACAGATTGATTTCTTCTTTGCTTTTAGCTTATCTGCCAGCACCCTATTTTTTAAGTAATTAAATACTGAAACTAAACTATTCTCCCCCTAAAATTCTAAAACCGAAAATGTTTTTGTGTTTTTGATTTTGAAATATAGGAAAATAAAATTAAATAATAAGAAAATTTTGTTGGACTAAGAACTCGATTCTTCTGGAATCGCAACACTTTTCTTTTTCATGCCATTGACCTCCAAAAGATATAAAAACCGAGGTTTGTCAAAAGCTTTTGTGTAGAGGTCGGTGGTTTGAAAATCCATATTAAGTTTAACACATCGTTTAATTGCTTTTCAAAACAGTCACATATAAAGTGATATTTAATACCGATGTGTTTAGTTTTTGGGTGTTGGACCAGATTTTTAGTGACAACTATTGTAGCAGAATTATCAACAAAGATAGGGGGTGTTAGAAAATTTCAAACCATAGTCTCGCATTTGCTGGTTAATCCAAATGATTTGTGAACAACAACTTGTACCAGCAACATATTCAGCTTCACATGTTGATAGAGCAACAAATGTTTGCTTCTTACACTACCAGGTGACTAAGCGTCTTCCAAAGAACTTACATCCTCATGATGTTGACTTGTAATTCATCTGCAACCACCATAGTCCGCGTTGTAAGCTCAAAGTCATCATCATGAGTATACCACAACCCAGTGTTGGATAACGAAAGATCCTTTTTACCCCAATAAGATGATTCACTCTTGGTTTAGCTTGATATCTGGAACAAAGACACGTGGCGTACATAATATCAGGACGAGAGGCTATGAGGTACATCACAGATCCGATCATTCCTCCGTACATAGTGGCATCTACCCATCACCATTTTCGTCGGGTGCCACATTGTGGTTGTGCGTGGCAAGTGGAGTTCCAGCAACCGTTGCATTCTCCATGTTAAACCGACTAAGTATATCTCCTACATATTTGGGTTGACGCAGGAAGATTCCATTTGGTGTCTCATCCACCTGTAACCCACTTTCTTGTTTCCCACTTCGCCTTGAGCGGTGATGTAACCTCCTTTATTCCCAACGAATGATACGTGTCCCCTTAATTTGATTGAGGTTGAAAAGGAGAGACGAATTCTCGGTCAAGTCCCTGGAAGCCCCACTGTCAATAATCCAGGTATTTGTGATAGCGTTGTAGCAGATACCGTGCACATACAAATGAATTGATTAGTTCAGGTTTAGGACCCAAGCCTTAACTAGCTTAGGTGTCCTAGAGGTATCACACATCATGAACTCAACCCACTTTCCTTCAGGGGATGAGGGAACATCTTTCTTCTTCTTGCTCTCACTAAAAGACACATTACTTGGTTTTTTCTTCCATAAACCAGTTTTGTGTAAGACCTGTTTATGGTAAACAGATGACTGGCTTATGGTTTGAACTTTAGGTTCACTAATAATCTTAGGTGTAACCTTAGGTGACACATCCTTAGTTTGAGCTAATAATCTGTGTGGCCATTGGTATCTTGGAGGAGTATTAGTTCTAATTTTAGAAAATCTTGGTTTTTCATCAAAAAGTTCAATTTTCTTTTTAGGTGTCTGATAATAAGGACAATTTGGAGAGATATGTCCTCGTTTTCCATAATTGTAGCAGGATCTCACTTCGACAGTTTGAGGAAAGTTTTGATGTGGGGTTGAGTTTGGTCGGAGTTTGAGATATGTCCGGTTGGGTTGTTTCTCTTCCTTTTTAGATGTTTCACCTTCTTTAACAAACTTAATTGTTTCCAACATTTTGAACATCTTTCACTTTCATTTTATTAGGATTTTGATGATTAACACGTTTAAGGTTCATTAGATTAGACCTTTTAGGTTCTGAAATAGATGTTTGTGAACCTGACCCTAATTTAACTTTTTAAATTTTATCACCCAAATCCTTAACAAGTATCTTATCTTTTGATCCCAAAGTAGAATCTTACTATTTAGTGATAAATTTCATAGGATTACCCGTAGAATCTGGATCACTGAGCAGAGGGGTAGACACCACATGATCCTTTACTGGGTTATTATGAATTGTTCTACATTTAGTGTTCAAAAGGATTGCATGTGGTGGCGGTACTAACATATAACCTAGACCTTCCCCGTCGTTCCGTTCTTTCACTGGGTTCTGAACTATGTGAGAAGAACTTGCCAAACTGTGCAGTTTTTGTTTTAATGATTCAACTTTGACTCGCAAAGTTGCTTTTTCCTTTTCAGTTTCCTCCAAAGAATTTAAATAGAACTTGATGTCATTTGATTGATTAAGGAAACAACCTCGGTTTCCCTTAGTTGTTTCCCTAACAATTCCATCTTTTCTTTGAAGTTGCACTCATTTTGTTTTAAAACATGATTTGCTTTAGTGCAGAGTTATCATTATGTTCTATTAACATAGCAAATTTTAAATCAATGCTTTCCCTAAATTTATCACATTCAGTACATGCATGTTTTTTTAATAACTTGTCTTTAGAATATACCTGTGTAGAACCAGACGAATCAGCCATCAAAGCAGTCTCCAACTCTTCGATGATTGGAGATTCTGAGTTTGTAGCACTAATCTCTTCTTCAACCAAATGATCAACGACATCCATAGCTTCTTCGATATCTGAAAGTATATGCTTAGCTATGATGTGTCCTTCACTTGTAGATCCATCATCCAATGTATCAACTAAAGCGATGTTTGATTCACCCTCAGAAACAAATTGGAAGGACCAAGCTTGTCCTTCATCACCTTGAGCAACCAAAGTCTTAGACTCTATAATTGAAGATGAAGCTCCAGTCTTATCCTTGTCTTTTCGGTCGAATGTAGGAAAAGGATTTCCATTTCCAGTCTTCTTTGGCGTTACACACTCATGTTTGAAGTGTCCCTTTTCACCACAATTGAAACACGTGACCTTGGTTTTGTCAAATCCAAATATCGTATCTTTAGTGGAAACCAAATTTTGCCCCGTCTTTTTAACAAACTTCTTGGCTCTTCTAACAGCACTAGCCAAGACCCACATAATATCCATGCGTTCTAGCTCAGTTTCATCAACTTGCTCGTAGTCCTCGTCAGCAAGATGATAGTTTACAATCTTACCAGCAACTAATCCATCATAAGATTGAACACAATAGCTAGAAGGTCCATTGATTCACTTGTTTGGGAAGGAGCAGAAGAGCTAGACACAATCGCCGTTTGTAGCGGTGCGCCTGAAGCAGCCGGAGTTGGAACAGAATTGTATAGTGCAGGATTCTGAGCATAGGATCATTTCTTTGACTTGTATTTCATACGTAGTTCTTCCTCCCTTAACTTCAAAATAAAATCATTTATGTCTAAAGTAGCAAGAGTGTCGTTCTGTCTCAGATTTGACACAGATGGATCCTATTTGTCTGGCAGACCATCAGCAAAAATAGAGACTTCATCTTCCATGGATGTGATCATGCCATGAGTATGTAACTCACTCATCAGATGATAGAATCGATCAATAATATCATCCAAGCTCTCATTCCAATCGGAGAGAATTGTCAAATTCGTTCTTAAGAGCTCTTGCCTTCAGTGGTTTCAGAGTTGTATTTCCTTCGTATCTCTTTTCCATGGCCTCCCATAATTTCTTAGACTGCTTGTTCTCTGCAAACTGATGAAATATGTTCATAGGTATAGACTAAGTCAACAAGGCATATGCTTTCTTTCAGTATTATGTAGAGTCTTTTGGATTCACTCATTCCCTCCAAAGTCAATCGAACTCCATTAGCAACTGGTACCGTGTAACCAGTCTTAATGGATGTCCAAAGGTTTGGGTCTACTCCATTCAGTACATTTCAAACCACTGTTTCCACTGTGGGTATTCATACAAAGTTAACAGCTTTGGCGGTTTGTTGTGGTTTCCGATCTCGTTCTCCAGAAGTAGAAGGTTCTTGACATGCGAGTCCTTTCCAGTAGTAAATGTAGTAAACTGGTCTTCCATTGCTTTAAATTTGGTAACGTTAGAACATGAAAGATTCACTTGTGCGAATGAGATATGCGAATGGGTCACTCGTGTGAATGAAAGATACGAATGAGATCAATCGGGCGATTGGATTCAGTCGTGCGAATGAGCAGGGCTATTGTAATCAACTGACTGGAGTTGCTTAACCATGCGAACAAGACATACGACTATGTTCAGTAATAAGAATAATAGTATACAAATGAGTTCTGTCATACGAATGGGTTCTGTCATACGAATGGTCCAATCGTGCAACTAAAGGCTGTTGTGTTTGAAAAATCGAATATTTGAACACTTTGACACAAAATACAAATTTTCCAGAAACCCTAATCTGCTGTTTGATGAAAAATCAAAACTTTAACACATGCAATCATCAAAAACACTTTTTGAAGCACAAAGGTGACCCTTTTGATTGAAAACATTGGTTATAACACCAAAACCAATTGAATCCATGCAAAATCACGAACCTTGCCCTGATACCACTTGTTAGGACCATTTTCGTATGGAATAATAATGGATTCTGCGTGAGACCAGATCAAATAGTGCGGAATCCTATTTGATAGGCGATCCAATCAGTGAGAACGACAACCTGATCGATCTAACGATGAAACAAACGTTAAGAATTGAGTAGAAATCAATAAGGAACCAACTATGAAGTTGGATAGGCTGCTTAGGGTGCTTTGGATGGCTAGGGTTTGTGAATATTCGAAGTCTCATGTTTTCCACAAATTATGTGGTATTTATAGGTCTTCAGTTTCATTCATACGATGTATGGTCCATAAGTATGGTCCATTAGTATAAATAACCACCTGACTATGTTGAACATATTTCTCAATCATTATTGACTTAGATCTATGTACAAGAACCGCAAACCTATACATGATGTTTGTACATATAAATTATACTAAATACAATAATAATATAAAATACTCAAAGATAAATAAACATCAAGATGCATATCATATTTCATTAAGTAGTCACATTTGTGTAAGAAATGAAAGACTTTTACATTTAAGAACATAACTAGGAATATGATGTATCAACATTCGAGGCATGGTGTGCCGATCTTGATTAAATCTGATCGTTATCCTTGTTTCACGTCTCATTTCTGGCAATCATTACAAAAATCTTTTGGTACACGTCTAGTGATGAGGACTACCTATCATCCGTAGACCGATTGTCATAGTGAACGTACTATTCAAACTTTGGAAGACATGTTGCGTGCTTATGTGATCGATTTTGGGAATAACTAGGAAGTTCATTTACCATTGGTTGAGTTTTCTTACAACAATAGTTACCATACTAGCATCAAGTCAGCACCATTTGAGACATTATATGGGTGAAAGTGTAGATCAGCATTTTGTTGGGCGGAAGTTGGTGATAGTCAATTGACTAGTCCTGAATTCGTACATGAGACGATGGAGAAGATAGTGCAGATATGAAACCGCATGGCTGCAGCATGAGACACACAGAAGAGTTACACAGACAAACGACGGAAACCTTTGGAGTTTCAAATTGGTGACAAAGTCTTGCTCAAAGTTTCACCATGGAAATGTGTAATTCGATTTGACAAGAGAGGCAAGCTTAATCAAAGATATGTTGGACCATTTGAAATTCTAGAAAGAATAGGTCCGGTGGCGTATCGATTGAACTTGCCTGATTCACTAAGTGGTGTTCACAATGTATTTCATGTCTCAAATCTGAAGAAGTGCCTATCTGACGAGACACTAATTGTATCACTCGAGGAAGTATAAGTGGATGACCAATTACGATTTGTGGAAGAGCCCATTGATGTAATGGATCATGAGGTCAAGACCATTAAGCAAAGCAAGATACCTATAGTCAAAGTTTGTTGGAACTCAAAAAGTGGACCAGAATTCACACTGGAACGCGATAATCAGATGAAGCTCAAGTATCCTCATATGTTTTAAATGATGGCAACAGCCGGGGAAGGTATTGATTAAATTTCAGGATGAAATTTTTTCAGCATGGGGATGATGTGACAACTCACTCGATTTAGTTACGCTAATGCAGTAAACCAGGGATGTGGCATAACCATGTAACGCAATTTTCGGGACGAAATTTCTTTCAACATGGGGATAATGTGACATCCGGTAATTTTCCGTTATTAAACTCCATTAGTTCCGTTAGGTCTTACATACATGTGTCGTGAGCACAAACTAGTTGTCGTTGAAGGTTGGTGACTTAATAATAATAATCTATGATAAACAATAATAATCTAATTAATAATGTTGATTATTAGTTGTAATAATGTTGTTCATGAATTTATAGAATTTTAAATATTTATTTTTTGAATTTTACGCAATAACGTGACAACGTGTTATATATATATTTTATGTGTTGTGTGACTTATTGTACATGTTTAAGATTAGTATTATTGATTAATAATATTTATTTTTGTACTAAAACATTTTAAATGTATTAAAATATTAGTTTTTTATAATATATAAACGATGAGGGTTATTTTGTAATATCCTAAAACTTAATATTTCCTAAATTAAGCAAACCCTAGCCCCCATAACCCCCAAAATTCATGATATTTTGATCAAAAACCCTCAATCCATTTTATGATTGTTTTACATGATTTTTGATTCTTGATGAACCCTAATTTGAAATTGATCAAGAAAAGTTGAAATTGATGATTGTTTATGATGATATGTTGTTAGTTATGTTGTATGATTGTTTGTTTATGATGATTAGCAAGAATATAGGCTTGAGCATATAGTTCATACGTTGCCTAAAATAGAAACTTTTTCTTCATGAAATTCATGTTTTGATGAGTGGCATATGTTAGATGGGTTTTATGATTGCTATGAACTAGATTAGGGATGTTATGATAAACTTGAGATTGAAGTTGATGAAAATATGGATTTTGGATATGACTTTCCTAAGGGTAACTTTATTCATATGAAATGTATGATTTGTGTGATTTGATCATGATTTGATGATTGTATAATGTTAGTTTTATTACTTTGATGTTAGTTTACATTGGATTGTGCGAGAAAGATCATGAATCTAGTAGTTGTTCATACCTTGCTATAAGTAAAACGTTTGGATATGAGGTTTGTCAATTATGATGATTGATGATGTTGGTCATGCCTAGATGATAGTTATGAACTTGATTAGGTATAAAGTTGAAGAATTCATGAATGAATTTTGATGTTAGATTGATTTTAGGTTTTACTTTCCCAACAGGAAAACTTTATTTTTGAGAAACATTGAATATGGTGAATTAGGTATGTTCATGATATCAGGATCATGTTAGAATACTTGTTGATGATGTCTAATGTAGTGGAATATGTTATTTCGGTTGTATGGATACTTGATTGTCATTTAGGGAAATGAGGTTCTTGATTATAGCACATAATGATGGATTATGGTTAGTGATTAGGGATCATGTTTGGCATTGAACTTGATCTTGTGAGCATTTTGATTGTTTGAGTTCACATGAGTTGTATGATAATCTAATGTAGTATTATGACACTGGTAGAACTTGGGTTGATATTGTGATAACCTGATAATATGATGCTATTCATGTATGTTAAGTTGATATGCATGATTACACATATGTCAATTATATTTCACCAACGATCAAACGGCAACTAGGTCCAGATCTTGTCTTCTAAAACCTTTAGTCACCTTTGAAGGGTTGTTAAGTTTTCTGTGTACACGTACTTATGTACTTGTTGTTCTAGGTACCCTTTGAAGGTGTCCTTTTCCATCCTGTTAGCTTTTTCTCATGGTTTCGTTATCACCTGGTGAGTTCAGCCCCTCTATTTT
This sequence comes from Flaveria trinervia, assembly GCA_025506515.1. Taxonomy (NCBI): domain Eukaryota; kingdom Viridiplantae; phylum Streptophyta; class Magnoliopsida; order Asterales; family Asteraceae; genus Flaveria; species Flaveria trinervia. Next base: position 68,112,690 of record CM046452.1, read on the forward strand.
TATTAACCTCGTTCTGGGGAGGTAGCAGATTTACTCAAACATAGTGCTTAAACCTTGAAAAGTCCTCACACTTTTCAATCGTTAATAATGGTAACTATGGTAATCTTGTAGTACTTTACTGGATGTGACGAGCCCCACCTCATGTGACTCGATGTTACGGTGCATATGTCCTTAAACACAAACATCGTCACTACCTGGTTTTAGGATCTCAGCCCTTGGTTTAATCGATTGAACAGATATAGCAGCGGAATAGCTCAGAATTAGACAAATTCAAGCAAGAACATTCGATATAAGCGATAAAAGAATTTTGTTATAGAGAGAGAAATATCCGACAAAAGGAATATTGCATTAAGATTGTCGGCCTCAAAGGCACGATTACAGGTGAGTCATCCTTCCTTATAAAGGAAAGAGTGACGTAGGCTGATGTCACTTGAAAGTGACATGTAACCGTTTTATAACTACTGATGTTTAACACTACTGAAGATGTCAACAACTGACATCTTCTTACAAATGTTCCTAAGTGTTAAACATCTTATTTACAACTACTGAAAAACATAAAACTACTGATACTACAACAACTGAAGAACAACCTCTTCAGTTGTTTACAAGTACTGAAAAGGAAACAAAACTACTGAAAAGTAAACAACTACTGAAAGGAAAAGAAAACTACTGATGAAGAAAAACCATCACAACAACTGAAGAAGCCCTCTTCAGCTGTTGTCATCAGCTGTTACATCAGCTGATGTCTTCAGTACTTGAACATCAGACTTTGTCTTTCAGCTGTTGATCTTCAGTCTTTGTCTTCAGTACTTGTTGAAGTCTTCAGACTTTAGATCTTCAGCTGTTGTCTCAGTCTTTGTCTTCAGTACTTCAGAAATACTTCAGCAGTTGTATTCTTCAGACTTTGTAGAACAGCTGATCAGGTCTTCTTCAGCTGTTGTGATGTCCTGTGGGACTTAGAGGTTTCTCTGATCAGGCTCATTGGTTCTTTTGGTCCAACAAACTCCCCCTGAACCAATGCAGCCAAAACCTCTAAGTTATTGACGAGTCCCACTTATTTTGGCAGATAGATTGGTCTTTTTATCCTCTTGATCAGATGAGAAGTGACCCTTTTTCAGCACCGGCCTGGGAAGAAGTCTCTGATGATCTGTTTTGCATGATATGGTTGGGAGCTCTGTATTGGGGACTTGGACATGAGCTGTTACCCCAACCATGAGATCTACTTCCCGTGTATCAGCCTATATGATTCCCTGGTGTAAGCCCTTAGAAACATGATCTGCTCATCCATTGTCAGCACCTCGGGCACACCATCAAACAATCCTTCTCGGCCATACACTTCAGAGATGTACTTGGCCTGTTTTCCATTCTTGAGCTCAACCGTGGTTATTTGTCTGTAAGCAAACTCATCTGGATGAGTCCCTTCTAAGAGCAGGTTGAGCTCATCTTGTTTGAAGTTTTCAAGTCTTTTGTAAACCAATCCCTTCTTTATGATTTTATTCTCCAACATCTTTTGGGGTGGTTGTTTGGCTTCATAGCTTTCTTGAACTCTTCTACAATTTCCCAGGGGGACACTACAAGAACCACAGTGATGTCTTCGTCGACAACCCTCTTCACTTGGCCTTGTATTTTGAAGGAATTTCTTTCTTGACAATCCGTGTGCCACCCTAGGATCAGGCCATATCCTTACTTTTTCCCTTTGGTATTGAAAGGTATTAGCAAGGGTGTACAATCTTAAGACTTCTTCTTCATGCTAATCATTGAAGAGGATGTGGCATATGCTTTGTCAATGCTTTTCAGCATTTCCTCATCATGTCTTTGCATCTGTTCCTCTTCAATCTTTATCATCACCATGCATTTGAGAAGCAGGAGTGATGGACATTGGATTAGCCTTAGGCAAAGTGATAACTGCAGAGAGTGGCAGTCTGTCTTCATCCTCCTCTTCTTCTTCATCAGCCCTCAGTACCTTTCTTTTCTTTTGTCTAGGTACATCACTGGCAGTGGGTTTTGGGGGTAAAGGATTTGGTTTTGTGGGTTGGATGGTTGGTTTAGAGGGTAAAGGGGTTGTTTTAGTGGGTTGTGGAGGTAGTGATTTTGAGGATAGAGGCTTTTCAGACTGTTTTAGCATTTTGGCTGTAAGGGAGGCTTTAGTAAATTTTGTCAGTTCTTTTCGGTTCCCAACCCCAGCTTCATTTAATGCCTCAATCACTAAACCCTTGGAGTATGCTTCAGACGAACAAATCTTGGTGGTTATTGCCAAGATGTTGTCCCTGGTCCAGGCCCTTATTTCTATCAGAGATCTTCCCAAGTATTTGGCTATAAATCTAATCATTATCTCCAGCCTTTCTCTTTCTAAGGCATCATAACTAGCCCATCTTGAGTTGATCTCCTCTGTCTCCAACCTTCTGATCTCGGAGTCTAGTTTTGTTGATGTCAAAACCCTGCCTATATAACTGATCAATGATTTTATCCATTGAACGGTTATGGTTGGCATCAGCTTCTTTCACCATATCATTCAGCTCCTTCTCCTTCTCAGACTCCTTCTCCTTTCCTCTTTTGATATGTGACATGAAAGTCTTTTTGACTTTCATTCACTTCAGCTCTCTTCTCACTCTCCTTCTCCTTCTCATGATCAAACTCAGTCTCCTCCACACTTATAACAGCCAACTCCTTCTCATTCACCTTCTCTGATTCTTTCTCCTTCTCCCCATCTGTCCTCTTCCTTTTTCCTTTAACTGACTGACTCTCCCCCTTTTTGGTTGCATTGGGTGCAAGGGTTTGAGCAGTAGAAAGTGATTTGGTCACCAACTCCTCCACCAGGGGTTGTATTATTGTAGGAAGCCTCTCATCAATGGCTTTGATCACTATATCTGTGATCATGGGAGTGATGAGAGGTAGGGATTTTTGAAGGTTAGCAACTGATTGATCAGGATGGTTCTGTTCCTGAGAATCAGTGCCAAAAGCAGAGGCTGGTGGCTTGGAAGTATGTATTGGCTCAGTGTTTAGGGGACCTTCAGAAGAAGGTGCCATCTGTGGGTGTATTGTGGTGGCAGATGGACTTTCATCCTGAGACATCTTGGCCAGCAGCTCTTTGAGTCTGCTAACCTCATCCTCTAGGATGGTGTTTTGAGCAACTACATCATAGAAGAAGCTCAGGTCATCATCAGTTGATACTGAATCACCTGACCTCCTGACAGAGTCAGGATTAACATGCCTTGAGTGTAGATCAATTATAGCATGTGCCCCTTGTTCTTGGTTCTGGGGACTTCCAGCCTCAGGACTATGTCCTTCATCAGCTGTTGCCGCTGGTGAGGTCTTAGAGATGTTACCAACTGCATCCCTGGTCATTTGCTGAGTCAGAGGCAGTGGCAGCCTCACCAGAAGTTCGCACCTCCTTGTCTACACTAGAGATGGAACATGATAACCCCTGTGCTGTGGGTTGACAGAAGCATTGTGATCCTCCCCCTCAGGTGTTGAGGTTATCCCAGTAGTGATTGGTGTCTGGGTGGGGGGTGAGGAATGCAACTGCGTCAGCACTTTTGCAACAATTATTGTAGGGCTTTGAGGGGCGGTTGCATCAGGAGAGGGTGTGGAAGCAGTGTGCACCCGGGGCGAGTGGTGCTCTTCAATGGTAATCCCCTCAAGTGAGGAGGATCCCAGCAGTGTGGCTTCCCTTTGAGTGGTTGCATCAGGTTCCTTTTGAGAGGAAACCTGAGCGGCTTCGGTTGGTGGAGTCATAGTCTCTACTGGGGGGTTATTTCCAGTAGAGATAACCTGCTTTGGTGCAGCAGGAGCATCCTCAGGGGACTCAACTCCCTGAGTAGCCTTCTTAGGCTTCTTCTTTGTGGGTTTGGAGGGGACTTTGGATGTGGAAGTGGAGGCTGTGGGTTCCAGCTGCGTGGGTTTGCGCAGCTTGGCAGCCTGTTTGAGTTTGGTCAGTGTTGTGTCGGGAGTATACCTCCGGCAATACAGCCAAAGCAGGGACTCCCAGACCAACTAGTCCCTCAGCATGAAGCTGATTCTCTATTATGGCCATTATAAACCGAGGATATAGTATCCAACGGTTAGAAAGTGGTTTTGTGGCCATATCCTTGATTTCAAGAAAATTATTTCAGAAAAGTTTAGTGGTTCTTGTTCAAGGATAGAGAACAGTACCTGTTGCCATCTGGAAGACAGTTGATCCCAAGAAGAAGTCTTCGGGGCCAGGCAAACATTTACCATATGAAATATCAAGCGTTCAGCATCTGGAAAATGTTTCTTCAGGATGGTCGAAGCACTAAGATCGCCTTGATATCCATGTTGTCCAAATGAAAGATCAAGTTGGCGCTTAGGATATCCAACAGGGTAGGCAGCATCATCTAATAGTAATATCTGGCGGATGGTAGCAGTAGAGATGACCACCTTATGAGAGTTGATGGACGAATGGATAGATTCTCCATTAACAGTTGCATTCGTCCAAAACTGATGTAGCGAATCGGCATAAATGATTGGATTTAGGAGGAAGGCCGTTTTCAGTGGTGATTGGACCATAAGATCTATAGCATTATCGAATTTGGTCCAGAAGGGCGATTTAGTGAGGTACGCGACACAGTTGTGTCGAGGCTTGAGTTGCATGGTCGCCATTAATGAAGGTGAAAGGTTTTCAGAGCTTTTGAAATTTTAGGTCGTGAAAGAATGAAAAACTCTGAAAGAGGGATCAGATATATATAGGGTACGGGTTATGAAACGACTGAAGGTTTTGGTGTTAGTCATCAGTATTTGAAACAACTGATGACGTGGTATTAACTTTCAGAGGTTTGAAACGACTGATGGTATTGGTGTGGTCAGCAGTTAAAAACAACTGAAGACATGGTGTTTACAATCAGACGTTGAAACAACTGAAGTCTCTGATTTAGGCATCAGTAGTTTTAAAAACTACTGAAGACAAGTTGGACTTCAGATGTTGAAACAACTGAGGACTTGGTATTAGTCATCAGTAGTTGTGAAACTACTGAAGACCCTGGTTGTGCCATCAGTTGTTGTAAACAACTGAAGACTTGGTGTTAGTCATCAGTAGTTGTGAAACTACTGAAGACATGGTATTGCTTCAGTTGTTTATGAAGAAACAGCAGTTTGTGAACTACTGAAGAGAGAGTACTCATCAGTAGTTGTCGTCAATTCATAGCCTTTCAGCTGTTTCATACTGTCCTCAACACTTACTCATCAGCCTTTTTGCTGTTTTCAGTTGTTTCATAGGACATCAGTAATCTGTTTCTACTGATTTCAGTAGTTGTAACTACATCAGTAGTTTAGAACAGAAAGTACAGTACTTAAAGCATTTAGCCTTCAGTAGTTATAAAAACTACTGAGGGTAAAATAACTCATCAGTACTTATATGTGACATGGTTACCAATGATCATCAGTAATTACTGAGATCATCAGTAGTTGTCACTTATTCTAGCTGCAGCATACCAAGCCTTAACACCAGGTTGTGGAAAGTTGAACTATCCAAAGGCTTAGTAAAAATGTCTGCAAGCTCATCAGCACTAGGCACAAACATAGGATTAATTAGACCCTTTTCAAAACAATCTCTTATAAAATGATGTCTAATTTCTATATGTTTGGTCCTAGAGTGCTGGACTGATTTTGACAATGCAAAGAGCTGAAGCACTATCCATTAATAATGGAGTCTTAGTCTCTGTAATGCCATAATCCAAAAGTTGATTCTGAAGCCAGAGTACTTGGGATGTACAACTTGCAGCAGCAATGTACTCGGCTTCAGCAGTGGATGTAGCAACAGATGTTTGTTTCTTACTCTGCCAAGAAATCAAACAGTTGCCTAGGAATTGACATCCACCAGAAGTTGATTTCCTGGTCAACTTACACCCTGCATAGTCACTATCAGAGAAAGCAACTAATTTGCAAGAATGTCCAGTGGAATACCATAAGCCTAGAGATTGTGTACCTTGCAGATATCTAAAGATCCTCTTGACTGCAATCAGATGAGACTCCTTAGGTGCAGCCTGAAATCTAGCACAAACACATGTAGCAAACATAATATCTGGTCTAGAAGCTGTTAAATACATCAAGGAACCAATCATACATCTGTAAAAGTTTCATCAACAACTTTACCTTTCTGATCAACATCCAATTGTGTGGTGTTGCACATGGGAGTAGAACAGGGTTTACAGTTTTGTAAATCAAACTTATTCAAAAGATCTTTTGTGTATTTAGACTGATGAATGAAAATTCCATCAGCTTTTTGTTTGATTTGCAAACCTAGAAAGAACTGTAATTCTCCCATTGCACTCATTTCAAACTTCTGTTGCATTAAGTTTTGGAATTCCTCACACAATTGGGGATCAGAGGATGCAAATATAATATCATCAACATAAATTTGAACAAGTAGCTTATGCTGATCCACCTTCTTAATAAATAAAGTTTTATCTATGGAGCCTCTAGTGAAATTATTCTGTAGAAGAAAGTTTGATAAGGTCTCATACCAGGCTCTAGGTGCTTGTTTCAACCCATAAAGAGCTTTATCAAGCTTATATACCCATTCTGGGTGCTTATTATCCTCAAAGCCTGGTGGTTGACACACATAAACTTCTTCTTTTATGTTACCATATAGAAAAGCACTTTTGACATCCATTTGAAAAACTTTAAGATTGTGGAGTGCAGCATAGGCTAAAAACAATCTAATTGCCTCCAGTCTGGCTACAGGGGCAAAGGTTTCATCATAATCAATACCTTCTTCTTGTGCAAACCCCTGCACAACCAGTCTGCCTTGTTCTTAACAATTAGCCCATTTTCATCAGTTTTATTCCTAAACACCCATTTAGTGCCTATTGCACACTTACCTGGGGGTAGAGGAACAAGCTCCCACACTTGCTGTTTTTTGAACTGAAGAAGCTCAAGCTGCATGGCTTCAACCCATCCATTGTCTCTCAAAGCTACATGATAGTTCTTGGCTCTAGCTGACTGATGAAGAGAGCATAGAAGCAGAAATTGGACAACTGGCTTCTGGTTGAAACACCAGCATTGATATCACCAAGGATTTGAGACATTGGGTGATTTTTCAGCTCTTGGTAAACAATCAAATCTGTGCAAGTGTTTGTAGGACCTTCAGCAGCAGCAGATGTTGATGCAGATTCTTGAAACCATGAAGATGGTGGCAACTCAAATGAAGTTGAGGATGCAGAAATCTCATCAGCATTTGTTGTGGATGGTGCTGCTGGAGCTACAGGAGCATCAGGTTTAGAGGACTCAGGCAGTTGGTCACTAAACCTGAAGAGGTGATTACTACTATCATCATCATCTTCAGCAGTAACACCAGGTGGTGAACTGTTGACAGGAGCAACAGCAGGAGATTGATAAGGAACATATTGCAGTATGTCCAAATCAAAGAGCTCCACAGGGCTTTGTGGAATCTTGTCCTTTGGAGATTCATTGAACTTGACATGTAGAGTCTCTTCAACCATCTTTGTTCTGCAGTTGAAGACTCTGTATGCCTTGCAAGTTGATGAATAACCAACAAAGTACCCTGCATCCACCTTAGGATCAAATTTCTGGAGCTGATCCTTTGTGTTGAGAATGAAACAGGGACACCCAAATGCTCTAAAGAATGAAATGAGAGGGGCCAAATGATGTAGAACTTCATATGGAGTCTTCATCAACCTCTGATTTATTAGCACTCTATTCTGCACATAGCATGCTGTGTTGACAGCTTCAGCCCAAAAGGTCAATGGCAGTCCAGAATCAGCCAACATAGACCTTGCAGCTTCAATGAGGGTCCTGTTCTTTCTCTCCACAACTCCATTCTGTTCAGGAGTTCTTGGAATACTAAACTGCCTCTTTATTCCCTTGGAAAGGTAGAACTCATCAAGTGTATTGTTCCTGAATTCTGTTCCATTGTCACTTCTAATACACTTGACTGAGAGGGAATACTGCTTCTCAGCATACAACACAAAGTTTATGATCTTCTGTGCAGCTTCATCCTTTGAATGTAGAAAGAAAGTCCATACAAATCTGGAGTAATCATCCACAATTACCAGACAGTATTTCTTCTTTGCCATGCTCATCACTCTCACAGGACCAAAGAGATCCATGTGAAGAAGTTGTAAGCAGGCAGTGGACTTTGGTTCTTCAATAGGTGGGAATGAAACCTTGTGCTGTTTTCCTTTCAAACAAGCAGTGCAGTTGTTTTCACACTTGAACTCCTTCATAGGCATTCCCCTTACTAAACTATGGTGTATCAGCTGATTCATGTTCTTGAAGTTAACATGTCCCAGCCTTCTATGCCATAGATTAGATTCTTGAGGAGAGGCCTTGGAAAATAGGCAAGGATGGCCTTTGAGATCTATTTTCTTGGAAAGATCTAAGGCATACACTCTTCCTGTCCTGTTGGCCTTCAGGAGAGTGTGAGCATCCAATACCTTGTCAATCAAACTCAGAACTTTGGATGACAGAATCCTGCAGTTCTGGCTTGTGAAAAGGGCAACATGGCCTTTGTCACACATTTGACTGACACTCAAGAGGTTATACTTGAGATTTTCCACATGGTTGACATCATCAAACCTTATTTCCCCATTGGAAACAAAGCCCTTCCCGATGATGTAACCTCTTGCATCATTGCCAAAGGAAACAAAACCCTTCCTTCCTGGAGAGTAGTCATTAAGAAGTGAGTTGTTCCCAGTCATATGCATAGATCCCCCACTGTCTACATACCAGATGCTACTTTGGCATGTTGAAGAACCCTGCATTAATAAACAATCAGTTAGTTTTGGAGACCCAAACCTTTTTGGTTTTGGGCCTGGTCTCATCAATAGATGGTAAACTAACAGGTTTATTGGGCACAAGCTTGAGGTGAAGGAGATGGTGTAGAAGAGGAATCCTTTGGCTTGGATCTCCTTTTCTGGGGTTTCAACACAGGGCCATCAAGTTGGTTAACTCTTCCCAACAGATGTTGAACCATCATTACCAGCTGTGTCTGATTCTGGGAAAGAGCTTTCAGCTCTTCAGACACATTGGTATTGGTGTTTGATGATGAGTTCTTGTGTTGCACCATCTTCTTTTGAGCAACCTCAGCATTGCCTGTTGCACTCCTTCCCTTTTAGATTTCTTTTTGGACATAGGAGTAACAGGATTTGATGCTGCTGGTACAAACTTGGACTCAAACTCAGTTTTCATTTTAGCCAAGTTTTCTTTAATTTTCTCCTTTTGTTTGAGTTTGGATCCCTTTTTGTACCAACAATCATCTGTGAGATGATTGAATAGACCACATATTTCACATGGTTTCTTCTTCATCTTCTGTTGATCATCACTGAAGAAGATGAAACTACTGAAGACTTGCTCTTCAGCAGTTTAGAAGCACTTTTTGCCTTCTTGTCAACTCCCTTAGTAGGCTTCAAATCCTTCCTACTGACAGTTTTCTTCTCTTTAGTGCTGTCAGTTATTGGGATTTGAACTCCAGATGTTATCCCCTGCTCTCCAGTACCCTCAGTACTTCTAGGGATAACACTTGGGTTGATCAACTCATTGATCATGTGAGTGTCAGCAGTTGAACCATCAATATCAGCTGATAGGTTCACAGAGGGATTACTACTGACTTCAACTACTGATGGTGCTTTATCAAGTAGTGAATCACATGATGAGGTGGATTGGTCATTACTTTCTCCATCAGATTCTACTCCTGCTCTTGAAGCAAAATCTGTAGGAGGAGCAGTGTGATTATAACCAATTCCAAACTTCACATTGGAAGCTGTTTGCTTACTAAGAAGCATTTCAAAGCCCTTGCAAGATTGTACCCATCGATCACACTCTACTTGGGTGACAGCAAGAGTATCTTTGAGGTCTTTGTACTTCTCTAAGAGTACATCCTCCCTAGCCTTATCATCAGAGATTTGGCATTTTAATTTATAAATCTCATCAGTTTTCTCTTTCAGCACAGACTCAAACTCAGCTTTATTTTTGGAAATTATTTGTTCTAGCTCTACATTTTTATTGATTAAAGCCACATTTGCTTCTCTAATAGAGGCAAATGCTGCTATGCAAGTTTCAGAACATAATTTGGCCTTAGCCTCAGAGGATACCTGTGATACCTGTGTTGAAGAGGTACTTGAGGAATCCATCAGAGGATTCCAAAGTCATGAGAGCTAGATTTCCAAAAGGATGCTCACCACCATGTTGACCAGCACCTGAGAACAGTTGTTCATTACCAGACACATCATCTGGTAAGCTGCTCCAGTCAACAACTCCTGGTGTGAAGAAGCTGTGTTGTTGAAGTTGATTAGGTTGATGAGATTGGGATGGTTGAGGCTCAGGGAGTGCATGTGGTTGCTGAGCAGTGGGTGCTTGAACCTGGCCTGGTTGTGGCATGTAATAGCAGGGGTATGGATATGGCATTGGCCCCTGTGGAACAAAATATGCAGGAGATTGTGGTTGATGATGATAACCAGAATTGACAGGTTGTTGCCCTCTGTTTTGTTGACTATTGCCAGGGAAAGTCACAAAAGGTGCAGGAGAGTTAGATCCAGATGATCTACATTCTCTTGCAAAGTGTCCAAGCCTGTGGCATTTATGGCACTTCAACTTACTCTTGTCAAAACCAACTTTGGTTTTGCCAGAGAGTCCTGGGAATTTCCTTCCAGTTCTTTTGTAGAACTTCTGAGATCTGATATTTATCAAGGCCATTTGGCTCAAAATATCCATCTCTTCTAGTCATCATCAGCAATCCCCTTGAGATCATCCATGATGAAACATAGATTGTCACTATTACTACCAGCAGAATAACTATCAACACTCACAAAGGCAGGCTCAGAAGTGTTTGTAGAGAAATCATATGCTCATCATACTGGCTTTCAGATGACGCATATTCTGACTCTTGATGTCCAATCAGGGCAGTGTTCCCTTGGACAAAATCCTCAGTAAGCTTGCCAGATGAAACCAATTTCCTTTTCTGCTCTATCTCTCTCTCGAATGTAAGCAGTTTCCCATGAAGTTGGGTGAGAGATAGGCGATCAACATCAGCATTTGAGCGTAGAACAATGGTATATGTGTTCCATCTCTCAGGCAGTGATCTTAGGAATCTATGGTTCATCTGACTCCTGGTATATTCATGTTTAACCATTTTCAATTCAGAGATTAAACATGAAAACCGCTCAAATTGTTGAGTCAGAGTCTCACCCCTTCTATGAGAAAAAGTCTCATATTGTTGGGCGAGGATTTCCCTGTTGTTTGCTAAAACCTCATCAGTACCACCAAATTGTTCTTTGATGGCTTTCCAGAGGTCATGAGCAGACTCACAATGCAGAAGCCCAGAGTAAATCTCATTAGGAATAGCCATAGCCAAAATTCCATGGGCTTTTGCATCGATTTCAAACAACTTCTTGTCCTCATCGGAGTATTGCTCCTTCTTCTTTGGAACCAACTGGTTTGTTTCCGAATCATTCACCATTGGCTTATGTGGTCCATGTACCACAGATGTCCAACAACCTGAGCTATTGACAGACAGGTGATGGAGCAATCTTCTTTGCCAAATGTTATACTCATTCCTCACCAAGATTGGAGGCTTGGTAGAGGATCCAGTATTGAAAGGATCATTCGAAGAAGTAGTCATTGTGGAAATTCAGATAGATTCAAGTAAAATCACAATAAATTTAGCTCAGAACCACACAAAACCTCAATAAAACGGCCAGAAGCGATACACTCTCAATCTCTATAACAGATCCTTGCGAATTTGCTAATTCGATCAAACTTAGAGCGATTGAACAGTTTCAATGATCAATTGTTAGATCGATCAATGATTAACCTGCTCTGATACCATTTGTTAGGATCTCAGCCCTTGGTTTAATCGATTGAACAGATATAGCAGCGGAATAGCTCAGAATTAGACAAATTCAAGCAAGAACATTCGATATAAAGCGATAAAAGAATTTTGTTATAGAGAGAGAAATATCGACAAAAGGAATATTGCATTAAGATTGTCGGCCTCAAAGGCACGATTACAGGTGAGTCATCCTTCCTTATAAAGGAAAGAGTGACGTAGGCTGATGTCACTTGAAAGTGACATGTAACCGTTTTATAACTACTGATGTTTAACAACTACTGAAGATGTCAACAACTGACATCTTCTTACAAATGTTCCTAAGTGTTAAACATCTTATTTACAACTACTGAAAAACATAAAACTACTGATACTACAACAACTGAAGAACAACCTCTTCAGTTGTTTACAAGTACTGAAAAGGAAACAAAACTACTGAAAAGTAAACAACTACTGAAAGGAAAAGAAAACTACTGAAGAAGAAAAACCATCACAACAACTGAAGAAGCCCCTTCAGCTGTTGTCATCAGCTGTTAACATCAGCTGATGTCTTCAGTACTTGAACATCAGACTTTGTCTTTCAGCTGTTGATCTTCAGTCTTTGTCTTCAGTACTTGTTGAAGTCTTCAGACTTTAGATCTTCAGCTGTTGTCTCAGTCTTTGTCTTCAGTACTTCAGAAATACTTCAGCAGTTGTATTCTTCAGACTTTGTAGAACAGCTGATCAGGTCTTCTTCAGCTGTTGTGATGTCCTTTGGGACTTAGAGGTTTCTCTGATCAGGCTCATTGTTCTTTTGGTCCAACACCTGGTATTCGTGACGGAAGGCAACAAGCAAAACACAGTCCTTGTCGCGAAATCACTATGATTACTACTTGTGAATATAGACTAGCTATCTATTTCAATAAACTTCTTATCATATACAACTGATAATATTTATGTTAAACACAAAGTCTTGAACTCACCAACCATGGTGTTGACATTTTTAGTATGCTATTCTCAGGTCCTTAGCTATGCTTGCCAATAGGAGCACTACACGGGTCCAGCATGCATTCTAAGACTTTATTTTAAAGACATCTATGTTGGTTTTTATTTATGAGTGTTTAATCATTTGGGTTGGCGTGTTTTGCCACGTTATGCATTTTATTAATTTGGGATTGTCTTATTTACAAAACTCTCCGCATAGGTTAAAACGTTTGAATTTTGGTTGGTTTTGTTTTAAATGTGCATATAGTGTCGTCTTTCCGAGTAACTAGTGACTGTGATCCTGGTTTGTTCCACGCCCTCGCGGTAAAACTCTACACGTGGATTTTGAGGTGTGACACGTACACTCATCATTAACCTGCATCTTTCATTCTGGATCATGCAATGCGCTATACCCCATCGTCATGCATTAAGCGTGTACTGGGCCATCTATAAATAGACTCCCATACATTGTGCCTGTGGCCTGACCACAGTACCGGATAGCTACCCGCACACAATTAAGCTAACACATTTCATTGGGTGTGAACCTCCATATATTGCTTGCAAGACGTTTCATTAGTTTCATTCGTTCATTAATGCATGCATTCTTTCATTCATTATGTTTCTCTTTTCATTATCTTCCACTTTGTGGTACATAATACTTTCCATTTACTTTCATAATCATATCACGTACAGCCATGGAAATAATATAATAAGGAACATAATAAACATATCATCCTAAGCATACATCATCACACATCATCATATATGACATAACCCATATTATCCATCACAACATAAGGTCAACATGCATCATACCAGGAACCTCCCAAGTCAAGCTGACATTTTGCCATTTCCCCCAAAATTTACAAAATTATTCTAAGTCTTAGGCGCGTGAGCACTATGAAGGCGCATGGCCTTCTGGGCGCATAGGAACACTTAGGCGCATGGGGAAATTTCAGGCGGATGGCCACTATTTGGGCGCATGACCCAACACTTAGTCTCCTTGGCAAATTCTTAGGTGCATGGGCAGTTTTAGTCATATGACTACTTAATCAATATTAGCCTATTCCTAGGCACAGGACTACTATTTGGGCATATGTTGTTTTGGGCGTATGGGATACTAAGGGAAATCCGAACGTTGGGTACATGGGCCAATCCAGGCGCATGGGCAACTAACTCACACTATTATCATCATAATTCAATCCCAAATCAACATACATCATGTTCTACACCTAGTTCTAGCATTCTAAGTAACAAAACATGAACATAGCACAATCATATCATCATAATAACCCATAATCATACCCACCCACATTCAGACACACACATTCATTCGGGTGTAAACACCCATTTAATAAAAACATTTATAAATGTATATCCAACCCCAAAATCGTATAAAACATGTAAAAGGACGTTCTAGAACTCACCTTTGATGAACTTCCGATGAACTTCTTCAACCCGATTGCAAATGAGTTCAAACACCTAGAAACTCACCAAAAACACACAACCGAACAGACACAAACACATAAGCATACAACGAGACATAGGCCAGCCAGAATACCTTAAAACAATGAATTCTTACCTTGAATTCGAATCCTTTTTCTTCTTCTTCAAAATCCCGAGTTCTGCTTTTTCTCTCTCTAGGAAAATTTGGATGAAAAAAAGATATGCAGGAAGGTGTGGGTGGCCATCACCTTTTGCACCCACTTTTGATACGTTTTGTCCTTTTGACAGTTTTAGCCCCTCAACTTGGGTTAAATTGTGTTTCCTTGTTTTATTCGTTTTTATTCTTGCTTTATCGTCTTTAAAAATATCCGGGTGTTACAGTATGGCGTGGGACCGTATTATGCTCCTAACACACCTTTGATTAGCGACTTGACAAAGACTAACTAAAGTGTCAACACAGGGTTGGTGCATGAGTTTATAAGTTGGTAAAAGAGCAAAAAAATAGTGGGTTGCAATAACATAAGTAACCTATAATGATATAGATAACTAATCTATAACATAAACATAATCCATAGCGTTGTCGTCATCGAAGATGATTGTGTTTATTTGTTTGCCTTTCATCTGACGACCAAGATATAAAAATGTGTTTGTATTTTAGGATAATATTGCACCCACTTGACATCCGATCGTACACATTGAGTTTGTCAAGCATAATAACACTAGCCAATATTCCTGTTAATTAACATTAACTAACGATCCAAAAGATTAAGGACTTTAAATGGTAAACTACACAATGTAAGATGCAATACACTACTTTAGTAAAGCGTTTTAAAGTATATTTTCTTCCCTAAAAAGAGAAACATAAAATGGGATAGTGATCTCACCTTATGTGTATGCATGAAGAATTAAATAGTGCTTAAACTATGATGTAACTCATCACAAGTTACATAAAACATATGAGTACCATACAGGTGGGTTGGTTCATAAAACCTTTAGTGTCCAATCAATTCCATTGAATATGCATTTTTAAAATGTTGATCAAGTTTTAAACTACTTGACCATTTGACATGTTGGTGACATGTTAAGTGAAATCATGTATGTTTATAGTTAACAAATATAACATTGATGAGTTTAATTCAATACATTCACTTATCACGCATAATGAGTTCTAAACTTTAATAAGTTTTTCATACTAACAAAACCTACCATAGAACACATACAAACCCATAATAATTATCTGCTACATTTTAAACATAATTTAACCATTACTTTAAATTTTCTCATACAATGACTACCTATGCTACTATCAAGGAACCTAGGTACACAGACTTTAGACCACTCACCGCATGCCATGTGAAGTAAACTTACTACCTCATATACCAAGCCCTACAAATCCAACTAAGAAGGGACCTCAGACCCATATCTGTGTGTTCTATACACCATCACATCATAAATTCAAAGTATAACATAAACTAAACAAGATTTTCTAGTTTTGCCATATCGATCAAACACATGGATATCCATAATAAGTTTCTATCATGTAAACCTAGTTACTAACATTATTCTATCAATCAACACCATAGTATTATTTAACATAGATGTACACTCAACCATCCAATTTTTCCATATTCATCACATTCAATTTTCTAACAACATGATCTAACTTATGCATCCAACACATTTAGCATAGCAAACATGTATCACCATTCTCAATAACCATTTTAGCATGATCCTTACATTACATGCATGCGTAAACTATTAAACTTCAATAATTAAATTTACAAAGTTTTCTTATTAGGAGAAAGTGATCAAACAGTCTACCCATCAAACTAACTAATAATTCATTAATTATATGAATCATCCACGTTATAATCATCATCTTAAGATAAAAAACATCATTAGTTATCAAGATCTAAAGTTATTGAAAACTAAAGTTTTCTCTTTAGATAAGTTATGAACTACATGTTCAAATCGTAATTGTCTTTCACAATCCACGTAAACTAAAAAAATAGCATCAATCTAAATCAATTGGAACATTTAAGCTCTCAATAATAAGTTTTGGATTGAGTGGATGAACTAGGGTTTGTTCATAGTAAAATTTATGTAGAAAATGAAGGATTGATGATAATTGTTACCCAAATCACATAGTTGATCACAAATGAGGCTTTCTAATATGTTGTATGGATTAAAATCATGCAAAAACAATGGTGGTTTGAGTGTGCGTGGGGGTCGATAGTGCGAGGGTGGTTTGAGTGTGTGTAGGGGTCGATAGTGTGAGCGGTCTTTGGCTGCGATGGGAGTGGAATATAGGGTATTAAGGTTTTTTAAATTAAAATTACTTAATTTAGTATTAGCCATTTGCTATGTCACCAACGTATAAGAAAAAGTTATGTGTTGTTATGTGATGTGTATGCAAGACTTGATAAATTTATTGGAGTTTTGTTAACGGATTTAACCTGAAAAATACTAGATGTCACATCATCCCTTTATGTTACATTGTTAATTGACTGAGATGAAATAAAGATTTGGATTCTGTTGTCATAAAGTTGGAGTATGATTGTTTTTAGAACTATTAAACCAATATTTGTTGGAAATTGTAACAATATTTTTTAAAACTATTATGCAAGTATGCAACCATCAACATGATAGTACGTATATGTGTGCTTAGTAGACTAGTTATCTATGCATGAGTATATTTTGATTTCAAACAATTGGGATGCAAGGGTCAAATATTATGTATATGTGTTATATGTGATATATTGGTTATGATTGTGGAGAAATATGAGAGTTCAAACAGTTGAGATGTAAGGGTCAAACAATATGTATATGTGTAAATATTTTGATTTTATAAGAGGCTACATGTGATATTAGTTATGATCATTAAGAAACATGAGAGTATATACATGTCTTAACAAAAGTTTCTACATGTCTTGACAAGAAGGATACCCAAAATATCTAGTAGTAAGGGCAAAGAGGAAATCAAACCTATGAGTGAAAAAAAAACCAGGAAAAGAAAAGTGCAACCAAAGAAAAGGAAGCTTAAATCCAAATCTTAGAAATTGTTTTTTAAGAACTCTATGACAAGGAATATCATAGGAAAGGAGTATGCAACTACTATTATAATGTTACATATGCGATATAAGCTTCAAGTAATAGAGTATGGTTGTCGTAAAAATTGTTAGTAGGCCAAAAACCTTGAAAACACCAATGAAGAAATTAAAACTAAGGTATGCAAGATGGTTGAAGATGTGAAATATCAGATGCATTTAACGTATAAAGATTATGAGGTTTTGTATGTGTTGGATCAGGTTGGTTTAGACAAATAATATCTAACAAGAACTTATTCTTGGATCAGTAAATAACGAATGTGGAATCTAAGTTAATTACTTACTATCCTAACACAAATATTTTGAGAAAATATAAATGTACAAGTTGTTCTTTCAAAGTATGCACTTAATTAATCTAGTTTGTATAAAGGATATAATTCGACTAATACAATCAAATGTTTTGAAAAGCTTGCCTCTCCTATTGTGTGAGGACTTATATACTAGACAATAAGAATAAAATATTCTATGTTCAATTACTATAGTAGAACATGTAATCTATGTATCGAAGTTGGTAGCTTCAGTACTCTATTGTCTCTAAAAGGTGAAACACAATAGTCGTCGACATAGACAGACTTGTTTTGATTAGTGGTCGAACAGTAGCTCATGGAGTTCACTGATGATCGGAACTTGATTCGCATATGTTGATCAACAGACATTCAATGTTATTAGTTGGATGAGTAATGCTTAGTGATTTGAGCAGGTTTAGGGTTTAGGGTTTAGATGAGGATTGTAAATTGTCATTAGTACTTTCTCTACTTACCTTGCCTCTGAATCATTGCTAGGATTTCTTAGTCTTAGCCTCGTCAAGTTAGCTATCTGTTGATACATATGTACCTAGTTTAGAAGCTTAATGTAAAATGTCAATCATGTCTTACATATATGTAAGGAATGGGTATGAATGAAATACAATATGTGGTTGATGCTTATAATGCTTAATATTTTATTGTTTATTGTGTGATAATTTATAGTGAACTACCTATATAGGTTTGTGGTTGTTGTATATAATTCTTAGTCAATAATAGTTGAGAAATGTGTTCAAACTTAATCATATGAAGTCCTCATGCGAATGGACCATGTTAATGGACCATACGCATGAATACTTCATGCTAATGGACCAGTCACACGACTGAACCTGGAGACTGGATCAGTCGCACGACTGAACCCGGAGACTGGATCAGTCGCACGATTGAGACATAAGATTGACTCAGTCGCACGACTGAACCTTCAGTCGTGCGGATGGATCAATCACATGATTCAGTCGCACGACTAAACCTTGCTAATGGTTCAGTCGTACGATTGGAAGACCCTAACCTATAAATACCACCTAATTCGTGGAAAAACATAACAATTCGAATACCTACGCACATAATCGTACCCTATCCGTCCAGAGCTCAAGAAAAGTTGTTCCAAGTTCATAGATCGCAGTTGATCGTGCTCTAATCGTTCTTAACGTTTCTTTAATCGTTAGATTGATCTGAATTGTTTTCTCCCTAATTGGATCGCCAATCAAATTGGATTCCGCACTATTCGATCTGGTATACATGTAGAATTAGTTAGTACTCTATCCGTACACGGTCCCCGAACAAGTGGTATCTGAGCTTTGTCTCTTGATTTTGCATGCGATTCAATCGATTTTGGTGTAAAAATCACGTTTTTCATTTAAAACACCATCTTTTTTAGTAAAACATTGTTTTCAATGTCTCTAGATCCAAAAGCTCACGTTTTTTGGATTAAGGCACATTAGGGTTCATGAAAAATCGTATTTTTATGTCAAACTACCAAAAAACATTCAAATTTTCAAAACCAGGAGCCTTCATTCGCACAATTGACTCAATCGCATGACTGAACTCAATCGCACCTCCCATACGCACAATTGAACTCAGCCGCCCATCCATTCGTACGACTGAACAATCCCATTCACATTGTCCATCCACATTTGCCCAATCGCACGACTGTTCATGCCTATTTGTCCAATCGCTCGATTGGCTCATCCGCATTTGTTCAATCGCACGATTGACTCATTCGGACCTCTCCATTCGCACGATTGAATAAGTCTTGTCTAAAGTTCAAAGTTTAACAAAATGGAAGATCAGTACTCAACGTTTACTGCCGGAAGGGACTTTCGTATCCAGAATCTATTGCTTCTAGAAAATGAAATTGGGAATCACAATAAGCCCCCTAAACTCATAATGTTAAATGATTACCCATAAATGATTACTCATAATGGAGTTGATCCCAATCTGTAAGAATCAATCGAGACAGGTTATAGCATGTCGGTTGGTGCAGATGGGGTTAAACTTACTTTGGGCGGCATGACTGATAGCCAGAAGGTGAAATACAATGCTGAAAAGAAGGTGTATGCTTTGTTGACTCAGTCAATTCCTAAGGACATATTCCATTAGTTTTCTGAGAACAAACAAGCAAAGAAGTTATAAGAAGCTCTAAAAAACGGTATTATGGGAATGCAAGTTGAAGGAATTAAAGGCAAAGGCTCTCAAGAAGGAGTTTGATAACTTCTCATCGATAGGAAAAGAGAGCTTGGTGACATCATCGACCGATTCTACAACTTGATGAGTGAGCTACACACTCATGGGGTAACCACGTCCATGGAAGACAAGGTGTCAAGTTTTGCAGATGGCTTGCCAGAGAAGTGGGTTTCGTTTGTGTCAAATCTGAGACAGAATGATATGCTGGTGAAGTTGGATATTAATGATTTCATTATGAACCTGAGAGAGGAAGAATCGAGGAAGAAGTACAGGTCTCAGAAACGATCATACAATCAGAACCCCTCACTATATAACTCATATCCCACTCCAACAAGTTCAGGAGCACCACTTCAAACGGCATTTGTGTCTAGTTCAGCAGCTCTTTCCCAAGCCGCTACTTTAGGATCTGAAACTTCAGGGTCATCTTGCACCTAATATATAGTACCTGAAGCAAATGCTACGAAGTTAAAGACCGAGAATCTTGGTAATATTACTATGGAGGTGGCAAAGGAGCATATTGATCTCCTAGCAGCGGTAGTTCAGTCCAATGATGGCCTAGTTGCAGGTAATATTACAAGTAGGTGGATGAAACTGAACTCGAAAGAATGGATATCATATGGGCATTGGCTAGTTCTGTCCTAAGGGCGAAGAAGTTTGTGAAAAAGACTAGACAGAACTTGATAGCCACAAAAGACACTACCTTTGGTTTTGATAAAACCAAAGTTAGCTGATTTAACTGTGGAGAGAAGGGGCATTTCAAACGTGAATGTGTTAAGCCCAAGAAGACAGGTAATGGTAATCCATTATCAACCGTCAATCGTCAAGACAAACCCACGAGTGGTGCTACCTCGTCAAGCAAGGAAACTAAGGCCTTGACTGCACAAGACGACGAAGGGCAAGATTTGACCTTTCGTTTTGTTTCTCCAGGAGAATCCAACATTGCCAATGTCGAGGGTTTGGATGATGACACTGTAAGTGAAAGTGAAATAGCAGTTGAACTAGTGATGTCAAATAATGAAGATACTGCAATTGTGGTCAATCACCTGAATAAAGAAGATCTCAGAACAACATGTTAAGAATCACCAACAACCGAACAGTCAAACTCTGCTATGATGGCTGATTCAACCGAATCTTCACAGGTAAGTACCAAAGACCAACTTTTTGATAGTCATGCTTGTAATCAGTGTAATAAATTTAGAGAAAGAATAGATTCAAAATTTGGTAGGTTATTAGATCACAATGATAGCTTAGTAAATAACTTACAACTGTGCACAGAAGCACATAGTGAAACCGAAGTTGTTGCGTTTAATCAAGACAATGACATAAAGTTTTATTTAAACTCCCTGGAAGAAACTAAGAAAGAAAAAGCAGTTTTGGAAGTCGAAGTCAACTCATTAAAACAAAAACTGCATAGTTGGACCAGTTCTTTTCACATAGTCCAGCACATAGTGAAAGAACGTAACAATGGGGAGGGTTTGGGTTACAAAGTGGTTCCACCACCACATAAGATCTTGTTGAATGCTAAATGTAGACCAATAAATATCAATCGAATGTGTCACGAGTAAATTGGTGGAATCTGTCACTAAACAGTAGGAGGCCACATTGAAATCTAAAGGTAAGATGCTTATTGTAAATCTAGATGAACAATTTGAAAAGGTTAATGTAAAGTCAGGTTCAAACGTGTCTATTTCTGAACCCAAAAAGACCAAACAAGTTAACCAACCATGTGCTCCATGTCTTATTACAAATAAACAAAAGGGTAAAGATGTTAAAAATGTTCAAACAATGAATTTTGTTAAAGAAGAAAAAACATCTAAACAAGAAGTGTCCAAACCCAAACAGACTAAAGTCACACATGTGTCACACATTTCCCCACAGAAACAGTTCCACCAACATGTAGAAAGTAGATCATGCTAAAATTATGGAAAGTATGGACACATCGCTTCTAATTGTCCTTATTATCAGACACCAAGAAAGAAAATTGAACTTCATGATACTAAACCAAGTTCTTCGAAAAAGAGTTCTATCACTCCACCAAAAAGAATTAGTGAACATAAAGTTCAAACCATAAGCCAGTCGTCTATTTATCACAAACAGGCCTTACACAATACTGGCGTATGGAAAGAAAAGTCAAGTCCAGTGTCTGATAATGAGAACAAGAAGAAAAATGATTTGCCCTCACCCTCAAATGGACAGTGGGTTGAGTTTATGATGTGTGATTCCTCCGGTCACCCAAGCCAGTTAAGGCTTAGGTCCTTAACCTAAACTAATCATTTCCTTGAATGTGCAGGGTGTCTGCTATAGTGCTACTACAAATACCTGGATTGTTGGTAGCGGGGCATCAAGGCACATGACTGGGAACCAGTCTCTCCTGTCTAATGTCAAACAAACTAAAAGAGGACATGTTCCAATTACTGGAAATAAAAGAGGATATATCATTGCACAACGGGAAGTGGGAAACTAGAAAGTGATATTTGATAAGGTAAACCATGTTCAACAACTTCAAAATAACTTAGTTTCTGTCTCCTAGATATGTGACAAAGAATTCAAGGTTGTATTTGATAAAAGGAAGTGCTATGTTCTGAAAAAGGACTATGTTATCCCGGAGGACCAAGTTTTAATGTCAGCTTCAAGATATAACTATTTATATGTCTTTGGACCTATCAAAGGCCTCCACAACTGATCATAATGTTCAATGCTTCTTGTCAAAGGCAACAGAGAAAGACTCCATCTCCTGGCATAGGAGAATGGAACACATTAATCCACAAAAGATGAATTACTTGATCCAGAATGATCTAGTGCGTGGAGTAAATGTTAAGAACTTCCAATTACCGGAAATTTGTGTCGCATTAGAAAGGGAAATAGACAAAGAAGTCTCATAAGGCAAAGAAAGTTCACTCCATGGACATGCCTCTTGAGCTTCTTCACATCGATTTGTTTGGCCCAGTTAGTAC
The DNA here is from genome assembly GCA_025506515.1 of Flaveria trinervia. Classification (NCBI taxonomy): domain Eukaryota; kingdom Viridiplantae; phylum Streptophyta; class Magnoliopsida; order Asterales; family Asteraceae; genus Flaveria; species Flaveria trinervia. The sequence continues at coordinate 68,135,446 of CM046452.1, forward strand.
AAAAGAGAATTAATGGCTATTTGTACTACTTTGTTAGTTACGGATGATTACTCAAGATTTTCTTGGGTGATGTTTCTAAAATCCAAATCAGAGACATTTGAATCATTCAAAGAGCTGGTAACGACATTGGAGTCACTCTACAAGCTGAAGGTAAGGCAAGTTCTCTCAGACAACGATACCGAGTTCAAGAACCAGTGGATGGAGACATTCTTCAAAGAAAAGGAATTGTGCACCAGTTCACATCTGCCTACACTCCTCAAATGAACGGAGTTGTTGAGAGAAAGAATCGAAGCTTGATAAAAACAGCCCGGACAATGCTAGCAGACTCGAAACTACCTATCCAATTTTCGAATGAGGCAGTAGCTAACACATTTTACACCCTCAACTGAGTCTTGGTGGTCAAACGTCATGGTAAAACGTGTTATGAGTTGCTCGAGCAACATAAACCGAATCTGGAGTACCTCGAACCATTTGGCACACCATGTACGCTGCTGAAGAAACTCAGTCAGGGAAATTTAGCGAGATGGCCGAAGAAGGAATTTTCTTAGGATATAACATACCGAATAAAAGAGTGTATAACAACTCAACGGGTCAAGTGGAAGTGTGGTGCGACGTTGATGTACAGAGATACACCACCCCCTAGCTGGAAAAGGATCCTCCTTCTTTTTTGACTATGATGGATTCTTTAAGTCCTTCAACATCCCTCTCTCCCCTCCTAAGGACGAGTTATCAACCATAATGATGTATGATGTGTTAAATACACCATCCCTGGCTCGACAACCTCAGCTTCACAAGGTGAGTCTTCTAGTTCTTCAGGGGGAGCACTAGAGGTAAGTGACTCCCCCTTTGATGATGAAGACATGACAAATGATAAGGTAGATCAGGAGGAACATGTTCCTACTATTTCAAGTATACAAGCATCTGATTTGATGCCTCTGACACTTCAGAACCTCACACTCCAGTACCTCATATACCAAACCTGGTGTCATAATCTGGATAATGAGGTAGTAGTTCCCACCACTCCTGGATCATGACTAAATGTTCTCATCCTTTGGACAATGTCATTGAAGATGTTCGATCAGGAGTACAGACAAGAAATCAACTCTACTCAGCTGATTATGCTTTAGTAGTGGAAAAGGGATATCTTCACGATGGTGTGTATTGTTGTTTTATGTCTCAATTTGAGCCAAAATATGTTAGTGAAGCCCTAAACGATGAGGCATGGGTGAGTGCCATGCAAGAAGAACTTCTTCCATTCAAGAAGTTCGGAGTATGGACACTGGTGGATAGACCAAAAGGTGCTAAGTTTATTGGCACCAAATGGGTTTGGAAGTGCAAGAAAGATCACCAAGGGTTCATAATAAGAAACAAGGCTCGACTTGTAGTTCAAGGATTTTGACAAGTCGAGGGTATTGATTACAATGAAGTGTTTGCGCCTGTGGTGAGAATGGAAGCAATGTGTATCTTCCTAGCCTATGCATCTTATATGAAGATTAAAGTTTATCAACTAGATGTGAAGAGTGCATTCCTTCATGGTGAAATCCGGGAGACAGTGTATGTTAGTCAACCCAAAGGATTTGTGTAGATACACATGTGTACCTAGTTTCTGAGCTTAATGTAAAATGTCTTTATTGTCTTACACATATGTAATAGAATGGGTACTTAATGAAATACAATGTGTGGTTGTGCTTATCATGATTAAGAATTATGATTAAACTTAATCGTGTGAAGTTCTCATGCGAATGGCCAATGCTATGGACCATACGCATGAACAACTTCAAGCTAACGAACCAGTCACACGACTGAACCAGGAGACTAGATCAGTCACATGATTGTAACATGATATTGACTCGGTCACACGACTGAACACTCAGTCGTACGAATGGATCAACCGCATGAATCAATCGCATGATTGAACCGTACTAATGGTTCAGTCGCACGAATGAGAAACCCTAACCTATAAATACCACTTAAATCGTGGAAAAACAGAATACTTCAAAACCTACGTACTAAATTGTACCCTAGCCGTCCAGAGACCTCTAAGAACTTGTTCCAAGTTCATAGATCGCACTAGATCGATTACCAATTATTCTTAACGTTTAGATTCAATCCACAATTGTTTTTCCGTGCGTTCTCACTGATTTGCTTGCCAATCAAATAGGATTCCGCACTATTGATTCGGTATACACGTATATCAGTTAGTATTTCGTTCAATACACCATCCTAACAATTTGAGGATCCATATCATCGGGACAGAGTTTACAAGCTGGATAAGGCTCTCTACGGGCTCCATCAAGCCCCAAGAGCATGGTATGAGAAGCTCTCGACTCATCTTGTGAAACACGGCTTTCGCACAGGAGTGATTGACAGTACACTATTCATCAAAGAAAAGGATGGTGACTTACTGCTAGTTCAGATCTATGTTGATGACATAATCTTTGGTTCTAAAAATGAAGCATTATGTAAAGAATTTGAAGCAGTAATGAAAGCTAAATTTGAGATGAGTGCCATGGGAGAGATGAAGTTCTTTCTCGGGTTACAGGTGGATCAGACACCAAAAGGGATATTTCTACATCAGACCAAGTATGTAGGCGATATTCTCAGTCGGTTCGATAGGGAGAATGCTTCGGCAGTTGGGACTCCACTAGCTACAAACCACGATATGGCACCCGACGAAAATAGTGATCTGGTGGATGCCACCATGTACCGAGGAATGATCGGATCCCTCATGTACCTCACTGCCTCATGACCTGATATCATGTACGTGACGTGTCTCTACTCCAGATATCAGGCGAAACCGAAAGTCAACCATCTCATGTGAGTCAAAACGATATTTCGTTATCTGAAGGGTACTCCAACACTTGGGTTGTGGTATCCTCATGACGATGACTTTGAGCTTACAGCGTATAGTGATTCGGATTATGGCGGCTGCAAAATGAACTAGAAGTCAACATCTACAGGATGTCAATTCTCTAGGAGAAGATTAGTCACCTAGCAGTGTAAGAAGCAGGCATCGGTTGCTCTATCAACTTGTGAAGGTGAATATGTTGTTACTGCAAGTTGCTGCTCACAAATCATCTGGATTCAACAACAAATTCACGACTACGGTTTGAAATTCTCTAACACTTCTATATTTGTTGATAATTCTACTGCTATAACCGTAACTAAATATCCTGTCCAACATCCAAAAACTAAACACATCAGAATTAAATATCACTTTATACGTGATTGTTTTGAAAAGAATTTAATCGATGTTGTTAAAATTAATACGGACTTTCAACGCGCCGACCTCTACGCAAAAGCTTTTGATAAACCAAGATTTTTATATGTGTTAGAGGTGAACGGCGTGAAAAAAAATGTGAAGTGATTCCAGAAGATGACAGTACATAGTCCAATGAGTAGAGTTATTTTTATTTTATTTTATTCTATTTTATTTTATTTTATTTCTTCGCCTATTAAAAGTCAAAACGCCAAAACATTTTCGGTTTTAGAATTTTAGGGGGAGAATAGGTTAGATAGTATTATATTAGTCGTGATATCTTATTACTTAAAAAATAAGGGAGGAGGACAGCTTAGTTAAAAGGAAAGAAATCAAATTTGTGATACTGATTCAACGAATTTAGAAAAGGATAGTACACAGGGAACAAATTATTTGGGACTTCAAAAGGTTTAACTACTTATGATGCAAAATTCAAAGTTAAGTCTGAATAGTCAAAGCAAAATAAAAGGAAAGATGATAGTTAAACTATTATGCTACTATGGTAATATAGAGAAAGTAGACCTAGAGGTTGTTAGCTCATTAGATGATATGTTGGTAGATTCAACACAATAGATAAGTAGACCTCATTGGTGATTTCAAGCATAAACTAAGTTGTTCAACAAGTTGTGGGTTCCTATCTTATCCCTGGTTAACACATTCAACGAAGTTCCAATAAGGGGTGACGAGCAAAATAAACACCACAAATGTGTGCAGATGACCATAAAATATGAGCAAAGCACATGAAAAATGCAAAAAGAAATCAAGCTAATAACCTATGTTGTTGGTGCGATATGTGCAAAAAAAAATAATTGCTCAAACAAGAAGATAGGTTGTGTGCCTCCCTGTTGTGCGGTGGCACTGACCTGAGAATAAGCATAACCTAAATATTCTAGAATACATTGTTGTTTGTGCCTCTCTACTGTGCGGTGGCACTGACCTGAGGCTTAGCATCTCTTTGAAAGCTCTTAGAATAGTTTCTTCTTGTAATATACCCGTAGACCGCTCAAAATCTCCTGAGTAACATTGATTACCACATAAGCATGGGATCCACAAATTCTTGTTGAAATAATTAAACCTTAAATCATCACCAATGCATGTCAAAAATCTGTGTATGGATTTAAGAGGACAAGTATACTGACAATTATCGTGAGCTGCAGTTCTTGAAAGTCAAAATCATTGTGTGCATCTTGTAGCTCTAGTATGATTTCCCAAAATTGCTATCGACTATTAGTGAAAACAAGGATCAAGCATTAAACTATTTATTAAAGTGTCCCAAGTGATTTTGATATTCCTGTATGATTCCAAAATGAATCGTACAAGAAATGATTAACTAGAATTGAAGCTATGTTGTCCAGGAAGTAAAATCAATTAGAGTTATTCTAATAGTATGAATTTCATCTCTAATCAAAAATACAAAAACATGTCTTATTATTGTTCTTAATTTCAGAGTTGTTATGTTTAATTTTAGTAAATTATAAGGTAAGAGTCGGACTCAACAACTCGTCGTAATCTGTGAATCACTCACTCAAAAGGGTCACGTCTAAGGTGACCAAAACATTCAAAAATAAAATGAGTCACGTCTGAGGTGATAAATTCATTTTAAGTAAAAGGAACACATCTGAGGTGATCAATAGTGTTTTCAAATTAAAAGGTCATGTCTGAGATGATCATCCCTGATAGTGTTCTATCTATTGTTAAAAAGATAAGTGTTTGAAAGTGCATTAGGTCAAATTAACAAGTCAGAACCATTCGCATGACCGGACCATAAGTATGGACCGGTCGCACAAATGGAGCATAAGAATGAACCTTTCGCACGATTGGATCATGAGTATGAGCCAATCACACGAATGGAAGTGACCGACTCCATATGACTGAACCCCAGTTGCATGAATGGATGATACCAACTGAGCCAGTGGCACGATTAAGACCCAATCGCCCGAATTAAACGGGCGAATAGGTCCAATCGCCCGACTGAATATAAAATCAGTATAAATTGGGTTAAAGTCGGTTGCATATTTTTATCACCCCAATCGCTCCAAAATCGCCTGAAAGCAAACACACTCTTCCAAAATTTCATTTTGTCGATTTCTCACTGCTCTTGTGTTACTGACTTATACTCTCATCATCTGCAGGTAATTTGTGATTGAATTTGAACAAAATGCACGGTGAAATCAAATCCTAATAGGCCCAAATTGATTAAAATCAAGAAATTAGTAACAACCATCAAATAGACCACATAAACGTGCATAATGGTTAAAATGAAAGACATACTGTGACAATGAGTGTTTCTGCGAGTCTAAAGAGTCTAAACACAATGTTTAACTTCAAGTTTTGATCTGGATTTGGGGTTAAAGTGTCGAACAGAGAGCTATGCGACTAGTCACTCTGAATGAACTTCAATCGCACGATTGAACTGGGCGAGTGACTCAATCAGCCGAATGAACTGCGCTAATGACTCAATCGGCCGAATGAACTAGGCGTATGAGCACAATCACCCGATTGAACTCAGCCGCATGCAAAATCAGCCGATTGAACTCAGTCGCTTGCTTAGTCGCCCGATTGAACTCAGTCGCATACTCAAATCAACCAACTGAACTCAATCGTATGGTTCAATCGCATAATTGAACCAGACTAATTTCAAAACAAGTTTCAAGTGTTTTTGTTATGGATTAATCTTATGTTTATGTGTCTTATGTTACAGAAACATGGTAGAAAGGTGGACTATAAACACAAAGCACAACATTTGTGCCGACCTTGATCCTACATCCCGGAACGCTGCTGAGTTCTCAGGGGTTATAGCTTTTCTTCACAGATCACGGATCTTCTAGGCTATCTTTACTTAGTGCACACCTTACAGGTCTATCCAGCATGCATTCTGAGAGAGTACCAGGGTTGATAGATCAGCGGAGCCTCATTGTATATGGAGCTCAATCTTGGGTCAAGAGATAGTGATCACGGAGGAGGACTTGACACGAGTCTTAGGTCTGGGTGAGGATGGAGACCACCCAACTAAGCTACATCCCTTGACTGTCCGGGATGCTTTATGAGGATCAAGTACGCCGACGATTTAAATGGCGGAGTACTAAACAAGAGCAACATGTGCCCCTAATTTAAGTATTTGGCACATGTGATCCTCAAGGGCATAGCCTCCAGGCGTGGAGGATTTGACGACCTCTCCGACTTCTTTGACCAAATCCAGAATGCATTTGTTGCATTGGTACTAAACCATCCATTCAGTTTCTCTCGCATGATCTTCTCCTATCCGGTCGAGAACCTGGAAGCCAAGGGTAAGGAGGGCTTCTGTATGTACCCACGGTTCCTCCAGATGATCATTAACCAGAAGCTGCCCTCACTGCCTAAGAAGAGTCATGATGTTGTTACTCTTGAGGTCATGGATGACACCACCCTCGGGAGGATGAACGTCTACCGGGGCAAGTAGGTGAAGCCCTCGGTGAGGAGGTTGTTCGGCCATCTAGCCAATGCAAAGTATGTGGTGCCAGCTAGGAGGAAGTGGCGCCACGACGATAGTGATTCTGATGTTGAGCAGATTGCTCTACCCTCTGATGATTTTGACGGTGATGATCACGATGGTGGTCAAGGAGGTGATGGTCCAGGTGGACCGAGTCAACTCACATTCACCCTGATTTTAAGATGGAGGAAGGGAAGGAGTCAGACGAAGAGCCTCTGGTGCGAACGGTGGGGAGCCGGGTTGTAGCCACTGATGGAGGGCTTAGGGCGGTTGGTGGACGCCAAGGGAAGTCCGAGGATGCCATTACTGCTGATACAGATCCTTTCTATACCCCGGACCCGCTCAATAGCCAAGGAGGAGCCACAGTTTCATAGGGCTCTAGGATGACGAGAATGGCTCACCCTTATGGAAAAAAAGGTAAGAGGCCAAGATTTACATTGACCACATCCACTACAACTGCCACAGCCACCACCACTTCCACAGCCACGACCATCACTGCCATACCCCTAGCACTACTACTACACTCCCAACCACCACTACAACAACCAACCCTTCACCATCCACTCATATCCCACTACCCATATTCACAAGAGCCACCACTACCACCACCGGCTATCAAGCAGGTCCATCATCCCACACCACCTTCACCACAGGACCCACTCTACCCTCCATTGGGGTATAGGAACAGCTAGCAGCACTAAACAGGGTGGTGTTGAAGCTATTAGCTGTTGACGAAGAAAAAGCTGCTCAACTAAGTCAGCTTGTAGAGCTAAATGCTACTCAAGCATAGTAGAATGCCCAGCAAGCACAGCAGATTTCCCAACTCTAGGAGCATAATGACCAATCAGTAAAGAGGATTGAGGAGTTGGAGGCCTCAAATAGGATGATCATGCTCAAACTAAAGGGATCAAAAGATGAGCCTCTAAAGATTAGAGAGGGTGATGATGATGATGATGAAGATGATGATGATAGTGATGATGATAAGACTAGTGAATATGAAGGGCCAAGGGCAAAGAAAGAGGATGATAATGATGAAGAAGGAGATGCAGCTGCATTTGCCTCAGCTCAAGGTCAAGAGAGAAGGACAAAGAGAAATCAAGACCAAGGGGCATCATCCTCTGCCCCACCTGTTGAGAAGCCTGCATTCAAGACAAAAGTAATGCTTAGATGTTTATGTATTTGAAAACTTTTGTACTTGAATCTTGTATTAAAATTATGTAACTAATTTTTATATATTTTTATCAAATGTTTGAATGTCTTGATTAATTACTAATAATTAATGTGTTTTAAATGTATAAATCAAGCAGATCAAACATCTCAGCAAGATGAATATGATGTTGCTCCCCTATAGCAAATCAAGTCTCAGCTCATAATGATTCTTGATTTGCAAAGGATAGTCAGAAGGTCAGTAAGCTATACTCCCAAAGAAGGAGAAATCATACATGACTTGACTGACGCGCAACTTGCTGAGATTTTTAGGATAAACCCATACGAGATTGTCAAAGATGCACCTACTTTTGATGTAACAAGTACCGAAGAGCTAAACGATGTAGACGAAATTGAGATAGAGGATGTCACTGCTGACCACTATCCAGAGTACACTGACCAAGAGGGAAATGTGATCCCTAACTTGGGTGACACTCTCGGTAGTGCTACATTTGACAAGCTGGATGAGATGGAGAAAGAGACAGAGAAGAATAAGAGCCAAGCGCAAGACTCGAACGCTAATGTTGATATCAAGAAGGCTAAATGGGCGGCTTGTTTTGCTGACATCCGAGCCCTACGCACTACACAAAAGCCAAATGCCTACACCAAGCTATACGAGGTCAGAAAAACACCTAAAGGTGTCAGGCAAGATCATTGCATGGGTGTATTGAGAATCTGAATGTGTATGCAGTTAAGAGAGAGAAGGGCATAGAGTACTTTAGATTCCCATATGATCTGAAGACTCTCCCTGGTTTGAGCTCACCAGCTGCATGCCTAAAGTTTTTATATGCTCATTCGAGGAAAATGTCAGGCTGGTTTGAGGCTGCACTAAGGAAAGAATACCACACCAGGTGGGTAAACTTTAGACCTCAACAACCAAAGAGGTACATCCGAAGGTCTGAAGTGGATCCCATTTCTGGAAAGCCTAAGGTAGTGCTGAAATGGAGTCCTCCACGTACAATGTCCAAAATCCCTCTAAGGGATTGCCAAGGACCACACTTCAAATGGTGGTATTATGATTGTAGAATAGGTGAAGCAGTCATAGTCTTACAAAGAGAGAGCAAAATGGAAACTATCCGCGTGTTCGACCCTATGTGGCTGACCAACTTGTCTGCAGACGATGTCTATCCCTTATACAAGTGGCCACTATTCTATGACTCGCAAGATATAGTACAAGCCCTCCAGTTCCAGAATGTGATACGACTCTGTTTTGCATTTGAGATACATGCCGGAGTTACAAGAGAGTAAAAGTACAAGAAATTTGAAGAGCTAATGAAGAATGTTAGACAATGATGTAAACTAGGTCCAAGGGGGAGTTTATTCATATATTGTACCTAGTTTAGAAGCTTAATGAAAATGTCAATCATGTCTTACATATGTAATGAATGGGTATGAATGAAATACAATATGTGGTTGATCTTATAATGTTTAATATTTTATTGTATTGTGTGATAATTTATAGTGAACTAACTATATAGGGTTATGTTGTGTACATAGTTCTTAGTCAATAATGGTTGAGAAATGTGTTCGAACTTATAATATGAAGTCCTCATCTGAATGGACCATGCTAATGGAACATACGCATGAATACTTCATGCTAATGGACCAGTCGCATGTCTAAACCAGGAGAATGGATCAATCGCACGATTGAGACATAAGATTGACTCAGTCGCACGACTGAACCTTCAGTCGTGCGGATTGATCAATTGCATGATTCAGTCGCACGACGGAACCATGTTAATGGTTCAGTCATACGATTGGAAGACCCTAACCTATAAATACCACCTAATTCATGGAAAAACATAACAATTCGAATACCTACACACATAATCGTACCCTAGTCGTCCAGAGACTCAAAAAAACCTGTTCCAAGTTCATAGATTGCAGTTGATCGTGCTCTTATTGTTCTTAACGTTTCTTTAATAGTTAGATTGATGTAAACTGTGTTCTCCCTGATTGGATCGCCAATCAAATAGGATTCCGCACTATTTGATCTGGTATACGCGTAGAATCAGTTAGTACTCCCTCCGTACATGGTCCCCTAACACTATCTCAAACCAGTTGGTTTCTTGGATAAGACACTTTTCCAGCTGTTGATCCGGTTATAAAGTAGGTTTTCTTCTTCATATCATATTCCCATTCCACTATGATATCATTTGCTAATAGTGGAGTCTCAAGAATCTCTTTTCTAGTATCAGCTTTGACTAAGACTAGTAGTTTGTGCTGTAGCATTTTGGATACATCATTTTTGTAGCAAAAAGGCTAAAGTAATATGCAATTTGCTATAGAATGTCAAGGGGAAAATCAAGTACCTTTAGTACATGATTTTTCTATTTGCCTCTTGTTAGCAAATTTCTTTATTTGACCAGATACCTAGTAGTTACTGACTTTGTTCTTTGAAGTATTTTATCCTCTACTTCTAGATCAATAATCCTTGCTTTTCTAACCTTCTTTGGTGATCTTGTTTTCTTTGGAAGGATTGTAGAGATAGGATGTATATGATTAAGGTTGTTGATGAAAAGTTAAGGGATGCTGGAGACTCAATCGGTGAATGGAAAGACCTTTGAGTAATTTTCAAACTTCGGGAGCTCTCCAACATCAATCTTCTTCCTGATTCACCTAATATAAAGATCAAGATATGCCATACTCATTGGTCCTAATTGTCTGCGAGAGACACCATGGTATTTTAGAAATTTCTTCAACTGTTCCTTATCCATGAACTATTGCTGAACTTTTTCTAATTTTTTCTTCTCTGATTTAGCCTTTTTTTCTAGTTAACTCAGCTGCTTTCTCCATCTCAGCATGAGTTGCAGTTATTAGTGTTGACTTGATCTTAGCAATGCTCCACTTCATGATCTTATCAAAGTTGTATCCTTTTAATTCAATTTGAGCTGCGAGGAGACATTTTTATTCATCTTTCTTTTCTCTCTTTTTTTATAAGAGTACAGGTTGTATTCAGTAGAAGTAGTTGTTCAAGCCAGCTAATATGACGTTCTCTGGGTGATTTCGGTAGATGGCCTTAATGACTTAGATGGCACCTTCCTCATAGATTTGGCCTTTAGTTTAGTGGAGCTTTTGATGTGGTTCAGCTACGTTCGCCACCACAGTTCAATTCTTTTGTTGTAGTTCTTGCAGCTCTTGAATGCTTTGCATTTTTAACTAGTGTAATGATGTTCTTCTTTACTCATGATTTTTGATTTCTGCCTACCTTAAAACTATAAGTCTTCTTCAACACTTCATGGGAATAGCTCCACTTTCTTTGTCATCAGAAATATGGCCTTTGCTTTCTATAATTCAACTTTAATTTGTTTTTTAATAGTCATAGGTCTCTTACCTTTGTTAGAGATAGAGACTTCAGTAAGTCTGATAGCCGAAGGTCTGAGAGTTACACCTGATGCCTCACCAGCTAACTTGGGATCATTGATAATTGTTTGAGCTCTCTCAACATCATTGGTAACTTATAGGCCCTTATTTTTCACACTCCCCTCAGAGTTAACTGGGATTTTAGTTTCAACCTTCGGTTGACCAAATATCACCTCAGCTAATTTTTTAAGTTCAGATTCAGGTATGTCCTTGTGTTGTTTATGAAGTTGAGATGGTTCAGCTTTAAGATTCACTCCATGTCTTTCCATATCTTCATCCATGGTCTGAGTCCCTCAGGACCGACGAAGGGTATGCGAATACAACACAACAACACAATGAGGAGAGTTGCTAAGAACACTTAATTAATCAAACAGTGAAATTGGTTAACCTCTAGTAATGATGCTAAGAACACAAGTAAATATGAGGCAGAACAAGATAGCAAAATACATAAGGAGATGGTTTTCAAGATTGCAGTATATTGCCTTCTCAAGTTCTTTTACAAATGCTACAAAGCATATTCAGAAAGTTACAAGTACTTGAGATACATATACTACATCCTACAGCCGACTATACTTTGAAGGCTAGCTGGATACAATTGACTAGACAACAAACAAAATCAATTGTAGAGTCAAAAGGCAGATTGCCTTTTGACTAGTGACTATAACATACCATAGCTCACATCCTAATATATTACAAAAAGGATAAAGTACATAAAGTAGAAAGTTGTAGACTCAAGACCTCAATGTACAGTTACCAAAAGCATTGACCTTTTCACCAACTTATGAAAGTTGGTGATTTTACAGAGTTGAAGCGAAAAGGGGTCCAACATTATGGAAAAGTACATCTGATAAAGCATGTCTTCAAAAGTCTTTGGAAGAAATCTGTCTTCAAGTGTAAGCTTTGGAAGACTTTGTCGTTAAAGTTTTGGAAGACTTCATCTTTGGCTTCGAAAGATGTTGGTCTTGGCTTCAAAAGATTTCACACTTAGAATATTTTTGATGTTGGTGTGAAACTTCTGAAGCATTCGACTTCAATACCCTTGTGCATGCATGCAAGAGAAACTTTGGTGTTTGGGTTGCACCAGCCTTTACGTTTAATCATTACAAACTCCCCCTAGGCTGATGCTATCAAAATACTTTGAAGACTTCAGATATTGATAGTCCTCATCAGGATAACTACCACCCCATTCTTCATGAGATGATCAGGATTACTTAGACTCTCAAAATGTCTTCACATATCAAAGAGATCATGCAGAGGCAAATTGAACATGTCTTGTCATGTATAGACATTCTCAATGCCTTAATCTCTAATGACATGCCATCTTTCTGGATTTGTAGTGTATGTCCAGGATAAGATGGGTCTTCCTGATGCTAGAGGAGCTATTTGAATTGGAGTTGTGTAGCATCCTTTATTTGCACGTCCTTTGGATGTTCTGACTCATCCAGAGATTTGGAGATGGATCCCTCTTTCATCTTCCTTATTGGCTTTGGTTTGGAAGCCATCCTTTTTCTCCTCTTTGAACCTTTTAACTGAGAAGACTGGCTTGCAGCACCTGATTAATCTTCTTTGTCTATCTTAGTTGAGTTTTCCTCTTTCATAGGGTTAGATTGAGAGGGGACAGAACCCTGCTATGGATCAGAAGTGGAAGCTTGCTGAGGTTCAGCAGGAGATCCAGGTTATGTTGTCTTAAATGGTTTAACCTTAATCTCTACTTCCTGAGGGACCTGACTTGGTAGGGAGTGTAAGTCAACAAGTTCACCTCTTTGAATCTTCTGCTTGATCACTTTGATATGCTCATCCATAATGGACAGAGACATATGACCAAGTCTCCTTCCGGAGAATCCATATAGCATCAAGAAGCTCATCATCCTCTACCTATCAGTAGACTTCTTCATACTTTTTTGGATGATGGCTCTTGACTTTGAAGCCTCTTCCCTTAACTTCTTTTGGTAATCCTTCTCAATATATTCAACGAGTAAGGAAGAAGTGCAACAGACTGATAGAGGCCCGGGGCACTCAGGTAGTTGATCATGTTGATCATATCTTTTTCTTGTCTACCTGAGGTTCTTCTGGCACCACATCCTCTGGCTCATGATTTTCTTCAATTGGGGAGAAAGAAGGCACATGCTTGTATAGTCTTTTCTTTCTTCTATCTTCTTTGATATGAAGAAGTAGCTTTGCATCCTCTACCTCCTTTCTTTTCTTTGACAATTCCTTATCAACTAGTTCATTCAGCTCATCTAAGGGGAGAGAAATGATATTATCTATGTCATAGTTCCTAGTTTGCAAGTAGTTGATCCTGACTGCCCTCAACTCATCATTTGAGTGTTTGGTCTAGGGGCATCCCTAATAGCAAACTCTATGAGCCTTGCAGACCTAGTAGAGGAACCTTCTCCCCTTAGCATCTTTTTCCTCTCTCTCTCTCCTCCTCCCCAATCTCCTCAGAAGTCATTTTTCTTTTCCCTTTGTCACTCACAGACCTTTGTGACACAGGGTGGAGAGAGCTTTGGCCTTTATTGCTTCGTGTAGCTTCCAAGCTCCAGCCAGAGAGAGGTTAAGATGCACCTTTACCATAGGTGTCTCAAAAGAGGTATGAATCTTTGCAATAGTTGATGATGATGAGGCAGGGCTCTCAGATTCTGCCACCGGGCCTTTAGTCAAGTTTCCCCTATGAAGCTAATCTTAGGGTGTGCCTTAACATCCAGTTGACCGATGGCATTACCTGATTGCCTTAGTCTCCTTCTGAAGCTGAACTCTACAGTGATCCGATCTTGGATTCTTTGAGCCAGTTTGTTAGCTTGTCTTGATTGGCTTTGGTTGACAAGTGGCATGTTAACTAAATCCAGACTTTCATAGAAGGTTAAGGTCTGAAAAGTGAAGACCTCTTGATGTCCTTGAACTCTAAGAATGATAAGGGCTCTTATGTTGTTTTCATACCTCCACCCAATGATGTGACTTGAAGTTGGTGGAGATGACATAGCCCTTGGTATTCCTTCCTCAAATAGACTCTAAATGTAGGAGTCTATAGAGTCCACATCAATATGAACTTGATGAAGTTGCTGAGTATGCACATTTGCAAGTGAGGATGGTGAGTCCTCAATGTCCATACTCGCTGAAGAACTCCCAAGTTCTATGACTATAATGACTTTCTCCCCCTTTTTGGTAGCATCACCCTCTTGTATAGGTGAGCTAGGAGTTAGGTCAATCACACTCATAGGTTCTTGTGTTCCTGGTTGAGCTCCTCTTAAAGGTCTCCCAACTAGTTGTTCCCTGAGATAAGAAATCTCAAGTTGCTGATCATTGACCCTAGTTTGCAAGGTAGTCACTTGAGTTTCAAGATGACTGACCTTGGTGACTAAATAGGTGCATGTTTGTGATAGTTTTTCACCTTTAGTCTCAAATTCCTCTCATCTCCATCAGAAGAATCATTGGGGGATGAGATGATTGGACAAGAGTCCTCTCCCTCATCACCAGCTTCAAGTTCTTGGCTGCTACATTTCATCTGCACACTAGCAGCCTCAGATGAGGTGTTAATGGGCTGAGTTGCCATGGTTGAGGTCTTAATAATGGAATCACTTGCAAAAGTGAGAGCCTCTTCCATATGGACATCCTGCACAAGTTCAGAAGTGTCCACCTTAGTAATGGGTGACTGATATGGGCTAGACAGAAGAGACTCAAGAGCACTCCTCTCTGTTTGAAAAGTGGGAAAGAAGAGAGAGTCA
The DNA here is from genome assembly GCA_025506515.1 of Flaveria trinervia. Taxonomy (NCBI): domain Eukaryota; kingdom Viridiplantae; phylum Streptophyta; class Magnoliopsida; order Asterales; family Asteraceae; genus Flaveria; species Flaveria trinervia. The sequence continues at coordinate 68,150,465 of CM046452.1, forward strand.
TGGTACTCACTAAAACCTAAGTATTCATCAGTACAGAAGTCAAGGTAAGGAATGGGTTGGTTTAAGTCCAAAGACCGGGGATGGTAACTATCCCCTGAAGGTTGACCACTTTAGTGTAGAGACTCAGAGTGATGGCTTAAGGCATTTGGGCTTGTGAGCTCATCAGGCTGAGCGTGAGGAACCTCAACACTGATTCTTGAAGTAATGGGAGTGGTCTGCTCCTCAGGAGAAGTGGGAGCTCTAGTGTCCACTTCTTCCTGTGTAGGTGAGTATATGGGGGCCTGCCTAGACTGAATAGTCTGAGTAGGGATTCATTTGTGTTTTCTTTGATAGGTGAGGGTGATTTGTGGCTGTTGTGATAGTTGGGAGAAAGAACGTGTGGGTTCAACACTAGCTGGTACTGCTAGGTTGTCACCTTGAGCAATGAGCTCTAACATTTTCGGGACAAGGGATGTAACTACCCTAGAGAAGCCAATAGTGGCTTTCTCAAGATTTTAAAGATGTCAGGATTCATCTGTCCCAGTTTAAGAATATTACATGTTCCCCTTAACTCTAAGCCCAGTTCATAGTTAAGAATGTATTGAACATATCTAGGGAACATGTAGTACTCTAAGGAGTCCAAATTTGCAAACAAATTTGTAAACAAACTGAGAGTACCTGAACTTGAATCCCTGAACCATCCCATGAACAATGAAGTAGAGATCTTTAGGAATCTGGTCCCATCCCCTATGCTTGTTAGACAAGCTATGGATAACCACGTGGAGCAGGAATTTCCATTGGGATGAGACCTTCCTTTCCTGAAGGTCTTTACAGAGAAATCTCCCTCATAGCCCGTCTATGCAAATGAGTGGTTGACAGCTTCTTTGAGAAAGAACACCTCACCTTCTTCATCATCTAGCTGAAGATGCATGTTGATGATGGCCGGAGTGATGAAGACTGTTCTCCCTGCACTGTGGCAGACAGTGCCCTCCCCCCATCCATAATGACCTCTTAGCAGATCTTCCAAAATTGAGCAGATGATCCTCATATAGTGTAGAATCAATGGTAAGGGAGGTGAAGTAGTTAGATGGAGCTAGGAATAGAAAACCTCTGATAAATGTGGATCTTTCTCAGAGTGTAACAAAGCAACTTTGTTGTGTTGCCTGTGTAATGCATAGAGAAATTTGTTCATTTCTGCGATTAAGGTTGGCCATTTGAAGAAAGCTAAAGGATGAAAAAAGTTGAACGAAAGTAATTTCAGAGAGAAATTTTGGGTTTAGGTTGGAGGAAAGAAGAAGATGATAGAAAGAGGGGGAAACGATTGGGTTATATGTGAAAAGGATTAAGACAAAGTTAATGAAAGAGGATAAACTTTAAAATCCGGATGTTGGTCCCACCTATGAAAAAGTAGTTTGATTTTGCTCAAAAAGTAGTTTTCTTGGAAGTCAAAAACTCTTGCGAAGGCAAAGTATCTTGGAAGTTTTAATGAAAAAGCTTCCAAAGCTAAAATGACATCAGAAGACTTTCATAAGAATTTTGAGAATTTTTGCTTCGGAAAATATTCAAGACTTGAAAGTTTTGTTTTAAAAGAACAAGGCTTCTAAGAATTAATTTGCTTTAGAAGAAAGTTGTCCTCGAAAAAATATACGTGCCTAAAGATTTTGTTTAAGCTTCGGAAGATATTTCAGAATTTCTTCTGAAGGTAAATTACTTAGGCAGTTATTTTTTTTAAAGGCATAAGTTTCATCCGAAGATAAAAGCATATCTTCCGAGGCAAAAATTTTCAGAATTCTGAGGAAAATCTTCAAAAATTTTCATCCAATGAAAACAAGAGCTTATGAAAGTGATGAACTAGACAACTACTCAAAGTTATTTGTTTTAAAGGTAGTAAGAATTAGTTTTAAGAAAATCCTACTCAAAGTTTATCATCCCAATAGCTAATATAAGATATTTAAATCTCTGTTCATCAAAAGCCTTTGTAATTAGATCCGCATATTATCCATTTGTGTGAACTTTGACTAGTATAATTAATCCTTTTTCAATCTTATCTCTAATTAAATGATACCTGTTGTTGATGTGTTTTGTCCTTAAGTGTTGCACAGGATTCTCTGTGATAGAGATAGCACTGTTGTTGTCTATGTGAATGGGAGTCTCCTTGAAGTTGAATCCATAGTCAAGCATCTGATTTTGAATCTATAGCACTTGAGTATAGCAGCTTGCAGTAGCAATGTATTCAGCTTCGGTAGTTGATGCAGAGACACAAGATTGTTTCATGTATTGCCATGAGACAACCTTCCACCAAGAAACTGATATCTCCCAGATGTAGACTTTGCAGTCATGTTGCAACCACCATAATCACTATCTGTATAAGCATACAAATGGAGGTCAGAATTCTTAGGATACCAAAGACCAAATATTGAAGCACATTTAAGGTATATTAGAATCCTTTTGATAGTGATAAGGTGAGACAGCTTAGGGTTGGCTTGATATCTTGCACAAATACATGTAGCAAACATGATATCAGGCCTACTAGCTGTAAGATACATAAGAGACCCAATCATAGCCCTGTAAAGCTGTTCATCCACACACTCCCCCTCAAGATCAGGTCCATGGGAGTGGTTTCTTGCTATGGGTGTCTTAACAATCTTACAATCAGTCATTTTGAATCTCTTAAGTATGTCTTGAACATACTTTGACTGAATAATAAAGATGCCATATTCATTTTGCTTCACTTGAATTCCTAGAAAGAAATTGAGTTCCCCCATGGCACTCATTTCAGATCAGTGCTTCATCAGCTTCTCAAAGTCCTTGTAGAGCTTTGGATTAGTTGAACCAAAGATGATGTCATCTACATATACTTGAACTAGCATTAGGTCATTTCCATGTCTTTTGATGAAGAGAGTTCCATCTATAGTACCCCTTATGTATACATGTTTGCAGAGATACTGAGATAGAGTCTCGTACCACTTCCTGGGTACCTGATGCAGCTCATAAAGAGCTTTGCCAAGCTTGCAGACATAATTAGGATCATTAGGGTCTGCAAAAGCAAGAGGTTGTTTGACATACACCTTTTCATCAATCACCCATATAGGAAAGCACACTTGACATCAAGTTGATAGACCATGAAGTTCTTGGATGTAGAAAATGCCAAGAATATTCTAACTGCTTCCATTCTTGCTATAGGAGCAAAGACATCAGTGTAGTCAATTCCATCTTCTTGTGTGTATCCTTGAAACTAGTCTAAATTTGTTTTTTATGACAATGCCTATATCATCCTTCTTGTTCATAAACACTCATTTGGTTCCAATAGTAGTCCTCCCATGAGGAAGAGGACAAAGGTTCCAAACTTTCTATATTTTGAATTGAAGTAGCTCCTCTTGCATAGCTTCAATCCAACTTCCATCCTTTAGAGCCTCATCAATTTTCTTTGGCTCTATCTGGGATAAGAAACAAGAGTGAAGACAAACATTTGCTTCATGGGTTTGTCCTCTTGTTCTTACCCCTGTGAACATCTCCAATGATGTTTGTAGTGGGATAGGACTTGTGGATCCTTAGCTGAGGGATCACAGCAAGTTATTGAGAGAGATCTAAATTAGAGAAATTGGAATCTGGCATTGATCTTTCTCCCACTACATCAGCACACTTATCAAGAGAGACTTGATCCAATGAGTTTGTGCCATCATTAATGTTGTCATCTATGGAGTGGTTGTCAGCATCAAGAAATTCTTGATCACTATCACCACCTCCATCCTTTTTTTCTACATTTGAAGTGTCCTGGTCTGGTTATGGAGCCTCTGAGCTGGAATTCGCTGCCATCCCAGATCTATCAGCTAAATTTATTATTGTAGTGCTGATGGAAACTTCATTTGTAGAGGTAGTTATAACTGGAGTCGAAGATGTGTTACTTGAAGGTCTTCTTAGCTCAAATCTTGGGTCAGGATCACATGTAGGTAAGATCTCTACAGAACGTGAAACAATCTCACAAGATTTGTTAAAACAGTTGGTAACTAAATCAAGATCAAACAGCCAATCAGGACAAGAATTAGCCACATAAGGTGTGTGTTCATTAAATGTCATACTGGTTGACTCTTCAACAATTCTTGTTCTGAGATTTTATACTCTATAAGCTTTATCTTGGGAAGAGTATCCAATAAAATGTCCATCATCTGATTTCTCAGCAAACTTGGGAATTTGATCTTTGGAATTCAAGATGGTGCAAGGACATCCAAATGACCTGAGAAAACCAATGAAAGGTTTCCTCTTGTGCCAAAGTACATAAGGAGTCTTGCCATGAGTCTTAACCACTAAAACTCTATTCTACACATAGCAGGCAGTGTTGACTGCCTCTGCCCAAAAGGTAATGGGTAGCTTAGCGTTAGACAACATGGTTCTTGCAGCTTCAATCAGTGTCCTGTTTCTCCTCTCAGCGACACCATTTTGCTGAGGGGTCCTGGGAGCACTGTATTGTCTTGTAATACCCTTTTCATCATAAAATGTATCAAGGATTTGGTTTTTAAATTCAGTTTCTTGATCACATCTTATGGTTTTCACCTTATGATCTTGTTGATTCTCAATCTTTAGGATGAAAATCTTTAGAATCTCAAGGGTCTCATCCTTAGTTCTAACGAAGAAAACCCAAGTAAATCTTGTAAAATCATTTGGGATCACCAAACAATAAGAGGTCCTTCCTAGACTCATTACACTGGTGGGGCCAAAGAGATCCATATGTTACAAGTGTAGGGGTGTAGTGATGGAATTTCTTTCCTTAGGCTTATGAGATACCTTATGTTGCTTCCCTTTCAAGCATGAAAGACAATGATCATCATTTTTAAACTCCTTCTTTGGCATTCTAGTTACCAAATTATTCTTAATCAGTTTATTCATGTTCTTAAAGTTTAAATGGCACATTCTTTTATGCCATTGGTGTCAGGACTGTGTACGTATGGAATACTAACAGATTCTACGTTTAAAACGAATCAAATAGTGCAGAATCCTATTTGATTGGCGATCCAATCAGTGAGAGCAAATAACCGATTGATACAAGATTGAAACTAAATGTTATGAACGAGTAGAGATTGATCAAGATTGATCTATGAAGTTGGACAGGCTTCCTTGGACGTTCTAGACGGCTAGGTTCATAAGAGTATCAAGTGTTTCTCTAAGTTTCTCAAGTCTCTGTTTTTCCACGAATTAGGTAGTATTTATAGATTATCAGTTTCCAATCGTACGACTGAACCATTAGCATGGTTCAGTCGTGCGACTGAATCATGCGATTGATCCATACGCACTACTGAAGGTTCAATCGTGTGACTGATCCAGTGTTCTTGTTCAGTTGTGCGACTGGTCCATTAGCATGATGTATTCATGCGTATGGTCCATTAGCATGGTCCATTCGCATGAAGACTCATACGACTAAGTTTAAACACATATCTCAATCATTATTGACTATGAACTATGCACAACAACCTCAAACCTATATAGTAAGTTCATTATACTTTAACACACAATAATACTATGAAATATTAAACACTATAAACATCAACCACATGTTATATTTCATTTAACCCTTTCATTACATATATGTAAGCCATGACAGACTTTTACATTAAGCACATAAACTAGAGACATATGTATCAACAAACTCCCCTTTGGACCTAGTTTACTCTATTGTCTGACATTCTAAATAAGCTCTTCAATCTTGTACTTCTCCTCGCTTCTAACTCCTGCGTGTATTTCAAACGCAAAGCAGAGTCGTATGACATTTTGGAATTGGAGGGCTTGTACAATATCTTGCGTGTCGTAAAATAGTGACCACTTGTATAGAGTGTAGACATCTTCAGCCGACAAGTTGGTAAGCCACATTGGGTCAATTACCCTGATAGTTTCCATTTTTCCCTCTTTGTACAGAACTATGATCCCTGCACCTGTCCTCTAGTCATAATACCACGATTTCTCGTAAGGGAATCTTTGACATTAGGCGCGAGGGACTCCACTTCAGCATTACTTTTGGCTTCCCAGATATAGGATCCACTTCAGACCTACGGATGTACCTCTTCGGTTGTTGAGGTCTAAATTTTACCCATCTGGTGTCGTATTCCTTCTTTAGTGTAGCTTCAAACCAACCTGACAACTTTCTAGGATCAGCATACAGCAGATTTAGGCATGCCAGTCGGTTGAGCTCAAAACCAGGGAGAGTCTTCAGATTATATGGATATCTAAAGTACTCAATCCCCCTCACTCTCTTTATGTCATATACGTTTAAGTCCTCAAAATAGGCCCACGCAATAATTTTTCCTGACACCTTCTTATATTTCTTGACTTTGTAGAGTTTGGTGTAGGCATTTTGCTTTGGAGTCGTGCGCTGGGCTCTTATTTTAGCAAAACAAGCTACCCATTCAGCCTTCATGATATCAACATTAGCATCCGATGCTTGGGCTTGGCTTTTAACCTTATCTTTTTCTTTCTCCATTTTATCTAGTTTTTCAAATGTAGCATTGCCGAGAATGTCACCCAAATTAGGATTACATTTCTCTCTTGGTCAGTGTACTCTGGGTAGTGGTCAGACGTGACATCCTCTATCTCTATTTCATCAACATCGTTTAGCTCATCATCACTTATAACATCGACCTTTGGAGCGTCTTTGACGAGCTCATCAAGATTCAGTCTGAACATCTCAGCAAGTTGCTCGTTGGTCAAATTATGTATAATTTATCCTTCTTCGGGATGTAGCTCACTGACCTTCTCACATTCCTTGCAAATCAAGAATCAAGGTGAATTGAGACTTGATTTGATGAAGGGGAGCAATATCGTATTCATCTTGTTGTGAAGTTTTATCTGCTTGATTTAAACATTTAACACATCAATCATTAGTAGTTAATCAAGACATTTAAACATAGATAATCATGAAATTTCATTACTGTAATATAAGAATCAAGTACAAAAAATTTTAAATACAAAACATCTAATCTTTAGTTTTATCTTTACCGGTCAATTTTTCAAGTGGAGGAGCTGAAGACGAGGCTTTTCGATCTTGAATTCTCTTAGAACGCCTCTCTTGAGCCTGAGTAGAAGCTGATGCAGCAGCATCACCTTCTTCATCATCATCGTCCGCTTTCTCCTTTCCACTTTGTGCTTCATCATCACCCTCATCTTCTTCACCCGAATCATCATCATCATCATCATCTCCTTCCCTGATCTTTAAAGGCTCATCTTTAGATCCTTTAAGCCTTAGCATAATCTTCTTCTTCTTTCTCTCTAGCTCCTCTATCCTATAAACAGAATATGCATTCTATTCCTGAAGCTATGTAATATGTTGAGCTTGAGCAGCATTGAGCTCCATAAGCTGGTTGAGCTGTGCAGCTCTTTGCTCATCGGCGGCAAGCAGCTTTAGCACCATCCGGTTAAGGTTGGCTTGCTGCTCCTCTACCCTAATAGAGGGTAGAGTGGATCCATGGCTTATTGGGACTTGAGCAGATGTCCCAACTTGTTGGGTGGTAGTAGTCCTGGTGGATGTGGTGAATATGGGTGGTGGAATAGGACTGGATGGAGAAGGGGTGGCTGTGGTAGTGGTGGTAGGAGGTGTGATAGAGGTGGTGGATGTGGTGGTCATCAGGGTAATCCTCCTCCTCTTGCTCTTCATGCCATGTGGTTGAGCCATTCGCTTCTTCCTCGAGCCCCTAGAACAGGATGCACCCCCTGGGCTGATGGGCTGTATGATGGATCAGTAATATCAAAAGTAGCACCCCTGGACTCACCCTAGTATCCACTAACTGCAGCAATCCCTCTATCAGTGGCAACAACCTACTACCCACTGTCCTTACCAGCGGCTCCTCATCTGACTCTTCCTCCTCATCTGGCAGGAAGTCTTGATGGAACGCAGCTCTCTCCGTTCCACCCGAGTGGATGGTGGAGATGATATATCAGTGGAAGTGGCCCTCGACGGATTGGGGCTAGTATCTCCACCATCTTCACTGTCATCGTCATCGTCATCGTCAATGGGTAAAACTATGGGCTCAGTGTCTGCATCGCTATCATCGTGGCGCCACTTCTTACGAGCGGGCGCCACGTAGTCTTCCCGGGCCAGATGCCCAAACAATCTCCTCACCAGGGGCTTCACTTGCTTGCCCCGGTACACCTTCATCCTACCAAGCATCGTATCATCCATAACCTCAAGAGTGACAACATCATCTCTCTCCTTTGGCAGCAAAGGAAGCTTTTGATCTATGATCATATGCAGAAAACGTGGATACATATAAAAGCCTTCCTTGCCCTTGGCCTTAATATTCTCTACCATGTACGTGAAGATCATCCGAGAGAAACTGAATAGATGATTCAGTACCAGAGCTACGTAAGCATTCTGGATTTGATCAGACATCTCATCAAAGCCTTCTTTCCTTTAGGCCAAGTACTTGAACTAGGGGCAAAGGTTGCTCTTGTTGAGCACCACAGCATTATATCCCCAGCGTACTTGATCCAAAGAAAATATCCCGAACCGTCAGGGGAAGCAGTCTGGTTGGGCAGTCACCATCCTCGCCCAACTCCAAAAACCTCCTTAGATCATCCTTGTTGATCTCAATCTCTTGACCAAAAATAGAACTTCAAATGCGATGAGGCTTAGAGGATCTGTCCATTACAACACTTTCCCAGAAAGCCTGTTGAATCGATCTATATGGTGTACATGGTGTAGAGATGGCCTTGAAGATCCTTGATCTCTACAAAAAGGCAATAATCCCCGTGAACTCAGAAGCGTTCTGGGATGTGACATCAAGATGAACACATATGTTGTACTTTGTGCTCATAGTCCATCTGCTAGCCATGTTTCTGTAACACAAGACACATATACATTAGAATTTATGTAAATGGATGACATTTGAATTTTAATGAACTTGAATCATTTTGTTCAGTCATGCGAATGGACAATGCGACTGAGTCTTAGTCGTGCGATTGGGCTTAGTCGTACGATTGAGCCTGCGACTGAGCTTAGTTGTTTGTTGTCCCATGCGGTTGAACAAGTCGTGCGACTGAACTCATATGCATGGTTCATTCGTGTGATTGATTCATACGCCCAACTCATTCGTGCGATTGAGTCAATCGCCCAGCTCAATCGTGCAATTGAAGTTCATCGGCGTGTCCATTCGCATAAGTCTTTGTTCAAAACTTTAAGATCAGTTCTTGGTCTATACTTGATGTTAACCGTTGTGTTCAGGCTCTTTACACTCGCAAAAATTCAAAATAATGCCTAATACTATTTCAATCAACGATTAAGTTCATTTTATTGGTTTATATTGAAGATCATGTCTAAGTTCTTGTTTTGGGCGATTTTGGACATTAGGCTAGGTTAAACGGGACACTGACGTCGATTTTGGTTGCACATTACCTGTAGATACAGTGAGTACACGTTAGAATCACAAACACGATGCTAAATCAATAAAATGAAATTTTGGCATAGAAACAGTGCTTTCGTGCGACTTGAGAGCGATTGAGGGTATGAACGATGATCATCTTAGACATGATCTTTTTAATTTGAAAAACTATTGATCACCTCAAACATGATCCTTTTAACTTAAACCTTATGTGATCACCTCAGACGTGATCCTTTTAAATTTAAGACCCGATTGGTCACCTCAGACATGACCACTTTTAGTGAGTGATTCACAAATTGAATCCAAATGTATAGTCCGACTTTTACCTAACAAATACCTAAAAATTAATAAAACACTTGAACTTTAAAAAAAAGATGTAATTTTGTATTTTTTTGATTAGAGATGGATTTAAACCTATTAGAGTCCCTCTAACCGATTTTACTTCTTGGACAGTACAACTTCAAGTCATTTTATCATTTCTGGTACGATTCATTATGGAATAATACTTGTTTCGACTGAGAGTCAATAGCAATTTTAGGAAATCATACTAGAGCTATAAGATGCACACAATGATTTTGACTTTCAAGAACTGCAGCTCACGATGATTGTCAGTATACTTGTCCTCTTAAATCCATACACAGATTCTTGACACACATTGGTGATGAGTTACGGTTTAATTATTTTAACGAGCATTTGTGGATCCCACACTTATATGGTAATCAACATTCCTCAGGAGATTTTTGAGCGGTCTACGGGTATATTTCAAGAAGAAACTATTCTAAGAGCTTTCAAAGAGATGCCAAGCCTCAGGTCAGTGCCATTACACAGTAGAGATGCGCAACCAACAATGAATTCTAGAATATTTAGGTTATGCTTATCCTCAGGACAGTGCCACCGCACAGCAGAGAGGCACACAACCTATCTTCTTGTTAGAGCATTTATTTTTCTTTTGCACATAATGCACCAACAACATAACTAATTATCTTGATTGCATTTAGCATTTTTCATGTGCTTTGCTCATTTTTATGGTCGTCCGCACACATTTGTGGTCCCTTATTGGAACTGCGTTGATTGTGTTAACCAAGGATAAGATGGGAACCCACTGCAAGTTGAACAAATTAGTTTGAATTTTAAACCACCAATGAGGTCTACTCATCTATTGTGTTTAATCTACCGACACATCATATAATGAACTAGCAACCTCTAGGTCTAATTTCTCTATGTTACCTCAGTAGCATACTAGTTTTACTATCATTTTTCTTTTTATTTTACTTAGAATTCTCATATTTAAACTTTGAATTTTGCATCTTAATCATCTAAAATCTTTTAAAGTCCCAAACAATCTGTTCCTTGTATACTATCATTTTTCATAAACGTTGAATCAGAATCACAGATTTGATTTCATTCCTTTTAGCTAAATTGTCCTCCTCCCTTGTTTTTTTAAGTAATTAAATCCTGCATGAATTTAATACTAGTTTAACCTATTCTCCCCCTAAAATTCTAAAACCAAAAATATTTTGTATTTTTGGATTCTAATAGACAGGAAAATAAAATAAAAAATTAACTATACAAGTCGGACTACGAACTTTCGTCTTCCGGAATCACTTCACATTTCTTTTGCATGCCATTGACCTCTAAGAGATATAAAAACCTCGGTTTATCAAATGCTTTTGTGTAAAGGTCGGGGCGTTGAAAATCCGTATTTAATTTAACCACATCGATTAAGTGCTTTTCAAAACAGTCACATATAAAGTGATATTTAATACCGATGTGTTTAGTTTTAGGATGTTTGATCGGATTTTTTGTTACTGCTATAGCAGCAGAATTATCAACAAAGATAGGAGTGTTAGAAAATTTCAAACCATAGTCGCGCATTTGCTGTTCAATCCAGATGATTTGTGAACAACAATTTGCAGCAGTAACATATTCAGCTTCACATGTTGATAGAGCAACAGAGGTCTGCTTCTTACACTGCCAGGTGACTAACCGTATAATAAAGAACTGACATCCTGCTGATGTTGACTTGTAATTCATTTTCCAACGGCCATAATCCGAGTCACTATACACTGTAAGCTCAAAGTCATCGTCATGAGGATACCACAGCCCGAGTGTTGGAGTACCCTTCAGATAACGAAAAATCCTTTTGACGCCTATGAGATGGTTGACTTTTGGTTTCACCTGATATCTGGAACAAAGACACGTCACGTACATGATATCAGGTCGTGAGGCTGTGAGGTAATTGAGAGATCCGATCATTCCTCTATACATAGTGGCATCAACCAAATCACCATTTTCGTCGGGTGCCATGTCATGATTTGTAGTAAGTGGACTTCCAGCTGCGGAAGCATACTCCATATCGAACCGATTGAGGATATCACCTACATACTTGGTCTGATGTAGGAATATTCCCATTGGTGTCTAATCCACCTGTAACCCGAGAAAAAACTCCATCTCCCCCATGGCACTCATCTCAAATTCTGCTTTCATTACAGATTCAAATTATTTACATAACTCTTTGTTTTTGGAACCGAAGATTATGTCATCAACATAAATCTATACTAGCAGTAAGTTGCCATATTTTTCTTTGATGAACAGTGTGCAGTCAATAACTCCTTTGCAAAAACCGTGTTTCACTAGATAAGTTGAGAGTTTCTCATACCATGTTCTCGGGACTTGATGGAGCCTGTAGAGAGCCTTATCAAGCTTGTAAACACTACCTCGATGATAAGGATCCTCAAATCCTTTGGGTTGACTGACATACACTGTCTCACGGATTTCACCATGAAGGAATGCACTCTTGACATCTAGTTGATAGACTTTGATCTTCATGTAGGATGCATAAGCTAGAAATATACGTATTGCTTTCATCCTTGCTACTGGTGCAAACACTTCATTGTAATCTATGCCTTTAACTTGTATAAATCCTTGAACTACAAGTAGGGCCTTATTCCTGATTATCACCCCTTGGTTATCTTTCTTGCATTTTCAGTACCCATTTAGTGCCAATCACCTTAGCCCTTTTTGGTTTGTCGACAAGGCTCCACACTCCTAATTTCTTGAACTGTAGGAGTTCTTCTTGCATTGCACTAATCCATGCATCATCGTTTAACGCTTTACTAACCTATTTTGGCTCAAATTGAGACACAAAACATCGATATGCTCCATCGTGAAGGTATCCCTTTTCCATTACCGAGGCATAATCAGCTATGTATAGCTGATTTCTAGTCTGTACTCCCGATCTAACATCCCCAATGACATGTCCAAGCAATGATAAACATTTAGCCGAGATCCGAGAGTTGTTGCGACAACCACCTCATGATCCAGATTGTTAAACTCAGGTTCATTATCTGTAGTTGTTGAAGTGTGAGGTTCCGAAATGTCAGAGGCATCAGGATTTGATGCTTGTGTACTTTCATTTGTAGGAACTTGTTCCTCCTAATCCACATGTTCAGTCTCCACTTCTTCATCATCAGAGGAGGAATCACTTTCATGAAGTACTCCCCCTAAAGGATTCACCTTGTGGAGTTGATGCTGTCGAGTCTGGTGGTTGTGTGTCTAGGACATCATACAACATTCTGGTTGTTAACTCATTATCCAGAAGGGAGATAGGTATGTTGAAGGACTTGAAGAATCCATCATAGTCGAAGAAGAATGAAGGTCCCTTTCCAGCAAGGGGGTGGTGTATCTCTGAACATCAACATTGCACCACACTTCTACCTGACCCGTTGAGTTGTTATAAACTCTCTTGTTTGGTATATTATAGCCGAGAAAGATCCCTTCTTCAGCCTTCTTCACTGAACTTCCAGACTGAGTTTTCTTCAGCAGCGTATATGGTGCACCAAATGGTTCGAGATACTCCAGGTTAGGTTTACATCGCTGGAGCAACTCATAACATGTTTTACCATGACATTTTACCACCAAGACCCGATTGAGGGTGTAGAATGCATTGTCCATTGCCTCGTTCCAAAATTGGATAGGTACTTTCGAGTCGGCTAGCATCGTTCTTGTTGTCTCTATCAAGTTCTGATTCTTTCGCTCAGCAACTCCATTCATTTTTGGTGTGTATGCAGATGTAAATTGATGTATGATCCCTTTTTCTTTACAAAATGCCTCCATCCACTGGTTCTTGAACTTTGTGCCGTTATCTGATCGAATCTGTCTAACTTTCAGCTTGTAGAGTGATTCAAAAGTAGTTACCAGCTATTTGAATGACTCAAATGTCTTTGATTTTGATTTCAAAAACATCACCCAAGAAAATCTTGAGTAATCATATGTAACGACATAGCTGTACAGATCACCAGCAATACTTTTAGTGCTAACGGGACCAAACAAATCCATGTGTAGAAGCTTGAGAGGCAGGTCAATGGAGTTAACTTTCTTTGCCTTGTGAGACTTCTTGGTCTGTTTGCCTTTCTTACATGCTACGCAAAAGTCTAGAAGCTAGAAGTTCTTGACAATCACTCCATTCACTAGATCATTATCAAGTGATTCATCTTCCATGGATTTATGTTCCCATTCTCCTATGCCAAGAGATTGAGTCCTTCTCGGTTGCCTTTGACAATAAGCATTGAACTTTCTGATCAGTTGTGGAGGCTTTGGATAGATCCAAGACATATAAATCGTTATATTTTGAAGCTGACATTAAGACTTTGTCCTCTGGGATAACGTAATCCTTTTTCAGCACGTAGCACTTCTTGTTGTCAAACACAACTTTGAAGCCCTTCTCATAGATTTGGGAGACTGAAAGCAAGTTATTCTGTAGTTGTTCAACGTAGTTGACCTTATGAAACTTAACTTTCTGGTTTCCCACTTTTTCTTGAGCAATGACATATCCTCCTTTATTCCCAGCAAATGATACATGTCCTCCTTTAATTTGTTTGACATTGAAAAGGAGAGACAAGTTCCCAGTCATGCGCCTAGACGCCCCACTATCAATAATCTATGTATTTATGATAGCATTGTAGCGAACACCCTACACATTCAAAGGAAATTATCAGTTTAGGTTTGGGACCCAAGCCTTAACTGGCTTGGGTGACCCAGAGGAATCACACATCATAAACTCGACCCATTGTCCACCTGAGGATGAGGGCATATGATTCTTCTTATTTTTCTCATTATTAGACAATTTACTTGACTTTTCTTTCCATAAGCCAGTTTTGTGTAAGGCCTATTTGTGATAAACAGACAACTGGCTTATAGTTTGAACTTGAGGTTCATTAGTTCTCTTAGGAGGAGTAACAGAACTCCTTTTAGACGAACTTTGTTTTGTATCATACAGTTCAATTTTCTTTCTTGGAGTCTGATAATAAGGACAATTAGAAGAAATATGTCATTTTTTCTACAACTGAAGCAGATCTCCCTTCTACATGTTGAGGAAACTATTTATGTGGGGTTGAGTGTGATACAGGTGCAACACAAGTCTGATTAGGTTTAGTCACTTCTCATTTAGATGTATCACCTTTATTAACAAAATTAATTGTTTTGACGTTTTGAACATCTTTAACATGCCCTTTGGTTGGACTTTGATGAGTAACATGTGTGTGGTTAACTAGTTTAGTCAGTTTGGAATCTGAAATACACATTGGTGAACCTGACCTTATATTAACCCTTTTTAATGCATCATTTCAATTCTCAACTGGCATCTTGCCTTTTGATTTCAAAGTAGTTTCCTTTATTTAGTGACAGATTTCACCGGTTTACCCATGGAATCAGGTTCACTAACCAAAGGAGTGGACACCACATGATCCTTTACTGGGTTGTTATTTACCGATCTACATTTTGTATTTAAAAGGGTCCCATGTGGTGGTGGAACTACTTTGTAACCCAACCCATCCCTATTATTTTTTTCTTTCACTAAGTGTTGAACTATGTGAGAAGAACTGGTCCAACTACGCAGTTTTTGTTTTAATGAATTAACTTTGACTTCTAAAACTGCTTTTTCTTTCTTTGTTTCTTCTAAAGAATTTAAATAGAACTTTATATTATTTTCTTGATTGAAAGCAACAACCTCGGTTTCCCTTAGTTGTTTACTCAAAAGATCTATCTTTTCTTTGTAACTACACTTATTTTGTTTTAATATACAATTAGCTTCAGTGCATAGTTATAAATCATTTACTAAGTTATTATTGTGGTCTAATAACCTAGCAAACTTCAAATCAATGATTTATTTAAATTTATTACATTCATTACAAGCATGTTTTTCAAACAATTGGTCATTAGTATTTACTTATAAGGAATCAGTTGAATCAGCCATCAATGTAGAGTTAGACTCTTCAGTTGCTGGAGATTCTGAACTTGTTACTCTGAGCTGTTCCTCAGCCAAGTGATGTACTACGTTCATAGCTTCTTTAGTATCTAACATTACTTGCTCAACTGTGATCTCACCTTCACTTACAAAACCATAATCCAGTCCCTCAACACAGGCAATGTTTGATTCACCCGGAGACACAAAGCAGAAGGTCCAGTCTTGCCCTTCAAAATCTTGAGTAGTCAAGGCCTTTGTCTCATTGCTTGAAGAGGTAGCTCCACTCATGGGTTTGTTTAGACGGTTGAAGGTGGAAAATGGATTACCATTTCCAGTCTTCTTGGGCTTTACGCATTCCTGTTTAAAATGCCCCTTTTCACCACAATTAAAGCAAGTGAGTTTGGTTTTGTCAAAGCCAAACGTGGTCCTTTGTGGCTACCAAATTCTGCCCAGTCTTTTTAATGAACTTTTTGGCTTGTCTAACAGCACTTGCAAGAGACCATATGATATCCATTCTCTCCAGCTCGTTCTCGTCAACTTGCTCGTAGCCTTCATCTGCAAGATGACAATTACCAATCTTCCTGTCAACTAAACCATCATAGGATTGGACAACAACTACAAGAAGATCCATGTGCTCCTTCACAACCTCCATTGTCACATTACTGAGATTCTCAGTCTTCAACTTCATAGTGTTGGCTTTAGGCACTATGTATTGAGTCGATGATAACCCAGACATTTCTTGTCCTGAAGTAGTGGATTGAGTAGGAGCTGCGGAACTAGACACAAAAGCAGTTTGCAGTGGTGCTCCTGAACTGGTTGGAGTGGGGAATGACTTATAAAGTGAAGGATTCTGATCGTAGGATCCTTTCGGTGACCTGGACTTCATTCTCAGTTCATCTTCTCTTAATTTCAGGATGAAGCCATTTATGTCTAACTTTGCAAGAATATCATTCTGTCTAAGATTAGACACAAACGAATCTCATTTCTCTGGCAAACCGTCTGCAAAACTAGACACTTTATCTTCCATTAACATTGTTACACCATGAGTGTGCAGCTCACTCATCAGATGGTAGAACCTGTCAATGATGTCATCCAAGCCCTCCTTCCTTATCGATGAGAAGTTATCAAACTCCTTCTTGAAAGCCTTAGCCTTCAGAGCCTTTAACATTGCATTCTCGTCATATCTCTTTTCCAATGCTTCCCACAGCTTTTTCGCCTATTTGTTCTCAAAGAACTGATGAAAGATGTCTTTCGGTATCGACTGAGTCAACCCGGGCATACACTTTCTTTTTTGCATTGTACTTAACCTTCTGACTGTCATTCATTCCTCACAGAGTCAACTTAACTCCATCAGCACCGACTAGCATCGTGTAACTTGTCTCAATGGATGCCCAAAGATTGGGATCAACACCATTTTGATAGATCTCGAACCTCTACTTCCATCGTGGATAATCATCTAACGTTATAAGCTTTGGTGGTTTATTATGATTCCCAATTTGATTTTCCAGAAGCAGAAGGTTCTAGATGCGAGAGTCCCTTCCGGTCGTAAAGGCAGTGAATTGATCTTCCATTTCTATTAACTTTGAATTTTAGAACAACTGGTTCACTTGTGCGATTGGACAAATGCGGATGAGTCAATCGTACGATTGGAAAAATGAGGATGAGCCAATCGTGCGATTTGACAAATGCGGATGAGTCAAAACGGATGGCTCAATCGTGCGATTGGACGATACGGATGACCAATGCGAATGACTTAGTCGTGCGATTGGCGAATGTGGATGGCCAATGCAGATGACTCAGTCGTGCGATTGGACAATGCGGATGGCCAATGCGAATGACTCAGTCGTCGAACGAACAAATGCGGATGACTAATGCGGATGGCTCGGTCGTACAATTGGACAATGTGGATGACTCAATAGTACGAATGAGCTATTCGTGCGACTGAAGGCTACTGTGTTTGAAAATTTTCAAATTTTAACACTTTGACACGAATTACGATTTACCCAGAAACCCTAATCTGTCGTATGACGAAAAACCTCAACTTTAATGTTTGTAAACGTCGGAAAACACATGTGGACCCAAAAAGATGACTCTTTTGAGTTACAATGTGAGGTTTGACACAATTCTAATTGAATCAAATGCAAAATCAAGAGCCAAAGCTCTGATACCATTTGTCAAGACCGTGTACGTATGGAATACTAACAGATTCTGCATTTAAACCGAATCAAATAGTGCGGAATCCAATTTGATTGGCAATCCAATCAGTGACAGCAATTACCCCATTAATATAAGATTAAAACTAAACGTTATGAACGAGTAGAGATCAATCAGGATTGATCTACGAAGTTGGATAGGCTTCCTTGGACGTTCTAGACGGCTAGGGTTCGTAAGAGTGTCAAGTGTTTCTCTAAGTTTCTCAAGTCTTTGTTTTTCCATGAATTAGGTGGTATTTATAGGTTATGGGTTTCCAATCGTATGACTGAACCATTAGCATGGTTCATTTGGGTGACTAAATCATGCAATTGATCCATATGCACGAGTGAAGGTTCAATCGTGCGACTGAGTCAATCTTATGTCTCAATCGTGCGACTAATCCAGTCTTTTGGTTCAGTCATGCGACTGGTCCATTAGCATGATGTATTCATGCGTATGGTCCATTTGCATGAAGACTCATATGACTAAGTTTGAACACATTTCTCAATCATTATCGATTAAGAACTATGCACAACAATCTCAAACCTATATAGTAAGTTCATTATACTTTAACAAACAATAATACTATGAAATATTAAACATTATAAACATCAAACACATGTTATATTTCATTTAACCCTTTCATTAAATATATGTAATCCATGACAGACTTTTACATTAAGCACATAAACTAGGGACATATGTATCAACAATAAGAAAGATTCATCAATATTGGCTTTAGACAGAAAGCATGAAACTTCTCCAGAGGGAGATGTTTTTTGCAAGTCAATCTTGTACATGTTCCCTTTCCTTGGGGCTCTAAGCAGGATATGCTCATGAGGAATGACCACCCCGGGCTTGAGAACAATGCACTCATGCTCAATAAAAAGCATGTTATGACTCTAATCACAAAACTGAGATACATTCAGAATATTGTGCCCAAGCTCCTTGACAAAATTTACCTTTTCAATGATGAGCTTACTATTTGTGACCTTGCCCCTTCCAGAAATGTAACCACCCTCATCTCCTCCAAAAGCAACTGGCCCTCCATCAATCCTTTCAAAGTTCTAGAGTAGTGACTTATTGCCTGTCATGTGCCTGGAACAGCCACTATTAATGATCCAGATATTTTTGTTTGTCTTAAGCTGTTCTTACACAATGAAAATGATTAGTTACATTTGGAAACCCAAGCTTTATTGGTCTTGGGCTCATTAAAAGAAGTAGAAGGTAATGCAATAGTAATAGATTCTATAGTTGTGTTGTGAGAATCTTGTGTTGTTGTTGATGAAGAACATTTAGTCACTTGGTCTTTCTTTGACTTCCACACCACCTTTGGAAGTTTGGACTTGACCTTCAATACTTCGGAAGGTTTTGAGACTTTGGAAGTTTTGATGACTGGACCTTCGGAATAGTCTGCAAACACTATAGCAGACTTCAGTGCTTCGTAAGTATTTCTTTCTTCTGAGACCAAATTTTCTTCTGACGGCAATTCTCCACTTGCCTACTTTGTTTTGGAGCTTTCAAAGGAAACAGATTTTCCTTCCGAAGCTGAAATTTTCTTAGAGCTCTTGGAAATCCTTTTCTTGGTCATATGGAGAGTACCTTTTGGATTGTATGGACAATCCCTAGCAAGATGAGAGATACTTTCACACATAACACATTCTATTTTCTTCTTCCCAAGAGCCTTCTTCTGAGAACAAGACTGATCTTGATCACATCCCTTCTCCACCTTCATCTTTGCAGATGCTGAGACAGTCCTTTTGGGCTAAGAACTATTCTTGGAGTTGGATGGTCCAGGATGTGTAGCAGTGGTACACAACAAATCAGTCTTCTTCTTGGTGTTAAGATGATTTGAACATGAACCAAAACTCTTAGTAGAAGAATTTAGGTTGATGTCTTCAGTCTTCACCACTTCAAATCCTATAGAGATAAAAACTTGTTTCTACCTAGAATCAAAAGTGGCCTTGATCTCTTGAGCCTTCCTAGATTTTCTTTTGCTCTTTTTGATCAAGTTCTTTCTCATAGACTTGGTCATCATAGTCTTCTTTTTCTCCTTAGAAGGATAGTGACCATTCTTAGAATCCTCTTCTTCACTCTTCTCAGAGAGATTCTTCACTATCACTTCTTCATCCTCTTCACTCAAAAGGTCTATGAGAGGAAGCTCATCATCACAAGTTTAATATCTAGGTGATCTTACAGACAAGATTATGTACGGAGGAGCTATCTTATTAGATCCCAGTCCCCGCATGTTTTGATAATAAACCTTGTTGTGCTGGGATAAGGATATCATGTTCTTGAAGGCCTCTTCTTCAAGAATACACTTTTCTACCCTGGCTTTGCTGATCACAAGCTCAGCTTGGCACTCAGTCAACTTAGTTATTAGATCCTTGATCTGAGTCCTATAGTTTGTATGCTCATGTTTTAGAACTGAAATAGTTTTCTCTAAGTCCTCTATCTTTAGTTTATAATCACTTTCAGATTTTCTAAAATCAGCTTTTAAGATGTTTAAGGACTCTATATCAGATCTCATTTCTATGTTTTAAGACCTGTATCTATTAACTTTAGCAACGCATTCAGGGTTATAGAGATGTTCAAATACCTTGGCTTCATCATGATCTGCCATTAGTGCTTAGTTTGGAGAAGCATCTTCCACCAGAAAGCTCCAGCCAAAGCCTCTTTCTTCAATAGCAACTGCAGCTTGCTGCTTTGGCTTCTCATTCTAGGTAGCTTTGTCAGTGTAGTTTGGTCTAGATTGTGCTTGGCCACCATTTGTTCTTGGTGCCTTACACTCCCTGGCAAAGGGCCCATCAAGTTACAGTTGTAACACTTGACTTTGCTTTTATCTGGTCCAAACTTTTGATTGGCTGCAAGTGTAAGCTTCTTTAGGCTTTGTCTTTGAAGCTTCGGAAGACTTCATCTTTGGCTTCGGAAGATGTTGGTCTTGGCTTCGGAGGATTTCACACTTAGAATAATTTTAATGCTGGTGTGAAACTTTCGAAGCATTCTACTTCAGTACCCTTGTGCATGCATGCAGGAGAGACTTTGGATGTTTGGGTTGTATCAGCCTTTACATTTAATCCTTACACCTCTTGTGTGAACCACTATTTTGTCTGAAGATTCTTCTATCAAAGGAGTTTCATGTGTACTTTCAAGCATTGCGTCCATACATGATTTGTTAAGTACTTCAGCAGCTTTTGAAAGCACTTTCAGCAATAGTGCTTCTTTTTAATCAGATGACTAAGGAAAGACTTCAAGTCCTAGCACTAGATCTATCTTAGATGATTACTCATTAATTCTCTTTCTTTTTAGAGAGCGTAGTGAATAAGTGTTAGATCTTTTTAGCTAATTTCTTCTTCCAAAGTTAAACCTTTTGTTCATCCTCTTCATCACTCTTCTAGCTTTCATCTTATTTTTCTTTGAGCTATCATAGCCATATCTATTAAGAAGCTCATTCAAGTTGGCCTTTGTTTCTGACAGACACTCATATTGATCAATCCATTTAGAGGAGAAAGAGATTGGATGTGCAATATGTATAACTTGGATCATCTTCCCCTTTTTTAGTAGTATCATATAAGATTCTAAATGACACTAGGTGTGAAGAGGAAGGCACATCCAAAGGGTCTTGTGATGCTGAGAGTTGAAGGCTAATAATGATTGATTGTTAAAGGTCAATGGACTCTTCAAGTTGCTCCACTTTATGTTCAAGATCCATTGCAGTTATAGTAGTTTGCTAAAGAGTTATGAGTTGTTATTCAAGGGATGTTACTCTCACCGCTTGCTGTTGGAGAGTTTTGAATTGAGCTTCTACCTCAAACACTATGTCTACCAAAGATTTCAGCAGATAGTTCTCAAATTCGAGAATTGTGGCTCTTTCTGCATAACCTTGAAGCTATGCATTCTCAGCTTGTAAAGCATTGAGCTATTAAACAAGCTCAAGCTTATGGCTATTAAGACCGTTTAGGTATGGGGTACTAACTGATTTACGTTTATACCAAACCAAATAGTGCGGAATCCTATTTGATTAGCGATCCAATCAGTGAGAACGCAAGTATAATCGATCTAAGAATGAATCAAAATGTTAAGAACGATTGTAAGATGATTAAATGCGATCTATGAACTTCGAATAGGTTTTCTTGGGTCTTTGGACGGCTAGGGTATGTTTTTTGGCGTAGGGATTCGAATTGTTACATTTTTCCATGAATTAAGTGATATTTATAGGTTAGGATTTTCCATTCGTGCAACTGAACCATTTGCATGGTTCAGTAATGCGACTAAAGCATGCGGTTCATCCATTCGCATGATTGAATATCCAGTCGTGCGACTAAGTCAATCTCATGTCACAATCGTGCGACTGATCCAGTCTCCTGGTTCAGTCATGCGACTGGTTCATTAGCATGAAGTATTCATACGTATGGTCCATTAGCATGGTCCATTCACATGAGAACTTCACATAATTAAGTTTAAGCATGTTTCTCAATCATTATTGACTAAGAACTATGTAAACAACCACAAACCTATATAGTTAATTCAATATGTGTTATCACACATAAACAATGAAATATTAAACATTATAAGCATCACCAACACATTACATTTCATTCATACCCATTATGTTACATATAAGTAAGACATGAAAGACATTTTACATTTGAGCTCCTAAACTAGGTACACATGTATCTACAAACTCCCCCTTGGACCTAGTTTATATCATTGTCTAACATTCTTCATCAGCTCTTCAAACTTCTTGTACTTCTCCTCTCTTGTAGCTCCAGCATGTATGTCAAATGCAAAACAGAGCCTTATAATAGTTTGAAACTAGAGGGCTTGTACAATGTCTTGCGAATCATTAAACAGTTGCCACTTGTACAATGTGTATACATCATCAGCAGACAATTTAGTTAGCCATATTGGGTCAAATACCCGAATAGTATCCATTTGGCCCTCTTTTTGCCCCTCTTTTTGCTGGACTATAACAGCTTCACCTGTTCTCCAATCGTAGTACCACCACTTAAAGTGTGGAGTGAAGTCCTTTGGCTTTTCCCTTAGAGGATTCTTGACATTATGCGCGGAGGACTCCACTTCAGCATTATCTTTGGCTTTCCAGTAATGGAATCAACTTCAAACTGTCTGATGTACCTCGTCGGTGTTGAGGTTTGAAGTTGACCCACCCGGTGTGGTACTTGTTTCTCAATGGAGCCTCAAACCAGCCTGACATTTTCTTTGAGTTAGCATATAGCAACTTCAGTTTGGCCAGCTAGTTGAGCTCAAAACCAGGGAGAGTCTTCAGATCATGTGGATATCTGAAGTACTCTATTCCCTTCTCCCTTTTGACAGCATAGACATTTAGATCCTTAAAATATTCCCATGCTATAATCTTTGTGACACCTTTAGATGCTTCTTCACTTTGTAGAGCTTGGTGTAGGCACTCGGCTTTGGAGCAGTGCGTTGGGCTCAGATCTCTGCAAAACAAGCCGCCCATTCGGCCTTTTTGATGCTGACATTGGCGTCTGAGGCTTGGGCTTGATCCTTATTCTTCTCGGACTCTTGTTCCATCTGATCTAGTTTTTCAAACGTATCATTGACGAGAGTGTCACCTAGATTAGGGACTACATTTCCCTCTCTGTCAGCATACTTTGGATAATGCTGGGCTGTGACCTCTTCAATCTCTATTTCGTCCACATCATTAAGCTCGTCATCACTAGCCACATCAATAGTAGGGGCATCTTTGACAATTTCATCCGGATTTAGCCGGAACATCTCCGCAAGTTGCTCATCAGTAAGGGCATCAATTATTTCTCCTTCTTCAGGAGTATAACTCACAGACCTCCTGAAAATCTCTTCCAAATCAAGTATCATAGTGAATTGAGACTTGATTTGCTATAGGGGAGCAACGTCATACTCGTCTTGCTGAGATGGTTGATCTGCTTGATTTAAACATTTAACACAACAATCATTTGTCAATAATCAAAACAGTTAAATAGCAAATATATATAAACATTAAGTACAAAATTTTAATACATGATTCAATTACACAGGATTTAAATTTACAGAAACATGTAAACATACTTTTATCCTGAATCATATGCTCTTCTGCAGGCGGGGCTGAGGACGAGGCTCCCTGATTCTATGCCTTCTTGGAGCGTCTTTCTTTGGCGTGTGTGGCATCTGAGGCACCTGTATCATCTCCTTCCCCATCATCACCTCCCTCTTCCTCTCCTGCTCCATCATCACCTCCTTCTTCTGTCTCATCCTTATCATCATCCTCATCCTCCCCATCCTCATCATCATCATCATCATCATCTCCCTCTCTGATCTTGAGAAGCTCATCTTTAGTGCCTTTGAGCCTGAGCATGATGGTCTTGTTTGCAGTCTCCAACTCCCCAATCCTTTTAGTTGATTGGTCATTTTGCTCCTTGAGTTGGGCGATCTGCTGAGCTTGCTGAGATATCTGCTGAGCTTGGGTAGCATTAAGCTCCGCAACCTGACGTAGTTGTGTAGCTCTCTCTTCATCAGCCGCCAACAGCTTCAGCACCGTTCGGTTGTGTGCTGACAGCTGTTCCTCTACCCTAATCGAGGGCAGAGATGATCCTGAAGTGAATAATGGTGGGGTGATGGTCCGACTTGGTGGCTGGTGGTGGTAGTGGTGGTAATGGTGAATATGGGTGGTGGTATATGAGTGGGTGGAGTGGTAGTAGTGGTGGTGGGTGAGATAGTGGTAGGTTGAGGTGTGGTAGAAATGGTGGGTGGTGTGGTAGAAATGGTGGTTGTATGGTAGTAGTGGTGGTGGGTGAGGTAGTGGTGGTGGTAGTTGTGGTGGGATTGGGGGAAGAGGTAGTGATCAACGTGTATCTCCGTCTTTTGGGCTTCATCCCGTGGGGCTGAGCCATCCTCTTTTTTCTCGAACCCATCGAGGAGGATGCTCCCCCTGGGATGTTGGGCTGAGCTGGGGTGTAGGTAGGATCAGTCATAGTCACCCCAGACTCTCCCATGCATCCACCAACCGCCTGAATCCCTCGTTCGGTGACAACCACCTTGCTGCCCACCGTACGAGTCAACGGCTCCTCATCCTCCTCCTCTTCCTCACCAGGACAAAAATCCTAATGGAATCCATTATCCATGAGTGGGTGGTGGAGGTGTAATATCTATAGTGGTAGCCCTAGATGGAGTGGGGCCAGTGTCTCCACCATCACCACTGTCATCATCATCAGAAGCATCAGCAAGGAGCACAATCTGCTCAGTGTCAGAGTCGCTATCATCATGGTGCCACATCCTTCGTGACGGCACCACGTAGTCTTCACGAGCCAGACGCCAAAACAGCCGCCTTATAGGGGGTTTCACCTGCTTCCCCCTGTACACCTTCATCCTGCCCAAGGTGGTATCGTCCATCACCTCGAGCACCACGACATCCTCCTTCTCCTTTGGTAGTGAAGGGAGCTTTTGGTCAATAATCATCTGCATAAAGCGAGGGTACATGCAAAAGCCCTCCTTGCCATTCGCCTCGATGTTCTCCACCAGGTAGGTGAAGATCATCTGGGAGAAGCTGAACGGATGGTTCAGCACCAACGCCACATAGACGTTATGAATCTGGTCCGACAGCTCATCGAAGCCTCCCTTCCTTGAGGCAATGCTCTTCAGTAGCACATGAGCCAAGTACTTAAATTGGGGGCACAAGTTGCTCTTGTTGAGCACACCTGCATTAATATCCCCCGAGTACTTGGCCCGCAGAAAACAGCCTCGTACAGTTAGTGGGTGTAGTTGTGTAGGACAGTCAGCATTGTCCCCAAACTCCAAAACTGTCTGGAGATCATCATTAATGATCTCTATCATCTGACCAAAAATGGAGCTCCTGATACAGTGGGGCTCCGAGGATCTGTCGACGACAGCGCTTTCCCAGAAAGCCTGCTGAACTGAACTGGACGGGGTGCACAGAGTTGATATAGCATGGAACATCCTCGATCTCTGTAAGAATGTAATAATGCCAGAGAAATCAGCTGCGTTCCGGGAGGTCAGATCCAGATGAGCACAGATATTATGCTTCGTGCTCATAGTCCAACAACTCGCCATCTGTTACACATTGAAGATAAATGTTAGAGTGTGTCACTGAGTAACAGTTTCATACATTAGAGACTTGAAATATTCTGTTCTATCGTGCGAATGAGTGTGCGACTGAAATCTAGTCATGCGAATTAGCTCATACGTACGACTGAGCATGCGACTGGGCTTAGTCGTATGCTATCCCATGCGTTTACACCAGTCGTGCGACTGAACTCATATGCATGGTTCAGTCATATGATTGAGCCATTCACCCATCTCAGTCGTGCGATTGACGTTCATCAGGGTGTCCATTCGCATGACAGACTGTTTGTTCAATTCAAATTCAAATTTTGAGCAAAACTTAATGATAGATGTTGTGGTTTGGCTCATTAGTCTCGCAAATGACTGACATAACACCTAATAACCTTTAATTGAACAATCAACTTAGTTTTATTGGTTTCTTAGGCAAACTAAGTCTCGGTAAAGTTTAGGGCTCAATTCTGTCAATCTAGGGCATGAATTGTTTGAACTTTTAGGTGAAAATCGTCGTGCATTACCTGGAAAAACACTAGCAATCGTTAGATCACAACAATCAGTAGTGTAGAATAGTCAAATGAAAATCGGGCAGCGCAACGGTACTTCATGCGAATTAGGTGCGATTTGGGGGTGATGAATGTCTGCGACCGACTCCCCCTTTATTTATATTAGGGTTTCCTTCAATCGTACGACTGAACCCAGTCGCATACTTGATTCGTGCGACTGAGGATCTGTTGTGCAACTGGCACAGTCGATCACCTTCCGTCGTGCGACTCTGTCATTCGGTCACCTCCATTCATGCAATTGGTTCATTCTTGTGATCCAATCATGTGAGTTTACTCATGCTGATGGTCCAATCACATGTCTGGGCCATGCATGTGGTTTACTCATGCAATTAGGCTCATACATATGGTCCAATCGTACGCCTGGTCCATACTCATTGTCTAGCTGTGAGAATGGGCTCATACGTATGGTCAATCGTACGGCTGGTCCATACTCATGGTCTAGTCGTGCGAATGGGCTCATACTTATGATTTTGACTTTATGACCATTTGACACTTAACCTTTTTAACTATTGATAATACATTTCGAGCATTCGATCATCACAAACATGACCATTTTCATTTAGAGAACTTTTCATCACCTCAGACGTGATCGTTATAACATTTGAAAACCCGTTTGGTCACCTCAGACGTGACCCTTTTTAGTGATTAAATCCCAGACATAATTCCAATGCATAGTCCAACATTTAACAACTAAACTGACAAAAAACATTAAACAAATGAAACAACTAGAACTAAATGACAAAACTAAAACAATTTTTTTGTAATTTTGTGTGAGGTGGAAATCCTAAGATAATTATCTAACAGATTTATTTCTCGAACAGACAGCTTCAAGTTATTTTGACCATAAGTGGAACGATTCATTATGGAATCATAAAAGTAAAACAAATCATTAGGGACATATTACCAAAACCTTTTGATGCTAGATTCTTATTTTCATCTAGAGTCATTAGCAAGTCTAGGAAATCATACTAGTGCCATAAGATGCACACAGCGATTTTGACTTTCAAGAGTTGCAGCCACGATGATTGTCAGTATACTTGTTCTCTTAAATCCATACATAGACTTTTGACATAGATTGGTGATGATTTAAGGTTAATTATTTCAACAAGCATTTGTGGATCCCATGCTTATATGGTAATCAACATTCCTCGGGATTTTTAAGCGGTCTACGGGTAGTATTCAAGAAGAAACTATTCTAGAGCTTTCAAAGAGTTGCAAAGCCTCAGGTCAGTGCCACCGCACAGCAGAGAGGCGCAAACAACAATGAATTCTAGAATATTTAGGTTATGCTTATTCTCGTGTCAGTGCCACCACATAGCAGAGAGGCACACAACCTATCTTCTTGTTCGAGCAATTTTATTATTTTTGCACAGATCGCACCAACAACATAGGTTATTAGCTTGATTGATTTTTGCCTTTTTCATGTGCCATGCTCATTTTATGGTCATCTGCACACATTTGTGGTGTTTATTTTGCTCGTCACCCCTTATTGGAACTTTGTTGATTGTGTTAACCAGGGATAAGATGATATTCCACAGCTTGTTGAACAGCTTAGTTTGAACTTGAAATCACCAACGAGGTTTACTTATCTATTGTGTTGAATCTACTGACACATCATCTAATGGTCTAGCAACCTTTAGGTCTACTTTCTCCGTGTTACCTTAGTAGTCGCTAGTTTTACTATCATTTTCCTGTTATTGTTGCTTAGACTTCTTAGACTTATACTTTGAATTTTGCATTTTAAACAATTTCTTCTTTTAAAGTCCCAAACTATTTGTTCATGTGTCCTATCATTTTCCATAGTCATTGAATCAGTATCACAGATACATCTCATTTCTCTTAGCTAGCGTGTCCTCCTCCCTCGTTTTTTTATTTACTGAAATTAAAACATGTAAATTTAGTACTAACTTAACCTATTCTTCCCCTAAAATTCTAAAACCAAAAATTTTTTGGAGTTTTTTAATTTTATAAGATAGGAAATTAAAAGAAAAAAATAAAGAAAATAAAAAACAAAGATGTCGAACTACTATCTTCTAAAATTACATCACTTTTCTTTTTAACGCCGTTGACCTCTAATAGATATAGAAAACGTGGTTTATCAAAGGCTTTTGTGTAGAGATCAACGCGTTGAAAATACGTATTTAATTTAACAACATCGATCAAATGCTTTTCAAAACAATCACGTATAAAGTGATTTTTAATTCCGATGTGTTTGGTTTTAGGATGTTGGACCGGATTTTTAGTTATGGCTATAGCAGCGGAGTTATCAACATAAATAGGAGTGTTAGAGAATTGCAAACCATAATCCCGCATTTGCTATTGAATCCAGATGATCTATGAACAACAACTTGCAGCAGTAACATATTCAGCTTCACACGTTGACAGAGCAATCGAGGTCTGCTTCTTACACTGCTAGGTGACTAGTCTTCTCCCAAAGAATTGACATCCCGCTGATGTTGACTTGAAATTCATTTTTAAACCGCCATAATCCGAGTCACTATACGCTGTAAGCTCGAAATCACAACCCGAGTGCTGGAGTAACGTTCAGATAACGCAATATCATTTTAACTTCGATGAGATGGTTGACCTTCGGTTTCGCCTGATATCTGGAGCATAGACACGTCGTGTACATGATATCCAGTCGTGAGGCGGTGAGGTACATGAGAGATCCGATCATTCCTCGGTACATGGTGGCATCAAACAGATCGCCACTTTCGCGGGGTGCCATATCGTGGTTTGTAGCAAGTGGAGTCCCAGCTGCCGAAGCATTCTCCATATCGAAACGACTTAGAATATCGCCTATATACTTGGTTTGATGTAGGAAAATTTCCTTAGGTGTCTGATCCACCTGTAGCCCGAGAAAGAACTTCATTTCTCCCATGGCACTCATCTCAAATTCTGCTTTCATTACTGCTTCAAATTCTTTACATAATTCTTTGTTTTTGGACCCGAAGATTATGTCATCAACATAGATCTGTACAAGCAGTTGGTCACCATCCTTTTCTTTGATAAACAATGTACAATCAATCACTCCTCTTCGAAACTCGTGTTTCACAAGATGAGTCGAGAGCTTCTCATACCATGCTCTGGGGCTTGATGAAGCCCATATAGAGCCTTGTTTAGCTTGTAAACTCTGTCCCAGTGATACGGATCCTCAAATCCTCCAGGTTGACTGACATACATTGTCGCTTGGATTTCACCATGAAGGAATGCACTCTTCACATCAAGCTGTTATATACTTTAATCTTCATATATGATGCATAGGCTAGGAAGATACGTATGGCTTCCATTCTTGCCACAGGTCAAACACTTAGTTGTAATCGATTCCCTCAACTTGTTAAAATCCTTGAACTACTAGTCGAGCCTTATTTCTGATAATGACCCCTTGGTCATCCTTCTTGCATTTCAAAACCCATTTAGTGCCAATGACCTTAGCACCTTTAGGTCTATCGACCAAAGTCCACACTCCTAACTTCTTGAATTGAAGAAGTTCTTCTTGCATGGCACTCACCCAAGCCTCATCATTTAAGGCGTCACTTACATATTTTGGCTCAAAACGAGACACAAAACATCGATAAGCACCATCGTGAAAGTAGCCTTTTTCCATGACTGAGGCATAATCAGCTGAATATAGCTGATTTCTTGTCTGTACTCCCGATTGTACATATCCTATGACATTGTCCAGAGGATGATAAATATTTAGACAAGATCCAGGAGTGGTGGGTACAACTACCTCATTATCCAGATTGTGAACCGCAGTTTCAATATCTGAGGCAGTGGGAGTATGGGGTTCCGAAGTGTCAGAGGCATCAACATCTGATCCATGCATACTTGTAGTAGTAGGAACATGTTCCTCCTGATCCACCTGAACATTTTCTACTTCTTCATCATCAAAAGAGGAGTCACTTACCTCCAGTGCTCTCCCTGAGTTACTAGAAGACTGGCCTTGTGAACCGGATGTTGTTGAGTCTAGGGGCGGTGTGTTTAAGACAGCATACATCATCTTTGTCGATAGCTCCACATCAGAAGGAGTGAGAGTAATGTTGAAGGACTTGAAGAATCCATCATTATCGAAAAAGAAGGCGAGTCCTTTTCCTGCAAGGGGGTGGTGAATCTATGAAAGTCGACGTTGCACCACACTTCTACTTGACCTATTGAGTAGTTGTACACCCTCTTATTCGGTATGTTGTATCCTAGAAAAATACCTTCTTCAGCCTTTTCACTGAACTTTCCTGTCTGATGTTTCTTCAGTAGTGTACATGGTGCACCAAACGGTTCAAGATACTCCAAATTAGGTTTACGTCGTTGGAGCAACTCGTAACACGTTTTACAATGTGTTTAACCACCAAGACTCGATTCAGAGTGTAACACGCATTTGCTACTGCCTCATTCCAGAATTGGATAGGCAGTTTTGAGACTGCTAGCATCGTCCGAGCTGTCTCTATCAAGCTTCTGTTCTTCCGTTCAGCAACTACGTTCATCTGTGGAGTGTAGGCAGAGGTGAACTGATGTACAATTCCTTTTTATTTGTAGAATGCCTCCATCCACTGATTCTTGAATTCTATGTCATTGTCTGAGCGAATCTGACGTACTTTTAACTTGTATAAAGATTCTAATATGGTCACAAGCTGTTTGAACGAATCAAATGTTTATAATTTGGATTTCAGAAACATTACGTAAGAGAATCTGGAATAGTCATCGGTGACTACATAACAATACAGATCTCCAGCTATGCTCTTGGTGCTCACAGGACCAAACAGATCCATATGTATAAGTTCAAGAGGCAATTCAATAGATTTGACGTTCTTTTGCCTTGTGAGACTTCTTGTTTTGTTTCCCTTTCTTACACGCCACACAGAAATCTAGAAGTTGAAAGTTTTTGACATTAACTTCATTGACCAAATCATTTTGAATGAGATGATTCATCTTCCTTGGATTTATGTGTCTCATTCTCCTATGTCAGGAGATAGATTCCTTCTCAGTTGCCTTTGACAAGAAGCATGGACTTGATGATCGATTGTGGAGACCTTTGACAGATCCAAGACGCATAAGTCGTTAGACCTTGAAGCTGACATTAATATTGGTCCTGAGGAATGATGTACTCTTTCTTCAACACGTAGCACTTCTTGTTATCAAAAAAAACCTTGAAACCTTTGTCACAAATCTGGGATACAGAAAGTAAGTTATTTTGTAGTTGTTGAACATAGTTGGTCTTGTCAAACTTAACTTTCTGATTTCCCACTTCTCCCTGTGCAGTGATGTAACCTCCTTTATTTCCAGCAAAAGAAACATGTCATCCTTTAATATGTTTGACATTTGAGAGGAGTCAACGTGCGTCTAAAGGCTGCTGTTTTTGCAAACACGAAGGTTTTGAACACTTTAACACAAAAACATGAATTTCTCACCAACCGTAATTGTTGTATGCCGAAAAAAGTTAATTTTTCAACCTGGAGACGTCGAAAACACTGTTTGACACAAAAAGGTTGAGTTTTTGAGTGAAAATCGTGATTTTTATATCAAAATCGATTAAATCACATGCAAATCAAGAGCCAAAGCTCTAATACCACTTGTTAAGACCGTTTAGGTACGGAGTACTAACTAATTTATATGTATACCAAACCAAATAGTGCAGAATCCTATTTCATTGGTAATCCAATCAGTGCGAACGCAAGTATAATCGATCTAAGAATGAATCAAAATGTTAAGAACGATTGTAAGATGATTAACTGCGATCTATAAACTTGGAACAGGTTTTCTTGGGTCTCTGGACGGCTAGGGTACGATTTTGTGCGTAGGGATTCAAATTGTTACGTTTTTCCACGAATTAAGTGGTATTTATAAGTTAGGATTTTCCATTCGTGCGACTGAAACATTTGCATGGTTCAGTCGTGCGACTGAAGCATGTGGTTGATCCATTCGCACGACTGAAGCATGCGGTTAATCCATTCGAACGACTGAATATCTAGTCGTGCGACTTAGTCAATCTCATGTCACAATCGTGCGACTAATCCAGTTTCCTGGTTCAGTCGTGCGACTGGTTCATTAGTATGAAGTATTCATGTGTATGGTCCATTAGCATGGTCCATTCGCATGAGAACTTCACATGATTAAGTTTAAGCATGTTTCTCAATCATTATTGACTAAGAACTATGTAAAAAGCCACAAACCTATATAGTTAATTTAATATGTGTTATCACACCATAAACAATGAAATATTAAACATTATAAGCATCAACAACACATTACATTTCATTCATACCCATTCTGTTACATATACGAAAGACATGAAAGACATTTTACATTTGAACTCCTAAACTAGGTACACATGTATCTACAATAGCCCTTCAATTCACCTATTTGTTGCGTACTTCCCACATCCACATATGTGGAATCCTTAGGAGATAGAAGTACTATGTAGAGCAAAATAAAAGATAATTAAACAATAAACAAAAGTGAAACCTAATGAAATGTTACATGGGCCTAACTACAAATGAAAGTCTTGTAAGAAACGGCAATAGAATCGAATGAAGCTCCATTTATGCTTTTCACTATTACCTCACGTATTTATGCTCATGACTGATAGAGGTATAGAATAACACAGATTCATAAAAAATGAAAAGATAATGAATGAAAATTCTAATGAACAAATGAAATGTGTGGAAACATTAAAAGAAGATAATGAACACAATATTGTAAATGATGAAAGCCACGTGAGAATGTAGGTATGGTTATTGTTTGATCAAGAACAAAAGTAAAACTTCATTTTATTATATAAAACTAGAAATCGCTAAATAATATTGATATTTATATTCATATTAATTGACAAGTAAAATAAGAATGAGGCCTTACATTGTTTTAACTTGTTAGGTGAAAATACAACCATGAGTTTTTAGATGGGTAACCTTTTAAGGGGCAAGACAGACAATATTCTAGCATAGTTTGTTTTCCATGGTACATATGGTACTAGAGCCATGGGTCAAAGCGATGTGTCAACAAAGATGTTAGACTCTTTAAGTGACATGGAGATGTAAGTCCTATAATTTTGAAAGGATAACAAAACCTTTCTAATACGAGGTGGAAACCTTTTTTGGTAGTATGCATTTTATCTGGAAGAACAATTTGTCAGTGAAAATAAAATCATAAGTTAACGAATGGACAGCCCGTTAAGAGCAAACAGACAATATGTAGACATGGTTTAGTTGCAATATTACATATTCACCATACGGACAACCAAGTAGGACTTGCTTTAGAGATTCACAGCTCGTTTTCTAAATTGATGTGAGTATATTTTCTATATTATATGATATGATTATATGATAGAAAAAATATTACTATTAATTTGTATTTTAAGTTAACATTGTTTAAACCCATATGATTTTTTAATATATTTTTAGTAGTTATGAGTAAAATAGAAAGAAAATATAGTGATTAAAACATATAAAATATTATGTAATTGAAGAATATAAAAAATATAATTTTTAATGTAATTATATGAATAGTAATAATAATAATATATTACTTATTATTGTTTTGTTACTTCATCTATTTGAAAATAAAATATCGACACCTGTTTTGGAGGACACACTGTTTTCTCGAATTTTTTATATATTTTAGAACGCAATGATAATTTCATTGAAAGTTATATACGCTACTATTAAGAAAATAACTTTTCAGTGAATCCATTTCACGAAATTAGAGGGATCAGTTAGTGACTGGAATAATATAAACATGACATTATCTGACTTTTAATGAAGTGGGTGGGATCCATCCGATTGGGGAATCCATTACTAAAGCTGTACACAAAACTTGGTGGAAGATCCAAAATCATTAATAAAAAGAATCCGATAAAATTTCACAATGCATTTGTTTTAATATAATATTAATCTATATCGCTATGGTATATAAAGCATAAACTTGAGATACAAATATAATTTGATAAAGAAAATTAAGACATCAAGTGTTTATGTGATTATTATTGTTATTTTATTTTTCATTCAATAAACTTTTTTGTAAGTAATACATTAACTAGTTTATATTATTAATAACTAGTATTATCTTGAGTCATTTACAAAATCGTCAAAAGTTTACATATAATTTACCGAAAGTGGGGAATGTTGGCATAATGTTTACGTATAAAATGCTAACGCAAGCGCCGACGTCAGCTTGTATCAAAGATTTGTATAATATAAAGCATTAAAACAAAAAGTAGGAATGAAACTTCGCACGTTGCCGCATGGATCTTTTTGTAGTTCCACGAAAATCATATCAACATGTTTTTTATGTCGAACTATCATAACGATACTAAAAATAAGAGTACATCGATGGAATATATCAACCAACGATTATACGAAAAAAATGGTTTGGTTAGATATATACATAACTTACGTGATAGACAAACCAATGGTTGTAAAAACCAAATGTATCATCTATTAAAAAGTAAATATTAGTTTATTTAAATTTGTAATTTAATTCCATAAAAGGCTTTTAGAGAATGTATTTAAACAGACACATTAAAAATTTTGACTTATTTTAGCAGTATATTATAAATAATAGTTTTGAAGATATTTTATTTTGATAAATCTTCGTACTCTAATAAAATGGTAAATGGAATGCTACGTGTTAGCAACACAATCATCCTAATCAAAATTTTTTCGTATATCTCTTCTATTAAAGAAATTATCTTACTTACTAATAATATTATTTTAATACTATTAAATATTTAATAAATTAAGAAAGAAATTTATTTGTTAATGTTTAGGTTATTTCTAAATAAATTGATATTTTTAAAAAGGCAATTTTTTAAAAACAAAAAATAATCAAAATTGAGAGTTGTAATTAGAAATATTTTAAGGTGATATCACTAATTTATTATTTCAGTCATATCATATTTTAAAATATTATTGTATAAGTAATAAATTTATTATATTAATATTTTAATTACTGAAATCGTGTAATACACGAGTTTCTTAAATCTAGTATTATTATACATGTACATACTATGAGTCACGAGTTTCTTAAATCTAGTATTATTATATATGTACATACTATGAGTAACTAAGTGTGTGCGTGTTTATAAATTACTAAAGTTAGGTGATTAAATTAGAAAATCTAAAGGTTTTCTGGAGAAACCGGCATAATGTGATTAAATATAATAATATAAATTATATGATTATAAAAACCATATTTCTAACATCTAAATTTTCATTGTATTATTATTGAAGAACTTTTTCAATTATTTCAAGCGGTTCCTTTAAACAATTACAAGAACTTTTGGGTTCAACAATTTATTAAATAAATGGATCCCAGTTTGTTTGGGAATGTAAACTTTAAGGAAATGTTGTACACCATGCTTTCAACATTGTACAAAAATTACTCAGCATATCGACCTATCTAAGTAATAATATATATAACTAGCATAATCACCAGTGTGTTACATGGGTTAAAAAAATAAATAAAAATATAAACTACCAGTGACTATTAGTAAGGTTGTAATATATATATATGTAAAAATCCATAATAACAAATGTGTATATGTGTAAATTAAATGAAAAGATTAAATAAATAAAAACCATATTATTGATTATAAATATCTAAAAACTTAAATATCATCTTTTTAGAATATTCCTTTACATTGTAGTGTCCTATAATTAAATATGTAAAAAATTAACATATATAAAATATATGTTTTATAAGATAAATATTAAAAGAATAAGATAATAATTCCATTAGTTGAATAATACATCTTCTCAACTACAATAAACTTAATAGATTAATTTCTACCATATTATTATACATTAGATGCATCTATAAATGAATCACAACATGATATTTTGAGATCCTTATAGAAAATAAAATCTGATATTGATGATATCCTATTGGGAAAGATAATTTGATGGTTTATTAATAACATATAGAAAATAATATACATAAATAAAAAATGAACAAAGTGAATGTTACGGTCATAGAATAAAAATACCAGTGATAAGGTTTATCATTAAAACTTGTTTTTTAAGTCAAACTGTATGTAATATTGTAATTGAATTTAATACGAAATGAGTTGACAATAATGATTTGTGTGAATAGTGGAGAAGCAAAAGAAGTTTTTCACGCAAAATACATGAAGTCTTTGATCATAGGAGAAATTATTTCGTATATTTATTAAATATTTTTTATAGTAGAAAAAGAGTAAATAGAAAAAATTGTTCTATATATATAATAAAATTATCATATAATGTATATAATACATGCAAATATTATATGATACTAGGTTAGTGACCCGTATGTTATACGGGTGTACCAATACTTAAAATAACACATGAGTAAATAAATTATTGTAATATGTATATATGATGTATATATATATGATGTTGAAAAAATAAACTAAAAAAAAAAATTTATATAATGATATAAAAGAATTATGATATTCATAATAGAAGCAAATGAAGGTAAAACAATTGAAAAAAAATTAAAAAAAAAATATAACTAATAAACAAATTTTATAAAATCTACTAAAGTATGTAACAATGATACATAACTAAGACAATAAACAAATAAAATTAAAAACTAATTGTTCAGAAAGACGTAAATACTTATTTATGTAATGATATTTAAAGTTATAAATGTTGTTAAAAATAAAAATTAAAAACTAATTATTCATTAAAAACTAATTGTTCATAATCAAATGTTGTTCAAAAATAAAAATATAAAAAATATGAATAATTTCATGAATTTAAAAATTAATTAAGAGAAAAATAGTATTTCAAAAGGAAATATGACATAAACTTTTATTTTAAAAAAACTAAATTTTTAACGGTTATACTAAAATTAATAACTTAATCATTATTGTTAACATATATAACAAATTATTACAAAAATGTCAAACAAATTAAAAGTAATAATTGATCATTAATAAATATTTATTATAACTGATATGAGTTAATTTGTAATTGATATAAATTAATAGTTCCAAATTTATAGTAATTTAAGATTAAAGGATGTAACGACATGTGGCAATGCACATATGATACTTAGGTGATTGAAATATAAAAGTATGAATAATGTCATGATTAATAACTTAATCATTATTAGTTATAAAATGATATTTTAATATAAAATATGATTGAAATCATATCTAAGTAAGGACTGCAAATAAAAAAACAATGATATCAACTTTTTAATTTTTTCAAAATTTTTAGATTTTTTCCATAAATAAATTTAAATAACTTTGTTTCAAAGAAAATATTTTAAAAAATGTAAAATTCTAAAACTTTTTATAACTCCCAAATTTATTTATTTTTTATATATAGAGATCTTACTTAAAAACATTAATTTTAAAATATTTTATATTTTTAAAAATTTTGATGTTTTAGAAAAAATTTATTTTATAAAAATTTATTTCCTAGAAAACATATTAACAAAAGGATATTTTATTAAATTATTATAGTAATTAATTAATAAGATATTTAATAGGATATAGAAGCGAAGAAATTTTGATGAGTTGCAATGTGATGATGACACATATCCACCCTAGTTACCCTTTTATTAGATTAGAGAGATTGAGATTGAGATATGAGATTATTTAATTCACTATATTGTATATTTTTTATTTATAATAAGTTAAATTAACATTTAATTTATTAATAGGTATAGTTTATTTGAATACTTAAATATTGAAAGAACCAAATATTATTATTATTGTTATTATTATTATTATTATTACTATTATTATTATTATACATACATACATACATATATTGTTCATATTTTTATAACTTAATATTATTTGATATATATATTATTTTATTTGAACAAATAAGTATATAATCATTAAACTTATACGTAGTTATAATAATGTAGATACATGTGTACCAAGTTTTGAGCTTAAATGTAAAAGTCTTTCATGTCTTACACATATGTAATGAATGGGTTCTATTGAAATATAATTTGTGGTTAATGTTTATTAATGTTTAATATTTCACATTATTATTGTGTTAAAATATAATGAACTTACTATATAGGTTTGAGGTTGTTGTACACAATTCTAAGTCAATAATGATTGAGTAATGTGTTCAACATAGACGGATGAGTATTCATGCTAATGGCCCATACTTATGGACCGTACGCATGAATACATCATGCTTATAGACCAGTCGCACAGCTGAACTAGGTGACTGGATCAGTGACACGGTTGAAACATAAGATTGACTCAATCGCACAACTGAATCTTCAATCGTACGTATGACTCAATCGCATGATTTAGTTGCACGACTGAACCATGCTAATGGTTCAGTCGTACGAACGGAAGCCCCTAACCTATAAATACCACTTAATTCATGGAAAAACTTAACAATTCAAAACAATTGATACTCTTACAAACCCTAGTCGTTTAGAACGTCCAAGGAAGCCTGTCCAAGTTCATAGATCATTCCTGATCAATCTCTGTTCATTCATAACGTTTAGTTTCAATCTAATATCGACCGGGTAATTGTTCTCACTGATTGAATCGTCAATCAAATAGGATTCCGCACTGTTTGATTCGGTATAAACGCAGAATCTATTAGTATTCCGTACGTACACAATCCTGACAATTAAAATAGTGCGGAATCCTATTTGATTGGGGATCCAATCAGTGAGAACAATTACCCAATCGATATAAGATTGAAAAAATGTTATGAACGAATAGATATCGATCAAGAATGATCTATGAACTTGGACATGCTTCCTTGGACGTTCTAGACGGCTAGGGTCGTAAGAGTATCAAGTGTTTCGAATTGTTAAGTTTTCCACGAATTAAGTGGTATTTATAGGTTAGGGGCTTCCATTCGTACGACTAAACCGTTAGCATGGTTCAATCGTGCGACTGAATCATGCGATTGAGTCATACGCACGACTGAAGGTTCAGTCGTGCGACTGAGTCAATCTTATGTTTCAACCATATGACTGATCCAGTCACCTGGTTCAGTCGTGCGACTGGTTCATAAGCCTAATGTATTCATGCGTATGGTCCATAAGTATGGGCCATTAGCATGAATACTCATCCATCTATGTTGAACACATTACTCAATCA
The DNA here is from genome assembly GCA_025506515.1 of Flaveria trinervia. NCBI lineage: Eukaryota > Viridiplantae > Streptophyta > Magnoliopsida > Asterales > Asteraceae > Flaveria > Flaveria trinervia. The sequence goes on from CM046452.1 coordinate 68,189,945, forward strand.
TTATTGACTTAGAATTATGTATAACAACCTCAAACCTGTATAGTAAGTTCATTATGTTTTAACACAATAATAATATGAAATATTAAACATTAACCACAAATTATATTTCAATAGAACCCATTCATTACATATGTGTAAGACATGAAAGACTTTTACATTTAAGCTTAAAACTAGGTACACATGTATCTACAAACTCCCCCTTAGACCTAGTTCCTCTATTGTCTAACACTCTTCACATGTTCTTGGAACTTCTTGTACTTCTCCTCTTTTGTAACTCCTGCATGTATTTCAAATGCAAAGTAGAGTCTTATCACGTATTGAAACTTAGGAGCTTGTATAATGTCCTGCATGTCATAGAACAGTGGCCACTTGTATAAAGTATAGACATCTTTAGTAGACAAGTTAGTAAGACACATTGGGTTAAATACCCTGATAGTCTCTATCTTTCCATCTTTGTTTAGAACTATGACTACTTCACTTGTCCTCCAAGCATAATACTACCATTTGAAGTGTGGAGTGAAGTCCTGAGGCATTTCCCATAAAGGAATCTTTGACATCGTGTGCGGAGGACTCCACTTCAGCACAACTTTAGGCTTCCCAGATATAGGGTCCACTTCAGACCTACTGATGTACCTCTTCGGTTGTTAAGGTCTGAAGTTACCCACCTGGTGTGGTATTCCTTCTTTAATGCAGCCTCAAACTAACCTGACATCTTCCTTGGATTAGCATACAACAGATCTAAGTATGCCAGTTGGTTGAGCTCAAAACCAGGAAGAGTCTTTAGATTATGAGGATATCTGAAGTACTCAATCCCCTTTTCTATCTTTACAACATAGACATTCAAGTCATCAAAATAAGCCCACGTAATGATTTTGCCAGACACCTTCTGATGTTTCTTGACTCTGTACAATTTGGTGTAGGCATTCTGCTTTGGAGGTGCATGCTGGACTTTCATTTCAGCAAAACAAGCCGCCTATTCAGCTTTCTTCAATTTGACATTGGCGTCCGAAGCTTGGGCTGAGCTTTCTTCTTTCTCCTTTTCTTTCTCTACTTCATCCAGCTTCTTAAATGTAGCACTGCCAAAAGTATCACCCATATTGGGTATAACATTGCCTTTGTGGTCAGCGAACTCTAGATAGTGCTCAGCTGTAACATCCTCAATCTCAATCTCATATACATCTTGTACCTCCTCATCACTCAATACATCGACTTTTGGAGCATCTTTGACAATTTCATCAGGATTGAGTCGGAACATCTCAGCTAGCTGGGCATCATTCATCTGTTCGTAGAGCTTCATATATTTGATTAAACATTAAGCATAACAAACATAAGTGATCATATAAAGCATTTAAACATAAACAAACATAGATGATGGTTAACTACATTAATGTAATATAATTCAATACAAAAGTTTCTAAATACAAATACATCTAACAATTACTTTTGTCTTGAATAGTGGGTTCTTCAGCTGGAGAAGCGGAGGATGAGGCTCCTTGATCTTGGTTCCTTTTAGTTTGCCTCTCCTGAGCCTGAGGATTAGAGGTTGATGCAGATGCATCACCTTCCCGATCATCATCCTCATCTTGATCTTTTCAGCTCAGTCCTCCCTCCTGACATCTTCTTCAGTATCATCTTCATCCTCATCATCATCATCATCATCATCATCTTTGTAAGGTCTTGTTCCCAGGACGCTCACAGCTGGCCAATTATTGCTCATAAAACAAATAATTATTTTAACTTGAAATAAACGTTGCAGCGGAAACATTATAAAACAACATTTTCATTACAAATGCTTTTGCAAAATAATACATTGTTATCATTACAAAACACATGTTACATTTCAAAACAAAAGCATTATAAATATGGATGCCATCCAAAAGAGCCAAGTAGTCGTCCCATGCCATCCAAAAGAGCCAAGTAGTCGTCCCATGCCATCCTTAGCAACTTTACCTGTCAACTGGAAACACATAAAGGTAGCGTCGCTGAGTGAGTTCTAGTTTTATAATAAAACATACTTTACTTTCATTAAAACCGTTCTTTACTTTTGCATGTGATCACACATCATACATACACATAGATAATATCATTATTATTTTCATTTACTATTCATCACATACTTTCTTTAACTCTTTCTTTCTTACCATATTCTTTATCACTATCTGGATCAGTGTCATCAGTTATGCCCCAAACAAATAGGGTACTGGACCGAAGACCATAAAATGACTTCCACACTACACATAGCCTGACACCAGCACTGGGGTAAGCGCCAAAGATCCCCACTGTATTCTACACCCCCAACATTATGCATAACTCGAGTACTGGGCCGAAGATCATAAATGACTTCCACATTGCACATAGCCTGGCACCAGTACCGAGGTGGGTAACCACTATAATCCATTGTATACTACACCCCTACATTATGCATAACTCGAGTACTAGGCCAAGATCATAAAATGACTTCCACACTACACATAGCCTGGCACCAGTACCGAGGTGGGTAAGCACTATACACCATGTACCACACCATTGTTCAGTCACAAAGACTGGAACCCCTGCGTGTATCCTTAAGGGTTAGCTAAACCATACGCAGTTGAGCTTACGACATTTTAGAGTCGTGCACCTCTGTATATTTTGCTTGCAAGCCTTTCTATGCCTTCTCTTTCATTAATGCATGCATTTTAACATTATGTTTCCTCTTTCACTATTTTCACTTTACGTTACATAATACTTTATCATTTCTTTCACACTAAAACACGTAAAGCCATGGAAATATAAACATACACAATAGGAACATAAACATAATCACACAAAGCATCGCCAACAGGGCATCACATACATACATAACATACTCATACATACCATCTGTACTGTTCCCCAAAAGCCATAATAAACTATGTTCATTCAGGCGTATGGACCCTATTCAGTCGCATGGTCTTCCTGCGTATGAGAACACTAGGCGAATGGACTCTATAGGCGATTGAACACTGTAGATCGTGTGTTGGTCACTTAAACAAAAATTTTTTCTCTCAAACTCACCTAGAATCACACTCGGGTAAGAATTATAAGAGTTGATCACAATATGAAAAGTAATTAAGAACACAGAAGATAATTTTCAAGATACTTTTATATATTGATTCTCACTCAAGATACAAAGACTCTTACAAGCAGATGATTATATGTTTCTATGAGTTACAAGGAAGAACCTATGTATATAATATCTACACCGTATACTTTGATACCAGCTGAGATCCTTTAGCTAAGCCTATACTACAAGACTATAGTTAAGTATCTCAGATAAAGTCTTTATCTGAGATTTGGTATCATGACATGTCCCTGACTTACCTTTTTGTTCTAACTAAAGATGGCAAACTGTACTATCATGAAAGGTAAAAGTGGAATAAAGTATGGTCAACAACATTTTTTTTTAGGAAGAAGCATACTGTATCAGAAGTCTGCAGCGGAGTGTCGAGACCATACTTGTGTCCACTGGTTATAGCAGTGTCTTCCGAAGGTTAAATGGCTTCGGAAGAGTAAGTACTTCGAAGCCCTTTATACTTCGGAAGAGCTACTTCTTCCAAGACTTGGAGACTTCTTCATCATACTTTGGAAGTGGTCTTTACTTTATTCTTCTAAGTCTTGACTTCGGAAATATGCATTTGTCTTCGGAAGTAGAGTTCTGTCTTTGGAAGTTGGACGTTTCCTTTGTCTTCGAATAACTCTACAACCTTCAGAAGTTCCATGAAAAGCTTTGGAAGCCTTTGCATGCAGCATAAAAATAACTTAAGTGATCTAGTTTTGGTTTCATTAGCCTTCTTCTTGATCCAACAAACTCCCCCTAGGCTGATGCTACCAAACTTCACTTACCTCGACTTCTCAAAACTTTCAGCACCAAGGAGAGCAAATATTTGTCTGTCTCCTTGTTTTCCCTGATGTGGTGCTGAGAAGCTTGTACAATGTCTTGGTAGACAGGAAATCTAGTCTGTCACCTTGGATAACATGTACCCTTTGTCGTTGCCCTCTGAAAAGAGTTAGTTTAGGGAACTGTATCATATTCCCATCAAACTATAGGTTCCAATTCAGGACCTTCCACATCTGTAGAAAGGCAGCACCTTTGGTGGGAGATCTTTCCTTGTCTTCCTGTCTTCTCAACTTCAACTCTTCTTCAATCTTTGCTTTTGCAGTTAGCTCAGCCAAATGAAGACTGCTGAGAATTTTCTGACAATGCAGCAGTTTCAGAGTTGGAGGGGTTGGAGAATGGTTTCTCTGCTAACTCAGCAATGTCATTTGCTGGAGTGTAACAGAGAGGTTGCATTAAGTCCGTTGACTTCACCATTCTCTCTTTCCACCAAGTTGTGAAAGGTTCATCGAGCCTCCACTGGATTATCTTCTTCTAGCACAAGAGGCTGACTAGGATCTTGTCCTCTTTTCTTGTATCCAGGAGTCACCAGTTTCCTTCTGAGCTTCTTTTTCTTCCTCATTTAAGAGTCTAAATTGAGGCCAAAAGTCTTGCAGCCTGGTCCAAAGTTCCTCTAGATAAATCAAGGAATCTGTCTCTTGTGAGGGACTTGAAGACCCGTCTACATAGGTAATGTTAAGGAGTCTTCTACACAGGAGACTTTGCTCAAAGTGGTGCAATTAGTGAGCTTCGTCTTGATTGCCTTAACTCCTCAAGGGAGAGATGTTGAGAAGGCTGAAGGATGGTTTGGAGGGTGATTGGGTAGGTTTAGGTTCAGAGGTTCTGGCTAGTGTTTTGGGTTGGATTATGGAAGTTTAGAAGTTTGAGGTGAAGGAGTAGTAGTGGGTAGTGATATGGGTTCAGGGGTGAAAGGTTCAGGTTTAATGGTGAATGGTGAGGATGAGGGTTTAAGTTGTGGTTGGGTAGAAGCAGTGAAGGTCATCCCTTTTACCCTTCTATACATCTCTTTCCTTTTCCCCAACCGGATGTCAGCCTTAATTTCACTGACAATCCGTTGGAGTGTCCTTTCAGACATAGGACCCACCTGCCTACCAGAGAAGCCATGAGCCCGAAGATAGTCCTTCATCCAGCTTTCTCAGTAAGTTTCTTGGAGGTAGTGACCCTAGCCTCTTCTTCTTCTTCTTCTTCTCTCTGGCCTTTCTTTTGCAGCCTTCTTCCTTTCTTTCTCCATTAGATCCTGCTCTTTGTTGAAGAGCCAGAGATCATGTCATCGTTTGTGGAAGAGTTCTTGAAGATCAAAGCCTCTAGAGAGTAGGAGTTTATCCTCCTCCTCAGCTGCAATTCATCCTCCTTCTGTTTCTTTTCGTTTTCCTATAAGGTCAACCTGGCTTCTTCTTCAAGTCTAGCCTGTTGCCTTCTCCAGATCCACCAACTCCTCTAATGGTAGCAGGAGTGTTTCTTCATTGGCAGCTCCCATTTCAATGAGTTGGTCAATGATCTGCTCTCTTCTTTATTGAAGACAACCTCCTGATTGGAAGCAGCTGCTTTTGTGCTGGCAGCTAGCAACTTTTCAGTCTGAAGTCTTCTTTTCTTCTTAAGTTTCTCATCTTCTCCTCTTCCTGAATCTCTTTGCAGTCATCTTCCTTTTACCTTTATCCTTTGAAGATCCTGACTGTGGTGGTTCTTGGAGAGAGGTTTCTGATTGTGAGAGAGTCAGAGATGTGTCTGAGATGGAGGTGCAATTGGAAAGTCCTCGCTGCTCTTTTCAGATGCCATTTCGAGGATAGCATCTGTGATGATCAGTTCCTCGGATATTTGAACAGTCCTTCCGCAGCTTCCATTTCGCCTTCGGAAGATTCAGCTTGTTCTTCCAAGGCTTTAACTTCAGCTTCGGAAGTTAAAGGAGATGCAGATTCTATCCCAACTGTTTCAGTTGCTGGTCCATCAGTTCCTATTTCTCCTTCGAATTGAATCTTAGGTTCAATGAGGACTTTAGGTTGACCAACTTCTTCCACAGTGGTAGAAGGTGCAGTCAGCCTTTGAAGTTCTTCTGCTCCAAAGTAGATCATTACAGCATCATGACTTGGCTGCTCAAGGAAGATCTTAACAAAACTTGGTGAAGAGTCTGTAGAGATCAATGAGCATCCTTGATCAATCTAAAGAGTGACCTGAGATGTTTCAGGCGCAGAGATGATGGGAGAGGAAGATGTTGAAGTGGAAGGCTGGCTCTGTGGCTCCTTGGGTGTTTGTCTTTGAACATTCTCCCCTTTTTGGTAGCATCATCTTGAGAGCTAGATGAGCTGGGGAGGAAGTCAGGGAGACCTGAATAGGTACATGCCTAACAGACCTCTCTGTCTGTTTCTCAGCTAGTTGAGCCTTGAGATTGTCAATCTCAAATTGCTGAGTGGTAGATCTTGCCTCTAAAGTCCTAACCTGAGATTCCAGGTTGAGACTTTAGAAAGAAGATCTTGAATGAGGAGTTGCATGCTTCCTCATCTTCTTTCGAGAATCACGGGGAGATAAGGTAACATACCTATTGTTTCAGCCTCACCACCAGATGTGGTTCTTGGCACCCTGGTTTCCCATGCTCAATGATGTCTCTTTCAGAGTCATCAAAGGGCTCGGTTGCCGTAGATTCAGTCTGAGAATGTTACCACTGTCCAGAAGGTCCATTGAGGCACCTTCTGTAGTGGCAGCTGATCTACATGAGTCCCTCCACATCAGTGGGACTCACCTCAGTTGGTTGCCGATAGGGGCTAGAGATAAGAGATTTCTCCGGGCTCTGTTGATCTTGGAGAGGTGTTGTAAATCAACTTCATTGCCATGGAGATTGTTATCTCTTCATCAGTTTTAAAAAAGGTCAGTGAAAGATGGATGGTTAAACCTACTGACCTGGACTTGGTCAATGTCTACAGGCATTGAGCCTCTAGTGGGGCTGTCCCTGTGTTGGCTGCTCAGGGGAGTATAGAGACTCACCTTAAGGGCTTTCAGCTTGGGTTGTGGGCTCATGGGTCTGAGACTGGAGACTCAAGACCCTATTGAGGTCAATTTTGAAGGATGGTTGGAACTGAGGCTGAGTGGGAGCCCTTTGTTCCACTCTAGCCTTTTTGGATTGAACATGAGGGCTTGTTCAATCAGAGTAGATTGAACAAGGGTTCGTTTGGGACATCTATGATAAGTGATGGTGATGGATGGAGAGGTAGTGTTGGCATAGTGGGGTAGTTGCTGGTGTGGTTTCATCACCTGTGGGGTTAACAGGATGTCACCAGGAGCCGTTGGCTTGGTCATCCTTGAAGAAGTGCATATCTCTTCCTGTGAAGTTGGTGGACACTCTCTTCAAAGTCTTGAAGATGGTCGGCCTCATCTGGGGAGTAGTCAGAGCAGCTGCACAGACAAGCGTGCTCTGGCCTAGCTCACAGTTGATTATATGCTAGAGAAACCTGGGATACATGAAGAATGTGTCCTTCTGAAGATTTCCCATGAGGTTAGTCAACACAAATCTTGAATAGTTGAAGCGGAGGCTTTTACCAACCATGAACAAGGCACCCAAGTTCAATGGGATTTGATCCCATCCTCCGATTTATTCGAAAAGCAATGAAGGACCACGTGTAGCAGGAACTTCCATTTGTACAAGAAGTTAAATTTGTAGACAGTTGACCTGCTAACTTCTCCTCCATATCCCATTTGGAGATAGAATTGTCCAAGTCTGCTTTGGGAATTCCGTTGGAGCGCCCTCATCATGAGCTCTAAATGCTCCCTGATGAGCTGTTCAGAAATGTCCAACTCCTGGCCACAGATGCTCGATCGAATGACACAGACCCCGTTTAGGGTTTCAATCTACCATTTGCCTAAAATTCACATATGGTTTGAGTAAATTGTGGGGTTACCAGTCAGAGCGGTGTAGTAGGAGATTGGGTTAGAAGGAGATGATATCTGAGAAGTCAGCATCTCTTGATGAATCAAGAAGTGCGACTTGGTTGTGCTGAGGGTTGAAGGCCATTTGGAAGGTGAATGGGAATGATTTGAGCTGGGTAAAGATGAGTAGGAGAAATTTCTAGGGCTATAAAATTTGCAAGTATAGAGTGAAAGTGAATAGTCGAGATTATTTAAAAGATTGTGGAGAGGCGGTAATGGGGTTTTGATAAGGTGATGTGATGGTTTAGTGGATGAAATGACAGTGGCGGTAAGGTTAAAAATCAGTTAAATAATCCGACATCATTAACAAAATCTTTGCTTTTTACAGTGGGGGCCCAAGAGATTTAACGTTACACAGTGAGATCTCTCTTCCGAGTGTAAAACATTTCCGAGGTAACTTGTCTTCCAAAGGCAATTCTTACTTCCGAATTCTTACTTCCGAAACCATTAATGCTTCCGAATAGAGAATTTGTAAGTTTCGGACAGATCTGATATGCAATCAATCGCTTTTTTCGAGACAAAATTCTTCCGAGAAGAAAGTTATCCTTTGAGAAATTATGCTCGGAAGATATAATAATGTCTTCCGAATGTCATTTCTCTTCGGAAGGAATTTACACTTAGAAATTTCAGAGAGAATTCCTTGTGATAGGGCTTAAATTGTATTGACACAGACTTACATATTAAAAGGTTTTTCAAAAGAGATCAGATTAATCATGTTTATCATCCCAATAGCTGTTTGAGATACTTAAACCTTTGTTCCAAAGCTTTGGTAAACAGATCAGCATATTGTTCATTTGAATCAACTTTGATTAACCTGATTAGATTTTTCTCATGATGTCTCTAATGAAATGATACCTGATGTCAATGTGCTTATTCTTGGAGTGCTTCACCGGATTTTCAGTAATGGAGATAGCACTGTTGTTGTCAATATGGATAGAGTACTCATAAAGTTGAATCCATAGTCTAACATCTGATTTTGAATCCATAGCAGTTGAGCACAGTAGCTAGCATAGCAATGTATTCAGCTTCAGCAGTTGATGTAGAGACACAGGATTGTTTCTTGCATTGCCATGAGATGATCCTTCCACCAAGAATTGACATCCTCCCGATGTTGATTTCTTGTCAATATTGCAGCCCGCCGTAGTCACTGTCAGAGTATCCATAAAGATTGAAATCCTTGTTTCTGGGATACCAGAGACCTAGTTTAGGTGCTCCTTTGAGGTATCTGAGGATTCTCTTAACAGCAGCTAGGTGAGACACCTTAGGAGCAGCCTGATATCTTGCAAAAATGCAGTAGCAAACATGATATCAGGTCTACTTGTTGTAAGATACATCAGAGAACCAATAATTGCCCTATACTGATGTTGATCAGTATCCTCCCCTCAAGGTCAGGACAAAGATTATGGTTTCTGGGTATGGGTGTCTTGGCAGGCTTGCAATCCTTCATCTCAAATCTTTCTAAGATGTCAGAGACATATTTAGATTGATTAATGAAGAACCCTTCCTTCAGTGGCTTTACCTGAATTCCAAGGAAAAAGTCCTTTTTCCCATGGAGCTCATCTCAAGCTTCTTCTTCATAATGCTCTCAAAGTCCTTGCACATTTGGTCATTTGAGGAACCAAATATGATGTCATCGACATAGACTTGTACAAAAAATGTCCTTTCCAGACTTTCTAATGAAGAGAGTCTTGTCAATGGTACCTCTAGTATAGCCATTCTTCAGAAGAAACTGATACAGAGTCTCATACCACAGCCTAGGTGCTTGGTGCAGCCCATATAGAGCTTTATTCAATTTGCACACATATTTGGGTGCTGTGGATCTTCAAATCCTGGAGGTTGGCATACATACACTTCCCTGTCTATATCCCCGTATAGAAAAGCACACTTGACATCAAGTTGTATACTGTGAAGTCTTGGATGCAGCATAAGCAAGGAAGATCCTAACTGCCTCAAGTCTTGCAACTGGTGCAAAGACATCAGTATAATCAATTCCTTCCTCTTGAGTGTATCCTTGAACCACAAGTCTTCTTGCCGTTCTTGATGATCAAGCCTCTATCATCTCTCTTGTTTTGGAAACCCATTTGGTGCCTATGGGTACTTGACCAATGGTAGCGGACATAGGTTCCATACCTTCTGTCTCTTGAATTGAAGCAGCTCCTCTTGCATCGATTCAATCCAGCTACTATCTTTTAAGGCATCTTCTACCTTCTTGGGTTCCATCTGAGATAGAAAGCATGAGTACAAGCAGACATTCCCCTTGTGAGTCTGCTCTCAGAGACATCCTTATGATGTTCTCAGTTGGGATGATGTGTGAATCCTAAGATGAGAATCACTTCCAGTTGCAGAGATAGATCCAGGTTGGACATATTCTGCTCAAGAACTAGAACACTCTGTCCAGCTGTTGTTTCAAAGTCATTCAATGAGGACTGATTGAATGAATGAGAAACATCATCGTAGTTGGCTGTGAGGTAGTATTAACAGTTGCCTGTTCCTTCAAAATACTACCTCCTTCTGCCTGGTGTTGTGGTGGATCACCTGATGAGTTTTGAGGCTCAGTAGGTGACTCACTTGTTGAAGCTTCACTATTCCTTGATATAGTAAACTTCGGATCTGTGAATAGTGGAAGCTTGATGTATTGCAGCACTTGGAGAATTTGGTCTAGGCCTGGGAAGCTCAACACAGTTGTCATTGCAGCAACATCAACATCATTTTGAGCACCTATTCCCTAAAACATTCTCACAAGAGGTTTAGAATAGTTTGGAAACAATTCTAAATCAAAGATGTTCAGGTCCATTCCCCCTAACACAAGGAGTGTGCTCATTAACAACTATATTGGATGACTCCTCAAATTGTTGATTCTTAATGTTGTATACTCTGTAAGCTTTGGAACTAGAAGAGTATCCAACAAGATAGCATCATTCGACTTTTCAGCAAATTTTGCTAAATTGTCCTTTGTGTTAAGTATGGTACACCTGCTACCAAAGGACCTTAGAAAGCCATGAACGGTGGCCTCTTGTTCCATAGCTCATAAGTGTTTTCCATGGGGCTTAACTACAAGAACTCTGTTCTGCACATAGCATGCAGTGCTGACTGCCTCTGCCCAGAATGTTAGAGGTAGCTTTGAATCAGCTAACATAGTTCGAGCAGCCTCAATAAGTGTCCTATTCCTCCTCTTAGCAACACCGTTTTGTTGAGGAGTTCTGGGAGCACTATATTGTCTGGCAATCCCTTTTGAGTTACAGAATGAGTCAAACGAAGTTCTTAAACTCAGTCCCTTGATCACATCTAATTATTTTAACCTTGTGATCAATTTGATTTTCTATTTTAGAATAAAGATTTTAATGTTTCAGCAGTTTCATCTTTAGTTCTTAAAAAGAATACCCATGTGAATCTTGTAAAATCATCAACTATCACAAGGCAATATTTTCCTTCCAATGCTCATTATACTTGTGGGACCAAAAAGATCCATGTGCAATAAATGTAATGGAGTAGTGATAGAGTTAACACATTTGGATTTATGAGATGTCCTGTGTTGTTTCCCTTTCAGGCATGCAACACAGTTGTCTTTGCAGAAAACTCCTTTTTAGGCAAACCGTGTACCAAGTTATTTTTAGCCAATTTATTCATTGTCTTAAATTTACATGACACATACTTTTATGCCACAGTGTTGACTCATCACTATCAGCTTTGGAAAGAAAGCATGATACTTCACCCCATTGGGGAAGCATTGTTCATATCAAGCTTGTACATATCCCCTTTCCTGGGAGATCTAAGAAGCACCAATTCCGGAGGAATTGTCATCCCTGGTTTGAGGATAATGCACTCATGTTCTGTGAAAAGCATTTGGTGCTTTTGATCACAGAATTGAGAAACACTTAACGATTGTGTTCAAGCTGTTTGACAAAGTTAACTTTGTCAACTGTTAACATATTTGGATATACTCCCTCTGCCAGAAATATATCCTCCAGCCTCACCTCCAACTGGACAGGACCTCCATCATAATGTTGAATTGTTGAAGAGATGTATGTTCCCTGTCATGTGCCTGGAGCATCCACTATCTACAATCCATACATTGTTGTTCTTGTCAAATGGATGTTCCTGCACATAAGATGAGATTTCAGTTTTGTTTGGAAACCCAAGCTTTATTGGTCTTGGTTCTTCCAAAGATAATGACATAGTGAACCAAATGATATGCATGGGGTTCAACAGAGGTCTTTGAGGAAGAGGTTTGGGCTGCAGCATCTTCCTTGATCTTCCAGTCCCACCCTTTGGCTGATCTTGGAGGATGAGCTTGTTGAAGCTTTTGCAGCATGGTCTTCTTCCGAAGCTTCTTTCTTTTCGGAAGAAGTCCTCACCACCTTTCTTCCGAAGCAGTCTTCTTCTGGGATGGTTTCAAGGGAGCTTTCTTGTTCTTCGAACCTTAGTAGCTTTTGCTTCCGAAGCCATTTTCCCTTCGAAGAAGGAGTTTCTTCCAAAGCAACTTGGCTTTGGAAACTAGCTTTCCCTTCTTTAACTCTTGAACCGTATGGAAGGGTCCAAATGTGAAACCTTCCCTAACTCCTTCTTTCCTAACATTTTTGCATAATGTGTGCTTGCAGGATTGTAGTAACAATCTTTTGCCATATGATTTTGCAGGCCACACATGATGCATGCAATGTTAGTCTTTTGGGAATGAGGGTTGCTGTTTCTTGGTTTTCTTTTCTTCGTCAGCAACTTTTCCTTTAACTTCTGATCCTTTGGTAGGACAGGAATGCTGGTATTACATTCCTTTCCCTGAATCAAAGTACCTAACACTTGGAAACCAGCTGAAACAAGACACCCTTCTGTTTGGGGTCAATTTTCAGTTTGGATTCAACCACTTCTTAGCATTCTCCTAGCAGCTTTAGCTCTACTTCTTCTGGCTTTGGTGGTTAGGATTTGATCATCACAGGAGGCGATAGGTTTATCTACCTGTTCCTTCCCTGTGGTGGCCACTATTGGTGCCTCATCCTTTAACTCTGGAAAGAAAGGGTCAGCAGTTGGAACCTCTTGCTCTCAGTACCACATCTAGGCTGTCTGATAGACTCATAGGAATGTGGTGGAGCAATTTCATTGGTTCCCAACCCTTCTTTTGTTCTGATAACAGAGTTTGGAATGGGAGGATGATGCAAGAATAGCTTGGAAGTTTTGCTCAGAGATAGCATTTCCTGGCTGAGCCTCAGCAGTGACAAGCTGGGCTTGAGCCTCAGACAATTTGGATATCAGATCCTTGATTTGAGTCTTGTAGTTGGTGTGTTCATGTTTCAAAAGAGATACAGTTTTCTCCAACTCATCAATTTTCTTTTGATAGTCAATTCAGCTCTTTTAAAATCAGATTTTGAATATTTAAAGACTCAATGTCAGATCTGATTTCCATATTGTAATCCTGATAGAGTTTAACTTTAGCTATACAGGCTGAGTGCAGAGATGTCATATACCTAGGCATCATTTGTTCCGGCCATGAGAGCTTGAGCAGGAGTCACATCCTGTACCATGAAGCTCCAGTCAACTTCTTGAGCCATTGCGGCCTTCAGTGGGCTTTGAGGTTGAGGGATGTGTGGAGGCTATGGGGTTCCCGGATTGGTCTTGGGAGCCTTGCATTCCTTGCAAAATGACCTAGTTGGTTACAGTTGTAACACTTTGCCTGGTCTTGTCAAACCCGAACCTGCTGGTAGTTAGGTTTTGAGGGAATGCCTTCCAGTTCTCTTAAAGAACTTCTTTGCTCTGTAAGTTAAGAGAGCCATTGCTGGACAATGTCCACTACTCTACGTCATCTGGGCTGAAGCACTCAAGATCATCAAAGCAGTATTGAAAATCTCCTGAGTGTCCACCTCCTGAGACAAAGGCACAACTTTCCTGGAAGGAATTGTGTTGAGCCTGTTGAGACCTTGGAGTCTTAGGATAAGTGATGTAGGGACTAGGTGAGCAGGATGGCTGCTGATAAGTCAGGAAGTGCTGAGGTTGAGGGGTTAATGAGCCTTCAGCAACCATTAAAGCGTTGCTAGCAGGAAGACTCATAGATCTGCTTGTTTGTGGCCCTTCTTACTCTCCATCTCTAGACGGTATCCATCAAGGATGCCATAGAGCTCAGTCATGGAAAGAGTGTTCAAGTTTTTTGTTTCTCTTGATAGAGACATAGTAGATGTCCACTCATTTGGAAGAGCACTCATGAACTTTCTAGGGAGATCTCTAAGTTCAGGAGTGATCTTTATAGACTGAAGGGAAGAGATAAGATCCATGCACCTGAAGTACTGCTGGCTGAGGGTCTCTCTAGCAATATGAGTGAAGTTCTCGAACTGCTGCTTCAGTGAGTCCTTTCTTGAGTCGTTGGAGCAAGAATACATCTGAGCAAGTGCATCAAACAATTCTTTGGCAGTCTTGCAATGCGAACCCCACCATAATAGAGTTCGGTATTGCAGTCATGAATAGTCATAGCATTGCTATCGATGTCCATCTTCTTTCTGTCTTCATCAAAATAGTCCTCGACAGCCTTTTCTATCATGGAACGTTTCCACCAGGTGAAGCCACCTTTGGCTTGTACGGTCCATTGACAATCGAGTTTCAATTTTGCTGTCTTGGTATCTAATGAAGCCTTCCATTCTTCCACTCCAAGACCTAAAGTTTTCAGGGGTGATGATTGGCGCTTTGGTTATCGTTCCCATTTCTACTTCAGATTTGTTTAGGGCCATTTGAGGGAGTGGGGTGGTAGGGAGGAGTGAAAATAGGTTGATTTGGATGGTTAGATCACGCAATCAAGAGCCTGAGAAGCTCTGATACCAATTGCAGGATCAATGTTTGTCACTTTAAACACAATTTTTCTCTTAAACTCACCTAAAATCACACTCGGGTAAGAATCAGTAAGAGTTGATCACAATATGAAAAGTAATTAAGAACACAGAAAGATAATTTTCAAGATACTTTTATATTGATTCTCAACTCAAGATACAAAGACAATTACAAGCAGATGATTATACGTTTCTATGAGTTACAAGGAGAACCTATATATAATACTATCTACAGCCGGATATACTTTGATACCAGCTGGGATCCTTTAGCTAAAGCCTATACTACAAGACTATAGTTAAGGTATCTCGGATAAAGTCTTATCTAAGATTTGGTAGTCAGGACATGTTCCTGACTTACCTTTTGTTACCAACTAAAGATGGCAACTGTACTATCATGAAAAGGTAACAGTGGAATAAAGTATGGTCAACAACATGGTTCTTTAGGAAGAAGCCATAGTGTATCAGAAGTCTGCAGCAGAGTGTCAGAGACCATACTTGTGTCCACTGGTTATAGCAGTGTCTTCCGAAGGTTAAATGGCTTCAGAAGAGTAAGTACTTCCGAAGCCACTTTATACTTCGGAAGAGGCTGCTTCTTCCAAGACTTGGAGACTTCTTCATCATACTTCGGAAGTGGTCTTTACTTTATCTTCTAAGTCTTGAACTTCGGAAGTATGCATTTGTGTTCGGAAGTAGAGTTCTGTCTTCGGAAGTTGGACTTCCTTTGTCTTCGGAAGAACTTTACAACCTTCGGAAGTTCCATGAAAAGCTTCGGAAGCCTTTTCATGCAGCATCAAAATAACTTAAGTGATCTAGTTTTAGTTGCATTAGCCTTCTTCTTGATCCAACAAACACTTAGGTGTATGGACACCTAGTCGCATGACTCCCATGCATATAAACCTCAGTCGCATGGTATACGGGCGTATGGACCTCAGTCGCATGACCTTCATCCGCATTTCCTTCAGTCGCATGGTCCTCATCCGCATTTCCTTAAGTCGCATGGCCCTCATCCGCATTTCCATCAGTCGTATTACCCTCATCCGCATTTCTTTTAGTCGCAGGGCATCCATGCGCATGGACTTCATCGCATGCCCCTCCATACAGGTTGTATGGCCTCAGTCGCATGCCATTCGGACGCATGGACCTCTAGTCGCATGAGCCCTAGCTGAGTGTAGAATGCAGTTCATCCCAAACTAACCTTCACTTTTTGGGCCTCCAAACCCTCTCAAACTGGTTCTAAGCCAAAATCAACCATCCTAACCCTTAGGAAGACATACCACAACACCATTCAAGCACAACCAAGCCCGAAATCAAACCTCACCGAATCTACATATACACATACCATATACACGATTCATCACACACTTCCAAAAACGAGTTTTACTATGTGTTCTGGCCGAAATCAGTTGAAAACATGTGAAAGAGGGGTCCTAGAACTCACCTTAAAAGCATCTTCGGGTATAGCTTCTCACAAACCGCTTGCCTTCGACTTTGCACCTCGATTCTTCAAACCCAAAGCTTTTGCCCTTTCTCCCTTTTTTCTCCTTCTTGGCCGATTGAATGGGTGGAATGAGGGGAGAGTGGGCTGTCATCCCCTTTACACCCACTTTCAAACTTTTGTTCTTTTTTGCCACATTTTACCGCTCAACTTTGGGGAAATGCCTTTTCTCCTTTATTCTTTCTTTTTCTTCTTTCTTTGGCTTCAAGGAAATAAAACGGGTGTTACAAGTTCACCCCTCTTATATAGGTTTCATCCCTAAAACCTGTTATTCCTCAAACAAACATGGGTAATGCTGTTTCGTCTCTTCTTCGGTCTCCCACATAGACTCAGATCCCTTTCTGTATGTCTACTATACACGCACAAGAGGAACCATTTTATTCCTCAGCCTCTTCTTTTTTCGATCAATGATCGCCACTGGTTGCTCCACCTAATTGAGTCGTTCATCCACCTCGATATCCTTCAGTGGTGCAACCATATCCTCGTCTGCTACACCTTTCCTCAGATGAGATTACATGGAATGTCGGATGAATTCCACTTAACTCATCTGGTAGCTCTAATCTATAGGTCCTATGTATCTCGGCTGAATATGGGTGCACTTCATCTCGTATAGATAGTGCCTTCATGTCTTTAACGCAAAGACCACGGCTGCTAGCTCCAAGTCGGGAGAGGGATAATTGACCTCATGAACTTTCAAACTATCAGGATGCATAGGCTATAACCTTTCCTCTCTGCATTAACACACATCCCATCCCCGTGTAGGAAGCATCAGAATAAACCACTAAATCTTCACTTCCACCTTTGCCAGGTCCACCATAATCCCACCGGGATTCATTACATGACCCAAAAACTAAACCTCGTGCAACCAGAATGCGCACTTGTAGAATTTATCATACAACCTCTCTCTTCTCAACGTCTCCAAACCTCTCAAATGTGTCCGGCATGCTCATCCCCACTCCTAGAATAGATCAAGATATCATGGATAAACAAATCATTGATTTATCCAACATCATCCGACACACTCAATTCATCTCGTCCATGAAAGCAGCTGGTGCGTTGGTCAAACCAAAAGACATAGCAAGAAACTCGTAGTGTCCATAATGCGTGTGAAAAGCTATTTTAGGAACATCTTGCTCCTTAACCTTCATCTGATGGTAGCTAGATCGAAGATCTATCCTCGATAAACATCTGGCACCTTGAAGCTGATCTAATAGGTCATCAATCATCAGTAAGGGTACCGGTTCTTCACGATCAACTTGTTCAACTCACAGTAGTCTATACACATTCTCATACTACCATCCTTCTTCTCCACAAATAAGACCGGAGCACCCCAAGGAGAGATACTTGGTCTAGTGAGCCCCTTATCAAGCAACTCCTGCAGTTGCTCCATCAGTTCCTTCATCTCAGTCAGTGCCAACCGATACGGTGCCTTAGTAACATGTTGGGCAATCAGTATTAGATCAATCTGGAACTCAATCATGTGGTATGGTATCACTCTTGGTAAGTCTCCTTGGAACACCTCTAGGAAGCCACACACAACCTGTACATCAGACAGTTGTGGTGTTGGCATATCCACATCCTTCACGTAAGCCAAGTAGGCACTACACCCATGCCCCATGCACTTTCCCGCCACCGCCATCGAAATCCCCTCTGGAACCGTAGTGAATCGATCACCATAGACTGCCACTGTATTCCCTTCAAGCGATGTCAACCGACTCACCTTCTTGTGACATATGATATTCGTCTTGTAGTCTGCCAACCAATCCGTTCCGAGGACTACGTCAAACCCGCCTAAAGTCATCACAAATTGTCTAACAGGAAACTTGTGACATTCTGGTCCTATGTCACAACCCTCTATCATCTCAAAAATCCGGGTAGACCCTCCTATAGCAGTTTCTACATCAAAAGGGGCCTTAACACTTCTACTACTAACAGGCAGTTTAGTACAGAAAGCAGTAGAAATAAAACTTTTACTAGCACTAGAATCAAACAACACAGAAGCAAGAGTTTGGTTACTAGATACGTACCTGACATGACATCAGGGTTCGTTCTAGCATCATCCCCTATGTGTCATTGGAACGCTCTGGCATTTGCCTCTGCCCTTCTATTCCAGCCCTCTACACTCCCACACCTTTAGCCTCGGCTTCATGCAATCCCTGTTCATGTGGCCTTCCACACCACAAGAATAACACCTCCTCACATCGCAGTTCTTCGCCACATGTCCGGTTCTTCATGCAATCCCTGTTTATGTCCACACTTGACACACCTTCTCGACCCTGCACCGGATGTGACCACACGCCGATCATCCACCCGTGCACCTTTGTTACTTGGAGCGGCTACGCCACGTCCAAATCGCTTCCCATTCCGATTCTGATTGCTCCCTCCTTCCTTGCTAGCTTCTGTCATCACCATAGTTTTTTCATCGTATAGTCTCCCTGCCAAATCAACCACCGACCTAAACGTTCTTGGTCGGGCAGCGATCATGTGCCTACGGATATCCGCCGGCAAAACCTGAATGTACCTCTTAATCTTTTGTGACAAGGCGTCACTTGGTCAGGCCCCAGACATGCCATCTTGTTGAACTTGGTAGGTATTGCTGATGTATCATCATTCCCGCCTCCAGCTGCAAGAACTTCCTTTCAACTTTGTCCTTCTCATGGTGAGGACAAAACTCCTCAGTCACTAGCCTCTTCAACTCTGGCCATCTCATTCTTCTGATAGCTCGGCTACCCTCAGCTTGGACAATATTGTCCCACCAGCATAAATCTGAGGCTACGAAAGAATGGGCAGAAAACTTCGATTCTTTGTTTCAGCTATGCCGTTCATCTGTGGAGTGCAGGCAGAGGTGAATTGATAAACAATTCCTCTTTCTCTACAGTATGCCTCCATCCACTGATTCTTGAGTTCAGTTTTGTTGTCTGATCGAATCTGCCTAACTTTCAGCTTGTAGAGTGATTCCAATGTAGTTACCAGATGTTTGAACGATTTAAAGGTTTTTTATTTGGCTTTTAGAAACATCACCCAAGAGAATCTTGAGTAATCATCTATTACTACAAAGCAATACAGATCTCCTACAATGCTCTTTGTGCTAACAGGTCCAAACAGATCCATGTGCAGAAGCTCGAGAGGCATATCAATAGAGTTGACTTTCTTTGCCTTATGAGCCTTCTTGGTGTTTCCCTTTCTTGAAAGCTATGCAGACATCTGGAAGCTGGAAGTTCTTGACATTTAAACCATTCACTAGATTGTTATGAATCAAGTGATTCATCTTTATAGGATTGATGTGCCCCATTCTCCTATGCCACGAGACTAAGTCCCTCTCAGTTGCCTTTGACAAGAAGCATTGAACCGTGTGATTAGTTGTGCATGCTTTTGCTAGATCCAAGACATATAGGTCGTTATATCTTGAAGCTGACATGAGGATCTTATCTTCCTCAATCACATAGTCCTTCTTCAACATGTAGCACTTTTGTTGTCAAAACAACTTTAAAGCCTTTATCACAGATCTGGGAGACTGAAAGTAATTGTTTTGAAGTTGTTGAAAGTAGATTACCTTGTCAAACTTTACTGTCTCGTTTCCTACTTCGCCTTGTGCTTTGATGTAGCCTCCTTTGTTCCCAGCAAATGAAACATGTCCCCCTTTGATTTGTTTGACGTTGAAAAGGAGGGAGGAAATTCCTGTCATGTGCCTGGACGCCCCAGTATCAATAATCCAGGTATTAGTGATAGCGATGTATTGGACACCCTGTACAATCAAAAAAACTTGTTAGTTCAGATTTGGGACCCAAGCCTTACTAGCTTGGGTGACCTAAAGAAATCACACATCATAAACTCAACCCATTACCTTTAGAGGATGAGGGCATATCTTTCTTCTTCTCATTCTCACTATCAGACCCTATACTTGATTTTACTTTCCATAAGCCAGTTTTGTGTAAGGCCTGTTTGTGGTAAACAGACGACTGACTTTTGGTTTGAACTTTTGGTTCACTCATAGTCTTAGCTGGAGTGTTAGATCTTATTTTAGAAGAACTTGGTTGTGTATCATAAAGTTCAATTTTATTTTTGGGTGTCTGATAGTAAGGACAATTAGTAGAAATATGTCCTCGTTTTCCACAACTATAGCAAGATCTTGCTTCTACAAATTGAGAAAAACTTTTGTGTGTTGTTGAGTTTAATGAAGGTGTGAGGTGTGTCTTGTTTGGTTTAGTCACTACTCTTTTAGATGTTTCACCTTTATTAACAAAATTAATTTTTTTGACGTTTGAACATCTTTAACTTGCCCTTTGGGTGGAATTTGATGATTTACATGTTTGTGGTTAACTGGTTTAGTCAGTTTGGGTTTTGAAATAGACTTTGGTGAACCTGACCTTACATTAACCCTTTTAAATGCATCATCCAAGTTCTCAACTGGCATCTTGCCTTTTGATAATTCTAACACTCCTATTTTTGTTGATATTCTGCTGTTATTGCTGTAACAAAAAATCCAGTCCAACATCCTAAAACTAAACATATCGGTATTAAGTATCACTTTATACATGATTGTTTTGAAAAACAATTAATCGATGTGGTTAAAATTAATACGGATTTTCAACGCGACGACCTCTACACAAAAGCATTTGATAAACCGAGGTTTTTTATCTTTTAGAGGTTAATGGCATGAAAAAGAAAAGTGAAGTGATTCCAGAAGATGAAAGTTCGTAGTCCGACTAGTGTAGTTATTTTATTTTATTTCATTTCATTTTATTTTCCTGTCTATTAAAATACAAAAGAACAAAAAGATTTTTTGTTTTAGAATTTAAGGGGGAGAATAGTTTAGACTAGTATTTAATTCGTGCAGTAATTAATTACATAAAAAATAAATAAAAAAACGACGGGAGAGGGCAGCTTAGCTAATCAGAAATGAAATCAAATCTGTGATTCTGATTCAAAGTCAATGGAAAATGATAGTACACAAGGAATGAATTGTTTGGGACTTCAAAACTAGTGTGCTCAAAATGCGAAATTCAAAGTACAAGTCTAAGAAGTCTAAGCACAAATAAAGAAAAATGATAGTTAAACTAGCTGCTACTGAGATAACATAGAGAAAGTAGACCTAGAGGTTGCTAGTTCATAATATGATGTGTCGGTAGATTCAACACAATAGATGAGTAGACTTCATTGGTGAATTAAAAAGTCAAACTAACCTGTTCAACTTGGTGTGGGTTCTCATCTTATCCCTGGTTAACAAATCAACGCATTTCCAATAAGGGGTGACGAGTAAAATAAACGCCACAAATGTGTGTGGATGACCACAAATATGAGCAAAGCACATGTAAAAAATACTAAAAGCAATCAAGCTGATAACATATGTTGTTGGTACGTTATGTGCAAAAAGAAAAATAAATGCTCTAACAAGAGATAGGTTGTGTGCCACTCTATTATGCCATGGCACTGACCTGAGGATAAGCACAACATAAATATTCTAGAATTTATTGTTGTTTGTGCCTCTCAGCTGTGCGATGACACTAACCTGAAAGCTCTTATAATAGACCACTCAAAAATCTCCTAAGGAATGTTGACTACCAAATAAGTGTGAGATCCACAAATGCATGTTGAAATAATTAAACCTAATTCATCACTATTGTAAGTCAAAAGTCTGTGTATTGATTTAAGGGGACAAACATACTGACAATCATCGTGACTGCAATTCTTGGAAGTCAAAATCATTGTGCGTATCTTATAGCTTCAATATGATTTCTTGAAAGTGCTAATGACTCTCAGACACAATAAGAATCCAGCATCAAAGGCATATAAATAAGGGATTCCCAAACTAGTTTGTTATACCTGTATGACTCCATAATGAATCGTTCCAGAAATAATCTAATCAAGTTGAAGTTGTTCTGCTCAAACCCAAAACAACAAAAATGTCTTGTTTGTTTTAAATTTCTAAGTTAGTTTCTAATTTCTAGTTGTTTGTAGGATTAACCATCGGACTATAAAATGGATGTACTCTGTGAATCACTTACTAAAATGGGTCACGTCTGAGGTGACAAATCTGGTTTTAAATTAAAAGGATCACGTTGAGGTGATCAATTGGTCTTAAACTAAAAGGATCACGTCTGAGGTGATCAAATGGTGTGAAAAGTTCATAATGTTACCAAATGTTAACATGTTAAAGGGTTGAAAGTGTAAAGGGCTCAAGCTTATAAGTATGAGCCAATCTCACGATTGGATCATAAGTATGATCCAATCACACGATTGGATCATAAGTATGAGCCAATAGCACGATTGAACCATAAGTATGAGCCAGTCACACGACTAGACCATGAGTATGGAATAACCATGCGATTGGACTACAAGATTGAACCAATTTCACGAATGGATCAAGGAGTATGAGCCAGTCGCACGACTGAACCCCAGTCGCACGACTGAACCCCAGTCGCACGACTAAAGCATGAGTATGGGCTCAATTGCATGACTGGAGCACGCGTATGGGTCCTGTCGTACGATTGAACATTAAGACAGTATAAAAGGAGGGGTGAGTCGGTCGCATTTCTCACCACCCCTCAAATCGTTCAAAAAACTGCTCATACATCCCTACCAAAATTTCATCTCACCTTGATTTCTTGCCGATTGGGAACTAACCAATCTGTTGTTCATCTACATGTATTGTGAGACAAAAATCGATCAAAATGATCAGTTAATCAAACCCTAAATGACCTAATCGACTAAAAGCAAGAAATCAGTGAAACTCATCAAATAGACCACTTAAATGGACATAATCGTTGAAATGAAGGATATTAAGTGATATTTAGAGTTTCTGCGAATCTAATGAGTCTAAACACGAAGTCTAACATCAAGATTTGACCAAGATTCGGGGTCGGAGTGTCGCACAGAGTCTTCCGCGAATAGACACTCCGAATTAACTTCAGTCGCACGATTGAGCCAAACGCAAGATTCATTCGCACGATTGAATCATTGGATGACTCAATCGCATGACTGACTCAACCGCATGGCTTAACACACAACTAAGTTCAGTCGCAAGCTCAATCACACGACTGAACTCAGGCACATGCGCAATCGCACGACTGAACTCATACTTATGGTTCAATCGCATGATTGAACCAGTTTGATCTAAAACAGCTCAAGTTTCAAGTGTCTTCTCTAATACACATCTCTAACGTATGTTATTGTGTTACAGAAACATGGCTGATAGATGGACCATGACCCCCAAGCACAACATCTGTGCTCACTTGGATGCCACCACTCGGAATGCTTCCGAGTTTGCTGGGATTATTGCATTTCTTAGGAGATCGAGGATCTTCAAAGCTATTTCGACACCATGCACACCTTACAGATCCATATAGCAGGCATTCTGGGAAAGTGCTAGGGTTGACCGATCAGTTGATTCACACTGTATATGGAGCTCCATATTCGGTCAAGAGATCGAGATTACTGAGGATGATTTGAGAAGGGTCTTAGGTCTGGGTGAGGACGAAGCCCACCCAAATAAGCTATATCCCCTAACGGTCCGGGGATGCTTTCTGAGGATTAAGAACACCAGTGACAAAAATGTTGGTGTACTGAACAAGAGTAACATGTGCCCGCTATTCAAATACTTGGCACATGTGGTCATTAAGTGTATAGCCTCCACGCGGGGAGGATTTGACGAAATGTCTGACAAAATCTAGAACGCATACGTTGTGCTGGTACTGAACCATCTGTTCAGTTTTTCACGCATGATCCACTCTCACTTGATTGAGAACCTCAAGGCCAAGGGAAAGGAATGCTTCTGCACCCACGGTTTTTGCAGATGATTATTGATAAGAAGCCTCCTATGCTACCAAAGGAGAAAGATGATGCAATGGTACTCGAGGTAGTGGATGATACTACTTTGGGTAGAATGAAGGTCTATCAGGGTAAGCAAGTGAAACCCCCGGTGAGGAGACTATTTGGGAACCTAGCCAGAGAAGACTATGTAGCGCCCGCTCGAAGGAAGTGACATCACGATGATAGTGACTCCGACGTCGAGCCCATCATGACACCACTAAAGAAGAAGACGACGACAACGATGATGACCAAGTTCAAGGTGGTGATGCACCTGGTGAAACTAAAGGGGCTGCTTTCCACCAAGACTTCTTGGTTGATTAGGATGAAGAGTCAGATGAAAAGCCTCTGGTGAGGACTGTTGGGAGAAGGGTCGTAGCCACAGGGAAAGGCATAGAGGCGGTAGGAGGATGCCAGGCTGAGTCTAGGGGTGTTGCTAATGACGTTACTGATCCTACATACAAATAATAATGATAATAATAATAATAATAATAATAATAATATAATAATAATAATAATACTCAAATATATTATTGTTTAAGGCAAATTATAAAAAAAACTCAATAACACCTGTCACATCCTTATATATAACAAATTAAAAAGATTATGAGCAGTGGATGTGAGATTTTCTCAATGTCATCACAATTTTTTCTCTAAGCTAACATAAAACCTACTTTGTTTTTTTTTAATTTTACGTTTAAACCTTTAAGGATTTTTCAAAACTCATCACAACACTTTCTATCTCTATCTTTATTTTTTTCAAATTGATACCTACTTATTTTGCTTGTTTTAAAATTTTATACTTAAGTCTTCGAGTTATGTCATGTTTATATTTAATCACTTGAACTATTTAAGTCTTATACATAAGCCTTCGAGGTATGTTAAAATATTAACCAATTGCAATAGAACTCGTAAATTATAATAAAACCATCATTCATGCATTTGCTATTTTTTCTTCTACTTTGAGGTATTCACTTTTATAGTATTTTCTATTACATTTATTAGCAGCATTTCACACACAATCTTTTTTCGAGTGATTAGTACTGACGTATAACCCCAGCTGCATAACGCGAGTCCCACATTCTAATAATAATAACAATTCTCGTATTCTTACTTCTTCAACACCGTTTCTATAATGGTATGAGATAAATTATAGTTTGCATTTAACATGTGATCTTTTAAAAGTTTATATCAGAAACCAATGAAAACAGTTTAATATTTCTACACAAATCAAGTATTTATGAGTGCACCATCCATTATTACCATTAGTAGTATGAGTATTATATATTATTAATACGATCCAATCAATATGATAGAAGTTGAGATGAAATTTTCTTTATCTTTCCTATGGGGCATACTTAGTCCCATTATATAAGATTCCCCTCAAAGTATACTCTAAAGAACTTCCTTTAGAACCCAAACTAGTTTTATATTCCAAACAAGTAAAAATGTTATCTGGTGCCATGACACTCTTTCAAGGCAGTTTGGTTCATTTCACTTCAAGAAAACTTTTAGTTTACCAACACACACACACAATGGTCACAACAGGAGTGGAGGT
Organism: Flaveria trinervia; assembly: GCA_025506515.1. Classification (NCBI taxonomy): domain Eukaryota; kingdom Viridiplantae; phylum Streptophyta; class Magnoliopsida; order Asterales; family Asteraceae; genus Flaveria; species Flaveria trinervia. The sequence continues at coordinate 68,215,438 of CM046452.1, forward strand.
TATAGCAGCTTCACCAGCACCATGTCCATATACGGTTAGCCAAGCTTTGACGCAAACGTCGTCATGGTCCTATCCGTGCTTGTATGTGCTCTTGTTTGTTCCTTAGGATTGAACTCAATGATCAGGTGTGTACTAAGGTGCTCAAGTTCGTTTCGTTCCGAATTAACAACCAGTGTAGAAAGCACACCAGCGAGTTTAGCAAATACTGGAATCAAGAAAAGGGCGTTGAACACTTTTCCTACTGTTAGGTATTGGGACGGTTTGAAATTACCTGGACTAGACAAAGAATGCGCGATTTGCTTAAGTGATTTCATCTCGGAGGAACAAGTCAAATACTGCCAAAATGCAGCCATGGTTTCCATGTCCAATGCGTCGATAAGTGGTTGAGTTCACATTCTTCTTGCCCAACTTGTAGACATTCCCTCAAGAAACTTGTGAAAAGATATTGTCAGGTGGGGTACATAGCAGAAGTACACATTCACAGCATGGGCCAAATGCAACCATTGTCAGTGCCATAAGCATCATGCCTTTACAACCTGAACCCTTTGAACAAAGAAGTGTTAATGGTCCGGTTTAAACAATTTTGACTTAGACTGTAGTCAAGCCATTAGAAGTTGGTCACTAAGTAGATTATATGTATAGTATTGGTAAGACCAGTTTTTTTGATCAAGCTCCTTGGTTCTTCACTGTCAATTGTTTATATATGTTATAAATTTTGTTTCTCTATTCGTTTATAATCATCGTGATTCTAAATCAATTGGTTAGCATTTCTTTGAGTACGTATGTGTTATAATAAATTAATAGCATCCAGGTACCGGAATTGATTCTTGTTAACTTTAATACATACGTGTAATATATGTATAGAATCAAGAGGGACACTTTCATTCTCTAGCAATATTAAAATAAACTTAAAAATACTATGTTCCCTGACACCTGTATTTAAATCATTGTAACCATTCTTTTGATAGTTTCTTTACACTGTGTTTCGAGTTTACTTAATGAAATAAAATAATTTATTTAATTTTTTTTAATCTTTTCTTTCTATTTTTCTTTATTTTCTTCTATCTGTATATTCTTTTAATTTCAAATTATTGATTTTAAGCTTCATTTTCCTTAAGTTTTTTTTTTCTCTCGTGAAATAAACTCGGAAACACAACTTTCTTATATTCTTTTCATTAAGAAAAAACTTTAGAATACAACTGTATTTTTCTTTACTCCCAATTATTTTATTTCTATTCTTAAATGAACTCGGGATCATAGTGTTAGAAAAATTAAGGGTGCGCTGCCTTTAGGGTACTTTTTGGAGTTGTTTCAAAAATGGTATATCATAACCTTTTTAAAACATGTTAAAAAATTCTCTATCTTAACATTTGTGGCCCTAAATCAATTATCTTCGTGTTGTTGGTTTGGGTGATGATACTTATATCTAGACGGACAAATGGATTGGGTCTAACACTTCGCCTCACAATTTTATCGATTATTTGGGCTTGATAACAATTCTCAGTGCACTATATCGGAGAGAAGATTATGTGAAGGATAGGTTTGAGATTGGTGAAGAGGGCCTCGAGGGCAGGCTGAACAAGGAAATTTGAATGACCTAATGATTCTATTTCATAATGTTTCATTGCCGGAGCTTCCTAACTCTTGGGCGTGGTCTTTAAATGGTTCGTTGATGGTTAAGAAGTATCTTCATAAGTTGCTTAATATTTGTGTGTGGTGTGTGTTACTTGATCGGTTACCAATGAGGTGGAACCTAAGTAACTTTGGGATTGATATTAACTTGGTTAGATATATGCTATGTTATTCGTATGACATCGGTAATTTTCCGTTACCAAACTCCGTTAGTTTCGTTAAGTCTTGCATACACGTATCGTGAGCTCAAATTAGTTGTCTTTGAACGTTGGTGACTTGATAATAATGATCTATGATAAACAAATAATAATCTAATTAATAATATTGACTATTAGTTCGTGGTTATGTGATTTGTGAATTTTAAATATTATTTGTTAATTTTACGTGATAATGTGACTACGCGTAATATATTTCATGTGTTTTGTGATTAATTGAAAATGTATATGATTATTATTATTGATTAATAATGCTTGTATTTGGTAGTTAAAATCATTTAAAAAGTTTTAGAAAGATTAGTTTTATAAAATATAAACAATGAGGTTTATCTTGTAAATATCTATAAACCCAATATTACCTAAAATAGAACCCTAATCCCCCCTTAAACCCCCTTATGGCCAAAACCATCCCAAACACCTCTCCTTTGCGATTTTGATCAAGAACACACACATAAAGTCGATTTGATTAGTTCCAAGTGGTTCCAAGGTGTTAGAAAGCATATTCTTGATTTCTATACACAAAATGTAATTTTTATCAAGTTTTCATAGTTTTTTATTCTTGATGAACCCTAATTTGAATTATGCATGAAAAGTCGGATTGATGATTGTTAGATGATAATATGTTATTAATTATGATGTATGAATGTTGGATTATGATGACTATGCAAGAAATCCATGATATGATCATAATTTCATACATTGCCTAAAGAAGAAACTTTTTCTTCTTAGGATTTATAATTTGATGATTGTATGATGATAGTGGTATTGCTTTGATGTTAGTTTACATGGATTGTGCAAGAAAAATAATGAAATTTAGTGATTGTTCATACCTTACTATAAATAGAAACTTTTATGTATGATGTTTGGAATTATGATGAATTGATGATGATTATCATGTTCAGATGGATGTTACGAACTTGATTAGGTATAGTTGATGAATTTATGAATAAATTGAATGTTAGATTGATTTTTGAAGAACATTAGATATGATGAATTGGGTGTGTTTATAATGTTAGGAATATGTTAGAATGCTTATTGATGATGTCAAAGGTGGTGGAATGTATTAATTGGGTTGTATGGATGCTTGATTGATCATTTAGAGAATTTAGGTTCTTGATAACTATACATGATAATGAATAATGTTAGAATCTTATGGAACCATGTTTGGGATTATAATTGATCATGGTTGTGTATGTTGATTGGCATGAATCTTGTTGTTTAATGTGATAATGATCGTCATACATGCGTACGATTCTGAGGCCTCTACTTAGTAGGATTGGTAGGCTTTAGGGGATGAAGTCGTGAGTGGCTTCACATGGCATGTAGTACATGATTAGACTCTATGTATGATTTATTAGCTATGATGTGATTATAATTATGTTGAATATGTTGTTTACTTCAGATTCGTATGGGTTGAATGATAAGCTAAGATGGTATGATGATCTTGATAAAACAAGAGGTCGATGATGTGAATATTGAATGGGTTGTAGGATAATTATGTATGATAAGTTATATGGTTGATTAAGCGAGATTTCAATTAACATGTCACCAATGGGTCAAACGGGTCAACTGGGTCAATGAGTCTTTTTTTCCAAAACCTTGGGTGTAACACCCGTTTATTTATTTATTTTGAAGTTGACGAATGAAGAAAAAGAAATAAGTCCAAAGTCGAGTGACCAAACTCGTCAATGCGAGAAAGTTCGGAAGAGAAAGAGAATAAGAGGGGAGGGTAGCCCCACCCTCCTCACATCTCCAAAAACTCAGCAAAGAAAAGAAAGAAGAGAGAAAAGGGGAAAAGAGAGAAAAATGTTGGTTAGATTTGATTCAAGAGAAAAACAATCATCGTGTAGCGGTCCAATCGAAGCTCTACTTCTCGGTGTAGTTTGTGTGAGTTCTAGGACCCCTCCTTTACACATTTTTGAATGGTTTTAGGGCTGGAACACATCTGAAAATCGGGTTTTTGAAGGTGTGTGTGTTTGACCCGTTTGTGCATATGTGGGTATGTATAGATGATTCGTTTGGGTCTTGATTTTGAGCTTGTGTGTGCTTGAATGATGTTATGGTATGCATTCCTAAGGTTTAGGATGGTTGATTTGGGCTTAGAATGGGTTTAGATAAGCTTGGAGGTCGAAAATAGCAAATTGGGTTCGGGATGAACTGCATTCTGCATCAGCTAGGGCTAGGTGACCGAATGGAGGCCATACGCGCCGATTGGGGTGCGATTGAGGGTTCATTAGCACGATTGAGGTTCAATCGCACAACTAAGGGTTCATTCGCACGACCTAGAGTCCATTCGCATAAATGCTCATCCGCATTAGTTCCATCCGCATTAGGTCCATTCGCATAGGACTCATCCCCATCAAGTCCATTCGCTTCATTCACACGATTGGGTGTTCATCCACATAGGTGTTCATCCGCATTGGTTCAATCGTATGATGTTCAGTCGCCTGGAGGCCATGCGACTGAAGGGTGTCCATACGCCCATGTAGGGCTTGTGCACTCGGGGAAAACGTAGTTTATGTACTGACTTTCGAGGGAAAGTGCAGATGTAAGTTTGACGTGAAAGATTCCAGTAAGTTCGTATGAGATGACTGTTGTGGGCATAGAGGTTATGTTGGGCATGATGATGTTATTGCATGTTTATGCATGATGTATGTTATGTATGTATGATGTTGCCCTGTATGATGATGACTGTGTATGTGATGTTCCTATTATGATGTATGTTTATCTTTCCTGTGGCTTTACATGTTATGTTAATAAATGAAATGAAAGTATTATGTAACGTAAAGTGAAAGATAATGAAAGAGGACATGAAGAACAAATGCATGCATTAATAAATGACAGAAGTAAAGAAAGTTTTGCAAGCCTTGTATGTCGGGACACGCCATTAAAAGGTGTTAGCCTAACAGTGTGAGGGTTCGCTACCTCGGGAGGATGCACATTGGGGTCTTTCTTTGTGATCAACCATTTCTATAGAACCATTGCCACAAACCCTAGGTATTGTGACCAAAGTGCGATGCACCATTATAGCTGGCCTATGATAAACCTAGGTCCAGTACCAGGAATAGCAGGGTATTGCACATGGCATTAGTACACCTAAACTCTACCCTAGGTACTGTGACCAGGGGTGCGATGTACCATTATAGCTGGTCTATGATAGACCTAGGTCTAGTACCAGGAATAGTAGGGTAAAGTTTATGGTTGAAGGAAAGAAAAGATGTAATGATGAAAGAATGTGAAATTTAATGAACGTACGAATGAAAGAATGAAAGTATGAATGATTAATGAAGATAATAATGATATTATCTATGTGTACGTATGATGTATGATCGCATGAAAGTAAAGAACGGCTTTAACGAAAGGAATGTATGTTTTATTATAAAACTAGAACTCACTCAGCAACGCTGACTTTTATGTGTTTCAAGTTGGCAGGTAATGATTGCTGAGGATGGCACGAGGTGGCTACTCATCTCTTTTGGATGGCATCCATTTTTATAATGCTTTTGTGATGTAATGCAACATGTGTTTTGTAACTTGTTAACGATGTATTATTTTGCAAAGCTTTTACAATGAAATGAGATGTATATTTTGGTAACTCCGCTGTGATGTTTTATGAAAGACAAATGTATTTACATGTTCTAAGTTAGATGATCGACCAACTGTAAGTGTCCCGGGAACGGGGCCTTACAAGTTGGTATCCGAGCCAAAGTTTAAGTGAAATTAGTAAATTTTCAAAATAAACCTTAACTTAAACTGAGAGTGGGACGGAAAGGGAAGGTATGCCAATCTGAGTAGCTGCATGCCATTAGGTATTTTCATAATGTTAACCGGTATTATGTGTGCATGTTGTGTGGTTTATGTATTGTTTGAAGATTTAAATACTGATGTAATCAGGACAGGTAATGCTTGGGGTATGAAGAGTAAAGTAAGTGGCTAATCACAACTGGCCACTATAATTAGGGACTTACTATACTTGACATAAACTGAGTTGTTCCCTTGAATGATGGTGTTGGTGTTTGAATCTTTCAGTGTGTGTGTGAATGGCTGGTGGTAGATCTTCGAAAGCCTCTCATGGTGGCGGTCGTGATGGGCTTGGTGTTGAGCCGCGACCCAAGAGAGGAAGACCAAGAATGGAAAAGGTGGTTCATGAAGAACTAGAGACCCCTCATCCGGAGGGTGGCAATGAGAGCGCCAATCTAAGAGCCATAGTAGAGGAGGCCGTTGTTGAAGAAGTTCATCGGTTCATGCAGACAATCTTACCGTCTGTGGTGACCAAAGTTATCAAGGCTGTACAGTAAGAGAAAAGACAAGTGAGAAATAGGTCCGCGGGGGGGACGAGAGCAACCAAAGCCTGAAATAGTTCTATCTGATGATGAAGAAAAGAGGAAGAGCCTGCGCAGGAGGCGGCACGAGGCTGTAATTATGGGGCGTTTCAACGATGCAAGCCCCCTACTTTTGATTGAAACGGAACTGCTACTGCTGCTCATCGGTGGGTGAGAGAAATGGAAGCTGTATTGAATATCAGTGAGTGCAAGGAGGACTAAAAAGTAAAGTTTGCTGCCCACTCTTTTGTGGACTCGGCTCTGTGCTGGTGGGACAATATAGTCCAAGCCGAGGGTAGTCAGGTAATCGGGAGGATGAGATGGTCTAAACTAAAGAAGCAGGTAATTGAGGAGTTCTGTCCTCATAGAGAAATGGATAAAGTTGAGAGAGAATTCCTGCAACTGGAGGCGGGAACGATGACGCACCAACAGTACACCACCAAATTCAACGAGATGGCACGTCTGGTGCCGGATCAGGTGACGCCTCTGTCACGAAAGATTAAGAGGTACATTCAGGGTTTGTCAGCGGATATTCGCAGGCATATAATCGCTGCCCGACCGAGAACGTTTAGGTCGGCGGTGGATTTGGCAGGGAGGTTATATGATGAGAGGGCTGTAGTGGTGGTGGCTAAAGATAGCAGGAAGGGTGGAGGTGATCGAAACTAGCAGGGGAAGAGGTTTGGTCGGGGTGATGCCTCGACGGGTAACAAGAAGGCACGGGTGGATGACCGCCGTGTGGCCACATCGAGTGCGGGGTCAAAAAGGTGTGGCAAGTGTGGAAGGGAACATGCGGGAGAATGTAGGCTGGGATTGATGGGTGCTTCAAATGTGGGAAGACAAGGCATATAGCCAAGGACTGTCATACGGTTCGGTGCTTTAACTGTGGCGTGGAGGGCACATAAGTAGGGATTGTAAGAAGCCGAGGGCTGATGGTTCCAGGGTGAAGAAGACGGGAGTGAAGGACCGAGGGCGAGCGCCAGGGCATTCACTATAGCACAGGAGGAGGCTAGGATGGACCCTGACGTTGTGTCCGATATGTTTCTGGTGAACCAAACTTCAGCTTCTGTATTATTTGATTCGGGTGCCAGTAAAAGTTTTATTTCTGCTGCTTCTGTACTAAACTGCCTATTAGTAGTAGACATGTCAATGCGCCCTTGATGTAGAAACTACCATAGGTAAGTCTACCAGGATCTTTGAGATGATAGAGAAATGTGATGTGGGGCTAGAAGGTCATAAGTTTCTTGTTAGACCGCTCGTGATGACCTTAGGTGGTTTCGATTTGGTCCTTGGGATGGATTGGTTGACGGACTCCGAGGCGAACATTATGTGTCGCAAGAAGATGATTCGTTTGACAGCGCCTAACGGGATTTTGGTAACTGTTTATGGAGATCGGTCACGACGATCCCGAAAGTAATCTCAATGGCGGTGGCGGGAAAGTGTATGAGGCATGGATGTAACGCCTACTTGGCTTAAGTAAATGATGTGGATATGCCAGCACCACAACTGTCTGATGTACCGGTTGTGTGTGACTTTCCGGACGTGTTCCCAGAAGACTTACCAGGGGTGCCACCTGACAGAGAGATCGAGTTTCAGATTGATCTGGTACCGGGTGCCCAACCCATTGCCAATGCATCGTATCGGTTGGCTCCACGGAAATGAAAGAGTTGATGGAGCAGTTGCAAGAGCTGCTTGATAAGGGGTTCATTAGGCCGAGTATCTCTCCTTGGGGTGCTCCAATCCTGTTCGTGAAGAAGAAAGACGATAGTATGAGGATGTGTATTGACTACCGTGAGTTGAATAAGTTGATGTTGAAGAACCGATACCCCTTGCCGAGAATAGATGATTTGTTCGATCAGCTTCAAGGTGCTAGTTGGTTTTCAAGGATAGACCTTCGATTGGGCTACCATCAGTTGAGGGTGAAGGAGCAGGACATCCCTAAAATAGCTTTTCGCACACATTATGGTCACTACGAGTTTCTTGTCATGTCGTTTGGTTTGACCAATGCGCCAGCTGCTTTATGGATCTGATGAATCGGTTGTGTCGGCCGATGTTGGATATCAGTGATTGTGTTTATTGATGATATCCTAATTTATTCGAAGAGCGAGATTAAGCACGCTGGTCACATTCGGGAAGTTCTGGAGACGTTGAGAAAGGAGAAGTTGTACGCCAAGTTCTCCAAGTGTGCATTTTGGTTGCGCGAAGTTCAGTTCTTGGGTCATGTGGTGAATCCTAATGGGATTATGGTAGACCCGACAAAGGGAGGAAGTGATGCATGGAAGTCTCCAAAGACGCCATCCGAGATTTGTAGTTTCTTGGGTTTAGCAGGCTACTACAGAATATTCATCCAAGACTTTTCCAAGATCGCTTCTCCACTAACCAAGTTGACCCAAAAAGATGTGAAGTTTGTATGGGGTCAAGCTCAAGGGAGGTGTTTGAGGAACTGAAAGCGAGGTTGACTCAAGCTCCCATTCTGTCATTACCCGATGGAAGTGAAGATCTGGTGGTCTATTATGATGCTTCCTACTCGAGGTTGGGTGTGTGTTAATGTAAAGAGGGAAGGTTATAGCCTATGCATCCTGACAGTTGAAGGTTCATGAGGTCAATTATCCTACTCATACTTGGAGCTAGCAGTCGTGGTCTTTGCACTAAAGATTTGGAGGCACTATCTTTACGAGATGAAGTGCACCATTTACACTGACCACAAGAGCTTGAAGTACTTCTTTGAGCATAAGGATCTGAACATGAGGCAGAGACGATGGCTGGAACTTATAAAGGATTATGATTGTGAGATCCACTACCATCCAGGCAAAGCTAATGTGGTGGCTGATGCCCTTAGCCGAAAAGAGAGGCCTAAGTCGATTCGGGTGAAATCGTATCAACTGATTATGACCTCTAATGTGATGAAGCAAGTTAAAGAGTTTCAAGATGAGGCATTGAAAGATGATCATCTTAACTCTGAAAGAATGAGAGGTCTGGTCGTAGAATTAGGTGAGAACACACTTGGTGTTAAAACCCGATTTGGACGAGTGTGGATTCCTCGTTTTAGGGATCTACGCATGAGGATCATGGATGAGGCTCACAAGACTCGATACTCTATTCATCCTGGTGCCACAAAGATTTATCAAGACATGAAGAAGGATTATTGGTGGCCGGGTATGAAACGGGACGTAGTGGAGTATGTGAGTAAATGCCTTACTTGTCTACAGGTAAAAGCCGAGCATCAGAAGCCGTACGGGAAGGTCCAACCTTTGGATATACCGAATGGAAGTAGGAGCACATCACCATGGATTTTATTATGAACCTGTCGCGTACTCCGAAAGGGTATGATGCCATATGGTGATTGTTGACCGCTTGACGAAGAGTGTTCATTTCCTACCGATTCGCGAGACATATTCATCTGAGAGGTTGGCAGATCTTTTCATTAAGGAAATTGTAACTCGTCATGGTATGCCGGTGTCTATTGTGTCTGATCGTGACACTTGATTTACATCCAAATTTTGGAAAAAACTTCCACAATGCTATGGGGATGAGGTTACATATTAGCACGGCTTATCATCCCCAGACTGATGGTCACTCAGAGAGGACCATTCAAACATTGGAGTACATGCTTCGGGCATATGTTATCGATTTTGGGGGAAGTTGGGATGACCACTTACCGTTAGCCGAATTCTCATACAACAACAGTTATCATGCCAGCATTGGTATGCCACCTTATGAGATACTATACGGTAGGAGATTCAGAACGCTTGTTTGTTGGGGTGATATTGATCAGAAAGAACTAGGGAATGTTGAGGTGATCGAGGCTACGACTGAAAAGCTCGAAAAGATCAAGGCCTTCATGAAGGCAGTCAAAGATAGACAGAAGTCGTATGCTGATAGACGACGCAGACCGATTGAGTTCCAGTTGGATGACCGGGTTATGTTGAAGGTCTCACCTTGGAAGGGTATCATTCGTTTCCGAAAGCAGGGCAAGTTGAGCCTAAGGTACATAGCCCCTTTCGAATCATTGCTCGAGAGGAGAGGTGGCCTATAGACTGGAGTTACCGGATGAGTTAAGTGGAATTCACCCGACATTCTATTATCTCATCTGAGAAAGTGCTTGACGGATGAAGACATGATTGTTCCACCGAAGGATATCGAAGTAGACGAATGGCTCAATTATGTGGAGCAACCAGTGGCAATCATCAACCGAAAGGAGAAGAGGCTGAGAAATAAAGTGGTTCCTCTTGTGCGTGTATAGTGGAAGCACATGAAAGGATTCGAGTCGACGTGGGATACTGAGGAAGAAATGAGACAACATTACCCACGTTTGTTTGAGGAATAACAGGTTTCGAGGACGAAACCTATTTAAGGGGGTGGACTTGTTACACCCGTTATTTATTTATTTTGAAGCCGACGAATGAAGAAAAAGAAATAAAGTCCAAAGTCGAGGGACCAAACTCGCCAACGCGAGAAAGTTTGGAAGAGAAACAGAATAAGAAGGGAGGGCAGCCCACACCCTCCCCACATCTCCAAAAACTCAGTAAAGAAAAGAAAGAAGAGAGAAAAGAGAGAAAAGGGTTGGTTCGAGTTGATTCAAGAGAGCAAAAATCGTCGTGTAGCGGATCCAATCGATGCTCTACTTCTCGGTGTGGTTTGTGTGAGTTCTAGGACCCTTCTTTTACACGTTTTTGAATGGTTTCAGGGCTGGAACACATCTGAAAATCGGGTTTTTGAAGGTGTGTGTGTTTGACCCTTTTGTGCATGTGTGGGTATGTGTATGATCCGTTTGGGTCTTGCTTTTGAGCTTGTGTGTGCTTGAATGATGTTGTGGTATACATTCCTAAGGTTTAGAATGGTTGATTTGGGCTTAGAATGGGTTTAGATGAGCTTGGAGGTCGAAAATAGCATATTGGGTTCGGATGAACTGCATGTTGCATCAGTTAGGGCTAGGCGACCGAATGGAGGCCATACGGCCGATTGGGGTGCGGTTGAGGGTTCATTAGCACGATTGAGGTTCATTCGCATGACCGAGATTCCATTCTCATAAATGCTCATCCACATTAGTTCCATCCACATTAGGTCCATTTGCATGGGACTCATCCGCATTGAGTCCATTCGCATTAGTTTCATTCGCACGATTGGGTGTTCATCCGCGTTGGTCCAATCGCATGATTTTCAGTCGCCTGTAGGCCATGCGACTGAAGGGTGTCCATACGCCCAAGTAGGGCTTGTGCACTCGGAGAAAATGTAGTTTATGTATTGACTTTCGAGGGAAAGTGCAGATGTAAGTTTGACGTGAAAGATTCCAGTAAGTTCGTATGAGATGACTGTTGTGGGCATAGAGGTTATGTTGGGCATGATGATGTTGTTGCATGTTTATGCATGATGTATGTTATGTATGTATGATGTTGCCATGTATGATGATGATGAGTGTGTAGGTGATGTTCCTTATTATGATGTATGTTTATCTTTCCTATGGCTTTACGTGTTATGTTAATGAATGAAATGAAAGTAGTATGTAACGTAAAGTGAAAGATAATGAAAGAGGAACATGAAGAAAGAATGCATGCATTAATAAATGACAGAAAGTAAAGAAAGTCTTGCAAGCCATGTGTGTCGGGACACGCTATTAAAAGGTGTTAGCCCAACGGTGTGCGGGTTCGCTACCCCGGGAGGATGCACATTGGAGTCTTTCTTGGTGATGGACCATTTGTATAGAACCATTGCCGCATACCCTAGGTAGTGTGACCAGAGGTGCGATGCACCGTTATAACTGGTCTATGATAGACCGAGGTCCAGTACCAGGAATAACAGGGCATTGCACATAGCATTGGTACACCTAAACTCTACCCTAGGTACTGTGACCAGAGGTGCGATGCACCGTTATAGCTGGTCTAGGATAGACCTAGGTCCAGTACCAGAATAGCAAGGTAAAGTTTATGGTTGAAGGAAAGAAAAGATGTAATGATGAAAGAATGCGAAAGTTAAGGAACGTACGAATGAAAGAATGAAAGGATGAATGATTAATGAAGATAATAATGATATTATCTATGTGTACATATAATGTATGATCGCATGAAAGTAAAGAACGTTTTAACGAAAGAAAAGTATGTTTTATTATAAAACTAGAACTCACTCAGCAACACTGACTTTTTATGTTTTTCCAGTTGGCAGGTAGTGATTGCTGAGGATGGCACGAGATGGCTACTCAGCTCTTTTGGATGACATCCATTTTTATAATGCTTTTGTGATATAATGCAATATGTGTTTTGTAACTTGTTAACGATGTATTATTTTGCAAAACCTTTTATAATGAAATGAGATTTATATTTTGGTAACTCCACTGCGATGTTTTATTTAAGACAAATGTATTTACATGTTTTAAGTGCGATGATCGACCAACTGTAAGCATCCCGGGAACAGGGCCTTACATTGGGTCAACGTGTTTATTGAGCACCTAGGGTTGTTAAGTTTTCTGTGTACACGTACTTATGTACTTGTGTGTTCTAAGAAACCTTTGAAGGGTTATCTTTCCATCCTTCGTTAGCTTTTATCATTACTCGTTTGCATATCAGGTGAGTTCATGCCCCACTCTTTTCATACACTCTCTTTTGGGGGAGATAACATACTTATTTACAAATTTATTATTATAAGTTGTGTATTTTATAACATAATGTGATATACCTTGAAAGCCCTCACACTTATGGATCATTAATAATGATAACTAGCGAAAAATCTTGGGTAGTACTACTGGGTTTAACAAGTCCCACCTGTGTGACTCGAGGTTAAACGGGTGCTATATTTTCCTAAACACAAACATCGTCATGACCTAGTAAGTCGTGATATGAGGCAACAAACGCAACACATCAGCTTCGATTGCGAAATCACTATGGTTATTACTTATGAATATAGACTAGCTATCTATTTCAATATACTTCTTAGTTTTACAACTGTTATAATTTATGTTTAACTCGAACTTTTGAACTCACCAACCATTGTGTTGACTCTTTTAGTATGCTATTCTCAGGTCGTTAACTCTGGCCGCTCGTAGGAGCACATCACAAGTCAAGCATGAATTTTAAGACTCCGTATTTATGACCTGGCATTTGGTTTCTAATTATGTGCTTTTTTTAAATGGTCGGCTTGTGTTTTTCCAATTTTATTTTTTATATACTTTTTCACAAAACGCTTCCGCACAAGTTTTAGCCTTTGGTTGGTTTTATTTTAAATATTGCATATAGTGTCATTCTAAGTAACTAGTGACTGTGATCGTGGTTTGTTCAATCGTCTATCGGTAAAACCTTGCACGTGAAATTTGAGGGTGTGATAGTTCGCATGCCAAAAATATTGATCATGCCTTACATAATTGTCATGTTGCTTTTAAGACTTGGAGGCTGGTGGCTAGCTAGCTCGACATCGAGTTTCTAATTGGGGTGTGGTCAAAAACTATTATGAATCTTTTAGATTTTTCTCTAAATTTCAAAAGGTAAAAACTTGATTAAGGATATTTGTTTCACTACATGCTGGGTTCTTTAAAGAATCATAAATAACACCATACTTTGTCCAACCGAGGTTTGTAATGGTAAATATTTTACTCTATAGTATATTTTTCCTTTTTATGATATTCGAATATGGACATAAAAAATCTTGTGTTTGGGATGAGTGGTTGCAAAACCCTCTCCTTTTGATGTAATTGGTGTTTTTTAGTTTTCGGTATGTTTTCAAAAACTTTTCTTATTAAAGTCCATCCGTTTAAAAAATTATGTATAGCCCTGCAAAGGTTCTGGGTTTTTTGTGTTTTGATGAAGATATGGAGATTGTGGGTTACGACTTCTACTTTAACCTTCGGTTCAAGTTTCCTTACATAACTCACACACATAACCGTGAGGTATGGATCATGCATTGCTGCTAGTTGGATTGATGTGGTGAAGGTGTGGAGTGTGAGTACCACTCCCCTCCCCTATTGCCACTTATGAACTTGCCCCTTATATTTTTAACAACAAACGTACAACCCTCTATGAATGATAAATATTATCTTAATTGATCTCGTCTATTCGTTTTTCTATCCATGACCGCATTCTCATCCCCCTCAGGAGGAAACTCACTACTGGAAAAACCTTCTAGCAGCTTAGCATAAAGTATTTTTGCTTTAAGTGAGACGTACTCGAACCGAATACCCAAATGTTTTTATTGTCTTGGGTTTCTCACATCAACCATTTCATTGATGATCGTTGTACTTACCAATCATGTATCCCACACTAGACCCCATTGCTTTTACTTTTCTTAATGGCTAATTAGAGTACTGACGACCCATTAGCCCACGCGATCATCTCCGTTACAAGTAAGAAACCTGAGTCCACCCATCCTTTTTTTTATTTTTGTCCTAGGTGGGATGTGAACTCAAGACTTTCACCTATATTTTATTTAATATGTAATTTTTATTTTTATTTGTCAACACAAATATATTATTTTTATTTAAATTTGTAGAGAAGCGTAGAATAGTCTATTCCTTGGTTGAGTGATTTAGAGTGGCACGAAATAAAGTGTGATGTTTGTTAACATGGTAAACTATAAAGGGAATAGTGACCTTAGTCAAAACATTCACATCATGTTTCTCATGCTAATTTTTATAATTACAAGAAAAATAACTATTTTTTATTTATACTTTTTAATTCAATAATATTTTTATACAATTATTATTATATTTTTTATCTCCTTCACTAACAATCAGTTTCAAACATATTAAAATATTTTTAAAGATTAACAATGTTTTTTTTTCCGAATATACAAATAAATACTATTTTTTCCGTTTTCACCTATGACCATCGTCTATAATATAAAACACCTGATCATAATACAATATAAAAAACAAACTATTAATAACATGAGAACCTATTCCAAATGTTCTCAACCATGGTCTAATGAGAAGATGTTACAATTACCACAAGGATTGAGGCATCTACGGTGGTGAAACTCGTTTGTCAAACACAGAGTGATGTTTCGTCCATATATCAATATTAATTATTGATGGCGGCATCTTGAAAAAAAGACATGTTAGTGATGCTACAGTTACGACACACACGAAATATCAATACAGCTATTTTTATTCTCGTTAGTTGGCATGGTATTTAATAGGTATATAAGTAAAGTTTTAATAGTAAAAATTGAATAATGTATTCAAACAACGTGACATAACAGAAAAAACAATCAACAAATTTACAAAGTCAAAACAAATATTCCTTTTTATGCGCGAGCTCGTTCAAATGCAACATTTGTTTTATATTACACACTTGGACAACATATGTTATACTCCATTAACAAAGTACAATATCTCAAAGGAAGAAAGAGTACAAATAAGAGAAGCACGGCTATTTAGTGCCAATTAGAGAGATAAATTTAGAAACTCTTCATGTAGAGATAATAAACATCCGACCACTTAACAAATCTATAACCTATAATAAAAGAAGATTTTCTTAAAAACATGTTATCATTCTAGCATATCAAATGATACGTGTCATCATTTTAGCATATCAAGAAAATCATTTTCCCAGCTCTCTCTCATAAAAAATACAAAAATTATAAAAACAATTAATTTTACTTTCTTTTTAACTAAAATATGTTAAATATATTAATGTTTGTGTTTCTTTTCTCTATCATATTAAATGATATTTATTGTAAATAAGTAAACTAAACTATTAAACGATAAAATATAAATGTAGTTATTTTAATAATTTATTAATGCATATTAATATAGAGTAATAATTTTAATTCATTATGTCTTATAACTTTTAAATATTCGTTATATTTTTATTTCATCAATAGATAATAACATTTAAAAAATAAAATATTAATAAAACTAATAATTAAATATGTTTTATTTATTCCACCCATGTAATACATAAATTTTAACCTAATAAAATAATAAAATGGACAATGTAAAGAAAAGATAGCAGTTATGAAAGATAAAGTAGGGAAGCAAGTTTGTATGGTTGTATTTGCTAGGTTAATACCTATTGTATTGAGTTGGATAAAGAAAATATCAATATTTAGTAAGGAAACCAATAAATCATAGAACAATGTTTTGAAATAAAATATGGTTGATTTACCTAAGGCTAATAAAATAGGATAACATTTTTTGAACTATATTTTTTAAATTTCTCTTAGAAAAGAGGTTGTTTTTAACAATTTGTTTCGAAACAAACCATTTTTAAAAAATATTATTTTTAAAAATTTACTCAATAGAGCTTCAAAATTTTAATTATTTGCATCTCGAAAAAAATTTGTTTTTTATCACTCGTGTTTTAGGATATTTCGTATTTTTAAAAAAAGTTTAATGTCTTAGAAAATTTTTATAATTTATAAAAAAAATGTTTCTTTAGCTATTGCATTTATTGAGAGATCTATTTCTTTACTTAATGATAAAGAAATAAATAACATAATTAGTAGTTAATGTACTTGTTATTTAATATGAGAAAAAACAAAAAAAATAGATTTAGAATATCTAAAATTATATCATATGTCCACCAAAAATATTTTTGTATTAGTACAGATAGATTAAAAAAATACAAGAGAACAAAAGGGTTCAATCATTCTAGTATCCTAAAACAAATAAAGATTCAGGGCATGTCATTCTACAAAAGTCGTTGTATAACCCTACTTTAAAAAGAAAATGTAGTTAGATAACTTATTTAACAAACTAGTGTAGACGAAGAAATATTTACGAAAATAATGTTTTATTTTAAACTTTCTTATTTTTCAAATCATATTCTTATTGGCCATTTTATACAAAAAAGTATTTTAATGTTTTTCTAGTTCTCTTAGAAATTGTTTCCTTTAAAGTTTTAGAAATATTTTCAAAATAATTCATTTTTATTAAAATATAGATGTTGAGAGCGGTACCAAATCGAGGCAAACTCTGAATACTAGATATGACCTCAAAATAACAGGGGTCAAGGTCGGCCAGTGAGACGATGGGGGATAAGCTTCATCGTCGAGAGGGAAACAGCCCGGATCACCAGCTAAGGCCCCTAAATGACCGCTAAGTGATAAAGGAGGTAGGGGTGCAGAGACAGCCAGGAGGTTTGCCTAGAAGCAGCCACCCTTGAAAGAGTGCGTAATAGCTCACTGATCGAGCGCAAGAAGTCGGTTTGAAAACTTGTTTTAATTTCTTCAACTTGTTTGAAAAAAAAATTTTTAATAGATTTTTTCTAATTTCTTCAACTTGTTTGAAAACGTGTAAATCGAACACAAGAAGTCGGTTTCTCAAACACACAGTGCAAACCAAATCGCTATAACGGACAAAATTTCTCTGGTCTGCTCTTCAATTAGAAGGTTAACTGAATACTTAAAGGAAACCTTTTATGAAAACCACGATCCAATAATTTTTTTGTAGGTTTTACAAAACCAATTTTCCTTTGTTAAACATTAATTTTTAAATCAGAAAAAAACTTGTTGAAAATATTAGAAAAATTCTTAATAAATATGAAGAAAAACTTTTTGAGGGAAAATTCATTTCTAACTTTATACTATCAGGATTCAAATATTTTTGTAAACGTTTTTATAAAACACGTTTTACAAACTTCTAAGGAAATAAAATAGTATTTTCATTTAAAATGGTTAAAGAAATAAATAAAACACTTATATTAATATACCACAAATAATCACTTAAAAATATCATTTTTATAAAAAAAATGTGAAAGAAATTATATTCATTTACAGACAAATTAAAAAGGTTTATATCTATAATATGTTTCTAAATCATCTACTAAGTAATTAAATATCATTTAGTTTTATTTTCAATGCCCAACGAGAATAAGAGTGAGATAGAAGAAATTTTACAAATAGACTAGTTTGGCAAAATAAAATTTTCACCAACACTACTTTAGTTTCATTTTTTTAATTACATCATTTTGATAAATTAGTTTTCCATCTTCACTATTTCGGTAAATTAGTTTACCATTTTCACTATTTCGGAAGAAAAAAATACTCGTATAAATCCCTCCTTCATCCAGACTTGTTACTGTCAATAGTAGACAAGAAAAAAAAGTAATTAGTTGATTTTGTTAAAACATTTATTTTAAGTATGTAATGCTCTTACAATTGTTAAATTACACACAAGAAATTTCTTATCGTATGACTTCAAAAAGACATGTGTTAAACTTGCTAAAAGGAAAATGTTAACAAACACAAAGCAAAATCTATGCCAATTTTGTCAGAAAACGAACACTTGTCGTTGATTATTTTAACATATATGTTTGAATCGAAGAAATTTCATGCAAAATTTCAAGGTCTTATTTTCAATAAAGTTTTGCTTGATTTATTAAAAGCAAAATGAAGGAAAGATAAAAATCGAAAGTCATATAGGAACCATCAATCAAAACGCCTGGCAATATTTGAGAGGATTTAGAAAAAGTTAGTTAATGCCTCTTTATGATGGTGGACATCATTGGTGGGGTAACCTAAGGACAATTATTTGAGTAACTTTATGCAATATGTTACAAGGAGCGATGTTGACCCCAATAAGTGCTATCATCGGCTACACGTTCAATATGTCAATGGATAGGTTTACGAAGCACACTAAGAGCACAAATAATTTTTTATAACAAAAAATATACCACATGCTTCTGAGTATTTATGTTATCTTAATCGAATTCAATTATCAGTTTTTTCACTGGCTCAACACAGAGCATTTTTACTCTGAAAATCCTCGAACCCAAGACCTTTATATTTTTAATTATCTTATTTACCTGACATCAAACACTTGATCTAATTATTATTGGTAAGAGCAAATATAATTACAATTACACATCTCGCATGCGACATTTGTTTAATGCTTGTGATAGCTAGGCGCACATGTATAAAATAACTAATTAGTTTGATTATAAGAAGGCATGGTACAAGGTTGGTTGTATCAAAGGTGCATACGAAGATTTTCAAAAAACCTTGCCCCCCCCCCCCCCCCCCCCCCCCCCCCCCCCCCCCCGGCCCCTATTAAACTTCGCCCCTGGTATCAAGCTACTACAAAAAGGGCAAAACGACTGAAGTTTATGATCGACAAAAGTAGTCCTAAAATTACAGACAGTAATATAATCAATATCAAATGGTCATAAAATTGAAAACCGAAACAAATCTGTTTCAAAGATAATTGAGATTTTGGTCGTAAAATAATTAAAAATGTAATGATTGAAACTGCATCCTTCACAAAATACAATCTATAATCTTATAAATTTCAAAAAACCTTACTTTGTCTCCAACAAATTGGTTGCAAATATAGTATACCCTACTTTGGTTGAAATTATAGGCCCTACTATTAGAAATAAAATAAAATTTTGATTTGATCACAAAATGGTAAAACATATAGCCACATAGAGACTTAAATTATTATTTTAAACCCTGTAGTTTAAACAGTTTAATCAAACCCTAAGGTTGTATTTTATAACAATTTTGCACATTAAAATTAACTCTCTTAATTTATTTCGTTAAGTATAATGGTATTTTAAAACATTTACATCTCAGAGGCTATTTAATTGAATTACAAAATTCTTTTAATAATCAGACGACTATTTATGTAATTACTCATATTATCAAAAACAACCCCCTATTTTCCTTCTCTTCTTTTGTTTGTATATTTAAGAAAATGGTTTTATATTTAATTTTTAAATTGATTAGTGTTATTTTGGCTTTTTCCTTACTTCTTTAATTATTATTTAATAGAAAACGTTTTAAACATAAAAAATACATTTTTTAAAGTTTTTTTGATAAACATCTTTTTTTATTTCTTTTTAAATTTTTTTATATTATTAATTTTCAAAAAGCTATCATTTCATTACATCCATTGTTTGTTAAATGCGTTCAATTGTTCAAAATTTGATATTTTAAAACTTTTGTCTATAAGAATACTTCTTTTTATAAGTAAATTATACAATATTGTATGTATTTTCAACAACTATATGTCTAACTGTTATTTTTAATGACTATGTTTTACTTGTTTAAGTTGCTAATATTTTATAGAATTAAAATTTATAATAATTTCTACCTTATATTGCATAATTAAATGAAAGATTTTAGAAAAAACTAAAGATTTTAAAGTTGCATAACTTGTACTGCATAATTAAATGAAGATGTCTAATAAATGACTTTGAATATTTTATTAAGAATAATATTTTTTTCGAAAAGTATTATATTTATTTTTATTAAAACGTGTTGTATTAATAATAATAATAATAATAATAATAATAATATAATAATAATAACAATAATAATAATAATAAAACACTAATGATAATATTAAAAATTAATAATAATAATAATAATAAAATAATACCAATAATAATATTAATAATAATAATAATAATAATAACAATAATAATAATAATAATAATGAAAAAGTCCAAAATAACAATAAATATTCTAACTTGTACTATATAATAAAACAAAAGATATTGAAAAGGTTTAAAGATTTTAATTTTTTTTGAAAAAAACTAGTTTTGGAATATAAATCATTTATATAAAAGCTTTAAAAAAGTTGTATTTATATCTAAAAACCACATTTAAAGTTCTATATTTTTTAATTTTCTAATTAATAATATAAATAAAAATAAATAGTTTAAAAATAAAATAATAGGTTTTTTATAATATACATACAAAAACTCATTTAGGAGAGAAGAAATATTAGGGGGTTGTTTTTGGTAATTTAAGTAATTACATAAATAGCCCATTAATTATTAAAACAACTTTGTAATTCATATAAATAACCCCTATCGATAAGGTTAAACGGTAAAATTCAATATAACATATTTGATCATATATATTTGATAACTAGGTTAGTAACCTGTATATTATACGGTTTGAATAAATAAAATAATAAATAATTAGTAATAAAAGATTATGAATTATAAAACCATGTTTGAAAGTAAAATATGATTATAATTGCATTTGAATCATTATTTCAAATAAATAAACAATAGATGGGTTATAGATAGATAGATATATAGATAAATAGATAGTCTAGAAACCCATTTATTAAACGGATTATACTTAGTAATAAACACGAAAAGTTACAGTACGTTATCTTTATATAAGATATACATAAAATTATATATACATACTTGTTCAAGAGATAAAACAATTATACTATTTTTAACTCTCTTATCCAAATAGTTTTATTTTTAAATATTTGTTTTAAGATTTCTTATATAAATTTATTGTTTATAAAAATCTTGTTTATTAAAACCTTAAGTTTTTAATTATTCTGGTTGTTTTAATAAAACTGATTTGTAAGGCCCCGTTCTTGGGACGCTTACAGCTGGTCAATCATCGCCCATAAAACGTATATTTTCATTAAATTAAAGAAAACAGTGCAGCCAAATCATCAAAATAGACATCTCATTTCATTATAAAAGTTTTTGCAAAACAATACATCGTTATCAAATTACAAAATACATGTTGCATTATATCACAAAAGCATTATAAAAATGGATGTCATCAAAAGAGCTGAGTAGCCACCCCGTGCCATCCTCAGCAACATTACCTGCCAACTGGAAACACATAAGAGTCAGCGTTGCTGAGTGAGTTCTAGTTTTAATTTAAAACATACTTTACTTTCGTTAAAACCGTTCTTTACTTTCTTCCACAATCATACTATACTGTCGTACATGATCACACATCGTACGTTCACATAGATAATAACATTATTATCTTCATTATTTGTTCGTTCATTCCATACATTCATCATTAAATCTTTACTTTCATTCGGACCAATGCCATGTGCTTCACCCCACCGTATGCATAAAGTCGGTACTAGGCCTAAGGTCTTTCATAGACCCCGAACATTGTGCACAAATCTGACTCCAGTACCTAGGGTAAGCGGCAAAGGTCCCATAAATATGGTCAATCACAAGGATTGGACCCAAGTGTTCATCCTTCTGGGTAATTAACCCGCACATAGTTACGCTAACACCCTTCATTAGGTGTGAACCTCCATACATATGCTTAATCACACAGATCAAGCCCTAGTGTGCATCCTTCTGGGGTAGCTAACCCGTACACGATTGAGCTAACACCCTTCATTGGGTGTGAACCTCCTTACATTTGCTTGCAAGTCTTTCATACTTTGATTCGTTCATGAATGCATGCATTCTTCATTTCGTTCCGCTTTTCATTATCATCCACTTTACGTTACATAATACTTTTCATTTAATATTCGATGTAAAGCCATGGGAAAATAACATACAATAAAAGGAACATCATCATACACAGTCAACATCATCATACGAGGCACCATCATACATTCATAACATACATCGTCATACATTCATAACATACATCACTTTCCATGCCCATCATAACGCCTATGACCTCAAAAGTCAACTTACATGAACCCCTGGGAATCACCCACGTAAAAACTTACATCTACACTTTCCCCCGAAAGTTAGTAAATAGACTATGTTCTTTTGGGCGCACAAGCCCTACTTGGGCGTATGGACACACTTTAGTCGCATGGCCTCCCAGACGACTGAACACAATGCGGATGAAAACCAGGCGAATGGGCCCTATGCGAATGGACCCAATGCAAATGGACTCAATGCGGATGGATCCTATGCGAATAGACCTAATGCAGATGAGTACCTATGTGAATGGACCCAATGCGAATGTATCCTATGCGAATGGACCTAATGCGGATTGACCTATACGAATGGACCCAATGCGTATGTATCCTATGCGAATAGACCTAATGCGGATGGACCTAGGAGTATGGACCCCAGTCAGCTAACCCCCATGCGAATGAACCTCAGTCGCACGACTCACTAGCGTATGGACTCCAGTCACACGACTCTCATGCGAATGAACCTCAATCGCATGCCATTCGGTCGCATAGCCCTAGCTGATGCAGAATGCAGTTCATCCCGAACCCAATCTGCACTTTTTGGTCTCCAAACCCTCTCAAACCTGTTCTAAGCCCAAATCAACCATCCTAAACCTTAGTAACACATACCACAACACCATTCAAGCACACACAAGCCCGAAAACAAACCCCACCCGCTTCACGCACAAACACATACGCACGGGTTCAACACACACACTTTAAAAACGTGTTTTTCTATGTGTTCCTGCCCCAAATCAGTTGAAAATGTGTAAAAGATGGGTCCTAAAACTCACATAAACAACCTCGTCGAGTAGAGCTTCAAACCAACCCGCTACACCTCAACTTTTGCGCTTGAATCCACTAAACCGAAGCTTGAAACCCTCTTTTTCTCCCTTTCTTCTCTCTTGGTTAAATTTTGTGGGTGTGGGGGAGGGTGTGGGCTGCCCTCCCCTCTTAATCCCCCACTCTTCCAAACCTTTCCTAGTTTTGGCAAGTTTGGTCCCTCGACTTTGGGCTTTATTTCTTTTCTTTATCTTTTTCTTCTTTCTTTGGCTTCAAGGGAAACAACCGGGTGTTACAAGTCCACCCTTCTTATATAGGTTTCGTCCCCGAAACCTGCTATTCCTCAAACAAACGTGAGTAATGTTGTCTTATCTCTTCTTCAGTCTCCCACATAGACTCGGATCCCTTCCTGTGCTTCCATTGTACACGCATAAGAAGAACCACTTTATTCCTCAGCCTCTTCTCTTTTCAATCAATGATCACCACTGGTTGCTCCACATAATTGAGCCGTTCGTCTACCTCGATATCTTCCAGTAGTACAACCATATTCTCATCTACTAAACATTTCCTTAGATGAGATACATGGAATGTCGAGTGAATTCCACTTAACTCATCTGGTAACTCCAATCTATAGGCCACCTCTCCTACTCTTGCAATGATTCAGAAAGGCCCTATGTATCTGAGGCTCAACTTGCCCCGCTTTCTGAACTGAATGATACCCTTCCAAGGTGAGACCTTCAACATAACCCTGTCACCCACCTGGAGCTCAATCGGCCTACGTCGTTTATCAGCTTACGACTTCTGTCTATCTTTGGCTGCCTTCATGAAGGCCTTGATCTTTTCAAGCTTCTCAGTCGTAGCCTTGATCACCTCGACGCTTCCTAATTCTTTCTGACCAATATCACCCCAACACACAGGTGTTCTGCATTTCCTACCGTATAGCATCTCATAAGGGGCATACCAATGTTGACATGATAACTGTTGTTATGTGAGAACTCAGCTAACGGTAAGTGGTCATCCCAACTTCCTCCAAAATCGATAACACAAGCCCCAAGCATATCCTCCAACGTCTGAATGGTCCTTTCTGACTGACCATCTATTTGAGAATGATAAGTCATGCTAATATGCAACCTCGTCCCCATCGCATCGTGGAATTTCTTCCAAAACTTAGATGTAAACCGGGTGTCACGATCCAACATAATAGACACTGGTACACCGTGACGTGTTACAATTTCTTTAATGAATAAATCCGCCAACCTCTCAGATGAATATGTCTCGCGGATCGGTAGGAAGTGAGTACTCTTCGTCAAATGCTCAACTATCACCCATATGGCATCATACCCTTTTGGGGTACGTGGCAGCTTCGTAATGAAATCCATGGTGATGTGCTCCCACTTCCATTCCGGTATATCCAAAGGTTGGGTCTTCCCATACGGCTTCTGATGCTCGGCCTTCACTTGTAGAGAAGTAAGGCATTTACTCACATACTCCACCCCATCGCGCTTCATACCCGGCCACCAATAATCTTTCTTCATGTCTTGGTACATTTTTGTAGCACTAGGATGAATAAAGTATCGAGTCTTATGAGCTTCGTCCATAATCTTCATGCGTAGATCCCCAAAATGAGGAATCCACATACGTCCGAATCGGGTTCTAACACCGAGTGTCTTTTCATCCAATTCTGCAATCAGACCTCTCATTCTTTCGGAGTTAAGATGATCTTCTTTCAATGCCACATCTTGAAACTATTTGACTTGATTCATCACATCAGAGGTCATGATCACATGGTAAGTTTTCACTCGAATCGGCTCGAGTCTCTCTTTTCTACTAAGGGCGTCTGCCACCACGTTGGCTTTGCCCGGATGGTAATGGATCTCGCAATCATAATCCTTTATGAGCTCCAACCATCGTCTCTGCCTCATGTTTAGGTCCTTCTGCTCAAAGAAGTACTTCAAGCTCTTGTGGTCTGTGAATATGGTGCATTTCGTCCCGTAAAGATAGTGCCTCCAAATCTTTAACGTAAAGACCACGACTGCTAGCTCCAAGTCATGAGTAGGATAATTGACCTCATGAACCTTCAGTTGTTAGGATGCATAGGCTATAACCTTCCCTATCAGCATTAACACACATCCCAACCCCGAGTAGGAAGCATCAGAATAAACCACCAGATCTTCACTTCCATCGGGTAATGATAGAATCGGGGCTTGAGTCAATCTCGCCTTTAACTCCCGAAATGCCGTCTCTTGAGCTTGACCCTATACAAACTTTACATCTTTCCGAGTCAACTTGGTTAGTGGAGAAGCGATCTTAGAGAGGTCTTGAATGAATCTTCTGTAGTAGCCCGCGAAACCCAAGAAGCTACGAATCTCGGTTGGCGTCTTTGGAGACTTCCATTGTATCACCGCCTCCACCTTTGCTAGGTCCACCATAATCCCATCAGGATTCACCACATGACCTAAGAATTGAACCTCGCGCAACCAGAATGCGCACTTGGAGATTTTGGCGTACAACTTCTCCTTTCTCAACGTCTCCAGAACCTCCCAAATGTGACCGACATGCTCAATCTCGTTCTTCGAATAAATCAGGATATCATCAATAAACATAATCACTAATTTATCCAACATCGGCCGACACACTCGATTTATCAGATCCATAAGAGCAGCTGGCGGATTGGTCAAACCAAAAGACATGACAAGAAACTCGTAATGTCCATAGCGCGTGCGAAAGGCTGTTTTAGGAATATCCTTCTCCTTCAGTTTCAACTGATGGTAACCAGATCGAAGATCTATCCTTGAAAACCAACTGGCACCTTGAGGTTAATCAAACAATTCATCAATCCTTGTTAAGGGGTATCGGTTCTTTATCGTCAACTTGTTCAGCTCACGGTAGTCAATACACATCCTCGTACTACCATCTTTCTTCTTCACGAATAAGACAGGAGCACCCCAAGGATTGATACTCGGTCTAATAAACCCCTTATCAAGTAGCTCTTGCAACTGCTCCATCAACTCTTTCATCTCAGTCGAAGCCAACCGATAAGGTGCCTTGGCAACATGTTGGGCACCCGGTATCAAGTCAATCTGGAACTCGATCTCATGGTCAGGTGGCACTCCTGGTAAGTCTTCGGGAAACACGTCTAGAAAGTCACACACCACCGATACCTCGGTTAGTTATGGTGATGACGTATCCACATCCTTTACGTAGGCCAAGTAGGCACTACATCCACGCTTCATGCACTTTCCCACCACCACCATCGAAATCACTTTCGGGATCGTAGTGACTCGATCACCATAAACCATCACCAAACTCCCGTCAGGCGCTGTCAATCGGATCAACTTCTTTTGACACATAATATTTGACTTGTAGTCTGCCAACCAATCCATTCCTAGGACCATATTTAAACCACCTAAGGTCATCTCGAATGGTCTAACA
This sequence comes from Flaveria trinervia, assembly GCA_025506515.1. Lineage (NCBI taxonomy): Eukaryota > Viridiplantae > Streptophyta > Magnoliopsida > Asterales > Asteraceae > Flaveria > Flaveria trinervia. Next base: position 68,242,167 of record CM046452.1, read on the forward strand.
GGAAACTTATGACCTTCTAATTCCATATCACACTCTTCTATCATCTCAGAAATCCTGGTAGACTTACCTATGACAATTTCTACATCAAAGGGCGCATTAACACTCCTAATACTAACAGGTAGTTTAGCACAGAAAGCAGCAGAAATAAAACTTTTACTGGCACCAGAATCAAATAACACGGAGGTTAAAATTTGGTTTACTAGAAACGTACCTGACACAAAATCAGGGTCCGTTCTAGCTTCCTTCTGCGTCATCGTAAATGCTCTGGCACTCGCCCTCCGCCCTTCAGTCCCGGTCATCTTCTTCCCTGCACAAGAACTTTCAGCCCTCGGCTTCTTACAGCCTCTGCTCAGGTGGCCCTCCCCGCCACAATTAAAACACTTCCCAGTCTTACACTCCCTCGCCATGTGGCCAGGCTTCCCACATTTGAAGCACACGTTGAATCCCAATATACATTCGCCAGTTTGCTCCTTCCCACACTTGCCACACCTCCTCGACCCTACACCCGACGTGACCACACGTCGGTCATCCACCTGTGCCTTCTTGTTACTTGTCGAGGCACCATCCCGACCGAACCTTTTCCCATTCCAATTCTGGTCACCATCACCCTTCTTGCTTGCCTTAGTCACCACCACCTCTCGCTTATCATACAACCTTCCTGCCAAATCAACCGCGGACCTAAACGTGCTCTGTCGGACAGCGATCATGTGCCTACGGATATCCGCCGGCAAGCCCTGAGTATACTGCTTAATCTTTCGTGACAGACGCATCACCTGATTTGGCACCAGCCATGCCATCTCATTGAATTTGGTGGTGTACTACTGATGTGTCATCGTCCCCTCCTCCAACTGCAGGAACTCCCTCTCCACCTTGTCCATCTCCCTATGAGGACAAAACTCCCAATCACCAACTTTTCAGCTCAGACCATCTCATCCTCCCAACTGCCCGGCTACCCTCAACTTGGACAATATTGTCCCATCAACATAAAGCCGAGTCCACGAAAGAGTGGGTAGCAAACTTCACTTTCTGATCTTCCGACACTCGTTGATGTTTAGAACAACTTCCATTTCTTTCACCTATCTGTGAGCAGCAACAGTAGTGCCATTACCATCAAAAGTACGGGGCTTACACCTTTGAAATGCCCTGTAGTTACAGCCTCGTGCCGCCTCCGGCGCAGGCTCTTCTTCTTCTCCTCTTCATCATCAGAGAGAACCATTTCAGGCTCCGGTTGCTCCCGTTCTCCTGAGAACCTGTACCTCTCCTTTCTTTCTCCTTCTCGTACAGCCTTGATAACTTTGGTCACTACAGACGGTAAGATCGTCTGCATGACCTGATGGACTTCTTCCATAATAGCTTCTTTTACTGAGGCTCTCAAATTGGCGCTCTCATCACCGCCCTCTGGATGAGGGGTCTCGGGTTTTTCAAGAACCACCTTCTCAACTCTAGGCTTCCTCTTTTGGGTCTCGGTTTAGCACCACGCCCTCCACCACATGAAGCTTTTGAAGATCTACCACCGGCCATCCACACACACACACTGAAAGATTCAAACACTAACACAATCATTCAAGGGAACAACTTAGTTTATGTCAAGTATAGTAAGTCCCTAATTAAAGTGGCCAATTGTGATTAGTCACTTACTTTACTCTTCATACCCCAAGCATTACCTATCCTGATTACATCAGTATCTAAATCTACAAACAACATATAATCACATAACATGCGCACATAATGTCGGTTAACATTACGAAATTACCTAATGGTACGCAGCTACTCAGACTAGCATCCGTTCCCATTCCGTCCCATTTTCAGTATAAGTTTAGATTTATTTTGAAAATTTACCCGTTTCACTTAAACTTTGGCTCTGATACCAACTTGTAAGGCCCCGTTCCCGGGACGCTTACAGCTGGTCAATCATCGCCCATAAAACATATATTTTCATTAAATTAAAGAAAACAGTGCAGCAGAATCATCAAAATAGACATCTCATTTCATTATAAAAGCTTTTGCAAAACAATATATCGTTATCAAATTACAAAATACATATTGCATTACATCACAAAAGCATTATAAAAATGGATGCCATCCAAAAGAGCTGAGTAGCCGCCCCGTGCCATCCTCAGCAACATTACCTGCCAACTGGAAACACATAAAAGTCAGCGTTGCTAAGTGAGTTCTAGTTTTAATTTGAAACATACTTTACTTTCGTTAAAACCGTTCTTTACTTTCTTCCATTACTATACTGTTGTACATGATCACACATCGTACGCACACATAGATAATAACAATATTATCTTGATTATTCATTGGTTCATTCCGTACATTCATCATTAAATCTTTACTGTCATTCGGACCAATGCCATGTGCTTCACCCCACCGTATGCATAAAGCCGATACTGGGCCTGAGGTCTTTCATAGACCCCGAACATTGTGCACTAAGCTGATTCTAGTATTTAGGGTAAGCGGCAAAGGTCCCATACATATGGTCAATCACAAGGATTGGACCCTAGTGTGCATCCTTCTGGGGTAATTAACCCGCACATAGTTGAGCTAACACCCTTCATTGGGTGTGAACCTCCATGCATATGCTTAATCACACGGATCAAGCCTTAGTGTGCATCCTTCTGGGGTAGCTAACCCGCACACGATTGAGCTAACACCCTTCCTTGGGTGTGAACCTCCTTACATTTGCTTGCAAGTCTTTCATACTTTCATTCATTCATTAATGCATGCATTCTTCATGTTGTTTCGCTTTTCATTATCTTCCACTTTACGTTACATAATACTTTTCATTAACATTTGATGTAAAGCCATGGGAAAATAACATACAATAAAAGGAACATCATCAAACATAGTCAACATCATCATACGGGGCACCATCATACATTTATAACATACATCATCATACATTCATAACATACATCACCTTCCATGCCTATCATAATGCCTATGACCTCAAAAGTCAACTTACATGAACCCCTGGGAATCACCCATGTCAAAACTTACATCCGCACTTCCCCCAAAAGTCAGTAAATAGACTATGTTCTTTCGGGCGCACAAGCCCTACTTGGGTGTATGGACACCCTTCAGTCGCATGGCCTCCTAGGCGACTGAACACAATGCGGATGAACACCAGGCGAATGGGCCCTATACGAATGGACCCAATGCGGATGGACATAATACGGATGGATCCTGCGCGAATGGACCTAATGCGGATGAGTACCTATGCGAATGGACTCAATGCGAATGTATCCTATGCGAATGGACCTAATGCGGATGGACCTATACGAATGGACCCAATGCAGATGGATCCTATGTGAATGGACCTAATGCGGATAGACCTAGGCGTATGGACCCCAATCGCATGACCCCCATGCGAATGAACCTCAGTCTCACGACTCATAAGCGTATGGAATCCAGTCGCACGACTCTCATGCGAATGAACCTCAGTCGCATGCCATTCGGTCGCATAGCCCTAGCTGATGGAGAATACAGTTCATCCCGAACCCAATCTACACTTTTCGGTCTCCAAACCCTCTCAAACCTATTCTAAGCCCAAATCAACCATCCTAAACCTTAGTAACACATACCACAACACCATTCAAGCACACACAAGCCCGAAAACAAACCCCACCCGCTTCACGCACAAACACATACACACGGGTTCAACACACACACTTCAAAAACGTGTTTTTCTATGTGTTCCTGCCCCAAATCAGTTGAAAATGTGTAAAAGATGGGTCCTAAAACTCACACAAACAACCCCGTCGAGTAGAGCTTCAAACCAACCCGCTACACCTCAACTTTTGCGCTTGAATCCACTAAACCAAAGCTTAAAACCCTTTTTTTCTTCCTCTCTTCTCTCTTGGCTGAATTTTGTGGGTGTGGGGGAGGGTGTGGGCTGCCCTCCCCTCTTAATCTCCCACTCTTCCAAACCTTCCCCCGTTTTGGCAAGTTTGGTCCCTCGACTTCGGGCTTTATTTCTTTTCTTTCTCTTTTTCTTCTTTCTTTGGCTTCAAGAGAAACAACCGAGTGTTACATGATTTTAGAAAATTCCATATTTTTTATAAGTATTTAAAAAAAGAGTGTTTTAAAATATTTTGATTCAAAATGCTTAATGTTTTAGAAAATATATGAATTTTAATTTTCTTAATAAAATTCATTTTTATAAACATAGTTTGATATTAAAAAAATATAGATGAGAGAGAAAAATATATCAATTGAAATACGTTATGGTTGTATTTAAAAAAAATTAAATAATGATTCGTTAAGAAAAAGTTTGCAACTTTTATCTAAAAAGTATATAAAAGAAAACCCATAGTAAGGTCCTTGCAAAATGCTTCTAGAAAACAAGAATAAATAATAATATTTTTTTGTCGTAAGTACATCCGTAGCTCCTTTTAAATAAAAAGTTAAAACTGAATCATTCTAAGATTCTATACCTTGTGATATGTGAGAAGGCTAAGCAATTAATAAATAGTTTTTCTTAATATATAATGGTCAATAATCTTTAAAAGGTATTTTATATCATATTAATGTCAACTCAATATGATATTTTTAAAAATAAATTATTATTTTGACCTTTGTGCTTTAGTCGATTTAACCATTTTGAATAAAAAAATTATCTTTTAACATATCAATACTCAGATTATTTTTTATAATGATTTTACCCCTATCAATAACTCTATTAGTTTTCTCAGTTAAATATAAAGACATTTTTATCTTTTTATATCTAAGAGGCTATATATGTCAATCACAAATCGTAATATTTAAAGGGCATCAATTAAAAAAAACCCAACCCCATTCTTTCTATTCCATTAAATGAGTTTTATATAAATATTTAAAAAATGTTTATATTATTATTATTAAATTATTTATTTTTATATTAATATATTTTACTCTCATTATATAAAAAAACATATTTTATATATACAAAGAAATATGTCTTTCTTAAAAGTTTTTAATTTTTTATAAACTTCATTTTGAGATCATTTGTATTCAAACTTTTTTTAAAAATTGTTCATTTTTTAAATCTTTTGTTTTTTTCAATTGTATGTTTCTTAAATAGAACGTTCGTTAAAAATTGTTCATTTGTTCAACATTCTTTTATTTTTTAAACCTTTTGTTAAATATAAACCATTCATTTTTTAAAAACCGTTCATCTTATGACTTATTTTTTTAAACCTATGTATTTTTTATAATATCCTTTATTAATCTTTTGAATTTTTAAATCGTTTGTCTAGTTATAATCGTTCATTTTTAACTTTTTTATAACGCTTGTAGTAAATTATACAATTATATATATATATATATATATATATTATATATATATATATATATTTGCAATGATTATTTCTAATTATTATTTTTGGTGGCTATGCTTCTGACTTATATAAATTCCTAACATTTTACCAACGTGATTAGCTTTTTCTTGAAACATAATTTAGAAAAAAGAGAAGTTTAATAAAACATAAAATAAATGATTTTAATAAGAAGGGATTGAAAATAAATGATTTTAAAAAACCAATAAACATTAAATATCATTCAAAATGATTTTAAAAACTAATATTATTAGAAAACAATTTTTTGATAAGATTAATTTTAATAAATACAACTCTAAAAATGAACATCTTATAAAACTCATGTGTAATGTAATTATTCAATAAAATATGATATGCGTTTGATGTTTACTTATCTTTGAATATTTCATATTATTACTATATTTGATATAATTCATATGTATGAATATCTTATATAGGTTTGAGGTTGTTGTACATAGTTTTTAATCATAATGATTGAGAATGTGTTCAACCTAGTTAGGTGACTATTCATGCTAATAGACCATACTTATGGACCATACGCATGAATGAGTCATACTAATGAACCAGTCGCACGACTGAACCAGGAGACTGGATCAGTCGTATGATTGAGACATAAGATTGGCTCAGTCGCACAACTGAACCTTCAGTCATACGTATAACTCAATCGCATGAGTCAGTCGCACGACTGAACCATGCTAATGGTTCAGTCGTACGAATAGCAGCTGCAAACCTATAAATACCACTTAATTAGTGGAAAAACATAACACTTTGAGAGTGACTTCGAATATACATAAACCCTAGCCGTCCAGAGTGTCCAGAACACCCAATCCAACTTCATAGTTCGTTTTTGATCGATTTCTACTCATTCTTAACGTTTGTTTCATCATTAGATCGATCAGGTTATCGTTCTCACTGATTGGATCACCAATCAAATAGGATTCCGCACTATTTGATCTGGTTTCATGCAGAATCCGTTAGTACTCCGTTCGTACACGGTCCTAACTAGTGGTATCAGAGCCTTGGCTCGTGATTTTGTATGGATTCAATTGGTTTTTGGTGTTAAAACTCACGTTTTCAATCAAAAGAGTCACCACTTTGCTTCAAAAGGGTGTTTTCTACGTCTACATGCATTAAACTTTCGGTTTTTCGTCATACGGCAAATTAGGGTTCTTGGAAAACTCATATTTAGTGTCAAAGTGTCAAAATATTCGATTTGACAAACACAACAGCCTTTAGTTGCACGATTGGTCCATTTGCACGATTGAACGCATTCGTATACTCCATTCTCACGACTAAACTTAGTCGCATCTCTCATTCGCATGACTGAACAACTCCAGTCGATTGAGTCCAATCGCCTTGTTCATACACACGACTGAATCCAATCACACGATTGAATTCATTCGCATCCTTTATTTGCATGAGTGACCCATTCGCATAGCCCATTCGCACAAGTGAAACTGTCCTATTCTAAGTTTACTAAGTTTAAAGAAATGGAAGATCAATTTGCTGCTTTTACTGCTGGAAAGGACTCATGCATCCAGAACCTTCTACTTTTGGAGAATGAGATTGGAAACCATAACAAACCGCCAAAGTTATTAACGTTGGATGAATACCCACAGTGGGAACAACGGTTTGAAATCTACTTAAATGGAGTTGACTTAAATCTTTGGACATCCATTGAGACTGGTTACATGGTACCAATCAGTGCTAATGGAGTCAAGTTGAACTTGGGAGGAATGAGCGAAACCTAGAAGATTCTGTTTAATGCTGAAAAAAGAGTATATGCCTTGTTGACTCAGTCTATACCTAAGGACATCTTTTATTAGTTCTCTGAAAACAAGCAGGCTAAGAAGTTATGGGAGGCTTTGGAAAAGAGATACGAAGCAAAATGCAACTCTGAAAGCACCGAAGTCTAAAGCTCTTAAAAAGAGTTTGGCAATTTTTCTTCAATTGGGAATGAAAGCTTGGATGATATCATCGACCGATTCTATCATCTGATGAGTGAGCTAAACACTCATGGAATGACCACATCCATGGAAGATAAAGTCTCTAGCTTTGACGATGGACTGCCATATAATGGGATACATTTGTATCAAATCTGAGACAAAACGAAATTCTTGCTACATTAGACATAAGTGACTTCATCTTGAAGTTAAGGGAGGAAGAACTACGTATGAAATACAAGTCAAAGAAAGGATCCTATGTTCAAAGAAAAGATAGAACTTTTGGGGAAACAACTAAGAGAAATTGAGGTTATTACCTTAAATCAATAAAATGAAATCAAGTTTTATTTAAATTCTTTGGGGGAAACTAAAAACGAAAAAGCAGTTTTGGAAGTCAAGGTTGAATCATTAAAACAAAAAGTACACAGTTTGGCTAGTTCTTCTCACATAGTTCAAAGCTTAGTGAAAGAACAAAATAACAGGGAAGGTCTGGGTTATAATATAGTACCACCACCACATGAAATCCTTCTGAACACTAGATGTAGACCAATTAATAATAACCCAGTAAAGGATCATGTGGTGTCTACTCCTCTGGTTAGCGATCCTGATTCTACGGGTAAACCTGTGAAATCTGTCACTAAACAGAAGGATTCTACTTTGAAATCAAAAGGAAACATGCTTGTTGAGAATTTGGATGATAGAATTGAAAAGGTTAATTTAGGGTCAGGTTCACAAACGTCTATTTCTGAACCCAAAATGACTAATCCAATTAACCATAAATGTGTTAATCATCAAAGTCCATATAAAATAAAAGTGAAAGATGTTCAAAATGTTAAAATAATTAATTTTGTTAAAGAAGGTGAAACATCTAAAAGAGAAGTGAAACAAACCAACCGAACACATTTCAAACACCTACCAAACTCAACCCCACATCAAAATTTTCCTCAAACTGTAGAATGGAGATCATGCTATAGTTGTGGAAAACGAGGACATATCTCTCCTAATTGTTCTTATTATTAGAATCCCAAAAATAAAATTGACCGTTTTGATGAAAAACCAAGATTTTCTAAAATTAGATATAATACTCCAGCTAAAGAGTATTAGTGAACCTAAAGTTCAAACCATAAGCCAGTCATCAGTTTACCACAAACAAGCCTTACATAAAATTGGTTTATGGAAAGAAAAATCAAGTATTGTGTCTGATAGTGAGGAAAAAAAGAATAAAGATATGCCCTCATCCTCTAAAGGATAGTGGGTTGAATTCATGATGTGTGATTCCTCTGGGACACCCAAGTCAGTTAAGGCTTGGGTCCCAAACCTGAACTAATCAATTCCTTTCTATGTGCAGGGTGTCTGCTATAGCACTATCACTAATACCTGGATTATTGATAGTGGGGCATCCAGGCACATGACCCGGAATTCGTCTCTCCTTTTCAATGTGAAACAAATTAAAGGGGGACACGTATCATTCGCTGGGAATAAAGGAGGGTACATCACCGCTCAAGGCGAAGTGGAAATGAGAAAGTGAAGTTTGACAAGGTTAACTACGTTCAACAACTACAGAACAACTTGCTTTCTGTCTCCTAGATCTGTGATAAAGGATTCAAAGTTGTGTTTGACAACAAGAAGTGCTACATGTTGAAGAAGGATTACGTTATCGAGGAGGATAAAGTTCTAATGTCATCTTCAAGATATAATGATTGTATGTCTTGGATCTATCAAAAGCCTCCACAACAGAGTCCACTATCCAATGCTTCTTGTCAAAGGCAACAGAGAGGGATTCAGTCTCTTGGCATAGGAGAATGGGACACATTAATCCCAGGAAGATGAATCATTTGATTCAGAATGATCTGGTGAATGCAGTTTCAGTTAAGAACTTCCAGCTCCTAGATTTCTGCGTAGCATGTAAGAAAAGGAAACAGACCAAGAAGTCTCACAAAGTAGAGAAAGTTAATTCTATCGATATTCCTCTCGAGCTTCTACACATGGATCTGTTTGGCCTAGTCAGCACAAAGAGCATTGCTGGAGATCTATACTTCTTTGTAGTAACTAATGATTACTCAAGATTCTCTTGGGTGATGTTTCTGAAAGCCAAGTCAGAGACAATTGATTCATTCAAGCATCTAGTCACTACATTGGAATCACTCTACAAGCTAAAAGTACGAAAGATTCGATCAGACAATGGACCAAAGTTCAACAATCAGTGGATGGAGGCATACTGCAGAGAGAAAAGAATTGTACATCAATTTACTTCTGCCTACACTACATAGATGAATGGGGCTGCTAAAAGAAAGAATCGGAGCTTGATAGAGACAACAAGGACAATGTTAGCTGACTCTAAACTGCCTATTCAATTCTAGAATGAGCTAGTGTCAAATGCATGCTACACTCTCAATCGAGTCTTAGTGGTCAAACGTCATGGGAAAACATGTTATGAATTGCTCCAGCGACGTGAACCAAACTTGGAGTATCTCGAGCCATTTGGAGCATCGTGCATGTGGTTAAAGAAGACTTAGACCGGGAAGTTTTGTGAGAAGGCAGAAGAAGGCATCTTTCTCAGATATAGTATACCAGACAAGAGAGTTTATAATAACTCAATAGGTCAGGTAGAATGTTGATGTCCAAAGATACACCACCCCCTGCTAAAAAAGGACCTTCCTTCTTCTTTAATTATGATGGATTTTTTAAGTCCTTCAATCAACCTCCTTCTCATCCTGATGATGAGTTATCTGCTACAATGATGTACGATGTTCTGAACACTCCTCCACCACACTTGACATCATTGGCTCCACTAGATGATACTTCTAGCCCTTCAGGGGGAGAGCCTGAGGTAAGTGACTCTTCCTCTGATGATGAAACAGTTGAGATTACAAATGTGGAACAGGAGGAACAGGTTCCCACTAACGAAAGTACACAAGCATCTGATCTTGATGCCAAACACTTCTGAACCTCATACTCCAACAACCACAGAAACTGAACTAGGGATTCAAAATCTAGATAATGAGGTAGCTGTTCCCACCACTCCAGGAACTCGAGTTAATGTGCATCATCCCCTGGACAATGTCATTGAGGCTATTCTATCGGGAGTTCAGACATGAAATCAACTATACTCTGCTAATTATGCCGCAGTCATGGAAAAAGGATATCTTCATGATGGTGCTTATCGATGTTTTATGTCTCAATTGAGCCAAAATATGTAAGTGAAGCCTTAAACGATGAGGAATGGGTTAGTGCTATGCAAGAAGAACTCCTTCAGTTTAAGAAGTTAGGAGTATGGACTCTTGTGGATAGACCCAAAGGTGTTAAGGTGATTGGCACTAAATGGGTTCTTAAGTGCAAGAAAGATGAACAAGGGGTTATAATCAGAAACAAGGCTCGACTTGTCGTTCAAGGGTTTAGACAAGTTGAGGGCATTGACTACAATGAAGTGTTTGCTCCTGTGGTAAGGATGCAAGCAATACGTATATTCTTAGCCTATGCATCATACATGAAGATCAAAGTTTATCAATTGGATGTGAAAAGTGCATTCCTTCATGGTCAAATCCGTGAAATGGTGTACGCCAGTCAACCCAAAAGGATTTGAGGATCCTTATCATCAGGATAGAGTTTACAAACTGGACAAGGCTCTTTACGGGCTTCATCAAGCTCTATGAGCTTGGTATGAGAAACTCTCTACTCATCTGGTGAAACATGGATTTTGCAGAGCGGTTATTGACTGCACGCTCTTCATCAAAGAAAAGGATGGTGATTTACTACTAGTACAGATATATGTGGATGACAAAATCTTCGGTTCCAAAAATGAAGAATTGTGTAAAGAATTTGAATTAGTGATGACAGCTGAGTTTGAGATGAGTGCCATGGGAGATATGAAGTTCTTTCTTGGGTTACAGGTGGATGAGAAACCAAATGGAATCTTCCTACATCAGTCCAAAAATGTAGGAGATATCATCAGTTGGTTCGACATGAAGAATGCAACAGCTGCTGGAACTCCACTTGCCACGAACCACGATGTGGCACCCGACGAAAATGGTGACCTGGTAGATGCCACTATGTACAGAGGAATGATCGGATCTCTAATATACCTCACATCCTCTCATCCTGATATTATGTATGCCACATGCCTCTATTCCAGATATTAGGCTAAACCGAAAGTAAATCATCTAATTAGGGTTAAAAGGATCTTTTGTTATCTGAAGGGTACTCCAACACTCGGGTTGTGGTATCCTTATGATGATGACTTTGAGCTTATAGCATATAGTGACTCGAACTATGGTGGTTGCAAGATGATTATAAGTCAACATCAGGGGGATGTCAGTTCTTTGGAAGATGACTAGTCACCTGGCAGTGCAAGGAAGCAGACATCTGTTGCTTTGTCAACATGTGAAGCTTAATATGTTGCTGCTGCAAGCTGCTGCTCCCAAATCATTTGGATTCAACAGCAAACGCGAGACTACGGTTTGCAATTTTGTAACACCCCTATCTTTGATGATAGTTCTGCTGAAATTGTTGTCACTAAAAATCCGGTCCAACACCGAAAAACTAAACTCATTGGTATTAAATATGACTTTATACGTGACTGTTTTGAAAAGAAATTAATCGATGTTGTTAAAATTAATACGGATTTTCAACGCGCCGACCTCTACACAAAAGCATTTGACAAACCTTGGTTGTTATATCTTTTAGAGGTTAATGGCATGAAAAAGAAAAGTGATGTGATTAAAGAAGAATAAAGTTCTTAGGCCGACAAGTTTTTCTTATTATTTGTTATTTGTTATTTTAGTTTTCTATCTTTTAAAATCCAAAAGCACAAAATGATTTTCTAGGGGGAGAATAGGTGAGTATTAAGTTTTAAATTACTTAAAAAAACAAGGGGGGGGGGGGGCAGATAAGCTGAAAGCAAAGAAATCATATCTGTGATTTTGATTCAAAATTTATGGAAAATGATAGTACATGGGGAACAAATTGTTTGGGACATCAAAAGGATTTAATTGTTCAAAATGCTATATTCAAATTACAAGTCTGAGAAGTGTAAGCAAAATTAAGGAAAAATGATAGTACACTGGTAAGCTACTAAGGTAACACAAAGAAAGTAGACCTATGGGTTGCTAGTTCATTATATGATGTGTCGGTAGATTCAACGCAATAGTAGAGTAGGCTTCATTGGTGAATCAAATCTAAACTAATTTTTTCAACTTGCTGTGGGGTCTCATCTTATCCCTGGTTAACACTATCAACATATTTCCAATAAGGGATGACGAGCAAATTAAACGCCACAAATGTGTACGGATGACCTTAAATATAAGCAAAGCACATGAAAAAATGGTTAAGCGCAATCAAGCAAATGACTAAAGTTGTTGGTGCGTTATGTGCAAAAGAAAAAAAACATGCTCTAACAAGAAGATAGGTTGTGTTCCCCTCTGTTGGGCGATGGCACTGATCCGAGGATAAGCATAACCTAAATATTCTAGAATTCGTTGTTGTTTGCGTATCTCTGCTGGGCGATGGCACTGATCCGAGGATAAGCATAACCTAAATATTCTAGAATTCGTTGTTGTTTGCGTATCTCTGCTGTGCGATGGCACTGACCTGAGGCTTGGCATCTCTTTGAAAGCTCTTAGAATAGTTTTTTCTTGTCAAATATCTATAAACCGCTCAAAAATCTCCTGAGGAATTTTGATTACCATATAAGTGTGGGATCCAAATATTCTTGTTGAAATAATATAATCTAACTTATCACCAATGTAAGTCAAAAATCTGTGTATGGATTTAAGTTGACAAATATACTGATAATCATCGTGGCTACAACTCTCGACAGTCAAAATCATTGTGTGTATCTTATTGCTCTAGTATGATTTCCAATAAGTGCTATTGACTCTCAGACAAATGAGAATCTAGTATCAAAGTACTTATAAAAGGGTCCCAAATGATTATGATATACCTGTATGATTTCATAAGAATCTTTCTGGAAATGATAAAATTAATTGAAGCTTTTCTGCTCAGGAGGAAAAATCTGTTAGATGATGTCTGAAAGGTTTCAATCCACCTCAAACCAAAAACACAAAAATATGTCTTTTTTGTTTTTATTAAAGTTGTTTTTCTGTTTTTGTTTTCTGCTTTGTGTAAATGTTGGACTATGTAACTAGATGAACACTATGAATCACAAGTTAAAAGGATCATGTCTGAGGTGATCAAATGTTTTCCAATTAACAGGATCATGTCTGAGGTGATCAAAAGATGTTAAATTAAAAAGGTCATGTCTGAGATGATCATTGTTCAAAGTGTTATATATCAAAGGTTAAATTTTAAGTGTTTGGAAGTGTATGATATCAAACTTATAAGTATGAGCCAACCATACGATCGAATCATAAGTATGAGCCAATCGTACGTATGAACCATAAGTATGAACCAATAACACGATTGGACCTTGAGTATGGATCATCTATGTGATTGGATCACAAGACTGAACCAATCGTACGATTGGTTGAAGGAGTATGAGTTTGTCGCATGACTGAACCCTAGTCACACGATTGTAGCATGCGTATAGGTCCAGTCGCATGACTGAAACTCAAAACAGTATAAATAAGGGGGTTAGTCGGTCGTTTTCTTCACCACCCTTAAAAAACTCTCAAAAACTGGCCATATACAGACACTTTGCCAAAATTATGATTATTGTGATTTCCTTGTGATTATGATACTAACTGTTTTCCTACTCATCTACAGGTACTTTGCAAATGAAATCGATTCTAATGAATGATTTAATCGAACCTTAAATGACCGCACATGTTAAGATTAATAACTGGGACTAAAATCTTAAAATAGACAACTTAAATGGACACTAATGTTGATTTAAATGAAACTAAGTTCTATTTCGAGTCTCTACGGTCCGAATGAATATAAACACAAAGTGTAATGTCACGTTTTGACAACGATTCAAATCTATGGTATTCGATAGTGAATGATGCGAATGGACATGCTGATGAAATTCAGTCACACGATTGAGCCAGGCCCATGATTCAATCGCACAAATGAATCATGCGTATGGGTCCCATTGCACGACTGATTCAACCACATGGCATAGCATACGACTAAGCTCAGTCGCAAGCTCAATTGTACGACTGAACTCAATCGTACAACTGAACTTAGTCGTATGGCTCAATCGCATGATTTAACCACCTGATCTAATCAACCAAAATTCAATTGTTATCTCTTACAAAAAATCTAATGTATATGTTCCATGTGTTGTAGCAAGATGGCTGATAGATGGACTATGAGCACCAAGCACAACATCTGTGCTCATCTTGATGCTACATCCTAGAACACTTCTGAGTTCATAGGGATTATTGCCTTTTTGCATAGATCGAGGATCTTCAAGGCCATCTCTGTCCCATGCACACCTTACAGAACCATACATCAAGCTTTTTGGGAAAGCACCGTTGTTGAGAGGTCCGCTGGGCCCCACTGTATTCGGAGCTCCATCATTGGACAAGAGATTGAGATTACTGAAGATGATCTGAGCCGAGTCTTAGATCTGGATGAGGACGGAGCCTACCCAACCAAGCTACATCCCTTAATGGTTCACGGATGTTTTCTGAGGATCAAGTATGCCGGTGACATAATTGCTGGCGTGCTGAACAAGAGCAACATGTGCCCGCTATTCAAGTATTTGGCACACGTGATTCTAAAGTGTTTAGCCTCCAGGCGTGGAGGATTTGATGAGATGTCCGACCAAATCCAGAATGCATACGTTGCACTGTTACTGAACCACCCGTTCAGTTTCTCTCGCATGCTCTTCTCCTACCTAGTCGAGAACATTGAGGCCAAAGGCAAGGAAGGCTTTTGTATATATCCACGTTTCTTGCAGATGATTATAGATGAGAAGCTTCCTATGCTACCTAAGGAGAAAGATGATACAGTGGTGCTTGAGGTGATGGATGATACCACCTTGGGTAGGATGAAGGTGTACTAGGGGAAGCAGGTGAAGCCCCCGGTCAAGAGACTTTTTGGGCATCTATCTAGTGAGGACTATGTGGCGCCTTCTAGTAAGAAATGGCGTCACGATGATAGAGATTCAGATGTGGAGCCCATTATGGTTCCTGCTGATGAAGACGACGATGATGATGACGACCATGATGATGGTCAAGGTGGGGGAGATGCAAGCCCCAGATATTCACGGGCCACCGACACTTCTACCATATCTTCACCACCTCCACACAGTACTTCTTCTGCTCTAGGTGGATCTGAGCAAGCTGCTATCCACCCGGACATTTTGATAGAGGAAGAGGATGAGTCATGTAAGGTCCCATTCCCGGGACGCTTATAGCTGGTTGATCATCGCACATAAAACGTACATTTTCATTTATCTAACATGAACATTGCAGCGGAAACATTCAAATATGATATTTCATTTCATTATAAAAGCTTTTGCCAAATAATACATCATTAATCAGTTACAAAATACATTCTTCCATCACATCACAAAAGCATTAAATAAATGGATGTCATCCCAAAAGAGCTGAGTAGCCACCTCGTGCCATCCTCAGCAATCATTACCTGTCAACTGGAAACACATCAAAGTCAGCGATGCTGAGTGAGTTCTAGTTTTATAATAAAACAAAATTTTCTTTCGTTAAAACCGTTCTTTACTTTCATGAGATCATACATCATATGTACACATAGATAATATCATTATTATCTTCTTTAATCTTTTATGCTTTCATTCTTTCATCATTACCTATTTCCTTTCCTTCAACCATAAACTTTACCCAGCTATTCTGGTACTGAACCTAGGCCTATCATAGACCAGCTATAATGGTGCATTGCACCTCTGGTCACAGCACCTATGGTAGAGTTTAGGTGTACCACTGCTATGTGTAATACCCAGCTATTCCTGGTACTAGACCTAGGCCTATCATAGACCAGCTATAACGGTGCATCGCACCTCTGGTCGCAGTGCCTAGGGTATGCAGCAATGGGGCTATAACAATGGTCAATCACAAAGAAAGACCCCGATGTGCATCCTCCCAGGGTAGCGAACCCACACACCGTTGGGCTAACACCTTTTAATGGCGTGTCCCGACATACTATGCTTGCAAGACTTTCTTTACTTTCATCATTCATTAATGCATGCATTCTTACTTCATGTTCCTCTTTTCTATATCTTTCACTTTGCATTACATAATACTCTCACTTCATTTATCAACATAACACGTAAAGCCATAGGAAGATAAACACACATCATAACATGGAACATAACATACACAGTCATCAACATCATATAGGGCAACATCATACATACATAACATGCATAATCATACAACATCATCATCACACCCAACATACTATCTAAGGCCTCAACAGTCATCTTACATGAACTTACGGGAATTTTCACATCAAAACTTACATCTGCACTTTCCCCCGAAAGTCAGTACATAAACTACACTTCCCTCGGGTACACCAAACCTACTTGGGCGTATGGGCACCCTTCAGTCGTGTGGCCTCCAGGCGACTGAACATCATGCGATTGAACCAATGCAGATGAACACCTATGCGAATGAACACCCAATCGTGCGAATGAAACTAATGCGGATGGACTCCATGCGGATGAGTCCTATACGAATGGACGTAATGCGGATGAACACTTATGGGAATGGAACCTCAGTCGCATGACTCCCCATGCAATTGACTCTCAGTCGCACGACTGGCAGGCGTATAGACCTTAGTCGTACGTCTCACATGCGATTGACCTTCAATCGCACGACTGGCGTGCGTATGGACCCAGTCGCACGACTGGCATGGCATTCAGTCGCATAGCCCTCGCTGTGAAGAATGCAGTTCACCCCGAACCCAATCGGCCATTTTCGACATCCAAGCTCACCTAGACCCATTCTAAACCCAAATCAACCATTCTAAACCTTAGGAATGCATACCACAACACCATTCAAGCACACACAAGCTCAAACACAAGACCCAAACGAATCATACACACACATACACATACGCAAACAGGTCAAACACACACACTCAAAAACCCGCTTTTCAGATGTGTTCTAACCCCAAATCATTCAAAAACGTGTAAAAGAGGGGTCCTAGAACTCACACAAACGACCACAACGAGAAGAGCTTCGATTTGACTCGCTACATGACGCTTTTCGAGCTTGAATCTACCCGAACCAACCTTTTTCTCTCCTTTTCTCTTCTTTCTCTCTTCTCCTCTTTTGTTTGCTGAAAATGTGAGTGTGGGGAGAGGGTAATGGCTGCCCTCTCCCCTCAAATATCACCACCTATCCAACTTTCTCTCATTGGCGAGTTTGGTCTCTCGACTTTAGACTTTATTTTTTTTCTTCATTCGTTGACTTCAAAATAAATAAATAACCGGGTGTTACAAGTCCATCCCTTAAATAGGTTTCGTCCCTAAAACCTGTTATTCCTTGAACAAACGTGGGTAATGCTGTCTCATTTCTTCCTCAGTATCCCACGTTGACTCGGATCCCTTCCTGTGCTTCCACTGTACACGCACAAGAGGAACCACTTTATTTCTTAGCCTTTTCTCTTTTTGATCGATGATTGCCACTGGGTGCTCCATATAATTGAGTCATTCGTCTACTATGATATCCTCCAGTGGAACAATCATGTCTTCATCTGCCAAACACTTTCTCAGATGAGATACATGGAATGTCGGGTGAATCCCACTTAACTCATCCGGTAACTCCAGTCTATAGGCCACCTCTCCTACTCGAGCAATAATTCAAAAAGGGCCTATGTACCTTGGGCTCAACTTTCCCCACTTCCTGAATCGGATGATACCCTTTCAAGGTGAGACCTTCAACATAACCTGGTCACCCACCTGGAACTCAATCGGTCTGCGTCTTTTATCAACATACGACTTCTGTTTATCTTTGGCTGCCTTTATGAAGGCCTTGATCTTTTCAAGCTTCTCAGTCATAGCCTCGATTACCTTGATGCTCCTTAGTTCTTTCTGACCAACATCACCCCAACAGACGGGTGTTCTACATCTCCTACCGTATAGCATCTCATAAGGTGGCATACCAATGCTGGCATGATAACTGTTGTTGTATGAGAATTTAGCTAACGGTAAGTGGTCATCCCAACTTCCCCCAAAATCAATCACACATGCCCAAAGCATGTCTTCTAGTGTCTGAATGGTCCTTCTGACTGACCATCAGTTTGGGGATGATAAGCTGTGCTAATATGTAACCTCGTCCCCATGGCATCATGGAATTTCTTCCAGAATTTGGATGTAAACCGGGTGTCACGATCAAATACAATAAACACCGGTACACCGTGACGAGTTACAATCTCCTTGATGAATAGGTCAGCCAACCTCTCAAGGGAATATGTCTCGCGGATTGGTAGGAAGTGAGCACTCTTTGTCAGACGGTCCACAATCACCCATATGGCATCATACCCTTTCAGAGTACGCGAAAACTTCATAATAAAATCCATGGTGATGTGCACCCACTTCCATTCCGGTATATCCAAAGGTTGGATCTTTCCATACTGCTTTTGATGCTCGACCTTCACTTGTAGACAAGTAAGGCACTTACTCACATACTCCATTACGTCACGCTTCATACCCGGCCACCAATAATCTTTCTTCATGTCTTGGTACATCTTTGTAGCACCAGGATGAATGGAGTATCGAGTCTTGTGAGCCTCATCCATGATCTTCACCCGTAGATCCCCAAATCGAGGAATCCACATTCGTCCAAACCGGGTTCTAACACCAAATGTGTTTCACCCAATTCCCCAACCAGACCACTCATTCATTCAGAGTTAAGATGATCTTCCTTCAATGCCTCATCTTGAAACTCTTTAACTTGCTTCATCACATCCGAGGTCATGATCAACTGATATGCTTTCACCCGAATCGGCTCGGGTCTCTCTTTTCGACTAAGGGTGCCCACCACCACATTGGCTTTGCCCGGATGGTCATGGATCTCACAATCATAATTCTTTATAAGTTCCAACCACCGTCTCTACCTCATGTTCAGATCTTTCTACTCAAAGAAGTACTTCAAGCTCTTATGGTCAGTAAAAATGGTGCACTTTGTTCGTAAAGATAGTGCCTCCAAATCTTTAACGTGAAGACCACAGCTGCTAGCTCTAGGTTGTGAGTAGGATAATTGACCTCATGAACCTTCAACTACCGGGATGCAGAAGCTATAACCTTCCCTCTTTGCATTAACACACATCCCAACCCCGAGTAAGAAGCATTAGAATAGACCACCAGATCTTCACTTCTATTGGGTAATGACAGAACAGGAGCTTGAGTGAATCTCGCCTTCAATTCTTCAAACGCCCTCTCTTGAGCCTGACCCCAGATAGACTTCACATCCTTCCGGGTCAACTTAGTTAATGGAGAAGCGATCTAAGAAAAGTCTTGGATAAATCTTCTATAGTAGCCCGCCAAACCCAAAAAGCTACGAATCTCGGATGGCGTCTTTGTAGATACATGTGTCCCTAGTTTCTGAACTTAATGTAAAATGTCTTTATTGTCTTACACATATGTAATTGAATGGGTACTTAATGAAATAAAATGTGTGGTTGTGCTTATAATGTTTATTATTTCATTGATTAGTAGGTTAACGCTTATTGAACCAACTATATAGGTTGTGGTTGTTTGAATAAATCTAAGTCACATAATGATTGCAAAATATATTCAAACTTAATCATATGAAGTTCTCATGCGATTGGCCCATGCTAATGGACCATACACATGAACAACTTCATGCTAATGAACCAGTCGTACGAATGAACCAGGAGACTAGATCAGTCGTATGATTATAACATGAGATCGACCCACTCGCATGACTGAACACTCAGTCGTGCGAATGGATCAACCGCATGACTCAATCGCACGACTGAACCATGCAAATGGTCCAGTCGCATGATTGATAAACCCTAACTTATAAATACCACTTAACTCGTGGAAAAACGGGACACTTTGAACAATTCGATACTTACACGTAACCTAGCCGCCCAAAGACCTCTAGCAACTTGTTCCAACTTCATAGATCACAGTAGATCGATTGCTAATCGATCTTCACGTTTAGATTCAATCTTTAACTGATTCTACGTGCGTTCTCAATGATTGGATCGCCAATCAAATAGGATTCCACACTATTTGATTCGGTACACACGTAGATCTATTAGTATTCGTCCAGTACACGATCCTAACAAGTGGTATCAGAGCTTTGGCTCTAGATTTACATGTGATTCAGTCGTTTTGATATAAAAATTGTGTTTTTACACTCAAAAACGCAATTTTTTGTGTCAAATCGGGTTTTAGACGTCTCCTGATCGTAAAGTTTAGTTTTTCCGGCATACGACAATTAGGATTTGCAAGAAATTCGTGTTTTTGCATCCAAAACACCTTAAACCTACGAATTTTCAAAATCCAGCAGGTTCAGTCGCACGATTGACCAATCGTATGACTGAGTTCATACGTATCCCCCGGACTCATTCGTACTCCCATTCGTACGGATGAGCAGTCTATTCGTATTGTTCAACCGCATTAGTTCATTCGCCCGACTGAGCCATCCGCATTAGTTCAGTCGCATGATTGAACCATCCGCATAGTTCAATCGCCCGAATAGCCCAATCGCACACTTTCATTCGCACAAATAAAATAGTTTGTTCAAAAGTTTAAAGTAAATGGCAATGGAGGACCAATACTCGGTGTTCACAGCAGGGAGAGACTCAAGGATTCAAAACCTACTGCTTCTGGAGAATGAAGTAGGGAATCACAACAAACCCCCGAAGCTAATTACATTAGATAAATACCCACAATGGAAGCAACGTTTCGAGATCTACTTAAATGGAGTAGATCCCAATCTGTGGGAATCAATAGAGATGGGGTACAACATGCTAGTAGGTGCTAATGGTGTCAAACTTACACTAGGTGGCATGACTGATGGACAAAAAGTCAAGTACAATGCTGAAAAGAAAGTCTATGCTTTGCTTACACAGTCAATTCTGATGGATATTTTTCATCAATTCTCGAAGTATACGCAAGCAAAGAAACTATGGGATGCATTGGAGAAAAGGTATGACAAAAACAAATCATTGAAGGCCATAAAGGCTAAGGCTTTAAAGGAGTTTGAAAACTTCTCGTTGATAGGAAAAGAAAGCCTGGATGATGTTATTGATAGGTTCTACCACTTGATGAGTGAGATGCACAATGATGGAGTAACGACGTCAATGGAGGACAAAGTGTCTAACTTTGCAGATGGGCTGCCAGAGAAATGGGTTTCATTTGTCTCCAATCTCAGACCAAATGATATGCTAACGAAGTTAGATATTAATGATTTCATTCTGAAGCTGAGAGAGAAAGAACTGAGGATGAAGTATAAAGCACAAAAGTCTTCCTATGATCAGAATCTAGCGCTGTACAACGTGACTCCACAAGCCAAAACATCTGAGCACCTTTTCAGACAACTTTTGTATCAAACTCGGCTGGTCCTTCTCAAGCCTCTACTTCAGGGTCAGAAATGTCAGGGTCTTCGGGTGCCCAATACATCATACCTGAAGCCCATGTAGCAAAACTGAAGACCAAGAATTTCAGTAATGTGATAGTAGAGGTAGCTAAAGAGCACATGGATCTCTTAGCTGTAGTAGTCCACTCCTATGATGGACTAATTGCTGGTAAAATTAGGAACTGCCATCTGGCTGATGAGGATTATGAGCAGGTGGACGAGACAGAGCTGGAACGAATGGATATAATGTGGGCCTTAGCAAGTGCGGTCCAGAGAGCTAAGAAGTTTGTCAAAAAGACCGGACAGAATTTGGTTGCAACTAAGGACACTACCTTTGGCTTCGATAAGACCAAGGTGACTTGTTTCAACTGTGGTGAGAAGGGGCACTTCAAACGGGAGTGTGTGAAGCCCAAGAAGACTGGCAATGGGAATCCTTTCTCCTCCTTCAATCGTCAGGATAAACCCACTAGCAGTCCTACTTCGTCAAGCAAGGATCCCAAAGCCTTGACTGCTCATGATGATGAAGGACAGGACTGGAGCTTTCGATTTGTCTCACCGGGAGAACCCAATATCGCTAGTGTTGAAGACTTAGATGATGATTCAACTAGTGAAGGAGATATTGCGGTCAAACTCACGATGTCAAACATAGAAGAGACTGCACCAGTGGTCAATTACCTGCCTGTAGAAGGGAAAACTACAACAACGTCAGAATCACCAGCACCAGAAACACCAGACTCTGCATTGATGGCTGATTCATCAGAACCCTCTCAGGTAAGTACTACTAACCAATTTTTCAGTAATCATGCTTTTTTTATTATAATAAATTTAGGGAAAGCATTGACTTAAAATTTGCTAGGTTATTAGATCATAATGATAGCTTAGTAAAGGAGTTGGAACTGTGCATTGAAGCTAACATAAAGCTTAGTAAATGACAGTTAGTTCTATCTTAACTCCCTAGAGGACACTACGAAACAAAAGGAAGTTTTAGAAGTAGAAGTTAACTCCTTAAAGCAAAAACTGCATAGTTGGACAAGTTCTTCACACATAGTCTAACACTTAGTGAGAGAATGTAATAATGGGGAGGGATTGGGTTATAAAGTGGTTCCACCACCACATGAGACTTTGATGAATGCTAAAAGTAAACCTATAAATACCACTTAATTCGTGGAAAAACGAGACACTTTTGAACAATTCGATACCTACACGTACCCTAGCCGTCCAGAGACCTCTAGCAACCTGTTCCAACTTCATTGATTGTAGTAGATCGATTGATAATCATTCTTAATGTTTAGATGCAATCTTTAATTGATTCTACGTGCGTTCTCACTGATTGAATCGCCAATCAAATAGAATTCCGCACTATTTGATTCGGTAGACGCGTAAATCTGTTAGTATTCGTCCAGTACACGATCCTAACAAGTGAGAAGCACTGAACTTCATGATTCGTTGTGGAGGCCTTTGATAGATCCAAGACATAATGGTCCTTATATCTTGAGGCAGACATTAAGACTTGGTCCTTCGGGATCACATAGTCCTTTTTCAGGACGTATAGCACTTCTTGTTGTCGAAGATTACTTTAAAACCTTTATCACAAATTTGGGATACAGAAAGCGAGTTATTTTGAAGTTTTTGAACAGAATTTACCTTGTCAAACTCGACTTTCTGATTTCCCACTTCCCCTTGAGCTGTGATATACCCTCCTTTGTTTCTAGCAAATGGAACATGGCCTCCTTTTATTTGTTTGACGTTTGATAAGAGAGCCCTATTCCCTGTCATGTGCCTGGATGCTCCGCTATCTATAATCCACGTGTTGGTCTCAGCACTATAGCGAACACCCTACACATTCAATTAAAAACATTAGTTCAGGTTAGGGACCCAAGCCTTACTGGCTTGGGTGTCCCAGAGGAATTACACATCATAAATGTAACCCATTGACCATTCGAGGGTGAGGGAAGCTCAGATGTCTTCTTGTTCTCATTATCAGACAATGAGGTTGATTTTTCCTTCCATAAGCCAGCTTTGTGTAAGGTCTGTTTGTGATAAACAGACGACTGGCTAATGGGTTT
The DNA here is from genome assembly GCA_025506515.1 of Flaveria trinervia. Lineage (NCBI taxonomy): Eukaryota > Viridiplantae > Streptophyta > Magnoliopsida > Asterales > Asteraceae > Flaveria > Flaveria trinervia. Next base: position 68,265,989 of record CM046452.1, read on the forward strand.
AACTTTAGGTTCACTAGCCCTTCTAGGTGGAGTCACTAAGTTCCTCTTAAAAGAGCTAGGTTTTGGTTCCTGAAGTTCAACTTTCCTCCTTGGTGTCTGATAGTAAGGACAATTAGATGCAATGTGTCCATACTCTCCACAACTATAGTATGATCTGCTTTCGACTTTACGATTTAACTGTTTTTGTGGAGATGTATGTGACACACGGGTGACCTTCATCTGTTTGGGTTTTGACTCTTCTTGTTTAGATGTTTTTTTGGTTTCACAAATTTAATTGCTTTAACATTTTTAACATCTCTTCCATTTTGTTTACCGGGACTTTGACATGAAACCCATGATTGGTTAACATTACTGGTCTTTTTAGATTCAGATTTGACTATGGTTGACCCAGACTTTACCTTAACCTATTCAAATTGTTTGTCCAGATTAACATAAGGCATTTTACCTTTTGCCTTTGAAGTGGCCTCCTTTTGTTTAGTACCTGATTCATTTGATTTACATTGGAATCTAGATCACTTACAAGAGGAGTGGACACTACATGATCCTTGATTGGATTATTATTTATTGGTAATTTTAAGTAGTTTTACAAATTTGGTGTTATTTTGTCTCCTATTAAAATCCTAAAAAGCGTAAATTGGTTCCGGTTTTAAAATTTCAAGGGGTGAATAGGTTTAGTTAGTAACATTATTAAATAAAACGAGGGAGGAGGAGAGGCTAGCTGATAGAAACTAGATCGTATCTGTGATACTAATTCAATGACTTTGGAAAATGATAGTACACAGGAACAAACCACTTGGGACATTAAAATTTTAAATTGAATAAGATGCGAAGTTCAAAGTATAAGTCTGTGTAGTCTGAGTAGTATAAAAGAAAAAATGATAAGACCTTTTGCCTTTGAAGTAAAACTAGCTACTACTAAGGTAACACAAAGAAAGTAGACCTAGAGGTTGCTAGACCATAGATGATATGTCGGTAGATTCAACACAATAGATGATAAGACCTTGTTGGTGAGCTCAAGAACAAACTACGTTATTCAACAAGCTGTGGGTTATCATCTTATCCCTGGTTAACACAATCAACAAAATTTCAATAAGGGGTGATGAGCAGAATAAATGCCACAAATGTGAGCATAAGACCAAAATATGAGCAAAAGCACATGAAAAATGCAAAAGAAATCAAACTAATAACCTATGTTGTTGGTGAGATCTGGGCAAAAAGATTAAACTTGCTCAAACAAGAAGATAGGTTATGTGCCTCTCTGCTGTGCAGTGGCACTGACCTAAGGATATGCATAATCCATATATTCTAGAATTCATTGTTGTTTGCCGTCTCTCTGCTGTGCGATGGCACTGACCTGAGGCTTGGCTTCTCTTTGAAAGTTCTAAAAATAGTTTCTTCTTAAATACTACCCTAGGACCGCTCAAAAATTTCCTGAGGAATGTTGATTACCATATAAGTGTGGGATCCATAAATGCTTGTTGAAATAATCAAACCTTAAACTATCACCAATCTGTGTCAAAAGTCTGTGTATGGATTTAAAAGGACCAGTATACTGACAGTCATCGTGGCTACAATTCTTGAAAGTCCAAATCAATGTGGGGATCTAATAGTACTAGTATGATTTCCTAAACTTGCTAACGACTCTAGATGAAAAAACAAGAATCAAGCATCAAAAGGTGTTGATAATATGTCCTGAATGATTTGACTTACCTGTATGATTTCAAATTGAATTGGTCCATTTATGGTCAAAATGAATTGAAGCTGCCTTTTTAGGAACCGAATCCATTAGTCTTTTATTTTGTTTAAATTATGTCAATTTAGTTTGTTAAACATCGGACTATGCCATGGAACTCAATCAGGGATTTAATCAACTAAAAAGGTCATGTCTGTTTTCAAATGTAAATCAGTCACGTCTGAAGTGACAAATTGTTTAAAAGGGTCACGTCTGAGGTGATCAAAAGTTTCCAAGTTAAAATGATCATGTCTGAGATGATCGAATGCTCATAACGTTTAATCAAAAGTTAAAAGGGATTAAGTGTGGAATGGTCATAAAGTCAAATCATGAGTTTGATCCAATCGCACGACTGGTCCATGAGTATGGACCATTCGTACGGATGGACCATACTCATGCACTAGACAACCAAATGGCACATGAGTATGAACCATTCACCCGAATGGCATATCAGATTGAGCCAGTCGACCGAATAGAGCTGTGCAAATGAGTCATTCACCCGATTGAAATCCAGTCGGCCGACTGAATGTGTTCGACTGAACCAATCGCACGACTGAGGACGAATCGCCCGAATGAATAGAGCGAATGGGTCAAGTCGGCTGATTGAAACCAGATTCAGTATAAATAGGGCCATAGTCGATCGCATAAACTCATCACCCCCTAATCGCCCTAAAATCGCACATTGTACCGTTACTCTGCCGAAATTTTCACTGACCGACTTTCACTCCTAATTTCGACATTCCGATGAGTTCTACTTGTTATACAGGTACAATGCGATGTTGTGTAACTGAAGTTTATTTGATATGAGCCCTAATTTGTGATTCTCGGCCTTTACAAGAACCGACACTAAAAATTGACAAATAACCTAACCAAACTATGCAAAATGTTAAAATCAAGGTTATTAGGTTATTAGTATAATGATTGTGAGTCTAAGGAACCAATACACGACATCTAATTTCAAGAGTTGGTTCAAATTTGAATTTCAGTTGTCCGAACAGTGGGTCATGCGACTGGACACCAGGATGAACTCCAATCGCGTGATTGAGCTGGTTGAATGACTCAATCGGCCGAATGGATAATACGAATGAGCTCAGTCGGCCGATTGAACCAATCGCAGGCTCAGTCGCCCGATTGAACTCAGTCTCCTACTCAGTCACCCGATTGATCCTAGTCGCATGCCAGGCCAACCGACTGACCATTATCGCATGGTTCAATCGTATGATTGAACCAGACTGAATTCAAACAAGCTAATTAGAATTGATTTTTGATATGTGGTGATCTAACGTCTATGTGTCTTGTATTATAGATCTATGGCTGACAGGTGGTCCATCAACCCCAAGCACAACATATGTGCTCATTTAGATGCCACTACTCGAAATGGTTCCGAGTTTGCGAGGATTATCGCATTCCTTAAGAAATCCAGGACCTACAGGGCTATATCCACACTGTGCACTCCCTATAGGTCTATTCAGCAGGCCTTCTGGGAGGGGGCATTGGTTGACCGTACACATGGCCATACAGCATCCGTAGTAGTATTTTTGGTCAGACTGTCGAGGTCACTACTGAGGATATACAGCGTGTACTTGCTTTGGTTGATGATGCTGATCACCCTACCAGACTTCACCCTCTGACAGTGAGAGGGTGCTTTTTAAGGATGAAGTACGCTGGGGATATTAATGCAGGTGTGCTCAACAAGAGCAACCTGTGTCCCCAGTACAAGTACTTAGCACATGTCATTCTTAAGTGCTTGGCTTCGAGAAGTGGTGGGTTTGATGATCTTTCAGACTAGATTCAAAATGCCTACATGGCACTGGTTCTGAACCACCCTTTCAACTTCTCGAGCATGATATTCTTTTATCTGATAGAGAATCTTGAGGCTAAGGGTAAAGAGGGTTTTTGCATGTACCCTAGGTTTCTCCAAATGATCATTGATAAGAAGCTGCCCTCTCTTCCTAAGAAGAGCCACGATGCTGTGGCATTGGAGATTATGGATGATACGACCTTGGGCCGCATGAAGGTCTACAGGGGGGAAGCAAGTCAAGCCCCCTATGAAGAGACTCTTTGGGCATCTGGCCAAGGTTGATTACGTGGCGCCAGGAACGCGAAAGTGGCTCCATGAGGAGAGTGACTCAGATGTTGAGCAAATCGCTCTTCCATCTGACGACTTCGACGATGACGGTGAAACTGGCGGAGACTCTAGGCCCGCTCCTACTAGGGGCCCCACTACTCATGTTACTCCTCCACCTCCTACTGATGCCTCTACTGCCAGCTTTCACCAGGACTTTTGTCCTCCAGATGAAGAGGTAGAGAGTGATGAAGAGCCTCTCACGAGGATTGTGGGCAGCTGGGTGGTTTCCCCAGAGAGAGGTTTAAGGGAGGTTAGTGGACGCCCAGGGGAGTCCGGGGATGCTGCTGCTGATTCAGATCCCTCATATGTCCCGGACCCACCCAGTAGCCAAGGGGGAGCCTCAGTGTCGAGAGGCACAAGGAGGAAGAGGATGGCTTAACCCCACAGCAAGAAGGGGAAGCGACTAAAGTTTACTTTGACCTCCTCTACCACCATAGCCACTACCTCAGCCACACCCTCCACCACTACCACCACCACTACTACCACATCACCTACCACCACTACCACCATTCCATCCACCACCACTACCACCTCATACACCACTACCATACCCACTCCACTAGTTACCCACTTCCTATCCACCACCACTATAGCTCATCCACAGCTACCCACATCTATACCACCCCCAATCTTTTCTACATCCACTACCACCACCACCACTCATGGATCAAGGACCTCATGACAGGTCCCACCTGTTTTTGGATCCTCTTACCCATCTGTAGGGTTGGAGGAGTAGCTGGCTAACCTTAACCGGTTAGTGCTGAAGCTGCTGGCGACAGATGAACAGAGAGCCTCTCAGCTTAATCAGCTAATGGAGCTCAATGTCTCTGAAGCCCAGAGGATCAAGGCTCAGAGCCAACAGATTGAGGAGCTTCATGAGACACATGCCTCATCCATTGAGAGGATTGAGGCTCAAAGCCAAGAGATCACAGAGTTAAGAGAGATACATTCATCCTCAGTACAGAGGATACATGATTTAGAGGCCTAGAACAAGAAGCTTATGCTGAGACTGAAGGGATCCAAAGATGAGCCTTTGCAGGATCGGTGTTTGTCACTTAAACACAATGTATTCTCTCAAACTCACCTAGAACAGCACTCGGATGTATGAAGAATCAATAAGAGTTGATCATAATATAGGAAGTAATAAGGAACACAGTAAGATAATTTTTAAGATACTTTTATATATTGATTCTCAATTCAAAAAACAAGACTCTTACAAGCAGATGATATCTTTCAATGAGTTACAAGGACAACCTATATATAATACTATCTACAGACGGATATACTTTGATACCAGCTGGGATCCTATAGCTAAAGTCTATACTACAAGACTAAAGATTAAGGAATCTCGGATAAAGTCTTATCTGAGATTTGGTAGTCAGGACATGTCCCTGACTTACCTTTTGTCAACAACTAAAGTTTGTAACATGTACTATCATGAAAAGGTGAACAGTGGAATAAAGTATGGTCAACAACATGGCTCTTTAGGAAGAAGCCATGCTGTATCAGAAGTCTGTAGCGGAGTGTCAAAGACCATACTTGTGTCCACTGGTTCATAGCAGTGTCTTCCGAAGGTTAAATGGCTTCGGAAGAGTAAGTACTTCCAAAGCCACTTATACTTCGGAAGAGGCAGCTTCTTCCAAGGCTTGGAGACTTCTTCTTTACATCATACTTTGGAAGTGGTCTTTACTTGATTCTTCTATGTCTTGAACTTCGAAAGTATGTACTTGTCTTCAGAAGTAGAGTTCTGTCTTCGGAAGTTGATCTTTCATTTTGTCTTCGGAAGAACTCTACAACATTCGGAAGTTCCATGCTAAGCTTCAGAAGCCTTTTGCATGCAGCATCAAAATAACATAAGTGACATAGTTTTGGTTGCATTAGCCTTCTTCTTTTCCGCCAAGTAGGCACTACATCCATGCCTCATACACTTTTCCGCCACCGCCATTGAGATTACTTTCGGGATCGTCGTGACCCGATCACCATAAACTGTCACCAAACCACCGTCAGGCGCTGTCAGACAAATCATCTTCTTGTGACACACAATGTTCGCCTCGAAGTCCGCTAACCAATCCATCCCAAGAACCAAATCAAAACCACCAAAGGTCATCACGAACGGTCTAACAGGAAACTTATGACCTTCAAGTTCCACATCACATTTCTTTATCATCTGAGATATCCTGGTAGCCTTACCTATGACATTTTCTACATCAAAGGGCGCATCAAAACGTCTACCACTAACAGCCAGCTTAGCACAGAATGCAGCAGAAATAAAACTTTTACTAGCACCCGAATCAAATAACACAGAAGCTAAAGTTTGGTTCACGAGAAATGTACTGGACACGACATCAGGGTCTATTCTAGCTTCCTCCTATGTCATAGTGAATGCCCTAGCGCTCGCCCTTGATCCTTCACCTCCCGTCTTCTTCGCCCCAGAACCCTCGGCCCTCGGCTTCTTACAACCCTTACTTATATGACCCTTTTCACCACAGTTAAAGCACCGGACCATATGATAGTCTTTGGCTATATGCCCCGCCTTCCCACATTTGAAGCACTCGTTAAATCCTAACCTACATTCTCCTGCATGCTCCCTTCCACACTTGCCACACCTTTTTGACCCCGCACTTGATTGCCTCTTGTTAACCATCGAGACATTACCAGGGCCAAACCTCTTCCGATTCCAGTTTTGATCACCTCCACCCTTCCTGCTACCTTCAGCCACCACCATTACAGCCCTCTCATCATATAACCTCCCTACCAAATCCACCGCCGACCTAAACGTGTTTGGTCGGGCAGCGGTCATATGCCCGCGAATATCCGCTGGCAAACCCTGAATGTACCTCTTAATCTTCCATGACCGAGGCGTCACCTAATCCGACACCAGCCATGCCATTTCATTGAATTTGGTAGTGTACTGCTAGTGTGTCATGGTTCTCGTCTCCAGCTACAGGAACTCTCTCTCTATCTTATCCATCTCCTATGAGGGCAGAACTCCTCAATCACCATCTTCTTCAACTCCCCGCACCACATGCTTCCTATCGCTCGGCTACCCTTGGCTTGGACAATATTGTCCCACCAACACAGAGCCGAGTCTACAAATGAGTGGGTAGAAAACTTCACCTTCTGGTTCTCCTGGCACTCATTGATATCAAGAACAACCTCCATTTCCCTCACCCACTAGTGAGCAGCTGTAGCAGTTCCGTTACCATCAAAAATAGGGGCTTGCATCTCATAAATGCCCGCTAGTTACAGCCTCGTGCCGCCTCCAACGCAGGCTCTTCTTCCTCCTCTTCTTCGTCGTCAGACAAAACCGTTTGAATCTCGGGCTATCTTCTTTCGCCCGTAGGTCTACTTCTTTCTTTCCTCTCCCCTTCCCGTACCGCCTTGATAACTCCAATCAATACAGATGGTAAGATCTTCTGCATGACCTGATGGACTTCCTTAACCACTACTTCTTTCACCGAGGCCCTTAGGTTTGCACTCTTATCACCACCCTCCCGATGAGGGGTCTCAGGTTCTTCAAGAACCACCTTCTCAACTCTGGGTCTTCCCCTCTTGGGTCGTGGTTTGGCACCGTGACCTCCACCACGTGAAGCTTTCGAAGATCTACCACCAGCCATTCACACGCACACTGAAAGATTCAAACACAAACACGGTCATTCAAGGAACAACTCAGTTTATGTCAAGTATAGTAAGTCCCTAATTACAGTGACCAGTTGTGATTAGCCACTTACTTTACTCTTCACACCCCAAGCATTACCTATCCTGACTACATCAGTATTTAAATCTACAAACAACACATAACACGTAACACGCGCATATAATACCGGTTAACTTAACGGAAATACCTGATGGCACGCAGCTACTCAGATTGGCATCCCTTCCCTTTTCGTCCCATTCTCAATTTAAGTTATGGTTTATTTTGAAAATTTACCCATTTCACTTAAACTTTGGCTCTGATATAAACTTGTAAGGCCCCGTTCCCGAGATGCTTACACCTGGTCGATCATCGCACATAAAACGTACATTTTCATTTATCTAACGTAAACATTGCAGCGGAAACATTCAAAAATGACATTTCATTTCATTATAAAAGCTTTTTCCAAATAATACATCGTTTATCAGTTACAAAATACATTGTTGCATTACATCACAAAAGCATTAAATAAATGGATGCCATCCCAAAAGAGCTGAGTAGCCACCTCGTGCCATCCTCAGCAATCATTACATGCCAACTGGAAACACATCAAAGTCAGCGTTGCTGAGTGAGTTCTAGTTTTATAATAAAACATACTTTTCTTTCGTTAAAACCGTTCTTTACGTTCATGGGATCATACATCATACGTACACATAGATAATATCATTATTATCTTCTTTAATCTTTTATGCTTTCATTCTTTCATCATTACCTCTTTCATTTCCTTCAACCATAAACTTTACCTAACTATTCCTGATACTGGACCTAGGCCTATCATATGCCAGCTATAACGATGCATCACACCTCTGTCACGGTACCGAGGGTAGAGTTCAGGTGTACTACTGCTATGTGCAATACCTAGCTATTCGTGGTATTGGACGTAGGCCTATCATAGACCAGCTATAACGATGCATCGCACCTCTGGTCACAGTACCTAGGGTATGCAGCAATGGGGCTATATCAATGGTCAATCACAAAGAAACACCCCGATGTGCATCCTCCCGGGGTAGCTAACCCACACACCATTGGGCTAACACCTTTTAATGGTGTGTCCCGACATACTATGCTTGCAAGGCTTTCTTTACTTTCATCATTCATTAATGCATGCATTCTTACTTCATGTTCCTCTTTTCTTTATCTTTCACTTTACGTTACATAATACATTCACTTCATTCATTAACATAACATGTAAAGCCACAAGAAAGATAAACATACATCAAAACAAGGAACATAACATACACAGTCATCAACATCATACAAGGCAACATGATACATACATAACATGCTAACATGCATAATCATACAACATCATCATCACGCCCAACATACTCTCTAAGGCCTCAATAGTCATCTTACATGAACTTACAGGAACTTTCACATCAAAACTTACATCTGCACTTTTCCACAAAAGTCAGTACATAAACTACACTTCCCTCGGGTACACCAGCCCTACTTGGACGTATGGTCACCCTTCAGTCGCATGGCCTCTAGGCGACTGAACATCATGCGATTGAACCAATGCGGATGAACACCTATGCGAATGAAACTAATGCGTATGGACTCCATGCGGATGAGTCTCATGCGAATGGACCTAATGCGGTTTGAACTAATGCGGATGAACACTTATGGGAATGGAACCTTAGTCGCATGACTCCCCATGCGATTGACTCTCAATCGCACGACTGGCAGGCGTATGGACCTTAGTCGTACGTCTCACATGCGATTGACCTTCAATCACACGACTGGCATACGTATGGCCCCAATCACACGACTGGCATGGCATTCAGTTGCATAGCCCTAGCTGTGAAGAATGCAGTTCACCCCCGAACCAATCAGCCATTTTCGACTTCCAAGCTCACCTAGACCCATTCTAAACCCAAATCAACCATCCTAAACCTTAGGAATGCATACCACAACACTATTCAAGCACACACAAGCTCAAACACAAGACCCAAATGAATCATACACACACATACACATACACAAACGAGTCAAGCACACACAGACTCAAAAACCCGATTTTCAGATGTGTTCCAGCCCCAAATCATTCAAAAACGTGTAAAAGAGGGGTCCTAGAACTCACACAAACGACCACAACGAGAAGAGCTTTGATTTGACTCGCTACACGATGATTTTCAAGCTTGAATCTACCTGAACCAACCTATTTCTCTCCTTTTCTCTTCTTTCTTTCTTCTTCTATTTTTTTTGCTGAAAATATGATTGTGGGGAGAGGGTAATGGCTGCCCTCTCCCTTCAAATATCACCACATACCCAACTTTCTCTCGTTGGCGAGTTTGGTCCCTCAACTTTGGACTTTATTTCTTTTTCTTCATTCGCCGGCTTTAAAATAAATAAATAACCGAGTGTTACAAGTCAGACAATAAGCCTCTTGTCAGGCAAGTCGGGAGCCATGTTGTGGCTACCAAGAAAGGGAAGGATGCGGTTGGTGGACCCAAGCTGGTCCTACGGGTGATGACCTTGATGTTAGGATCCCACTTACACACGTGACCAGTCTATTAGCCCAGGGGGAGCCCCAATTGCCAAGGGTTCAAGGAAGAAAATGATGGCTCAACCCCATGGAAACAAGAGTAAGAGACCAAGGTTTACATTGATTACTTCTACGATCACCACTACCACTATAACATCTCATATTCCTTGTTAAATAATAGTTAATTCTTGTAAGGGCGAAAGTTGTAAATCATGAAACTTATGGATTGTTTATGCTTATCGCTTTAATTTATCCTTAATTATTTAATTTAAAATTTATAATATAAATTATTACATTATAGCAATCATAATAATAAATAATAATACTATTACTAGTAATAAAAGTAGTAGTAATAATAATAATAATAATAATAATAATAATAAAATAATAATAATTATTAAGGTTATTAAACTTAAAAAGTCTTGAATCTCATATAGTTAAGTTAAATGGGTGTTTGTATCAATTTACAAACTTAAAAAGAAAGCTTGGGCATAAAATAATAAACACCCGAAAGTGAAGGGGGTGCTTGTGTAAAATTTCAAAATTAAACCCCCATTTCTTTCTCTCCTGTATTTCCGGCGGGCCATTCCGGCCACCGCCGGCCATCCCTCCGGCCACTCCAAAACCCCCAAATTTTGTCGTTTCGTGAGCTGAAAACGTCTCCAAACCGTTCTAAAAATCAAATCAAACTTAAACGCGTCGTTTAATCAAGGTTAAAGCATCGGTTATCACTTAAATAATCGCATAACCGAAGCCGTAAATCGTATAGGCGTTTGACCATTTACGCCTAATAATAAACTAGTTAAAGTAACCTGAATGATCATCTATACGTCACTAATCGAATGCAACTTACATTTTCACCTTAAACAAACACAATTATCTCTTTCCATCTTCCCATTAACCGCAACCTACCCGACACTCGAACAACACTTTTCGAACCCTCTAACCCACAATTGACAAAGGGCTTTTTATCATCTAAGCTATTCGAAGCTTTCTGTAGAACGAATTCGATTTTCATAACCGATTGCAACCTGAACGAACTGCATCATAGCCACAACCTGAATGACCTGTTCTTGTGCTCGTTCTCTATCGATTTCTCACAAATTCAGGTAATTAAACACATGTATATGTTCGTTTAAGCATGGGGAGTAAAAGCCCCGTGGTTAATTCGATTAACAACATTTTTTTATGGTTCAATTTGGATTCACCCGATTCTAGGGTTCTTGATTTGGGGGATGTTCATTGAGGATGTGTTTTTAAGTTTTAAAAACCAAGTGATACCAAGGTGTTTGGTTCAGCAATTAAATAAACCGAAGCTTACCAAATCATAATTACATCTAACTGAAGATCTCATTGTATAAGTTTAGAGACCAAGTTGATTACAACAAAGCAAGACAATTCAACATGACAAAGTCAACATCAAGACAATTAGAAAGTCAAAATTAGGTCATGTTGTAATATTAGTATAAATAGACCCACTAGTGCATTTATGCAAGTGTGGCTTTTTATGTGTGTTTCTCATGGTGTAAATCACCATCAAAGGAGAAATCCTCTCCTTCGGGTGGGTTTGATTTCACAAGCCATCTATGATTCTCATTGTAACTTTTTTTATCAACATCAATGAAATCATAACATTATTATTATCCATCTATTTGTTCTATGATTCACACACGTCCACTCATCTTAATTTTGATTTCTAGATCTGAATATGATGAATCCTAAGATCCAAGCTCAATGAATCTGAAATATTGATTTAGTACAAGGCTACGACTCTGGTTCACTGGTTAATACATTGCATCCTTCCTTTGAGGTCCCGGGTTCGAACCCGGGCCACCTCACATATTTTTTAGGGCTTTTTGACTTATGAAAAAATGTAGAAAAATTGCTAAAAATTATAAAAAGAAGTTTTGTAACTCTTATTATTATTAAGATTATTTAAGTAAATTTCAGAAAATTTTCTAATAGATATAAAAAGTTACTTTTACCACCAAAGATTTACTGTATTTTTTTAGTTTAATAAATATATTTTTAATAAAACATATTAGAAAAAGATTGTTTTTGGAAATTTCTATTAAAATGGATTGTAAATAATAATTAATAAATTATCATTGGACTAAACGTTTTTCTTTCACTTAATTTTGTTTAATTCATGATTAGTTCAGATATTGCATTTGAACTTTATTAATTGTTATAAACGATTCAAATACTTTTCTTTCTCAATATTAAAACATATAAAGAATATATTTTTGTTTAAAGTATTTATAAAAATGCCCAAATTCGACTTAAAACCCTAGCTTTCGTTAAAACGTTGAACTTATTATAATTAAGCTTAGACCTTATAAATATTTATATATTCTTAGGTGCATTGTGAAGGATTTGCGTTGGAACGCCTATTAAATATTTTCTTATTAATCGTCGTTCTATACTTATTTGATCAAGTGAGTATTTCTATACCCCTTTTTATATTTTTACACTTTGAGGTGAAACATGTTACATTATAAACATTGCACTTGTAAACACGTTTGATTCTTGTAAACTTATGGCAATTTACTTGTGTGTTGTGGTTAGTTGAACCTTGTAGCTACCATGTAATGTCGAATATATGTACAATCATTAACTATTTCTAGCATGGCGACGTCATGGATCTATGGGCCTGACAAGCCTGCTTGGTTGATCCAAGTACACTTAGCTAATCGTATATACTTGTAAACGTTTGATACTTGTAAAACTTTGTCAAGGTTTGATTGTGCATTCTGTCTTACATCCCTAGTTCCTTTGTTCTTTAACTTACAAAATTAATTGCCATCTTTTATATAGTTATGTATTGAAACTATAGAAATCTCACCAACATTATTGTTGACATTTATTTTTAATATGTTTCAGGATGTAGGTACATGTGTCTCTAGTTTCTGAACTTAATGTAATATGTCTTTAATTTCTTACGCTTATGTAATAGTTTGATACTTAATGAAATGGAAATGGTTGGTTGTGATTATAATGTTTAATATTTCATTAATGAGTTGTTTAACGCATATTGAATTGATTATATAGGTTTGTGGTTGTTTAAACTAGTATAAATAATGTAATAATATTGAATACATTCAAACTTAATTAGATGAAGTTCTCATGCGTCCGAATGGACCATGCGCCCCAACAGTGGTCATGCGTCCGAATGGCCATGCGACTAAGTGTCCATGCGCCTAACTCGTCCATTCGCCTGAACAACTTCATGTGAATGACTCAGTCGTACGAATGGATTAACCGCATGGCTCAATCACACGACTGAACCATACTAATGGTTCAGTCGCCCGAATAAGAAACCTAAACCTATAAATACCACCTAATTCATGGAAAAACGTAAGCATTGAACACACTTCGACTCCAGACGTACCCTAGCCGTCCAAAGACCTCTAAGATCATACTCCAAGTTCATAGATTGCAGTAGATCGATTCCTAATCTATTCTTAACATTAGATTCAATACATAATTGTTTCTACGTGCGTTCTCACTGATTGGATCGCCAATCAAATAGGATTCCACACTATTTGATTTGGTATACACATTAATCAGTTAGTATTTAGTTAAATACATGATCCTCTAAGAAGTGGTATTAGAGTTTTGGCTCTTGATTGCGTGTGATTGAATCGTTTTTTATACAAAAATTGTGTTTTTTCACTAAAAATGCAATCTTTTTGTGTCAAACGGTGTCTTAGATGTCTCCTGGTCATAAAGTTCAGTTTTTCCGGCATACGCCAATTAGGGTTAGTGAAAATTCAAGTTTTCGAATTCCAGCAGCCTAAGTCGCACGATTGACTCAATCGCATGACTGAACTCATTCGCATACCCCATACGCACGATTGGACTCATTCGTACTTCCATTCGTACGACTGAGAACTCTATTCGGATTGTTCAACCATGTTAGTTCATTAGGCCAACTGACTCATCTGCATTAGTTCAGTCGCACGATTGAACCATCCGCATAGTTCAATCGCCAAAATAGTTCAATCGCCTTCCTTCATTGGCACAGATAAAACAATTAGTTTTAAAATTAAAGTTAAGTGAAATGAAGGACCAGTATTCGGCCTTTACAGCAGGAAGAGACTCACGTATACAGAACCTACTACTACTGGAGAACGAAGAGGGGAATCACAACAAACCCCCAAAGCTGATCACGTTACATGAATATCCATAATGGAAACAACGTTTCGAGATCTACTTAAATAGAGTAGATCCAAATCTGTGGGAGTCTATAGAGTCGGGGTACAGCATACCTGTAGGAGCTGATGGTGTCAAACTCACACTTGGTGGTATGACTGATGGACAAAAGGCCAAATACAAAGCCGAAAACAAAGTCTATGCTTTGCTTACACAGTCTATTCCGAAAGATATCTTCCATCAATTCTCAGAGTATACACAAACAAAGAAATTATGGGATGCGTTGGAGAAGAGGCATGACGGAAATGCATCACTCAAGGCTATAAAGGCTATGGCTTTGAAGAAGGAGTTTGACAACTTCTCTTCAATGGGTAAGGAAAGTCTGGATGACGTGATCGATAGGTTCTATCACTTGATGAGTGAGATGCACACTCATGGGGTAACGACGTCGATGGAAGATAAAATGTCCAACTCTGTTGACGGATTACCTGAGAAATGGGCTTTCTTTGTTTCAAATCTCAGACCATGTGGTATGCTAACGAAGTTAGGTATCAATGATTTCATTATCAAACAGAGAGAGGAAGAGCTAAGGATGAAGTATAGAGCCCAAAAGTCTAATTATGATCAGAATCCCACGCTCTATAACGCGACTCCTCAGGCAAAGACATCTGGAGCACCACTGTAGATTGCCTTTGTGTCAACCTCAGTTGGTCCTACTCAAGCATCTACTTTGTGGACAGAAATGTCAGGGTCATCTGGTACCCAACATATGATACTCGAAGCCAATGCAGCAAAGCTGAAGATCGAAAACTTTGGAAATGTGACAGTTGAGGTGGCTAAAGAGCACATGGATCTTTTAACTGCTGTAGCCACTCTTATGATGGACTAATTGCTGGAAAGATTGGGAACTGTCACCTGGCTGATGAAGATTACGAGCAGGTGGACGAGACTGAGTTGGACGAATGGATATTATGTGGGCCTTAGCGAGTTCTATCTTACGAGCTAAGAAGTTTGTCAAAAAGACCGAACAGAACTTGGTTGCAACTAAGGACACAACCTTTGGCTTCGATAAATCAAAGGTGACTTGTTTCAACTGTTGTGAGAAAGGGCATTTCAAAAAGGAATGCGTGAAGCCAAGAAGACTGGCAATGGGAATCCTTTCTCCACCTTCAATCGTCAGGAGAAACCCACTAGCAGTCCTACTTCATCAAGCAAGGATCCTAAAGCCTTGACTGCTAATGAGGATGAAGGACAGGACTAGAGTTTTCGGTTGGTCTCACCGGGAGAATCCAACATCGCTAGTGTGGAAGAATAGATGACGATTCTGCGGTGAAGGAGACTAGCAATAGAGATCGCGATGTTCAACTCTGAAGAAACTGCACCAGTGGTCACCTACCTGCCTGAAGACGTGACAACTACTACAAAGTCAGAATCACTACATCCAGAAATTCAAATTTACTTTGATGGCTGATTCTTCAGAACCCTCAGTAAGTACTACTGACCCACTGTTTAATAATCATGTGTTCTGACGTAATAAATTTAGGGAAAGCATTGATTCTAAATTTGCTAGGTTATTAGATCATAATGATAACTAAGTAAAGGACCTAGAACTATGCACTAAAGCTAACTGTTAGGACCTGGTATTCGACTGAAATACCTAGAGATCACGTGTATACCGGATCAAATAGTGCGGAATCCTATTTGATTGGCGATCCAATCAGTGAGAACACACGAAGAATCAATCAGGATTGAAACTAACGTTAGAAATCGATAAGGAATCGATCTAATGTGTTCTATGAACTTGGAGAACAATTGGAAGGTTTCTGGACGGCTAGGGTTCGTATGGAATGAACTTGATCGAATCTCCCTGTTTTTCACGAATTGAGTTGTATTTATAGGTTGGCACTCTTCAATCGTGCGACTGAACCATTAGTTTGGTTCAGTCGTGCGATTGAACCATGCGGTTGGTTCATTCGTGCGACTGAGTGTTCAGTCGTGCGATTGAGCCAATCTTATGTTACAGTCGTACGACTGATCCAGTCTCCTGGTTCAGTCAGTGCGACTGAGTCAATCGTATGAGGTTCTTCATGCTTATGGTTCATTCGCATGAGCCATTCGCATGGGAACTTCATTAAGTTAAGTTTGAATGTTTTAGTTAATTAATATAATATATATGTAATCATTCAAGTAATCACAAACTCAATCAATTCATTTACGACTCATTAATGAACTATTAAACATTATAACCAACAGACTATCAATGTCAGTTCATTAATCATACCAAAAAGATCTATTACATCACATATCACGATCTAGGGACATACATGTATCAACAAACTCCCCCTTGGACCTAGATCTCTCTAATGTCTTGTTTTCTTCATTACCTTCTCATATTTCTTGTACTTGTCCTCTTGTGTGACTCCCGCGTGAATATCAAACGCGAAGCAAAGTCGTATAACATTTGGAACTGGAGGGCTTGTACAATGTCTTGTGTGTCATAGAACAGTGGCCACTTGTATAATGTATAGACATCATTAGCAGACAAGTTGGTTAGCCACATTGGGTCGAATACCCTGATAGTATCCATTTGATCCCCTTTGTTCAGAACTATGACAGCTTCAGCAGTTCTCCAATCATAGTACCACCATTTGAAGTGTGGAGTGAAGTCCTGTGGCATTTCCCTGAGAGGGATTCTCGACATAGTGCGAGGAGGACTCCACTTCAACACAATCTTAGGTTTTCCAGTAATGGCATCCATCTCAACCTTCTAATATACCTTGTAGGTTGTTGAGGTCTGAAGTTAATCCATCTGGTGTGGTACTCTTTCTTGAGGGCAGCCTCAAACCAGCCTGACATTTTTCTCGGGTCAGCATACAACAGCTTCAACTTGGCCAGCTGGTTGAGCTCAAATCCAGGTAGAGTCTTTAGATCATGTGGAAATCTAAAGTACTCTATGCCCTTTTCCCTCTTAACGGCATAAACGTTAAGATCATCAAAATATGCCCATGCTATAATCCTGCCTGACACCATAAGATGTTTCTTGACGCTGTAGAACTTGGTGTAGGCATCCCTCTTCGGTGCATCACGTTGGGCTCTGACTTCTTAAAACATTCAGCCCATTAGCCTTTCGAATGTATACGTCATCGTTTGAGGCTTGGGCTGTTCCTTTGGTCTTTCCTGCTTCCTGCTCCATCTTGTCTAGTACCTCAAACATATCACTGACTAGGGACTCACCCAGATTGGGGACCACATTACCCGCGTTGTCAGCGTATTGAGGGTACTCTTCAGCAGCAATCTTCAACCTCAACTTCATCAACGTCGTGTAGTTCGTCGTCACTGGTTGAATCAACTGTTGGAGCATCCTTGACAATATCATCAGGATTGAGTCTGAACATTCTGCCAGTTGCTCGTTAGATAGGTCGTGAATTATTTCACCTTCTTCAGGTGTATAACTCACTGACCTTCTGACAATCCCTTGCAGATCAAGAATCATTGAGTGAGACTTGACCTGTTGAAGGGGAGCAATATCAAACTCATCTCTGTGGTACTTTGGATCTGTTTGATTTACACATTTCACATTCAAATCATTAGTAATATATCAAACAAAATGCATTAAGTTAATATAAACATTCAGTACATCGTTTTTCAATACAGAGTACAAAAGTAATAAATACATAAACATCCACTATTTACTTTTATCCTGTATGCTAGTCTTCGTGTGAAGGTGCAGAAGTAGAAGCTGACTGATCCTGTCGGTTCTTTGTTCTCTGCTCTTGACGGGAACTGAGACAGATTCAGCTGCTTCTCTTCTTCAGTCTCTTCATCTGCACACCACTCTTGTTTTCTCTTCATCAGAATCACTGTCATCATCATCATCATCATCCTCACTATCTCTTTCTCCATCCTTTATCTTTAGAGGTTCCTCCTTTGATCCTTTAACTTTAGCAAAATGGACCTCTTTGCCTTTTCCAACTCTTCTATCTGCTTACCTGCTGTGACGCTTGTGCTCGGAGTTGGTCCAACTGAGTGTCTGAGCAGCCAATTTCTGGGCCTGCTCCTCAATAGCTCGATCCTGCTCTGCAATTTTTTCGATTGTGCAGCAGTCAGGTCGGTGAGCTGGCGGATCTGAGAGGTCTTTTCCTCATCAGCCGCCAGCAGTCGTAACACCATTCTATTTAAGGCTGCCAGCTGTTCCTCTACCCCGATTGGAGGTAGAGGAGATCTAGAGGTGTGTGAGGGGTAGGCTGAGGGCTCGGTTTGGTGGCTAGTGGTGGTGGTGGAGGTGGTGAATATCGGGTAAGGTCTGGATGATGGTGGTGGTGAGTGTTGGGTGAATGTAGGGTGGTAGCAGGGGTCTGGCTTGTGGTGATCGGTATGGTGGTGTTGTGGTTGCTGTGGGGAGAGGTATGGTGGTGGAAGGTGTGTCTGCAGAGGTGGTAGTGGTGGAAGGTATGGGGGATGTGGTGGTGATGAAGGTTACCTTACGCTTTTTCTTTTTCTGGCCATGGGGTTGAGCCATCCGTTT
The DNA here is from genome assembly GCA_025506515.1 of Flaveria trinervia. Classification (NCBI taxonomy): domain Eukaryota; kingdom Viridiplantae; phylum Streptophyta; class Magnoliopsida; order Asterales; family Asteraceae; genus Flaveria; species Flaveria trinervia. Next base: position 68,284,711 of record CM046452.1, read on the forward strand.
TCTCCTCGTTCCCCTTGAGGTGGATGCTCCCCCTTCAATCCCGCCTGAGGACTCCGGGCATATGATGGATCAGTCTCTGTATCTCCGGAGCCTCTCGGTTGTTCACCGACAACCCTCAACCCGTGTTCTGTGGGAACCACTTTCCTTCCCACAGTCCGGGTCAATGGCTCCTCATCAGATTCATCTTCATCTTCCTCGGTAAGCACAAAATCTTGATGGAATCCTGCTGACTCAGTTACCTCAGCAGGTGAGACAGACACCGAGGGAACAGAGTCAGACACAGGGCCTCGGGATGGAACAGCCTCATCCTCAATGTCATCCTCCTCAGAATCATCAGTAGGGAGGACAATTGGCTCCACGTCGGAGTCACTGTCCTCGTGACGCCATTGGCGTCTCCCGGTGCCACATAGCTTTCATCTGCTAAGTGGCCAATCATTCTCTTCACTTGGGGCTTAATCTGCTTTCCCCTGTAAACTCTCATCCTGCCCAGAGTAGTATCATCCATTATTTCCAAGGCCACTGCGTCATGACTCTCTTGGGCAACTGTGGCAGCTTCTCGTTGAAGATGAGCTGTAAGAATCTGGGGTACATACAGAACCCCTCTTTTCCCTTTACCTCCAAATTCTCCACCAAGTAGGAGAATATCATGCTGGAAAAACTATAGGGGTGGTTCAGAACCAGTGCCACGTAGGCATTTTGAATCTGGTCTGAGAGGTCGTCAAACCCACCCTCCTCGAAGCTACACACTTTAGAATCACGTGTGCTAAGTACTTGTACTGGGGGCTCAGGTTGCTCGTTGAGCACACCTGAGTTGATATCCCCAGCGTACTTTAGCCTTAGGAAGCATCCTCTTACAGTCAATGGATGTAGTTTTGTAGGATGATCAGCATCCTCCCCGAACTCTAGGACCCTCTGAATATCGGCGGCAGAGATCTCAATATCATGGCCCAGTATGGAGCTCCTGATACAGTAAGGCTCACGAGAGCGGTCCACCGAGGCATTTCCCAGAATCCTGATGGAGTGATCTGTAAGGCGTGCAAGGAGTGGAGATCGCCTTATAGATCCGGGACCGTCTCAGAAATGCAATTATGTCGGTAAACTCAGCCCGTTCCTGGTGGTGTGATCCAAGTGGGCACAGATGTTGTGCTTGGGATTTATGGTCCATTTCTTTCCATTTATCTGTAACACACAAGACATAGAACTATTAAGACATAAGACATGAAAACTTCTGTTCTAAGTGTAAAGTTGAAAGTCATTTTGATTCATTCGTGCGAATGAATCATGCGGCTGAAGTCAGTCGCCTGTTTGAGACATGCGACTGAGTTCAATCGGGTGTTTGAGACATGCGATTGAGTTCAATCGGCTGATTGAGGCATGCGATTGAGTTCAATCGGCTGATTGAGGCATGTGATTGAGTTCAATCTGCCGACTGAGACATGCGATTGAGTTCAATCGGCTGATTGAGGCATTCGGGTGGTTCAGTCGGTCGAATGATCCAATCGCAAGGTTCAATCGTGCGATTGGAGTTCATTCGAACGACCAGTCGCTTGCCCCACTTTCGATCCCTGTGGGTCGAATCTTGACCTTTCTAAGTCTTTTAACAGTGTGTTATGGTCCATTAGCCTCGTATACTTGTCACTAATAACCTATTAAACTCAATTTTAACATTTTGCTTCATTTACATAGGTGATTAGGTCGATTCACAGTTCGGTTCTTGATTTAATCCAATGTCGCTATTGGTTCGGTGATGTACTGATTTTGGTAGGATTCAAGGAGTAGTGTACCTGTAAAACGTCACTGGAATGTAAGAATCTTAACCGCAATGTATATCAGAATCGGAGGCAATTTCAACAGGGTAACGGTAATGAACGCGATTCGGGGTGTTTTGGGAGTGATGAGTGATATGCGATCGATTAAGACCTTTAAATACTAAACTAGGTTCATTCGGCCGACTGGCCTCAGTCGCTCAGTTCAATCGGGCGACTGAGGTTCAGTCGTACGATTGGCCTAGTCAATCGCATTCAGTCGGCCGACTGAGTCTCATTCGGTCGACTGACTCATTCGGTCTCCTTCATTCGCCCCTTTAGTTGACCGACTGAGCCTCAGTCGGTCTACTGTTCGTTTCTCCCCTTCCATTGGTCGATGAATCAATTTCATGTCCATTCGCCGATTGGAAGCCATTCGCATAGTTGGTCGATAATCCTGATCCACTAGTGCGAATGGGTCACACTTTGTGAGTTTACAGTCATGTTTAACATTTACTATTCAGACCCTTTTCACTTTTGATAATAACATTGTAAGCTCTTAACCAATTCAGTCACTTCAGACGTGACCTTTTAATTTTAAAACCATGTGGCCATCTCAGACATGACCCTTTTTAGGTAAGTTAATTCCCTTCTGATTTCCCTGATGTAGTCCGACAGACACACAAATTAAAAGATAACATAGTAACTTAAACTAACTACACAACTAAAGTTTATGTTTGGACTTTTTGTGAGAGATAAAACCCTAAGATGAAAATCTAAGGGATTTGATTAGGAGTAGACAGCTTTAACTTAGATTGATCATATCTGGACCAAATCAATTTTGGAATCATACAGGAATATCAAATCATTTTGGACTTGTTATTAAAGCTCTTTGATGCTTAAATTCTCGGTGTTCCCAGAGTCGTTAGCAACTTAAGGAAATCATACTGAAACTCTTAGATTTTCACATTGAGTTGAACTTTGAGAATGCCCACTAAGATTGTCAGTATATTTGTCCATTAAATCATACACAGACTTTTGACGCAGACTGGTGACTGATTTAGGTTTAATTATTTCAGCTAACATTTGTGGATCCCACACTTATATGGTAATCAACATTCCTTAGAGGTTTTGAGCGGTCTACGGGTATTATTACAAGAAGAGACTATTCTTAGAGCTTTCAAAGAGAAGCCTGTCCTCAGGTCAGTGCCATCGCACAGCAGAGAGGCGGCAAACAACAATGAATTCTATCTAGGTTATGCTTATCCTCAGGTCAGTGCCATCGCACAGCAGAGAGGCACACAACCTATCTCCTTGTTAGAGCAGCTTACTTTATTTTACACAAAATGCACCAACAACATGAGCCATTAGCTTTATTGCATTGTCTTCATTTTTTCTTGCTTTGCTCTAATTTTGGTCATCCGCACACTTTTGTGGCTTTTAATGCTCATTACCCCTTATTGGAATATATTTGATTGTGTTAACCAGTGATAAGATGGAAGCCCACAGTCAGTTGAACAACTTAGTTTGATCTTGAGATCACCAATCAGGTCTAATTGTCTATTGTGTTGAATCTACCAACATATCATTTGTGGTCTAGCAGCCTCTAAGTCTACTTTCTCTGTGTCACCTTAGGAGTTGCCAGTTTTCTATCATTTTCCCTTTTTATATTGCTTAGACTACACAGACTTATACTTTGAACTTTTGCATCTTTTCAAACCATAAATTTGAAAATCCCTCTTGATTTGTTCCTGTGTACTATCATATTCCAAAGGTATTGAATCAGTATCACAGACACAATCTATCTTATTTCAGCTAGTTACCCCTTCTCCCTCATTTTTTTTTGTTTTTTTTTGTTTTTTTTTGTTTTTTTTTAATATTAACTTGCTGACATATTCTCCCCCTAAAATACTAAAATCAATTCGGATTTAATTATTTTTGGATTTTAATAAACAGCAAGGTAACATGAGGTTAAATGTAACAGACGAGAAAAAACAGATAACAGAAAATAAAATAAACATTAATGAAACCTACACCGGACTACACATTATGCTCATCAGGAATTACCTCACTTTTCTTTTTAACGCCGTTGACCTCTAGCAAGTATTTAAAACGTGGTTTATCAAAGGCTTTTGTATAGAGGTCAGCACGTTGAAAATCAGTATTAATTTTAACCACATCTATAAGTTCTTTTCAAAACAGTCTCTATGAAGTGGTATTTAATACCGATGTGTTTGGTCTTAGGATGTTGAACCGGGTTTTTGGTTACTGCAATTGCAGCAGAGTTATCAACAAAAATAGGAGTAGACGAGAATTTCAAATCGTAATCCCGCATTTGCTGTTGAATCCAAATGATTTGGGAACAGCAACTTGCAGCAGCAACATATTCGGCTTCACAGGTTGACAATGCAACCGATGTCTGCTTCTTACACTGCCATGTAACTAATCTTCTCCAAAGAATTGACACCCTGCTGATGTAGACTTGTAGTTCATTTTGCAGCCTCCATAGTCCGAGTCACTATACGCTGTGAGCTCAAAATCGTCATCATGAGGATACCACAACCCCAGGGTGGGTGTACCCTTTAGATAGCGAAAGATCCTTTTGACCCCGATCAGATGATTGACCTTAGGTTTAGCCTGATATCTGGAACATAAACAAGTAGCATACATGATATCAGGTCTTGAGGCAGTGAGATACATGAGGGATCCAATCATTCCTCGGTACATAGTGGCATCTACAAGATCTCCACTCTCATCAGGTGCTATATCATGATTCGTAGCAAGTGGAGTCCCAGCAGCAGAAGCATTCTCCATGTCAAAGCGACTGAGAATGTCTCCTACATACTTGGTCTGATGTAGAAAGATCCCATTAGGTGTTTGATCCACCTGTAACCCGAGAAAGAACTTCATCTCCCCCATTGCACTCATCTCAAACTCTTTTTCATCACTGCTTCAAACTCTTTGCATAACTCTTCGTTCTTTGACCCGAAGATTATGTCATCAACATAGATCTGTACAAGCAGTAGGTCACCATCCTTTTCTTTAATAAACAGTGTACAGTCAATGACTCCCCTGCGAAAGCCGTGTTTCACAAGATGAGCCGAGAGTTTCTCGTACCAAGCTCGAGGAGCTTGATGAAGCCCATACAAAGCTTTGTCGAGCTTGTAAACTCTATCCCGATGATAAGGGTCTTCAAATCCCTCGGGTTGACTGACATAGACTGTTTCCCTTATTTCCCCATGAAGGAATGCACTTTTCACATCTAATTGGTAGACTTTAATCTTCATGTACGAGGCATAGGCGAGGAAGATACGAATAGCTTCCATCCTTGCCACGGGTGCAAACACTTCATTATAGTCAATACCCTCGACTTGGTGAAAACCTTGAACCACCAGTCGAGCTTTGTTCCTTATGATGACTCCTTGATCATCCTTCTTACATTTTAGTACCCTTTTGGTGCCAATGACTTTAGCACCTTTAGGTCTATCTACCAGTGTCCATACACCTAACTTCTTAACTGCAGAAGTTCTTCTTGCATGGCACTCACCCACGCCTCATCATTTAGTGCTTCACTGACATATTTTGGCTCAACCTGCGAGACAAAACATCGATAAGCACCATCATGAATGTAACCCTTCTCCATAACTGAGGCGTAATCAGCTGAGTATAGCTGATTTCGGGTTTGTACTCCTGATCGGACATCTCTAATAACATTGTCAAGGGGATGATAGACGTTTAGTCGTGATCCTGGAGTAGTCGGCACAGTCACCTCCGAACCAAGATTGTGAACATTTTGGTCTGCATCTGAGGAGGTTGGAGTTTGAGGTTCCGAAGTCGAGGGTGCATCACTTGTGGATGCTTGTGGACTTTCAGGAACTGGAACCTGTTCCTCCTGACCGTTCTGGTCATCTGCTTCAGTTTCATCTTCAGAGGAGGAGTCACTTCATCGACTACCCCTTCTGACTGAGTAGATGACTCTCCCTGTGTGCTGGATGGAGTGTTAGTATTCATACATCATCCTAGTAGCTAACTCATCATCCGAGGGAGAGAGAGGGATGTTGAAGGATTTGAAGAATCCATCATAATCAAAGAAGTATGCAGGTCCTTTGCCTGTAGGTGGTGTGGTGTATCTCTGAACGTCGACATTACACCACACTTCTACATGACCCGTTGAGTTATTGTAAACTCGCTTGTTCGGTATGTTGTATCCTAGAAAAATTCCTTCAACTGCCTTCTCGCTGAATTTTCTTCTTGTGTCTTCTTCAGAAGTGTACACGGTGCGCCAAAAGGTTCAAGTTACTCCAAATTCGGTTTGCGTCGTTGAAGTAGCTCATAACATGTCTTTCCGTGGCGCTTGACTATTAGGACTCTGTTCAGTGTGTAGCAAGCATTTGCCACTACCTCGTTCCAGAATTGGATAGGCAGTTTCAAGTCTGCCAGCATAGTCCGGGCTGTTTCTATCAAGCTCCTGTTCTTTCTCTCAACAACTCCATTCATCTGAGGTGTGTAGGCAGAAGTGAATTGATGCACAATTCCCTTTTCCTTGCAGTATGCCTCCATCCCTTGATTCTTGAATTCTGTCCCGTTGTCTGAGCGTATTTGTCGAACTTTGAGCTTGTAGAGTGATTCCAGTGTGGTTACTAATTCTTTGAATATCTCCAAAGTTTTTGATTTTGATTTCAGAAACATTACCCAAGTGAACCTTGAGTAGTCATCAGTGACCACATAGCAGTACGCGTCGCCTGCAATGCTCCTTGTACTAACTGGACCGAACAGATCCATGTGAAGAAGCTCAAGAGGAAGTTCTATTGAATGAACTTTCTTTTCCTATGAGACTTCTTTGTCTGTTTGCCCTTCTTGCAAGCTACACAAAATCAGGAAGTTGGAAGTTCTTGACATTCACTCCTCTAACTAAATCCTTCTGAATCAAATGATTCATCTTCCTTTGACTAATGTGTCCCATTCTCCGATGCCAGGAGATGGAATCCTTCTCAGTAGCTTTAGATAAGAAACACTGAACCTCATGATCCGTTGTGGCTGCTGTTGACAGATCCAAGACATAAAGGTCTTTATATCTTGAAGCAGTCATCAGAACTTGGTCTTCTGGGATCATATATTCTTTCTTAGCACGTAACACTTCTGATTATCGAAGACGACTTTAAATCCTTTATCACAGATTTGGGACACAGAAAGTAAGTTGTTCTGAAGTTGTTGAACGTAGTTCACTTTATCAAACTTAACTTTCTGATTTCCCACTTCTTCCCTGAGCTGTGATATAGCCTCCTTTGTTTCCTGCAAAGGAAACATGCCCTCCTTTTATTTTTTTGACGTTAGATAAAAGGGCGCTATTTCCTGTCATGTGCCTGGATGCTCCGCTGTCTATAATCCACGTGTTAGTCTCAGCACTATATCGAGCACCCTGCGCATACAAAGTAAAAGAATCAGTTTAGGTTAGGAACCCAAGCTTTGACTGTCTTGGGTTTCCCAGAGGCATCACACATCATAAACTCCACCCATTGACCCTTAGAAGGTGAGGGTAGCTCAGGTTCTTTCTTGTTATTAGTATCAGACACGAGGGTGGATTTTTCTTTCCATAAGCCAGATTTGTGCAATGCCTGTTTATGATAAACAGTCGTCTGGCTTACAGGTTGGACTTTAGGGTCACTAGCTCTTCTAGGTGGAGTTAGAGAATTCCGCTTAGAAGACCTAGGTCTAGAGTCCAGAAGATCAATCTTCTTCCTAGGCGTCTGATAGAAATGATAGTCAGAAGCAATGTGTCCACATTCTCCACAGTTGTAGCATGACCTGCTATCAACTTTATGAGTAGACTTTCTTTGTGGAGAAGTGCGTGACACTCTAGTAACATCAAACACTTTAGTTTTTGACTCTTGGATGTTTGATGTTTTCTCTGGTATAACAAACTTTACAGATTTAACCTGTTTTCCTTTTTGGTTAGCTGATTTTTGACTTGAAGCATGTGAAAAAGTAACATTTCAAGTCCTTTTAGGTTCTGATTTGACTCTATTTGGCCCTGACTGTAAATTAGCTTTTTCAAATTCATTTTCCAGGTTAACACATGGCATTTACCCTTTGCCTTTGAAGTGGCCTCCTTTTGTTTCTTACCAGATTCAGTAGATGAACATGAGGTGTCTGGATCAGTAACAAGAGGAGTGGTCACCACATGATCCTTGATGGGGTTATTATTTACTGGTCTAGACTTGGTGTTCATCAAGGTCTCAGGTGGTGGTGGAACCACTTTGTAGCCTAATCCCTCCCCGTTATTCCTTTCTCTTACTAAGTGTTGAACTATGTGTGAAGAACTAGTCCAACTATGCAGTTTCTGTTTTAATGAGTTAACTTCAACTTCTAAAACTACTTTTTGTTTCTTAGTGTCTTCTAGGGAGTTAAGATAGTACCTAATGTCGTTTGCTTGGTTGAAAGCCACTACTTCAGTTTCCCTAAGTTGTTTGGTCAATAGGTCTATCTTCTCTTTATAACAATGCTCATTTTGTTTTAGTACTCGATTTGCCTCAGTGCACAGACGTAAATCTTTTACTAAGTTATCATTATGATCTAATAACCTAGCAAAATTTTCATCTATGCTATTCCTAAACGTGTCACAATCAGAACAAGCATGGTTATTAAAAAGTCGGTCAGTGGTACTTACCTGAGTTGGTTCAAAAGTATTAGCCATCAGTGCCGCATCAGATGATTCTGGTTCTGTCGACTCTGGCTTTTCTGTCTCTGAGGTGGAAACTTCCTCATTTGACTTGTAGCTGACCTTGGCTGCAGCTGTTTCTTCACTATGTGACATTGCAATTTCAACTGCTATATCACCTTCACTCGCAGAATCATCGTCAATATCCTCGACACTGGCAATGTTAGATTCTCCTGGTGAGACAAACCTGAAACTCCAATCCTGTCCTTCATCATCATGAGCAGTTAGTGCTTTAGGGTCCTTGTTTGATGAAGTTTAATTAGAGGGTTGCTTGTCCTGGCGAGTAAATGATGAGAACGGGTTCCCATTCCCCGTCTTCCTTGGCTTGACACATTCTCGTTTGAAGTGCCCCTTCTCACCACTGTTAAAGCAGGTCACTTTACTCTTGTCGAAGCCAAAGGTGGTGTCCTTAGTAGCAACCAAGTTCTGTCCAGTCTTTTTCACAAACTTTTTCGCCCTCCGAACATCACTTGCTAAGGCCCACATTATATCCATTCTTTCAAGCTCCATCTCATCCACCTGCTCGTAGTCCTCATCTGCCAGATGGCAGTTTCCAATCTTCCCAGCAACAAGTCCATCATATGAATGAACCACTGCTGCTAAGAGATCCATATGCTCTCGTGCTACTTCCACGGTCACATTACCGAAATTCTCCGTCTTCAGTTTGGTAGCGTTTGCTTCTGATCCAATATGATGGGTACATGATGACCCAGACGTGTCTGATCCAAAAGGAGAAACATGTGTGGGACCTGACGAGCTAGACACAAAAGCAGTCTGGAGGGGTCCTCCAGATGCCTTTGCTTGAGGTGTGGCGTTGTATAAAGCTGGATTTTGTGTGTACGAAGACTTCTGAGCTCTATACTTCATCCTTAGTGCTTCTTCTCGCAATTTAAGAATGAAGTCATTTATATCCAGCTTTACAAGGATTCCATTCTGTCTCAGGTTAGACACGAATGTAGCCCACTTATCCGGCAACCCGTCTGCGAAGTTGCTTACTTTTTCTTCCATGGTAGTAGCCACTCCATGGGTATGCAATTCGCTCATCAAGTGGTAGAATCTATCTATGACGTCGTCCAAGCTTTCATTACCAATTGATGAAAGTTATCGAATTCCTTCTTTAACTCCTTTGCCTTGATTGCCTTCAATGATGCGTTACCATCATATCTCTTCTCTAGCGCATCCCACAGTTTCTTAGACTGCTTGTTCTCGGAATACTGGTGGAATATGTCTTTGGGGATAGACTGAGTGATCAATGCATAAACTCTTTTCTCTGCATTGTACTTTACTTTCTGTGCATCTGTCATCCCGCTTAATGTTAGTTTAACTCCATTAGCTCCCACTGGTGTACTATAACCTATCTCAATGGCTTCCCACAGATTAGGATCTACTCCATTAAGGTAGATCTCAAAACGTTGTTTCCAGTGGGGAAACTCATCTAAAGTCAAGAGCTTCGGTGGTTTATTGTGATTCCCCACCTCACTCTCAAGCAGCAACAGATTCTGTATCCTTGAGTCTTTCCCAGCAGTAAAGGCTGACATCTGATCTTCCATGATGAGTAAACTTATAATCTAATCAAACAAACTTTTACTGATGCGACTGAAGGATGCGACTAAGCTAATCGTGCGTATAAGCTCTGCGATTGGTTCAATCGTGCGAATGAACTGGGCGATTGGTTCAGTCGTGCGAATGAATCTGGTGCGTATGAGCTATGCGAACGAACGGTTCAATTGGCCGAATGAAGGTGCGAATAGGTCCAATCGTGCGTATGAGCAGTACGAATGGAGTCTAGTCGTACGAATGAGTCAGTCGTGCGATTGAAGCTGCTGGTTTGCGAAAATTTCTAGGTTTGACGGTTTTCAGCCGTAAAAATTCGAAATTTTACAAGTTCTGATTTCCTGAGTCCGTAGAAACCAAACGTCGATGAGCAGGGAACTTCCAAGATCACTTTTGATGCCAAAGATTGCGTTTTTAGTGTAAAAACACAAACTTTATGCAATCTTGATTGAATCAACACGTAATCAAGAGCCAAAAGCTCTAATACCACTTGTTAGGACCTGGTATTCGACTGAAATACCTAGAGATCACGTGTATACCGGATCAAATAGTGCGGAATCCTATTTGATTGGCAATCCAATCAGTGAGAACACACGAAGAATCAATCAGGGATTGAAACTAACGTTAGAAATTGATAAGGAATCGATCTAATGTGTTCTATGAACTTGGAGAACGATTTGGAAGGTTTCTGGACGGCTAGGGTTCGTATGGAATTGAACTTGATCGAATCTCCCTGTTTTTCATGAATTGAGTTGTATTTATAGGTTGGCACTCTTCAATCGTGCGACTAAACCATTAGTTTGGTTCAGTCAAGAGATTGAACCATGCGGTTGGTTCATTCGTGCGACTGAGTGTACAGTCGTGCGATTGAGCAAATCTTATGTTACAGTCGTACGACTGATCCAGTCTCCTGGTTCAGTCGTGCGACTGAGTCAATCGTATGAGGTTCTTCATGCTTATGGTTCATTCGCATGAGCCATTCGCATGGGAACTTCATTAAGTTAATTTTGAATGTTTTAGTTAATTAGTATAATATTATTTGTAATCATTCAAGTAATCACAAACTCAATCAATTCATTTACGACTCATTAATGAACTATTAAACATTATAACCAACAGACTATCAATGTCAGTTCATTAATCATACCAAACAAGATCTATTACATCACATATCACGATCTAGGGACATACATGTATCAACACTAACAGAGTTTTAAAACAAAATGAGCATAGTTATAAAGAAAAGATAGACCTTTTGAACAAACAACTTAGGGAAACAAAAGTAGTAGCTTTTAACCAAGCTAGTGACATTAGGTACTCTCTTAACTCCCTAGAGGACACTAAGAAGCAAAAAGCAGTTTTTGAAGTAGAAGTTTGTTCCCTAAAACAAAAACTGCATAGTTGGACTAGCTCTTCACACATAGTCGAAAACTTAGTGAGAGAAAGAAACAACGGGGAGGGATTGGGTTATAAAGTGGTTCCACCACCACATGAGATCTTGATGAACGCAAAAATGTAAACCAATCAATAATATCCAATCAAAGATCATGTGGTGTCCACTCCTCTTGTTAGTGACCCAGATTGCACAAGTAAAGCAACTGAATCTGGCACTAAACAAAAGGAGGCCACTTTAAAGTCAAAAGGCAAAATGCCTTGTGTCAACCTGGAAAAAGAGTTTGAAAAAGTTAATATTAAGTCTGGTTCAAACAAAGTCAAATCTGAACCTAAAAGGAACATTAATGTTAACAAATCATGTGAATCATGTCAAAGTCCAGGAAAACAAAATGTAAAAGATGTAAAACCAGGTAAAGCAATTAAATTTGTAAAACCAGACTATATATCTAACCAAGAATTCTAAGTCCAAACAGGATTAGGTCAACCGTGTGTCACCTATATCTCCACAAAAAAAATAAATCGTAAAGTTGAAAGTAGATCCTGCTACAATTGTGGAGAGTACGGACACATTGCGTCTCATTGTCCTTAGTTGAACTTTCTGAACCAAAACCTAGGTCCTTGAAGAGGAACTCAGTTACGCCTCCTAAAATAGATAGGGAACACAAAGTTCAACCCATCAGCCAGTCGTCTGTTTATCACAAACAGGCCTTACACAAATCTGGCTTATGGAAGGAAAAATCCTCCTCAGTATTTGAAAATGAGAACAAACAGACTCTGAGCTTCCCTCACCCTCAAAAGGTCAATGGGTTGAGTTTGTGATGTGTGATGCCTCGGGGAGACTCAAGCCAGTGAAAGCTTGGGTTCCTAACCAGAACTAACATTTTCATTGAATGTGCAGGGTGTTCGCTATAGTGCTGAAACTAACACGTGGATCATAAACAGCGGAGAATCCAGGCACATGACAGGGAACAGGGATCTCTTATCAAACGTCAAACAGATAAAAGGAGGTCATGTTTCGTTTGTTGGAAACAAAGGTGGGTACATCACAGCTCAAGGGGAAGTAGGTAATCAGAAAGTGAAGTCTGACAAGGTAAACTACGTTCAAAAACTTCAGAATAACTTGCTTTCTATTTCTCAAATTTATGATAAAGACTTTAAAGGAAGTGTTTGACAACAAGAAGTGCTATGTCCTGAAGAAGGACTACATAATCCCGGAGGATCAAGTATTAATGTCTGCCTCAAGATATAAGGACCTTTATGTCTTGGATCTATCGAAGGCCTCCACAACGGATCATGAAGTTCAGTGCTTGTTGTCAAAAGCTACTGAGAAGGAATCCATCTCCTGGCATAGGAGAATGGGACACATTAATCCACGGAAGATGAATCACTTGATCTAGAATGATCTAGTGAGAGGAGTTAATGTCAAAAACATCCGACTTCCGGATTTCTGTGTTGCGTGCAAGAAGGGCAAACAAATGAAGAAGGCTCATAAGGAAAAGAAAGTTCACTCTATCGAATTTCCTCTTGAACTTCTTCACATGGATTTGTTTGGTCCAGTCAGTACAAGAAGCATTGCAGGCATCTTGTACTGCTATGTAGTTATTGATGACTACTCAAGATTCACTTGGGTGATGTTTCTGAAATCCAAATTAGAAACATTTGAGTCATTCATAGAGTTAGTAACTACTATAGAGTCTCTATACAAGCTAAAGATACGTCAAGTGCGCTTAGACAACGGAACCAAATTCAAGAATCAATGGATGGAGGCTTACTACAAGGAAAAGGGAATTATGCATCAGTTCACTTTTGCCTACACTCCTTAGATGAACGGTGTTGCTGAACAGAAGAATCGCATCTTGATAGAGACAGCACAGACTATGCTAGCAGACTCGAAACTGCCTATCCAATTCTGGAACGAGGCAGTTGCAAATGCATGTTACACATTGAATCGAGTTTAGATAGTTAAACGCCATGGAAAGACATGTTACGAGTTACTACAGCGACGTAAACCAAATCTAGAGTATCTCGAGCCATTTGGCGCTCTGTGCACCCTTCTAAAGAAGACTCAGGAGGGAAAATTCAGCGAGAAGGCTGTTGAAGGAATCTTTCTAGGCTACAAGATGCCGAACAAGAGGGTTTACGACAACTCAACGGGTCAGGTAGAAGTCTGGTGTAATGTTGATGTTCAAAGATACACCACATCACCTGCTGGAAAAGGACCCGCCTTCTTTTTCGATTATGATGGATTCTTCAAGTCCTTCAACACACTACTCTCCATGTTTGATGATGAGTTAGCTACAAAGATGATGTATGATGTTCTAAACACACCAGCTTCAGAATCTACATCATTTGGCTTACAAGGCGATTTATATACCAACTCAGGGGGAGCACTTGACGATACTGACTCTTCCTCTGATGAAGAAGCTATGGAGACTGATCAAAACAACCAGGAGGAATAGGTTCCTATTCCTGCAAGTCCACAAGCATCCGACAGTGATGCCTCTGCGTCTTCGGAACCTCAGGCTCCTACTACCTTAGATACTGAACCAAATGTTCATAATCTTGATTCTGAGGTAGTTGTTCCAACCGCTCCTGGTTCATGACTAAATGTGTATCATCCTTTGGATAATTTCATTGGAGATGTGAGATGAGGAGTGCAGACCAGGAATCAGTTGTATTCAGCTGATTATGCCTCGGTGATGGAAAAAGGGTTACATTCATGATGGTGCATATCGATGCTTTGTGTCTCAGTTTGAGCCAAAGTATGTTAGTGAAGCCCTGAATGATGAGGCATGGGTGAGTGCCATGCAAGAAGAACTTCTTTAATTCAAGAAGTTAGGTGTATGGACTCTAGTGGATAGACCTAAGGTGCTAAGGTAATTGGCACTAAATTGGTCTTGAAATGCAAGAAAGATGATCAAGGCGTGATCATCAGAAACAAGGCTCGACTTGTTGTCCAAGGATTTTGACAAGTCGAGGGCATTAACTAAAATGAAGTGTTTGCACCCGTGGCAAGAATGGATGCAATCCGCATCTTCCTTGCCTATGCATCCTATATGAAGATTAAAGTTTATCAACTTGATGTGAAGAGTGCTTTTCTTCATGGTGAAATCAGAGAGATAGTGTACGTTAGTCAACCAAGGGATTTGAGGAACCATATCATCGGGACAGAGTTACAAACTCGACAAGGCTCTATATGGGCTTCATCAAGCTCCCAGAGCTTGGTATGAGAAACTCTCGACTCAACTTGTGAAACATGGTTTTCGAAGAGGTGTCATTGACTGTACACTGTTCATAAAAGAAAAGGATGGAGATTTACTGCTTGTTCAAATCTATGTCGATGACATAATCTTCGGTTCAAAGAACGAAGATCTATGTAAAGAGTTTGAAGTAGTAATGAAGGCTGAGTTTGAGATGAGTGTCATGGGAGAGATGAATTTTTTTCTCGGGTTATAGGTGGATCAGACACCAAAATGGATTTTCCTACATCAGACCAAGTATGTAGGAGATATCCTCAGTCGGTTTGACATGGAGAATGCTTCTGCAGCTTGGACTCCACTTGCTACAAACCATGATGTAGCACCCGACGAGAATGGGGATCTGGTCGATGCCACTATGCACCGAGGTATGATTGGATCTCTCAGGTACCTCACTGCCTCAAGACCTGATATCATGTACCCGACGTGCTTGTGTTCAAGATATCAGGCAAAGCCAAAAGTTAACCATCTAATAGGGGTCAAAAGGGTGCTTCATGAGGATGAAGTACGCTAGGGATATAAACGTAGGTGTGCTCAATAAGAGCAACCTGTGTCCCCCGTACAAGTACTTGGCACACGTCATCCTCAAGTGCCTGGAATCGTGAAGGCGTGAGTTCGATGACCTGTCAGACCAGATTCAGAACGCCTATGTGGCACTGGTATCGAACCACCCCTTCAGTTTTTCTAGCATGATCTTCACTTACCTCATAGAGAATTGGAGGCGAAGGGCAAAGAGGGTTTCTACATGTACCCTAGGTTTCTACAGATAATATTTTATGAGAAGCTGCCCTCGCTGCCAAAAGAGAGCCACGATGCTGTGGCATTAGAGATTATGGATGATACGACGCTGGGTCGTATGACGGTTACTGGGGAAAGCAAGTCAATCCCCCGGTAAAGAGACTCCTAGGCCATCTGGCCAAGGTGGATTACGTGGCGCTTGGGAGGCGTAAATGGCGTCACGTAGACAGTGATTTGGATGTTGAACAGTTAGAGCTCCCAAAGGATGACTCCGATGATGGCGACAGCGGTGATGGTGGAGATGTTGGGCCCACTCAACCTAGGGCCCCCACTGTTGATACAGCATCTCCAGCACCCACCCAAGGGGAGACAGAGGCTGCAGGGTTCCATTAGGATTTCCAACCTGATGAGGAAGAGGAGTCAGACAAGGAGCCATTAACTCTAATGGTGTGCAGCAAGGTTGTTGCCACCGAGCGAGGGCTCCGGGCGGTTGGTGAACGCCCTGGCGAGTCGGGAGAGGCTAACACTGATCCTACGTATGCTCCTGATCAGCCAAGTAGTGTTCCAGGGGGAGCATCCACCTCGAGGGGATCGAGGAAGAAAAGGAGGCTCAGCCCCATGGATTGAAGAAGAAGAAGATGAGGATGATCTTCATAACCAACCCGACTACTTCCACCACTTCCACCTCTCCACTTACCACCACCACTCCACCTACTACCACCACTCCACTTACATCCACTCATCCACCTACTACCACCACCACTACCATCCTATCTACCACCATATCTACCACACCCACTCCACCACCACCTTCATCTATACCACCCCAATCTTCACCACTGCCACCACCACTACCACTAGCCACCATGCCAGACCATCATCATACCCTTCCTACCCATGTGGATCCTCTCTACCTCCTAGTGGGGTAGAGCAACAGCTCTCGGCACTTAACCGTATGGTGCTGAAGCTGTTGGCTGTTGATGATGAGAAATCTGCTCAGATTCGACAGCTAGTAGACCTTACTGCTGCCGAAGCTATGCAGATATCTCAGCAGGCACAACAGATCAAGCAGTAGGCCCAACAGATGGCTGCATAGAGAGTAGAGATGTCCCAACTCCAAGAGCACTATGCCCAATCAGCAAAACGGATAGAGGAGTTGGAGGCGACAAACAAGACCATTATGCTGTGGCTCAAGGGATCAAAGGATGAGCCCTTAAAGATCAAGGAAGGAGATGGAGACGATGGTGATGATGACAGTGATGATGATGATGATGGTGATGACATTGAGGATGATACCAATGTTGGTGATGATACGGGTGATGATGATGTGGATGATGATGAATGACACATCTGCTGCGGGTGCCACATCTGCAAGTGAAAGGAGGACGAAGAAAGCACAAGATCAAGGTGCCTCCACATCTGCCCCGTCAGCAAAGGAGCATATGATCCAAGACAAGAGTAATACTTAGATGTTTTTGTTATTTAAATCATATGTATTTGAATTTTGTATCACATTAATGTAATGAATGTTTATATTTAATGTTCATATTTCTGTCTTGATTATTACTAATGATTGTTGTGTTACATGTATAAATCAAGCAGATCCAAACTTTCATAGGGATGAACATGATGTTGCTCCCCTCCAACAAATCAAGACTCAGCTCACGATGATTCTTGATCTGCAGGGAATAGTCAGGAGACTAGTGATGTACACTCCTGAAGAAGGAGAGATCATTCACAATCTCACTGACGAGCAAATTGCTGAAATATTCATGCTAAACCCTGATGAGATTGTCAAGGATGCTCCAACAGTCCAAGTTGAAAGTGACGATGAGCTCAACGACGTTGATGAGATCGAGATAGAAGATGTCCCAAACCAACACTATCCAGAGTACACTAACATTGAAGGTAATGTCGTTCCCAATCTGGGCGACAACCTTGTCAGTGAAACTTTTGAAACTCTAGATAGAATGGGAAAAGAGTCTGACAAGACTAAAGATAAGGCCCAAGCCTCGGATGCTAAAGTTAATATCAGAAAGGCTGAGTGGGCTGCATGCTTTGACGAGATAAGAGCCCAACGTAGTGCTTCAAAGTCGATAGTCTACACCAAGTTGTACAAAGTGAAGAAATATCAGAAGGTGTCGGGCAAAATCATCGCGTGGGCATATTTTGAAGATCTCAACGTTATGCAGTTAAACATGAGAAAGGGATTGAGTACTTCAGGTTCCCTCATGATCTGAGGACTCTTCCTGGATTTGAGCTAAACCAGTTAGTGAAGCTGAAATTGCTATACGCTGATCCACGCAAGATGTCTGGATGGTTTGAAGCAGCTCTTAAAAAAGAGTACCACACCAGATGGGTCAACTTCAAACCTCAACAACCAACGAGGTATCTCAGACGGTCTGAGGTTGATCCCATTACTGGAAGACCGAAGATAGTGCTGAAGTGGAGTCCACCACGAACAATGTCAAAGATCCCTCTACGGGAGATGCCACAGGACTTCACTCCACACTTCAAATGGTGGTACTATGATTGGAGGACAGGAGAGGCAGTCATAGTCATGAACAAGAATGGTGTAATGGAAACCATCAGGGTGTTTGACCCTATGTGGCTTACAAACTTGTCTGTAGATGATGTTTATACATTGTACAAGTGGCCACTGTTCTATGACTCTCAAGATATTGTACAAGCTCTACAATTCCAGAACGTGATACGACTCTGCTTTGCTTTTGAGATACACGCATGCGTCACAAGAGAAGAGAAGTATGAAGAGGTTATAAAGACGGTAAGACATTAGATGGAACTAGGTCCAAGGGGGAGTTTGTAGGTACATGTGTCCCTAGTTTCTGAACTTAATGTAATATGTCTTCATTGTCTTACACTTATGTAATAGTTGGGTATGTAATGAAATGTAAATGGTTGGTTGTGATTATAATGTTTAATATTTCATTAATGAGTTATTTAACGCATATTGAATTGATTATATAGGTTTGTAGTTGTTTAAACTAGTATAATAATGTAATATTATTGAACACGTTCAAACTTAGTAAGATGAAGTTCTCATGCGTCCGAATGGACCATGCGCCCCAACAGTGGTCATGCGTCCAAATGGCCATGCGACTAAGTGTCCATGCGCCTAACTGGTCCATACGCCTGAACAACTTCATGTGAATGACTCAGTCGCACGACTGAATACTCAGTCGTGCGAATGGATCAACCGCATGGCTCAATCGCACGACTAAACCATACTAATGGTTTAGTTGCCCGAATGAGAAACCTAAACCTATAAGTACCACCTAATTCGTGGAAAAACGTAAGCATTGAACACACTTCGACTCAAGGCGTACCCTAGCCATCCAGAGTCCTCTAAGATCATAGTCCAAGTTCATAGATTGCAGTAGATCGATTCCTAATTGATTCTTAACGTTAGATTCAATACATAATTGTTTCTACGTGCGTTTACACTGATTGGATCGCCAATCAAATAGGATTCGACACTATTTGATTCGGTATACAGGTTAACCAGTTAGTATTTCATTGAATACACAATCCTCTAACACAGGAAATGCTCAAGTTTGATTGACATCTTGAAGTGCTTTCACATCTAGGAATGGACCTAGTTAAATAATTGAAATAAATTGGCTTGTTACATCTTATGTTATGTTATTTACTTTCTTTGTGACTTATGATTGTAATGGTACAATTGGAACTTATGATTAATATATATTTGGGTTATTAATAGCCTTATGTGGCTGTGAACGATCTTAACCCTCACACCTCAACGTTTCTGTCGTTAAGGTTGGGGTGTGACAGATTGGTATCAGAGCCCATAACTATAGGGATTTAGGTTATTAGAAATGGTGACCTAGACTATAGTATGCATGAACCTTATAGAATTATATTTTTATCTTGTAAAATGTATGGTTGCATGCTACATAATGCTATGCCCTCCTATGTGCAATGTGATGCCTTAGCATAGGATTGCCTAAACATTGTTACTTGTCTCCCTAAACTTAACTTTGACCCTTTGACTCTCCCCTAACATGAAACCTCTTAATCTTATTCTCGACGACACGTGGAATCTTATGCTTATGCTTATGCTTATGACTTGGATCTTTAGAAGTTATGTCTAATCTATATAAATCTCATCAAGGTTTTGATTCCATGAACCTAAGAAATATTGTGTGACACATAGACACCTGTATTTGGATTTCCTGGCAAAAGGCCTTCGGGCTAAAGCAAGCATTTCGCATAAATCTTATGGGACTAGTCATGCTTACCTGGGGATTTCTGGGATGAGTGATAAACTATGGTCAATATACACAAGTTTCTAAGGCAAATGGGTCAAGTCACCTTGACGTGTCAATATTTCCAAATGGTAATGTGTTACCAAATGTAATCATTTCGTGTACCTTACAACTCTTAGCTTGTCTTTGTCTAAACTACTATCCTTTGTTATCCTCATTCCCATAACTAACTCATTTTGTATATCCAGCATGTCTCGTCACCATCGAAAGCGTGGAAGTTCCGACCGTAAGTTAGCCGCCATGATTGCCCGGCAAATGGCTGCCGTCATCCTGACCATGGTTGCTGAACTTAATAGCACCCTAATGGCTAATATCAACAACAACACCAATGGGAACAATAGCGGTGCTCATGGCGAGAATAGCAAAAATCAACAAGGGAACACTCGCACTTGCACTTTCAAACACTTCAACTCGTGCAAACCTACTAGTTTTAGTGTAAAAGAAGGAGCCACTTGACTTTTCGAGTGGTTTGAAAGTATGGAGAACACGTTCATCGTTAGCGTGTGTCCCGACGAGTTCAAGGTTCGCTATGCCACAAGTGTCCCTCAACAACGGGCACTAACATGGTGGAATAGCGAAAATAGAAACTGTGGGACTGAGATTGCTTTGGCGTTGCCCTGGGAGGAATTTAAGGATATCTTGATCCAAAAGTTTTGTCCGAGGAGTGATTTGCAAAAGCTAGAGGAGGAATTTTGAAACCTCAAACAAGATGGTGGAAATCACCTGGCTTATTCCACCTGGCATCATGAGTGAGTATGCTCCTACCATACATGGTGGACACCATGCCCCGTAACATTGAGAAATTTATCAAGGGGGTGCCACCTCAAATTGAAGATGTCGTGGTGGGTAGTAGGCCCACAACTTTGGAGGAGGCAATTACTATCACAACACAGCTCACCGAGAATCATATTAGAGTTGACACTATGTCGGCAAAGGGTTCCAAGTCTACTGTGAAAGTGACACGCGAGGCAACAAAGGAGGTAAGGTCCGAGTCATCTTCTCAAAACAAGAAGCATAAGTTCACCCTGACGCGTAACTACGTTGTGACCACACCCAATGCTCCTAAAAAACAAATGGTGGTTGCAAATCAAGCCCCCGTGGCTAGAGCTTATGTTGGTCCATCCTGTGTGTAACACGTGCAAGTACCACCATGCGAACAACATTCCATGCCGAGTCTGCTCGTTGTGTGGGAAGTATGGTCATTTGGTGGCTACTTGTCTTTGTGCGCCAAACAACACTGCAATGCTTACCAACCGAACCTGCTATAACTGTGGCGAGCCTGGTCATATTCATTCGTAACGTCCTCGCAATGTGGGAACTGTGCCAGCGGCTCATGGAAGGGCTTTCAACATTAATGCCAATCAAGCCCAAGCCAACAACGACGTGGTGAATGGTATGTCGTTGAACTTCTTTTAATCGTTTCTTGTCTTGTAAATATTCCTATCTATGTTCATCATACCAGTCATAGGTTGTTACCAAACAAGTATGTATCTTGTAAATAATCAGTATGCTTCCGTATTGTTTATTCGGGTGGGGATAGTAGTTTCGTGTCCTTGGAATTCGAACCTATACTTTCTTAACCGTCTGTTAATCTGGAAAGACCCTTCACGGTTGAAGTCGCCGATGGAAAATCAATCATCATTGACATCATAATACGTGATTGCACCTTCAGCCTTAATGATCACGAGTTCTTCGTTGACCTTATTCCTATGCAATTGGGAAGCTTTGTTGTTATCATTGGCATGGATTGGTTAGCCAAGCATCGTGCGGAAGTTCTATGCTTCCAGAAATGCATTCGAATTCCTTTACTGACGGGTGATACTTTGAAGGTCTTTGGGGAGAAATCATCCCAAGGACTCAAACTTATGTCCTGCGTCAAGGCCCGAAAGTGCTTAAGTAAAAGCTACCAAGCTTTCATGGCGTATGTAGTTAATACGAAAGCCAAAAGTAAGGAACTGAAAGACTTTCTGTTGTGCGTGAATTTCCCAAGGTCTTTCTCGAGAATCTTAAGGGATTACCTCCCGTGCGAGAAGTTGAGTTCAAAATTGACTTAATTCCTGGTGCGAACCCTGTGGAAAAATCACTTTATCGTCTTGCACCGTCTGAAATGCAAGAACTAGCTAGTCAACTACAAGAATGACCGATAAGGGGTTCATTCGTCCTAGTTCATCACTGTGGGGTGCACCTGTGCTGTTTGTGAAGAAGAAGGATGGTCATTCCGTATGTGCATCGACTACCGGGAACTGAACAAGCTTACCATTTAAAACCGATACTCTCTCCCTCGAATCGATGATCTCTTCGATCAACTTCAAGGAGCAACTCAATTCTGAATGATCGATCTACGTTTTGGGTATCATCAATTACGTGTTCACGATGATGACATTCCAAAGACCGCTTTTCGTACTCGATATGGACATTACGAGTTCATGGTTATGCCTTTTGGCATGACAAATGCACTTGACATGTTCATGGATCTCATGAATCGAGTATGTAAACTTTATTTGGATAAGTTTGTGATTGTGTTCATTGATGACATTCTTATTTATTCCAAGGCGAAAATCGATCACGAGACGCACTTGCGACAAGTTCTTGGACTTTTGAAGAAAGAGCAATTATACGCCAAGTTCTCCAAGTGTGAATTCTGGTAGGAAGAGGTTCAATTTTAAGGGCATGTGGTGAATAGCCAAGGAATTCACGTCGATCCTGCTAAAATTGAAGTTGTGAAGAATTGGTGTGTTCCCACAACCCCAACCGAGGTTCGTTCTTTTCTGCGATTAGCGGGATATTACCGTAGGTTCATAGCGAATTTCTCGAAGATTGCTAAACCATTAATGGCGCTAACCCAAAAGAATCGAGTCTTTGAATGGGGACCCGAGCAAGAAGAGGCTTTCGAGACATTGAAACGCAAGTTGTGTAACGTTCCTATTCTTACACTTCCCGATGGGAACGATGACTTTACCATGTATTGCGATGCCTCTAACCAAGGTCTTGGTTGTGTTCTTATGCAACAAGGCAAAGTCATAGCATACGTGTCGAGGCAATTGAAGGTTCATGAAGTGAACTATACAACCCATGATCTTGAACTTGGTGCTGTGGTTTTTGCTTTGAAGATCTGGCGACATTATCTTTATGGGACGCAATGCATAGTCTACACCGATCATAAGAGTCTCCAACACATGTTCAATCAAAAGGATCTCAACATGAGGTAAAGACGTTGGATTGAGTTGATTAGCGACTACGACTACGACATTCTCTACCACCCTGGAAAGGTGAACGTTGTAGCCGACGTGCTGAGCCGCAAGGTCCATAACAAGACTGTCTCACTACAAGAAATTCGAGATTGAAGACAATGGTTTGATACATTAGGGGAATTTGATACCGAGATTCATGTGTATGTTAATGAGGCTACTATCATGTTGCAAAACATAAGGATCGATAGTGACCTCGAGTTATGCATTCGCGAGGCTCAGCAAGCGGCATTAACCAATGAGGGAAAGGATAAAGATTTGATGTCTAACATTCGGTCCCAACTGGAGACAAAACCAAACGGCATGTGGTACTTCTTGAATCGACTTTGGATTCCGAATTGTGATAACCTTCGGCATTTCATTATGAATGAAGCTGATCAAACTCGATATTGCATTCATCCTGGCTTTGATAAGATGTACATGGACCTTCGTGGTCAATATTGGTGGCCTGGAATGAAGAAAGATATTGCGTCTTATGTTTCCACGTGTCTCACGTGTGCAAGAGTCAAAGCCGAGCATCAAAGACCAAGTGGTTTACTTGAACAACCTGAAATCCTTATGTGGAAATGGGAACATATGTCCATGGATTTCATAACCAAGTTACCTCGTACACCTCGTGGTCATGATACCATATGGGTCATTGTTGACCGTTTGGCCAAGACAGCATATTTCATACCCATACGAGATACATACAAAGTTTCAAGGCTGGCTCGCATCTACATTGACAAAATTGTGAGTCGTCATGGCGTGCCTTTACACATCATATCCGACCCAGACGCTCGTTTCACTTCTCACTTTTGGTCGTCTATGCAAGAACTCTTGGATACTCAATTGGATCTAAGTACGGCTTACCATCCTCAAACCGATGGTCAAACTGAATTAACAATTCAAACCCTTGAGGATTTGCTTCGTCTATGCGTCCTTGACTTTGGTGGTGATTGTGATACGCATTTACCGCTGGCAGAATTTTCGTATAACAATAGTTATAACTCAAGTATCAAGATGGCACCATTCGAGGCTTTGTATGGTCGTAAGTGTCGTTCTCCAATCTGCTGGACCGATATTGGTGAAAATTTCATCACTGGTCCTGAACTTATACAAGAAACGACCGATAAAGTCTCCACAATCCGCAAGAACCTTGAGGTGGCCAGAAGTCGACAAAAGAGTTATGCCGATAAAAGACGCAAACTGTTGGAGTTTCAAGTCGACGACATGGTTCTTCTTAAGGGGTCTCCATAGAAGGGTGTTGTACGTTTTGGGAAGAAGTGTAAGTTAGCCCCATGTTTTGTAGGACCTTTCAAAATTCTGAAAAAAATTTGGAAAGTGGCTTACAAACTAGAACTACCTTATGAACTTGGCGAGGTTCATCCTGTTTTTCATGTCTCAAACCTGAGGAAATGCCTGACTGATGAAAATTTGCTTGTTTCTCTTGAGGAAATTCAAATAGATGAGTCATTCCATTTCGTTGAGAAGCCTATTGAGACTATGGACCGAACCCTGAAGAAGACTCAAACAACTACCACACCGTTCGGCAAGGTTCGTTGGGAAAATAAATGTAAAGTTGAGTTCACTTGGGAGCATGAGAATCATATGAAGGAGAGATAACCGCATTTGTTCGCTTAGTTATTCTTAATTTAGGGACAAAATTTTTTTAGGTTGGGGAGACTGTAACATCTCATATTTCCTTGTTAAATAATAGTTAATTCTTGTAAGGGCCAAAGTTGTAAATCATGATACTTATGAATTGCTTATGCTTATCACTTTAAATTATCCTTAATTCTTTAATTGAAATTTTATAATATAAATTATTACATAGTAGCAATCATAATAATAATAATAATTGTATTACTAGTAATAAAAGTAATAATAATAATAATAATAACAATAATAATAATAATAATATAATAATAATAATTAAGGTTATTTAAACTTAAAAAGTCTTGAATCTCATATAGTTAAGTTAAAAGGGTGTTTGTATCAATTTATAAACTTAAAAAGAAAGCTTGGGCATAAAATAATAAACACCTGAAAGTGAAGGCGGTGCTTGTGTAAAATTTCAAAACTAAACCCCCATTTCTTTTTCTCCCGTATTTTCGGTGGGCCATTCCGGCCACCGCCGGCCATCCCTTTGGCCACTCTAAACCCCCCAAATTTTGCCGTTTCGTGAGCTGAAAATGTCTCCAAACCGTTCTAGAAATCGAATCGAACTTAAATGCGTCGTTTAATCAAGGTTAAAGCATCGGTTATCACTTAAATAATCACATAACCGAAGCCTTAAATCGTATAGTCGTTTGAGCATTTACACCTAATAATAATCTAATTAAAGTAACTGTTTAATCAAGGTTAAAGCATCGGTTATCACTTAAATAATCACATAACCGAAGCCTTAAATCGTATAGTCGTTTGAGCATTTACACCTAATAATAATCTAATTAAAGTAACCTGAATGATCATCTATCAATCACTAATCGAATGCAACTTACATTTTCACCTGAAACAAACGCAATTATCACTTTCGATCTCCCCATTAACCGCAACCTACCTGACACTCGAACAACTCTTTTCGAACCCTCTAACCCACAATTGACGAAGGGCTTTTCATCATCTGAGCTATTCGAAGCTTTCTGTAGAACGAATTTGATTTTCATCACCGATTGCAACCTGAACGAACTGCATTGTAGCCACGACCTGTTCTTGTGCTCGGTCTCTATCGATTTCTCACGAATTTAGGTAATTAAACACATGTATACGTTCGTTTAAGCATGGGGAGTAAAAGTCCCGTGGTTAATTCAATTAACAACATTGTTTTATGGTTCAATTTGGATTTACCCGATTCTTGGGTTATTGATTTGGGGGAAGTTCATTGAGGATGTGTTTTTAAGTTTTAAAAACCAAGGGATACCAAGGTCACGACCCTAGTTCACTGGTTAATATATTGCATCCTTCCCTAGAGGTCCTGGGTTCGAACCCGAGCCACCTCACATATTTTTAGGGCTTATTGACTTATAAAAAATGTAGAAAATTGCTAAAAATTATAAAAAGAAGTTTTGTAACTTTTATTATTATTAAGATTATTTAAGTAAATTTCAGAAATTTTTCTAATAGATATAAGAAGTTACTTTACCATCAAAGATTTACCGTATATTTTTTAGTTTTAATAAATATATATTAATAAAACATATTAAAAAAAGGATTGTTTTTGGAAATTTCTATTAAAATGGATTGTAAATAATAATTAATAAATTATCATTGGACTAAACGTTTTTCTTTCACTTAATTTTGTTTCATTCATGATTAGTTCAAATATTGCATTTAAACTTTATTAATTGTTATAAACGATTCAAATACTTTTCTTTCTTGATATTAAAACATATAAAGAATGTATTTTTGTTTAAAGTATTTATAAAAATGCCCAAATACCCAAATTCGACTTAAAACCCTACCTTTCGTTAAAACGTTGAACTTATTATAATTAAGCTTAGACCTTGTAAATATTTATATATTCTTAGGTGCATTGTGAAGGATTTTGCGTAGGAACACCTATTAAGTATTTTCTTATTAATCGTCGTTCTATACTTATTTGATCAATTGAGTATTTCTATACCCCTTTTTATATTTTTACACTTTGGGGTGAAACATGTTATATTATAAACATTGCACTTGTAAACACGTTTGATTCTTGTAAACTTATGGCAATTTACTTGTGTGTTGTGGTTAGTGGAACCTTGTAGCTACTATGTAATGTCGAATATATGTACAATCATTAACTATTTCTAGCATGGCGACGTCATAGATTTATGGGCCTGACAAGCCTGCTTGGTTGATCCAAGTGCACTTAGCTAATCGTATATACTTGTAAACGTTTGATACTTGTAAAACTTTGTCAAGGTTTGATTGTGCATTCTGTTTTACATCCCTAGTTCCTTTGTTCTTTAACTTACAAAATTAATTGCCATCTTTTATATACTTATGTATTGGAAACTATGGAAATCTCACCAACATTAGTGTTGACATTTTATTCATAACATGTTTAAGGAAATGTTCAAGTTTGATTGACATCTTGAAGTGCTTTCACATCTACGAATCGGCCTAGTTAAATAAATGAATAAATTGGCTTGCTACATCTTATGTTATGTTATTTACTTTCTTTGAGACTTATGATTGTAATGGTACAATTGGAACTTATGATTAATATATATTTGGGTTATTAATAGCGTTATGTGGTTGTGAACGATCTTCACCCTCACACCTCAACGTTTTCGCGGTCAAGGTTAGGGTGTGATAGCCACAACCACAACCACACCCACTACCTTCTCTGTTAGGATCGTGTACTGGACGAATACTAACATATTTACGCATATACTGAATCAAATAGTGCGGAATCCTATTTGATTGGCGATCCAATCAGTGAGAACGCACGTAGAATCGATTAAAGATTGAATCTAAACGTTAAGAACGATTAGCAATTGATCTACTGCGATCTATGAAGTTGGAACAGGTTTCTAGAGGTCTTTGGACGGCTAGGATACGTGTAGGTATCGAAATATTCAAAGTGTCCCATTTTAGCACGATTTAATTGGTATTTATAGGTTAGGGTTTCTCAATCGTGCGACAGGACCATTTGCATGGTTCAGTCGTGCAATTAAGTCATGCGGTTGATCCATTCGCACGATTGAGTGTTTAGTCGTGCGACTGAGTCACATGTTTCAATCATGCGACTGATCCAGTCTCCTGGTTCATTCGTACGACTGGTTCATTAGCATGAGGTTGTTCATGCGTATGGTCCATTAGTATGGGCTAATCGCATGAGAACTTCATATGATTAAGTTTGAATAAGTTTCATAATCATTATTTGACTTAGATTTATTCAAACAACCACAAACCTATTTAATTAGTTCAATAAGCGTTATTACATACCAAGCAATGAAATATTCAACATTATAAGCATCACCACACATTGTATTTCATTAAGTACCCGTACAATTACATATGTGTAAGACAATGTAGACATATTACATTAAGTTCAGAAACTAGGGACACATGTATCTACAAACTCCCCTTTGGACCTAGTTTCATCTAATGTCTTACATCCTTAATAAGTTCCTCAAACTTCTTGTACTTCTCTTCTCTTGCGACTCCTATGTGTATCTCAAAAGCAAAACAAAGTCATATCACATTTTGAAATTGCAGACCTTGTACAATATCTTGAGAGTCATAGAATAGTGGCCACTTGTATAATGTATAGACATCATCAGTAGACAAGTTTGTAAGCCACATTGGGTCAAACACCCTCATGGTTTCCATAACACCATTTGTATTCAATACTATGACTGCCTCTCCTGTTCTCCAATCGTAGTACCACCATTTGAAGTGTGGAGTGATGTCCTGTGGCATTTCCCGTAGAGGGATCTTAGACAGGGTGCGCGGAGGACTCCACTTCAGCACTATATTTGGTTTTCTAGTTCTGGCATCAACCTCAGAACGTCTGATATACCTCGTCGGTTGTTGAGGTTTGAAGTTGACCCATCTGGTGTGGTACTCCCTCTTTAGAGCTCCTTCAAACTAGCCTGACATTTTGCGTGGGTCAGCGTATAGCAATTTCAACTTTTCTAACTGGTTAAGCTCAAATCCAGGAAGAGTCTTCAGGTCGTGTGGGAACGTGAAGTACTCAATCCCTTTCTCACGTTTAACTGCATAAACGTTGAGATCTTCAAAATGTGCCCATGCTATGATTATGCCCGACACCTTGTGATGTTTCTTCACTTTGTACAGCTTGGTGTAGATAGTTGACGTTGAAGCACTACGTTGGGCTCTTATTCCTTCAAAGCATGCAGCCCACTCAGCCTTTTTGATGTTAACTTCAGCTTCTGAGGCTTGGGCCTTATCTTCTTTCTTGTCAGACTCTTGTTCCATTTTATCCAGAGTCTCAAAAGTTTCACTAACAAGATTTTCTCCCAGATTGGGAACGACATTACCCTCAATGTCAGTGTACTATGGATAGTGTTGGTCCGTGACATCTTCAATCTCAATCTCATCAACGTGTTGAGCTCGTCGTCACTTTCTACATGGACTGTTGGAGCATGTTTCACGGTCTCATCAAGATTGAGTCGGAACATTTCAGCAAGTTGCTCGTCGGTGAGATCATGAATTATCTATCCTTCTTCAGGAGTGTAATTCACCGATCTCCTGACTATTCCCTGCAGATCAAGAATCATCATGAGCTGAGTCTTGATCTGTTGGAGGGGAGCAACATCATATTCATCTCTTTGATAATTTGGATCTGCTTGATTTAATGCATAGAACACAACAACCATTAGTCTACAATCAAAGCAGTAAACATCAATAATCAAAAACATTATATACATTAGTTTGATACAATATTCTGTTACACATGATTTTAAATAACATAAACAACTAAGCATTACTCTTGTCTTGTATCATGTGCTCCTCTGCTGACAGTACTGATGTGGAGGCACCTGATCTTGAGCTTTCTTGGTCCTCCTTTCACTTGCAGATGTGGCACCTGCAATAGAAGTATCATCATCTCCTTCATCATCATCATCAACATCATCACCAGCATCGGTACATCCCCTTGATCATCACCATCATCATTATCATCATCACTGTCATCATCATCACCATCATCTCCATATCTTTCTCTGATCTTTAGTGGCTAATCCTTTGATCCTTTGAGCCTTAACATTATGGTCTTGTTGGTTGCCTCCAACTCCTCTATCCGTTTTGTTGAATGGACATGTTGCTCCAGGAGTTGGGATATCTCTGAGCTCCGAGCAGCCATCTGTTGTGACTGCTGCTCTATCAGCTATTCCTGCTGAGATGTCTGCTGAGATTATCCAGCAATAAGTTCTACTAGCTGATGAATCTGGGCAGTTTTCTCGTCATCAGCTGCCAACAGCTTCAGCACCATACAGTTCAGTGCTGATAGCTGTTCCTCTACCCTACTGGGAGGTAGAGAGGATCCAGATGGAAAGGAGGGGTAAGATGACGGTCCTGCTTGGTGGCTAGTTGTGGTGGTGGTGGCAGTGGTGAAGATTAGGGGTGGTATAGACGAAGGTGGTGGTGGATGAGCTGTAGTTGAGGTGGATTGTATGTGGGTAGATGGTGGAGTGGGTGTGGTAGTTGTGGTGGTGGGTAGAATGGTGGTATTGGTGGTAGGTGGAGTGGTGGTAGTAGGTGGAGTGGTGGAAATGGTGGTACTAGTGGTGGTGGTGATAAATGTCATCCTCCTCTTCCTCGTATTCATCCCGTGGGACTGAGCCATCCGTTTCTTCCTCGAACCCTTCGAGATGGATGCTCCCCCTAGGACGTTGGGCTGAACTGGGCTGTAGGTTGGATCAGTCATAGTCTCCCCAGACCCTCCTGGGTGTTTACGAGCCGCCCTAATCCCTCGCTCGGTGGCAACAACCTTGCTGCCCACCGTTCGAGTCAACGGTTCTTCATCCGACTCATCCTCCTCATCAGGTTGGAAGTCCTGAAGGAAACCTGCTGCCTCCGTCCCACCTTGGGTGGATGCTGGAGATGCTAGATCACCAGTGGGGGCCCTCAATTGAGTGGTCCCTACATCTCCATCATCACTGCTGTCATCGTCGTCGGAGTCATCTTCAGGGAGCTCAAGTTGCTCGACATCCGAATCACTATCTGTGTGGCGCCATTTACGCCTCCCTAGCGCCACGTAATCAAGTTTGACTTGCTTTACCCGGTATACTTTCATACGACCCAATGTCGGATCATCGATGATCTCCAACGACATAACGTCATGGCTCTCCTTGGACAGTGTGTGCAGCTTCTCATAAAAAATCATCTGAAGAAACCTAGGGTACATGCAGAAACCCTCTTTGCCCTTCGCCTCCAGATTCTCTATAAAGTAAGAGAATATCATGCTCGAGAAGCTGAAAGGGTGGTTCAGTACCAGTGCCACGTAGACATTTTGAATCGGGTCTGAAAGATCATCAAACCCACCGCTTCGCGAAGCCAAGCACTTGAGGATGACATGTGCTAAGTACTTGTACTCGGGACACAGATTGCTCTTGTTGAGCACACCTGTGTTAATATCCCCAGCGTACTTCATCCTCAAGAAGCACCCTCTCACAGTCAGCGGGTGAAGTCTGGTAGGGTGGTTTGCATCATCACCCAACCCAAGTACTTGCCAATATCCTCAACAGTGATCTCAATATCCATCCCAAAAATAAAACTCCTGATGTTGTATGGCTCATGAAAGTGGTCAACCGATGCCCCCTCCCAGAAGGCCTGCTGAATAGACCTGTAGGGAGTGCATGGTGTGAATATAGCCTTGTAGATCCTAGATCGCTTAAGGAATGCTATAATCCCCACAAACTCTGCGCCATTCCGAGTAGTGGCATCTAAATGAGCACATATGTTGTGCTTGGGGTTGATGGACCACCTGTCAGCTATCAATCTATAACACAAGACACATAGACATTAGATAACCACACAACACAAATCAGTTCTAATTAACCTGGTTGAATTCATTCTGGTTCATTCATGCGAACGAACCATGTGACTGTGTTCAGTCGGTTGACCTGGCATGCGACTGGATTCAGTCGGGTGACTGAGCAGGCAACTGAGTTCAATCGGTTGACTTAGCCTGCAATTGGTTCACTTGGCCGATTGAGCTCATTCGTATTATCCATTCGACCGATTGAGCCATTCGACCAGCTCAATCATGCGAATGGAGTTCATCCTGGTGTCCAGTCGCATGTCCCATTGTTCGGTCGACTGATATTCAAATTTTGAACCAAATCTTGAAATTAGACGTCGTGTAATGGTTCTTTAGACTCGCAATCATTATACTAATAACCTAATAACCTTTATTTCAACATTTTATTTGGTTTAGTTAGGTTATTAGTCCATTTACAGTCTCGGGTCTAGTTAGGGCCAATTTCTTGATTTTGGAGTCTAATAGATAGAGTTTTTGGCATGGTCACACCACATTTTACCTGTATATGCACCAACAAACGTCAAAATATCAAAATATGCAATCAATTTGGGTCAGAGGAAATTTTGGAAGAGTAACGGTAGGCTGTGCGATTTTAGGGCGATTGGGGGCGATGAGTTGAATGCGATCGACTATGGCCCTATTTATACTGAGTCTGATTTCAATTGGCCAACTGGACCCATTCGCTCGATTCATCGGGCGAATGGACCTCAGTCGTGCGATTGGTTCAGTCAATCACATTCAGTCGGCCGACTGGATTTCAGTCGGGCGACTAACTTATTCGCACAGCTCTATTCGATCGACTGGCTCATTCTGATACGCCAGTCGGGTGAATGGTTCATACTCATGTGCCATTCGGTTGTCTAGTGCATGAGTATGGTCCATTTATATGGTTGGTCCTTACTCATGGTCTAGTCATGCGATTGGATCATACTCATGATTTTGACTTTATGACCATTCCATACTTAATCCCCTTTTAACTTTTGAATAAAGATTATGAGCATTTGATCATCTCAGACATGATCATATTAACTTGAAAAACTGTTGATCACCTCAGATGTGATCCTTTTAAGCAATTTGTCACCTCAGACATGACTGATTTTACATTTGAAAACACGTGTGGTCACCTCAGACGTGACCCTCTTTGGTGATTAAATCCCCTGATGAATTCCATGGCGTAGTCCGATATCAAACACACTGAATTGACTAAATTTAAACAAAATAAAGACTTAAACTGAAATACAAAACTAAAACTTGTTTTTGACATTTTGTGTGAGGTGTAAATCCTAAGATAGAAATCTATTGGATTCGGTTTCGAAAAAGGCAGCTTCAATTCATTTTGATCATAAATGGTCTAATTCAATTTGGAATCATACAGGCAAGTCAAATCATTTGGGACATGTTATCAACACCTTTTGATGCTTAAGTCTTGTTTTTCATCTTCAGTCTTTAGCAAATTTAGGAAATTATACTAGTACTATTAGATCACCACATTGATTTCGACTTTCAAGAATTATAGCCACGATGATTGTCAGTATACTGGTCCTCTTAAATCCATACCCAAACTTTTGACACTGATTGGTGATAATTTAAGGTTTGATTATTTCAACAATCATTTGTGGATCTCACACTTATATGGTAATCAACCTTCCTCAGGAGATTTTTGAGCAGTCTCAGGGTAGTTTTCAAGAAGAGACTATTCTTAGAACTTTTAAAGAGAAGCCAAGCCTCAGGTCAGTGCCACCGCACAACAGAGAGGCGGAAAACAACAATGAATTCTACAATATGTAGGTTATGGTTATCCTCAGGTCAGTGCCACTACACAGCAGAGACGCACATAACCTATCTTCTTATTTGAGCATATTTAATCTTTCTGCACAGATCTCACCAACAACATAAGTTATTAGTTTGATTATTTTTTCTTATATTCTGGTCTTATGCACACATTTGTGGCGTTTATTCTGCTCGTTACCCCTTATTGGAATTTTGTTGATTGTGTTAACAAGGGATAAGATGTTACCCCACAGCTTGTTGAACAACTTAGTTTGTTCTTGAGATCACCAACAAAGTCTAATCATCTATTATGTTGAATCTACTGACATATCATCTATGGTCAAGCACTCTCTAGGTCTACTTTCTTTGTGTTACCTTACTAGTAGCTAGTTTTACTATCATTTTTCCTTTTATATTGCTCAGACTACACAGACTTATACTTTGAACTTCACATCTTAGTTTATTTAAAATTTTAACATCCCAAGTGGTTTGTACCTGTGTACTATCATTTTCCAAAGACTTTGAATCAGTATCATAGATACGATCTAGTTTCTAGCAACTAGCCTCTCCTCCTCCCTCGTTTTTTATTTATTTTTTTATTTTTTTTGTTAATGTTACTAACTGACCTATTCTCCCCCTACAATTCTAAAACCGTAACCGATTGATGCCTTTTAGGATTTTAATAGGCGACAAAGTAATATCAATTTAATTAAACTACACATGGTTAAACAAATAAATAAAGAAAATAAAAATTAAAAGAAAAATGGACTATACGCATCGGACTACACATGGTCCTCTTCAGGAATTACATCACTTTTCTTTTTAACGCCGTTGACCTCTAACAAATATAGAAAACGTGGTTTGTCAAAATCCTTTGTATAGAGGTCAGCGCGTTGAAAATCAGTATGTATTTTAATCACATCGATTAGGTTCATTTCAAAACAATCACGTATAAAGTGATATTTTATGCCAATGTGTTTGGTCTTAGGATGTTGGACCGGATTTTTAGTTACTACAATTGCAGCAGAGTTATCAACAAAAATAGGAGTAGACGAGAAATTCAAACCATAGTCCTGCATTTGCTGTTGAATCCATATGATTTGTGAACAGCAACTTGCAGCAGCAACGTATTCGGCTTCACAGTTTTACAACGCAACCGAGGTCTGCTTCTTACACTGCCAGGTCATTAATCTTCTTCCAAAGAATAAACATCCCGCTGATGTAGACTTGTACTTCATCTTGCAGCCACCGTAATCTTAGTCACTATACGCTGTTAGCTCGAAGTCATCTCACGAGGATACCACAACCCAAGTGTTGGAGTACCCTTCAGATAACGAAAGATCCTTTTGACCCCTATGAGATGGTTTTTGGCTTTGCCAGATATCTTGAACATAAACATGTCGCGTACATGATTTCAGGTCTTGAGGCAGTGAGGTACATGAGAGATCCAATCATTCCTCGGTACATGGTGGCATCGCCAGATCACCTTTCTCGTCGGGTGCTACATCATGGTTTGTAGCAAGTGGAGTTCCAGCTGCGGAAGCATTCTCCATGTCAAACCGACTAAGAATATCTCCTACATACTTGGTCTGATGTAGGAAGCTCCCTTTTGGTGTCTAATCCACCTGTAACCCGAGAAAGAATTTCATTTCTCCCATTGCACTCATTCAAACTCAGTCTTCATTACTGCTTCAAACTCTTTACATAGATCTTCATTCTCTGAACCGAAGATTGTGTCATCTACATAAATTTGGACCAGCAGTATATCACAATCTTTTTCTTTAACGAACAGTGTGCAGTCAATGACACCTCTACAAAAACCGTGTTTCACAAGGTGAGTTGAGAGTTTCTCATACTAGGCCCTGGGTGCTTGATGAAGCCCATATAAAGCCTTGTCGAGTTTGTAAACTTGTCCCGATGATATGGATCCTCAAATCCCTCGGGTTGACTGACGTACACTATCTCTCGGATTTCACCATAAAGGAATGCACTTTTCACATCAAGTTGATAAACCTTAATCTTCATGTACGATGCGTAGGCAAGGAAGATACGGATTGCTTCCATTCTTGCCACGGGTGCAAACACTTCATTGTAGTCTCTGCCCTCAACTTGTCGAAATCCTTGAACAACAAGTCGATCCTTGTTTCGATGATCACGCCTTGATCATCTTTCTTGCATTTCAAGACCCATTTGGTGCCAATGACCTTAGCATCTTTAGGTCTATCTACCATAGTCCATACTCCTAACTTCTTGAACTGAAGAAGTTCTTCTTGCATGGATCTCACCCATGCCTTATTATTCAGTGCTTCACTAACATACTTTGGCTCAAATTGAGACACAAAGCAACGATATGCACCGTCATGAAGGTAACCTTTTTCCATCACTCAGGCATAATCAGCTGAATACAAATGAATTCTGGTCTTAACCCCTGATCTCACATCACCAATGACATTATCCAAAGGATGATAGACATTTAGGCGTGATCCAGGAGTGGTTGGAACAACTACCTCAGAATCAAGATTATGAACATTTGGTTCAGTATCTGAGGTAGTAGGAGTTTGAGGTTCGGAAGACTCAGAGGTATCAATGTCAAATGCTTGTGGACTATCGGTAGGAGGACCCTGTTGCTTCTGGTTGTTCTGATCAGTCTCCACGTCTTCATCTTCAGAGTAAAAGTCACTTCCCTCGAGTGTTCCCCCTGAGTTGGTGGATGAATCACCTTGAAGTCCGGATGATGTAGATGCATGTGAAGGTGTGCTCAAGACATCATACATCATCTTGTTGCTAACTTATCATCAGAATTGGAGAGTGGGATGTTGAAGGACTTGAAGAACCCATCATAGTCAAAAAAGAAGGCGGGTCCTTTTCCAGCAGGTAGTGTGGTGTATCTCTGAACATCAACGTTACACCATACTTCTACTTGACCCGTTGAGTTGTTGTAAACCCTCTTGTTCGGTATGTTGTATCCTAGAAAGATACCTTCATCAGCCTTCTCGCTGAATTTTCCCTCCTGAGTCTTCTTCAATAGGGTTCACGGAGCGCCAAACGGCTCGAGATACTCTAGATTGGGTTTACGTCGTTGTAGTAACTCGTAACAAGTCTTGCCATGGCGTTTAACTACCAGAACTCGATTTAGTGTATAACATGCATTTGCAACTGCTTCATTCCAGAATTGGATAGGTAGTTTTGAGTCTGCTAGCATCGTCCATGCTGTCTCTATCAAGCTGCGATTCTTCCTTTCAGCAACGCCGTTCATCTGAGGAGTGTAGGCAGAAGTGAACTGATGCATAATTCCCTTTTCCTTGCAGTACGCCTCCATCCATTGATTCTTGAACTCGGTTCCGTTGTCTGATCGCACTTGTCGTGCCTTGAACTTGTATAGAGACTCCAGAGTAGTTACTAATTCCTTGAATGACTAAATTGCTCTGATACCACTTGTTAGGATCGTGTACTGGACGAATACTAACAGATTTACGCGTATACCGAATCAAATTTTGCGGAATCCTATTTGATTGGCGATCCAATCAGTGAGAACGCACGTAGAATCAATAAAGATTGAATCTAAACATTAAGAACGATCAACAATCGATCTACTGCGATCTATGAAGTTGGAACAGATTGCTAGAGGTCTCTGGACGGCTAGGGTACGTGTAGGTATCGAAATATTCAAAGTGTCCTCTAGGGAGTTAAGATAGTACTTAATATCATTAGCTTGATTAAAGGCTACTACTTTTGTTTCTCTATGCTGTTTGTTCAAAAGGTCTATCTTTTCTTTGTAACTATGCTCATTTTGTTTTAGAACTCTATTAGCTTCAGTGCACAGTTCCAAATCCTTTACTAAGTTATAATTATGATCTAATAACCTAGCAAATTATAAATCAATGCTTTCCCTAAATATATTACAATCAGAACAAGCATGATTATTAAAGAGTTGGTTAGTAGTACTTTCCTAAGAGGGTTCTGATGAATCAGCCATCAATGTAGAGTCTGCTGTTTCTGGAACTGGTGATTCTGATGTTGTTGCAGTTTTGCCTTCTTCAGGCAGGTAGTTGACCACTGGTGCAGTCTCTTCTGAGTTTGACATCGCAAGTTCGACTGCAATATCTCCTTCACTAGCCAAATCATCATCTATATCCTCCACACTAGCGATATTGGATTCTCCCGGTGAGACAAACCGAAAGCTCCAGTCCTGTCCTTCATCATCATGAGCAGTCAAGGCTTTGGGATCCTTACTTGATGAAGTAGTACTGCTAGTGGGTTTATCCTGATGATTGAAAGAGGAGAAAGGATTCCTATTGCCAGTCTTCTTTAGCTTCACACACTCCCTTTTGAAGTGCCATTTCTCACCACAGTTGAAACAAGTTACCTTGGTCTTATCAAAACCGAAGGTAGTGTCCTTAGTTGCAATCAAATTTGATCCGGTCTTTTTGACAAACTTCTTAGCTCTTCGGACAGCACTTGCTAAGGCCCACATTATGTCCATCCGCTCCAGTTCTTTCTCGTCAACCTACTCATAGTCCTCATATGCCAGATGGCAGTTTCCGATTTTGCCAGCAATTAGTCCATCATAGGAGTGGACTACTACAGCTAAGAGATCCATGTGTTCTTTATCTACCTCAACTATTACATTATCGAAATTCTCGGTCTTCAGTTTTGCTGCATTGGCTTCAGGTACAATATATTGGGTACCAGACGACCCTGACATTTCTGATCCTGAAGTAGAGGCTTGAGAAGGACTAGACGAGCTTGATACAAAAGCTGTCTGAACAGGTGCTCCAGATGTTTTGGCTTGAGGAGTCGTATTGTACGGGACTAGGTTCTGATCATAGGAAGACTTTTGTGCTCTATACTTCATCCTCAGCTCTTCCTCTCTTAGCTTCAGAATGAAGTCATTGATATCTAACTTCGTTAGCATACCATTCTGTCTGAGATTTGAAACAAATGAAACCCATTTCTCTGGCAGCCCATCTGCAAAGTTGGATACTTTGTCCTCCATTGATGTCGATACTCCATGAGTGTGCATCTCACTCATCAAGTGGTAGAACCGATCGATAACATCATTTAGGCTTTCTTTTCCCATCAAGGAGAAGTTGTCAAACTCCTTCTTTAAAGCCTTAGCCTTTATGGCTTTTAATGATGTGTTCCCGTCATACCTTTTCTCCAATGCATCCCATAATTTCTTTGCTTGTGTTACTCCGAGAATTGATGGAAAATATCCTTCGGAATTGACTGTGTAAGCAAAGTATAAACTTTCTTTTCCGCATTGTATATGACCTTTTGTCCATCACTCATGCCACCCAGTGTAAGTTTGACACAATCAGCTCCTACTGGCATGTTGTACCCCGTTTCTATAGATTCCCACAGATTGGGATCTACTCCATTTAAGTAGATCTTAAAAGGTTGCTTCCATTGTGGGTATTCATCTAACGTGATTAGCTTTGGGGGTTTATTATGATTCCTCACTTCATTCTCCAATAGTAGTAAGTTCTAAATACGTGAGTCTCTCCCTATTGTGAATGCTGAGTATTGGTCCTCCATTGCTATAAACTTTAACTTTAAACCAAACTGTTGTATTAGTGCGAATGAAGGTGTGCGATTGGGCTATTCGAGCGATTGAACTATGCGGATGGTTCAATCGTGCGACTGGATTAATTCGGATGGCTCAGTCGGGTGAATTGAGTCAATCGTGCGTCTGACCTCAGTCGCGCGAATGAGTCAATCGTGCGTCTGAACCTGCTGGATTTCGAAAATTCGTAGGTTTATGGTGTTTGGACGCAAAAACACGAATTTCTTGCTAACCCTAATTGCCGTATGCCGGAAAAAACTAAACTTTACAATCAGGAGATGTCTAAAACCCGATTTAACACAAAAGATTGCGTTTTTGAGTGTAAAAACACAATTTTTATATCAAACGATTGAATCACACGTCAATCTAGAGCCAAAGCTCTGATACCACTTGTTAGGATCGTGTACTGGATGAATACTAACAGATTTACACGTATACCGAATCAAATAGTGCGGAATCCTATTTGATTGGCGATCCAATCAGTGAGAACGCACGTAGAATCAACTAAAGATTTAATCTAAATGTTAAGAACGATTAGCAATTGATCTACTGCGATCTATGAAGTTGGAACAGGTTGCTAGAGGCCTCTGGACGGCTAGGCTACGTGTAGGTATTGAAATATTCAAAGTGTCCCGTTTTTCCATGATTTAAGTGGTATTATAGGTTAGGGTGTCTCAATCATGCGACTAGACTATTTGCATGGTTCAGTCGTGCGATTGAGTCATGCGGTTGATCCATTCGCACGACTGAGTGTTCAGTCGTGCGACTGAGTCAATCTCATGTTTCAATCATGCGACTGATCTAGTCTCCTGGTTCATTCGTACGACTGGTTCATTAGCATGAAGTTGTTCATGCGTATGGTCTATTAGCATGGGCCAATCGCATGAGAACTTCATATGATTAAGTTTGAATAAGTTTCATAATCATTATTTGACTTAGATCTATTTAAACAACCACAAACCTATATAATTAGTTCAATAAGCGTTATTACATACCAAGAAATGAAATATTCAACATTATAAGCACCACCACACATTGTATTTCATTAAGTACCCATACAATTACATATGTGTAAGACAATATAGACATATTACATTAAGTTCAGAAACTAGGGACACATGTATCTATAATCTCCACTACCACCGATACTCCACCACCACTCATACATCTACATCCACCTCACCTACAATATCCAACAAAACTCCACCACAAGCCTCTTCCATTCCTCCCCCATCTTCACCACATCCACCACTCCACCCACTAGTCACCAAGCAGGAACATCCATTCAATTCCCACTTACACCTGGCTCTACTCTACCCATTTTTGGGTTAGAGGAACAGATGGCAAGCCTAAACCGACTGGTGCTAAAGCTTCTAGCGACAGATGATCTGAGAGCTAATCAGATAAACCAGCTGATGGCGATCAATATTGCCCAAGCCAAACAGATAGCTCAGCTCACTAAGAAGAACACTACTTATTGGAGAGCATTAGGTTGAGCTCACCATGCACTAAAGAGTCAGAATGATTTGGTGATGGCTTCTGTAAAAAAGGTTGAAGGATTGGAGAAGAAGAACAAAAGGATTATGGTAAAGTTGAAGGGGATAAAGGGTGAGCCCTTAAGATCAAAGGTAATGGTGATGATAAAGGAGATGATGATGATGAGACTTCTGATGATGATTCAAAAGAAGATGACGATGATGAGGAAGTTGGAGGTAGTGGTAAAGATAAAAGAGATGATGATGACGATGAGGATGATCAAGAAGGTGATGCATCTGCATCAACCTCAAGTCAAACTGCATAGGAGAGGCACTCAAAAAGAGCCTCGTCGTCTGTAGCTCCAACTGAAGAAACTCAGGAATAGGTAAAGAGTGATACTCAATAGCATGAGGACTATGATGTCATTCCTCTTCAGCAAGTCAAGACTCAGCTCACTACGATTCTTGATTTGCAAGGGAT
Source organism: Flaveria trinervia (assembly GCA_025506515.1). Classification (NCBI taxonomy): domain Eukaryota; kingdom Viridiplantae; phylum Streptophyta; class Magnoliopsida; order Asterales; family Asteraceae; genus Flaveria; species Flaveria trinervia. The sequence goes on from CM046452.1 coordinate 68,325,444, forward strand.
TGTTAGAAGGTCTGTGAGCTATACTCCTAAAGAAGGAGAGATCATCCATGATCTGACAGATGAGCAACTTGCTGATATGTTCAGATTAAATCCAGATGAAATTGTCAAAGGTGCTCCGAAAGTTGATGTCCTAAGTGATGAGGAGCTACAGGATGTGGATGACATAGAGATTGAAGATGTCACAGTTGACCACTATCCTAAGTACACTGACCCTGAGAGCAACATTATCCCCAACTTGGGTGAAACTTTTGGAATTACTTTTGATAAGCTGGAGGAGATAGAGAAAGAAAATGAGAAAGATGAAAGAAAAGCCCAAGCTTCGGATGCTATTTTTGATATTAAGAAGGCTAAATAGGCAGCTTGTTTTTCTTAAATGAAAGCTCAATGCGCACCCCCAAAGAAAAATGCCTACACCAACTTTACAGAGTCAAGAGACATCAGAAAGTGTCAGAAAAGATTATCGCATGGGCATATTTTGAAGACTTGGAAGTCTATGCTGTTAAAAGGGAGAAATGGATTGTGTACTTTAGATATCCACATATTTGAAGACTCTTCCTGGTTTTGACGTCAACCAACTGGCATGCTTAGATCTGTTGTATGCCAACCCGAGAAATATGTCAGGATGGTTTGAGGAAGCATTGAAGAAAGAATATCACACCAGATGGGTAAACTTCAGACCTCAACAACCTAAAAGGTTCATTCATATGTCTGAAGTTGATCCTCTATCTGGAAGGCCTAAAGTAGTATTGAAGTGGAGTCCCCCACGCACAATTTCTAAGATTCCCTTATGAGAGATGCCTCAGGACTTCACTCCACACTTCAAATGGTGGTATTATGATTGGAGGATGGGTGAAGCGGTCATAGTTTTGAACAGAGATGGAAAGATAGAGACTATTAGGGTATTTGACCCAATGTGGCTTACTAACTTGTCTGCTGATGATGTTTACACCATATACAAGTAGCCACTATTCTATGACATGCAAGATATTGTACAAGCTCTACAGTTGCAACATCTTATACGACTCTGCTTTGCATTCAAGATACACGTAGGAGTCACCAGAGAAGAGAAGTACAAGAATTTGGTAGAAAATAGGCTAAACGTATTGGCTTCAAAGGAAGATCTCCAAGATTATGAACAACATATTGATCCATAATAGAGCCAAAAGCTTGTTGAAGAAGTACTAAAGATCCTAGAAGAAGGTGATGACCATGAAGTTGAAACTATACTTCTAGTGCATCTACAATCTGATAAATTCAGCCTGATTTGGTTTAGAGAGCAACAACAAAAGGGAGATAGAAGAACTTGAAGAAAAGCATGTCAGACAATAGGATAAACTAGGTCCAAGGGGGAGTTTGTTGATACATTATGTTCCTAGTTTATGTTCTTAATGTAAAAGTCTTTTATTTCTTACACATGTGTAATGTAATTATTCAATGAAATATGATATGCGTTTGATGTTTACTTATCTTTGAATATTTAGTAGTATTACTGTATTTGATATGCGTACATAGTTCTTAGTCAATAATGATTGAGAAATGTGTTCAACCTAGTAAGGTGATTATTCATGCTAATGGACCATACTTATGGACCAAACACATGAATGAGTCATACTAATGAACTAGTCGCACGACTGAACCAGAAGACTGAATCAGTCGTATGATTGAGTCATAAGATTGATTCAGTCACACGACTGAACCTTCAGTCGTACGTATGACTCAGTCGCATGAATCAGTCGCACGACTGAACCATGCTAATGGTTCAGTCGTACGAATGGCAGCTGCAAACCTATAAATACCACTTAATTCGTGGAAAACATAACACTTTGAGAGAGACTTTGAATATACATAAACCCTAGCTATCTAGAGCGTCCAGAACACCCAATCCAACTTCATAGTTCGTTCTTAATCGATTTCTACTCATTCTTAACGTTTGTTTTATCGTTAGATCGATCGGGTTATCGTTCGCACGGATTGGATCACCAATCAAATATGATTCCGCACTATTTGATCCGGTTTCACGCGGAATATTTTAGTACTCTATTCGTACACGATCCTAACAAAATTGAACAAGTATTGAAAAAACGAACGAACTTGAATAAACAAATGATATTAAGAAGCAAAAGACTTTAAAAAAACAATTTTTTAAAAAGTTTAAAAGACGATGTTTATAAAACAAACAAATGTGTTTATGAGTATATATAACATGTTTTATTAAATAACTATCATAAAAATAATAAATAAAACAAAATTATAATAAAAACTTTTCAAAAAAATAAAAGTATCTTTTTGAAATATACAAATAAAAATTTCATTTAATATAGAATGAAGAATAGAGTCAGGGGTTGGTTTTGTTAACTTGAGTAATTGTATGGACCACTAAATATTAAGATGAAAAACTTTTTAATTTACATAAATAGCCCCAAAGGTGTAAATGAACAAAAATACCCTTATACTTAACAGAGATAACTAACAGACTTAAAGGTTGTTTGGTAGCATCTTAATCGGTCTTTTAATGGTTTAGATATTTGTATGGTTCAGTAGTAAATGGTTCAGACTGTTTGTTTTGCGAGCAAATGTCTAAATGATTTAGTACATATGTCTCAGAATGGTTAAACATTATACTAGTGTTGAATGGTTAAGAGGTCTAATGCTGAATGGTTAAGAGGTTTAATGTTGAATGGTTAAGACCTCTTATCTAAATTGGTTAGACATTTGCATTTGAATAGTTAAACAATATACTAGCTCTTAATGGTTTAAACCTCTTAATGGTTCAACATTTAATGTTCAAACTTTTTATTGATTCTAATACTTAATTATTCAGAAGTTGCCAAACAACCTCTTAGTGTTATAGTCCAAAACCATTACAAAATATAACCTTAAGTTTTAATATGTTCAAAGATTTATTTTTGGACTGAAATAGTTAAAATTGATTAAATCACAAAGAACAAATTAGTAATTTACTTTTTTTAATAGGTGAAATGATTAATACTTCTTTATACCCTTCAATTATTATGTTATGATGTTTATGAAAAGTTATGATTGAAAATGTCCCCACCTATAATTCCTACGGGGTTTGTGAAAATCATTTTAACATACTAGAATGCCCTTTAATGCACCCCATATATTACATTAACTTTGGTTTTATCTAATCACACTCTAGAAAATTAAGAGTTATTTCACCTTGATATTGAGGCCTTACAAAGATTCCTAGCAGGAAAGAAATGATTCAAGTATATCGTTACAATTATTCACGATTATTCTAGGGTTGTTCAAATGTTTTAATTCTAAAAGTAAAGTATTTTCTAATATTGAAACAAGTGTAGATATGGTTAAAACTTAGCGGCTAAAAGCTTTTAAGTGATAATCAAAATGAGTTTGTAAATGATCAAATGACAAGATTTTAAATTCGGCAGGTATCTATAAAGTCTAATAAAACAAGTTTTTTTTTGTCACTTTTTATTCTCTTAACTTATGTTTTTGTCATTGTTTTTTCTAGACATTCGTATATCAATTTTCCCTCCAAAAAGTGTTATATTAATTTAAAATCTCATACAAATTTCTCTCTTTTATTAATTGATATTTGTTTCTCTCTCTTATAGATTTAAAAAACAATCAAACTATCTTTTTAAGAATAGAATTTATGAAAGAAATTAAAAATAACATCTTTCAGTTAAGATCTAAATAACAAAATCTAAAGTTTATATAATATGTAATTTTTTAAAACATTAAACATTTTTAAACAAAATACTTTAAAATCATTTTGTTTTAAAAATTGTATAAACAGGTGAAATATTTAAAATAGTCTTATTAAAATGATCAAAATAATTACAAATCATATTTTTTTAAAAACAAGATTTTTATAAAACTTATTTTTTATAAAAAAAATCTTAAAACGAATGTTTAAAAATGAAACTATTTACATAAAAGAGTTAAAAATGTTATAATTATTTTATTTCTTGAACTATTACCTCTATATAATTTTAGTTATATTTTACATTAAAATATTATACTATAATTATTCATGTTTATTTTACATATATATTTTATATTAAAATTTATTTCGTTTATTTAATAAGTGTTTAACCTATCTATCTATTTATAAAAAAACCAAAATAAGCGTAAAACTATTGTAGATCTTATTATACTTACTTTCTTATTTTTCTATATTATTAATAATATTATTGAATACTAATAAAATTAAAAAATATATATAATTTAATAAATTAAACCTATTTTTTACTAAAAACACATTTTTCAAAACAAAAATTTTATAAAATACAATGATTTAAAATTTTTTTTTCTTAAAACAATATATTAAGAATCACAATTTTTTTTCTTAAAACAATATATTTAAAAATCACAAATTTTTTATAAAATAAATGTTAAGAAAAATATATTATTATTTATTTACCTAAAATAGTTTTTTATACGTACTTATAATCATATTCTTTTCAAGCATGATTTTATAATCTATTAATTTTTAATAATAGTTATTTAATATTTTATTTGTTCAATATGTTTATTACACGAGAACTAACCTACCGTTTTATAAAAAATATTATTCCTACACCTCACAATAGAATAGACTTGTTGAAAGAAAACATTGTTTTAAATGTTGCTAAAGCCTTAATGTTTCAAGGGGGGTGTTCCTCTAAACTTTAGTCTGAATATATTTGAAGTACTCTTTACTTGATTAACAAGACAACATCCTCCGCTTTGTCTACCGCATGAGTTGGTGTTTGGATTTTGTCACTTCCTTAATCATTTAATCAACTTTAGATGTCTTTCTTTTAGTACAATTTTAAATTGTTCTAACAAATTTAGTATAAAGCTTACAGGTTTAGATTGAGTATTCAATGTTAAAAAAAATTATATGCTTAGGAGTTAAAATAAAAATTTTATTTTATCGAGATCATAAGTTCTTTTAGTAGGTGTGTTCTTTTAAAGAAATTAAATCTTTTCATCCTAAAAACTTGTTCTTTGATAAAAATATACCTCAGCTAGTGAGGCAGACACCATTTTTTATGATGCCTCAAATCCTCCTCAGTTTATGCACAATTAATAAGGGATTGAGCCTAAAACTTGTAAGGGAAAATCAAGTATGAGTTGAAAAAGGATTGGAAAGTATAGTATGGTCCGAAAAAGGTTTTAAATTAGCTCATAACTTATGATTTTTTAAGTGACTTTTACATATTTTCCAACCAAAGACCATTACTTACATATATCCTCAAGCTTCAAAATCAATTACATATCTTTCATTCCTAAAAAATTATATTTCATATATATCAATTTCACTAAAATTAACTTATTAAGTGATTATATAACCCTTAATTATACTATAAAATTTTCACCAATTGATTTTGTAGCATTATAATTGTTTAAATCTAAACAATAGTTTTTTTGTATTCGGAGATTAAACTTGATTATAGGTGATTGCTGTTTTAAAATGAAGTTTTAAAAATTTGAATTTGAAGATGTAATTTTGTTGTAGTTTGAATAAAAATATAGATAAATAGTTCAATAAGTTAATTTTAATGAAATGGATAAATATGTAATATTATATATTTTAGGAAGGAGAAATAAGTAATAATTTTAAGAAACAGAAAACACGTAATTAATGATTTTATAAAGAGGAAATATACGACGTCTTTTAATTTTAAACTAGTTTTTCTTTTAAACATCTCAAAATAGCCATAGAGCTATAGTCTATTTGATTATTGGGTTGATAGCGAAATTAAACCTTGAATAAATGTTATGGTGTTAAGGTTATAACTAATTTATATAAATGATAACACATCCTTAATTTAAACGAGCCAAACATACAAGCCAACAAGCCAAATAATAAGCAAATCATTGGCTGCCTCACTGTTTACAAAAGAGCCGATTTCAAGCGAGTTTTTTTAAGCAAACATTGAGTTTTTTAAACAACCATGTTTAAAGCCCACATTTCCCGATTTTTTTAGTTAGAAGCCCTATAATAAACTAATATCTTGCCATTTGCCCTCCGTTCAATTGGTTTGGGTCGCATCCTCATTACTCTTGATTTGAAAGTCATGTGTTCAAGTTTAACTTGATACAATAAACTATAGATAGGCAAGAGATTTTATTATAATAAACATCTGGGTGGTGAGTTTCTTCTAAAGCAGAGATGGTCAAACCGGTTTTGGGTCATACCTAAAACCGGGTTCAAACCTGGTTGGGGCCAATCGGGTTTTTTGTACCCGGTTACAAACCCGGGTCTGGTTCACTTACTTGAAAACCCTACTCGTCATACCTGGGTAGGGTAGGGTTCGGAACCGGGTCCAATACCAGGTTTAATTTTTCTTTCTTTTATTTTCTTGTTTTTATGTCCAATATTGGGTTCAATGTCAGGTCCAATAACGGGTTCAATTTGGGTTTAAACCTGGTCGGTTTTGTTCGGTTCGGGTCGGGTTTGGTTTTGTTCGGTTCGGGTCGAGTTCGGTTTTGTTCGGTTAGGGTCGGGTTCGTGTCGGGTTCGCTACAAAACTCAAAAACTAAACACGGTTCCAACCCTACGGGTTTAAACGAGTCCAACCCGGGTATGCCTCGCATCGGGTACTACCTGTACTCGGGTTCGGATCGGGTCCGAACCCGGTTTTAATGCCCACCTCTACCCTGGAGTGTTGGGTGGGCTGGGTCCCTAACGTGTCTCACTGTCGATATTCGTAGAACGTGAGTAACCTTTTGCTAATAGTTTTACCCGGTTGAAGGACTTATAGTATTCGTCGGTTGTTAAAATAAACTAATAACACAATAATTGAGTTATAATATGCCTAATGACTTCCCGATTTTCCGCTATTCCCAAAAATTAGAAGCCCATGAAATAGTAAACAGTAAACTGATATTTATTGCAGCCCACTGCTCACTGGAAACAGCACAGAATCTAGGTCTCGGTCCAATCCGGTTTGTGACCCACAATCAAACTTAAACTAGATTGAATAAATAACTCATTTACATATATGGTTTACTTTTACTCTCCAAAAGATATCGGTACAAATACAAATTTTCATTGATAAACTGAATTGATTTCATCATTCCTAGTAATAATCAATCAAAGAAAACAACAACGAAAAGTCTTGAAATGTTGATGTAATATTTGCTGATATATATTTTATAGAATAATTCTATTCTTTGATGCTAATTGTAAAATGTCAGTTCCAATTTTTCTTCCTTTTGAATTATTGTGAGTCACTCCGTTCTGCATGTATGTGTAACATAAGGAGGTTATTAATTTGTTAGAAGTTTATTATAGGTTTCAAATTGGAATTTCAAGAACTAAATTATTATTTGAAGAGGCATCGAGCCATAGACTAGTTTAGTAATATTACGACAAAAATGATTATTTAATAATTTTTAATAAAAAAACAAGTATTAAATAAACTTTCTACGTCTTGTTTATATTTTATAAAATTGTTAAGTTTTGATTCAGCCCAGTTAGGTTCTATAGCCCATTGTCACCCCAAATTACAAGGAGTTTTGAATAATTTTTATAATTTCTGTAGTAATAATTACGAAAGAAAATGATTATATAATAATTTATAATAAGAAACAAGTATTTAATAAACTTTCTACGTCTTGTTTATATTCTATAAGTCTGTTAGGTTTTATAGCCCATTGTCACCCTATATTACAAGGAGTTTTGAATAATGTTTATAATTTCTATATTAAATTTTAATTTAAAAATACATGCATATTATATATCATATTAAAACTACTTTCCAGTACACAATAACATGGTTGCTAACTTTTTATAATTATTAATTATAACCGAACATTATTATGGTGAAGATGCAGATTAAAATTTTGTAGAATGTAATATGCAAATTTTAGGAGTAAACTAAATATAGAGTAGATAATGTGTGTTTGTGGAGGTAAAAAAAGTATAATTTTGTTGTGTAGAACAAGTTTTCTAGGCATGGTGGCATTGTTCTGCCTTTGCTGCGCTGAGGCCTCCATTTCGATATTCTTCCATCGCATTTTTATTCTCGCCCTCCAATTGTAGGTTGCAGCACTGGTTAGTTTATTTCGTGGTTGTTTTCTACAATTTCAATCTACACTCCCTCACTTTCCATCGATGTTTGTTCATATGTTACACAGATCTGCTTGATAATTATACTTTTTCATGATATAGTTTATGATTTGTGCATGCTCATTAATGAACTCCATGATTTAAAATTAAGAAATGAAGCATCGTTCAAAAAACTTAATAATCAATTAAAGAGAAAAATAACAAGATGATAAATCAAAGTAATATACAATTTCCAAAAGCATTAATACATACATCTCAATGACTCTTTGATATACGTGCATTCCATAAACATTTGATAACAGGATTATCATCATCTGGTGATTCTATAGTAACGTTTTAAAAACATGTAGTTCATATTTTTTAGGAAGTTAGGGAGGGTTTGGTTTGTAGAATTTAAGAGGGATTTTTGTACTAAACATGTTAATAATGAAATTCAATTTCAATTTCAATGATTTCCTATCAACCAAACACAATGACCTATAGAATTCAAAATTCATTGAATTCCTACATACCAAATGTCTCCTAATTAGTCTTGGATCACTTCCCTATTTGTTAAAGGGATTCATATCTGTAGATGATCAAATGCTTGGACGAAATGGAAGTCGTGGATTGCATTTTTAGATTGAAGTTATTCGTGGTTTAATCCGAATACATCATTAATCGGATTAAACTTAGTATATGATCAAGATTAAGTATTTTAGTTTGTCTGATTTTCTAAACTGAAGAAGTGACCAAATGAGAATTCGTATGCTCCAGGACGTATACGAAACTTCTTCAAATCTTCCTTTATGAAGATTTCTTTTAAATTTGAAATACACAGTTAGATCGGAGACCTATTTAAGTCCAAATTTCATATGTAAAATCTTAAGAAAAATCAATTTCTTTATTTATCTTTTTCAAAGTAACTTTTATTAAAGCTAGGTGCTCGGTCCATTGGACACAAACTAGGGGTAGGGCTAGCCCAAGTATAAACCATGTGAAGCGGGTTGCTTCAAGCTTGTAAGGCTCCATTTTCGGAACACTCACAGTTGGACAATCATAACACATAAAATATAAAACATACATTTACCATTACTAAAATGCTGCACCGGAATCAATTAACTAAAATCATTTCATATATTAATAATCGCTTTTGTAAAATAATACGTCATTGTTAAGTTGCAAAATATTTTTAATGGAATCACATCACAAAACATCATTGTTATACAAAATGAATGTCATCGAGAACTAAAAGTTAGCATTATTGAGTGAGTTCTAGTTTCATAAAACATAATATACTTTACTTTCGTTTAAAACTGTTCTTTACTTTCATTCGTGATCATACATCATACGTACACATAGATAATCTTATTATTATCTTTCATCATCATTCATTAACATTCGTCCATTTGTTATTGTACATCTCGTTATCATTCTATCTCATTCATTATCTTCCTTACCGTACATTTCGTACATTCATCATTATCTTTCACTTTTCATCCAGACCAATGCCATGTGCTATACTCCAAACATCATGCACAAGTGCTGGTACTGGGCTGAAGTCTATAAATAGACTTCTAACATCATGCACAAGTGTTGGCACCGGTAGCGGGGCAAACGACAAGGGTCCCATATATCTGGTCAATCGTAAGGCTTATATCACACCCTCAAAATCCACATGTGGAGTTTTACCGTGAGGTGTGTGTACAAACCGGGATCACAGTAATTAGTTACTCAAAACGACACTATATGCCACATTCAAAACAAACCAACCAAAGTTTAAAGTTTTAAAACCATGCGGAAGCGTTTTGTAAATAAGACAACCTAAAGTAAATAAATGCATAATATGACAAAGTAACCCCTTTATTTATTTTATAAAAACTAGTTTTTCTAATACTTTTTAAATAGTTTTTAACTACCAAACACAAGTATTATTAACCAATAATAATAATCCTAGACATTTACAATAATTCACACAACACACAAAATATATTTTACCTGTTGTCGCGTTATCGTGTAAAATTTATAAAAAAAACATTTAAAATTCTATAAAATCATGAATCACATAATCACAACTAATAATCAACATTATTAATTAGATTGTTATTGTTTATCATAGATTATTATTATTAAGTCACCAATGTTCAACGACAACTAGTGTGTTCTCTCGACACGTGTATGCAAGACTTAACGGAACTAACAGAGTTTGGTAACGGAAAATTACCATATGTCACATTGTCCCCATGTTGAAAGAATTTTCGTCCCAAAAATTGCGTTACAGGTTCTGCTACATCCTTGGTTTACTGCATTGGCATAATGAAATCGAGTGAGTTGTCATATCATCCCCATGTTGAAAGAAATTTTGTCCCGAAATTTAATCAGTACCTTCCCCGGCTATTGCCGTCGTTTCTAATAGATGAGGATACTTGAGTTTCATCTGATGCTCGCATTCCCACGTGAATTCTAGTCCACGTTTCGAGTTCCAACGAACTTTGACTATACGTATCTTGCTTTGCTTAAGAGTATTGACCTCACAATCCATTACTTCAACGGGCTCTTCGACAAAGCGTAATTGATCATCTACTTGTACTTCCTCGAGTGGTACCATTAGTGTCTCGTCAGATAGGCACTTCTTCAAATTTGAGACATGAAACACATTGTGAACGCCACTCAATGAATCAAGTAAGTCCAATCAATAGGCCACCGGACCTATTCTTTCCAGAATCTCAAATGGTCCAACATATCTTGGATTAAGCTTGCCTCTTTTGCCAAACCAAACTTCACCTTTCCATGGTGAAAATTTCAGTAAGACTTTGTCACCGATTTGAAACTCCAAAGGTTTACGTTGTTTGTCTGCGTAACTCTTATATCTATCTCGCGTCGCAACCATGCGATTTTGTATCTGCACTATCTTCTCTATGGTCTCATGTACCAATTCAGGACCAATCAATTGACTATCACCAACTTCCGCCCAACAAATTGGTGATCTACACTTTTGTCAATATAATGCCTCAAATGGTGCTGCCTTGATGCTAGTATGATAACTATTGTTTCAAAGAAACTCAACCAACGGTAAATGAGCTTCCCAATTATTCCTAAAGTCGATCACACAAGCACGCAACATGTCTTCCGAAGTCGATCACACAACCACTAGGAGTTCTTGGCAACTTAGTAATGAAGTCCATGGAGATTTGTTCCCACTTCCACAAGGGGATTTCAGGTTGTTGCAGTAACCCAGATGATTTTTGATATTTCACTTTAACCTTAGAACATGTCATGCATTTGCTCACGTATGTAGCTACATCAGCCTTCATGTTAGGCCACCAGTAGTGTGCCTTCAGGTAATGATACATTTTGTTAGAGCCAGGATGTATAGAATACTTAAACGTGTGCTCTTCCCTCATAACCAAGTCTCTTACATTCCCATATAAAGGTTCCCAAAGTCTATCCATGAAATATCATATTCCATCGGATTTGACTTCTAACTGTTTACCCATCCCACGTACAGATTCGGATCTAACATTCTCACCTCTCAAGGCTTCCGTCTGGGCTTCCTTAATTTGTTCGGGCAAGTGAGTGCTAATTGTCAATTGTAGGGCACGCACTCGTCGGGGTTTAGAGGTTTCCTTTCTACTCAAGGCATTGGCGACTACATTCGCCTTTTCCGGGTGGTATTTAATAGCACAATCATAATTGTTTAATAATATTTCCACCCAGTGTCGTTGTCTCATGTTAAGCTCTTTCTGCTCAAAGATATGCTGAAGACTCTTATGATCGGTGTAAATCGTGCACTTGGTACCGTACAAGTAATGTCTCCAGATCTTCAAGGCAAAAACCACTGCTCCTAACACCAAGTCATGACTAGTGTAGTTATTTTCATGTACCTTCAGCTGCCACGAGACATAAGCTTTTACTTTGTTACGTTGCATCATGACACAACCAAGTCCTTGGATAGAAGCATCACACTAAACCACAAAATCCTCACTTCCTTCAGGTAACGCTAATATCGGTGCACTACAAAGTTTCTGCTTCAACAACTGAAAAACATCTTCTTGACTCTCACCCCATTTATAAGTTGATCCTTTATTGGTCAAAGCTGTGAGAGGTCGAGCAATCTTTGAGAATCCCTCAATGAGACGCTGATAGTATCCAGCCAGACCAAGAAATTGCCTTATCTCACTAGGCGTCTTGGGTACCAACTAGTTCCTTATCGCTTCAATCTTTGTAGGATCCACATGTATTCCCTTCTCGTTAACAAAGTGACCCAAAAATTACACCTCACGAATCCAGAAGTCGCACTTAGAAAATTAGGCGTACAACTGTTCCTTTCTAAGTAGCTCCAAGATTAAACATAGGTGTTCCTCATGTCCCTCCTTGGTCCTAGAATAAATCAATATGTCGTCAATAAATACAATAAGAAACTGATCAAGGTAGGGTTTGCACACACGGTTCATGAGATCCATGAACACTGCTAGTGCATTTGTCAACCCAAAAGGCATGACCAAGAACTTGTAATGACCATAACGAGTACAGAATGCAGTTTTAGAGATGTCTTCTTCTCGGACTCTAAGTTGATGATAACCAGATCTCAAGTCAATCTTCGAATAATAGCTTGATCCCTGAAGCTGATCAAATAGATCATTGATACGAGGTAACGAGTATCGGTTCGTGACTGTGACCTTGTTCAACTCTCTGTAGTCGATGCATATCCGGAATGTACCATCTTTCTTCTTAACAAAGAGAACAGGTGCTCCCCATGTTGATGAGCTCGGTCGAATAAACCCCTTTTTCCAACAGCTCCTATAGTTGCGTAGATAATTCCTGCAGTTCGTTCGATGCTAACCAATAAGGTGCTCTCGCAATCGAAGCAGCTCCGGGAATTAAATCGATCTGAAACTCGACTTGGCGATGAGGTGGTAGTCCAGGCAGATCCTCTGGAAACACCTCTGGAAAGTCACGAACCACCAGAATGTCTTCTATCTTCTTTTCCTCTTGCTGCTGGTTAGAGATGAGAGCTAATATGGCTAAGTGGCCCTTGTGTAACCACTTCTGAGCCTTTATGAATGATATGAGCGCTATCACAACACCACTCTTCTCATCCTTAACCGAAAGTGTTTCCCCATCTACCACAAGAATACGAATGACCTTCTCATGACAAATCACCTCGGCATGCTTCTGTGATAGTCAATCCATGCCTACGACCACATCAAAGCTTCCAAGAGTAACATGCATTAGGTCAATGTCAAAGGTATGACCAGCGAGTTTTATCTTGCAATTCTTAAGGATATGCGTAATAGCGATTTGCTTACCATCATCCAACTCTACAACATACTTAGACTCCAATACAGAGGGCATATCATTAAAGAGGCTACAAAACTTAGTAGAGATAAAACTCCTATCGGCTCCAGTGTCAAACAGTACAGAAGCAAAACGATCATTTACAGGAAATTTACCAGTAACAGTAGTAGGATCGTTTAGAGCTTCACCTAAACCCATGGCAAAGGCTCTCTCTTGGCCCCACCATTGTTTCCTCCATTTTTGTCACCATTACCACCATTGTTGTTATTGCCACCATTTCTGTTGCTAGCCTTTTCAGTTGAGGATAGTTTTTCTTGAAGTGCCCTTCCTTTCCACACTCAAAGCAACCTTTTGGTGTTTCATGGGGTTGTTGAGGCTGCTAAGGCTGTTGAGGTTTCTTCATCAGTTCTCCACGATAATCCTTTGCCGCGTGTCCAACCTTCCCACAACGCTGGCATCGGAAACTATCACACCTACCAGTGTGGTGGTAGTTGCACCGATTGCACCTTGGATTTTTCCCCACGTATCCACCTGGTCCTTGAGATGATGAAGAGGATTGGTTAAAATTCTGATTGTTATCAAACCGTCTATGTTGATGTTGCTGTTGAGGTTGATTCCCAGATGACGATTCCTTGCTAGCATTATTTTCCCACTTACGTTTGTTGTCGGGTACGCTTGCCACAATGCCCCGCTTGGGTAACTGCCCTTGCTCCATGGCTTGGTCAGTGAGACTGTGAGCCAGTCGTATCACCTGTTGAATAGTAGGGAGATTTGCAGCAGTCACCATACTCTGAATCTCCGGAACTAAACCACGCAAGTATAGCTCAATTCGTTGGCTCGGCGGGTTAACCATGCTAGGACAAAGTATCGCCAGCTTATGAGACCTAGTGAGGTAAGCCTCGATGTCAGATCCTTCCATCTTTAATTACTAGTTCTCAGCTTCTAGTTTCTAAACTTCATTACAAGGACAATATTCCTCCATCTTCATTGCTTTGAACTCACCATATGACAAAGCATTAGCCATCTCTTGGCCCTGCATCTAGACTTGAGCATTCCACCACGAGAGTGCTACACCATCAAGTGTTCCTTTGGCTCCTCCTCAGGCTCCCTACCCAGAGCCTACTATGGCTAGAGTTAGTTTTATAGCTCATGTCCATGAACTATATCCTCGTGATGTGAGGCCACTAAAGATATGATAGTCATGAGGTGTGTAGGGTAATATGGAACCTCCAGTCAGGGTAGAGATTGTTCATGGAACATTTTTTCTTTTCTAGCATCCTAATCAGTATAGTGCGATATCAGTCCCAATTTTTAGGATTAGGCATGCCTCGCTCATTTTTTGACTCATCCGGAAAGTACACATCAGTTATAAATATGGGGGTCTAGAACCATAACTCATAGACGAAGAAGTAAGAATAGGAACCTCGAGTTCCTCTCCTAGTGCGAGTCGAACAGGGGATGAAGATGATGAAGATGCCATATTGCAATGTATTTAATGTGTATTCCAATGAGTATACAGTAAGAGGATAAGCAACGAGTAACTAACTAACTATGTGAGGTTATAGACTAGTGTGTATGCAACCTAGTTCCCTATAACCAATGGCTCTGATACCAATCTGTCATACCCTTAAAATCCAAATGCGGAGTTTTACCATGAGGCATGTGAACAAACCAGGATCACCGTCATTAGTTACACAGAACGACACTATATGCCACATTCAAAACAAACCAACCAAAGTTAAACGTTTAAAACCATGTGAAAGTGTTTTGTAAGTAAGACAAACCCAAAGTAAATAAATGCATAATATGGCAAAACACGTGCCATCCCAATGTTCAAATCTCATAAATAAAATGCAAAATATGTCTATGAAATAAAGCCTGAGGATGCATGCTGGACTTGTGTTGTGCTCTTAATGGCAAGTAGAGCTAACGACCTGAGAATAGCATACTAAAAATGTCAACACAATGGTTGGTGAGTTCAAGAGTTTGCGTTTAACATAATATTATGAATTGTATAGCATAAGAAGTGTATTGAAATAGATAGCTAGTCTATATTCACAAGTAATAATCACAGTGATTTCATGATCGAAGCTGACTATGTTCCGTTTGTTGCCTCCCGTCACGACTTACCAGGTCATGATGATGTTTGTGTTTAGGACAATATTGCACCCGTTTGACCTCAAGTCATGCAGGTGGGGCTCGTCACACCAAGTAGTACTACCCAAGATTTCCCGCTAGTTACCATTATTAACGATCCGAAAGTGTGAGGACTTTCAAGGTATTAAGCACTAAGTTAAAACATACACAACTTATAATAATAAAATAGCGTTTGAGTACAAATATGCTACCTCCCCCAGAAGAAGGTTTATAAAATAGAGGGGCATGAACTCACCTGGTGTGCTGAGATAATGAATAAAGAGACTGGTGATTGGTGCTAAGACACCCTTCAAAGGTTACCTAGAACACATAAGTACATAAGTGCATGTACACAGAAAACTTAACAACCCAGGTGCTCAATAAACACATTGACCCAAGGTTTTGGAATGCAAGACTCATTTGACCTAGTTGACCTGTTCGACCCGTTGGTGACATATTAAATGAAATATTGTTTAATAAGATATAACGACTTAGCATACAAGAGTATCATACAAATTATCCATATGTATCACATCATTAACCCAAGTTCTACCAATGTCATCATACTGCATTAGATTATCATACAACTCATGTGAATCTCAAACAAACAACATGCTTAACAATGATCAAGTTCAATCCCAAACATGATTCCTAATCATCATCATAATCCATCATTATGTATAATAATCAAGAACCTAAATTCCCTAAATGATCAATCAAGTATCCATACAACCCAATTAACACATTCCACCATATTAGACATCATCAACAAGAATTCTAACATGTTCCTGATATCATGAACATACCTAATTCACCATATTCAACATTCCTCACATATAAAGTTTCCCTTTTGGGAAGGTAACACCTAAAATCAATCTAACATCAAAATTCATTCATGAATTCATCAACTTTATACCTAATCAAGTTCATAACTATCATCTAGGCATGACCAACATGATTAATTCATCATAATTCACAAACCTCATATCCAAAAGTTTCTACTTATAGCAAGGTATGAACAACTACTATATATCATGATCTTTCTTGCACAATCCTTGTAAACTAACATCAAAGCAATACAACTAACATCATACAATCATCAAATCATGATTAAATCATAAAATCATACATTTCGTATGAATAAAGTTTCCATTTCGGGAAAATCACATCCAAAATCCATATTTTCATCAACTTTAATCTCAAATTCATAAATAACATCCCTAATCTAGTTCATAGCAATCATAACAATCCATCTAACATATGCCAATCATCAAACATGAATTCCATGAAGAAAAAGTTTCTTCTTTAGGCATGTATGAACTACATGATCAATTCATTGATTTCTTGCATAATCAACATAAACCAACATTCATACAACCTAACTAACATCATATTATTATCTAAAAATCACCAATTTCATCTTTTCTTCATCGATTTCGAATTAGGGTTTAGCATGGACCAAAAGTATGAAAATCTTGTTGGAAACGCACCTTAAAACGTGTAAAGATGACGATTAACACTTGCTAACTCTTGAAACTTAATCAAAATCGATTCTTGGTGCTTGTTCTTGCTCAAATTAGAATGGTGAGGGTGGGGAGAGAGGGTTGTGGTCGAAATTGGGTGTATGAGGGCTAGGTTTTTATTAATTTTGGTAATATTTAGTTTTAGGATATTTACAAAGTAACCGTTTTATTTATTTTATAAAAAATAATTTCTCTAGTACTTCTTAAATAGTTTTTAACTACCAAACACAAGTATTATTAACCATAATAATAATCCTAGTCATTTACAATAAGTCACACAACACACGAAATATATTTTACATGTTGTCGCGTTATATAACAAGCATTTAAAATTCTATAAAATCATGAACCACATAATCACAACTAATAATCAACATTATTAATTAGATTATTATTGTTTATCATAGATTGATATTATTAAGTCACCAAAGTTCAATGACAACTAGTGTGTGCTCACGACACGTGTATGCAAGACTTAACGGAAGTAACGGAGTTTGGTAACGGAAAATTACCAGATGTCACAGACTAGACCCCTGTGTGCATCCTCATGGGTTAGCTAAACCCCACATAGTTAAGCTAACAACCCCTTAATGAGTTGTGAACCTCCTTTCATATTACTTGCAATACTTTTCTTTCGTTCTTTGATTCTTTCTTATGTTCCACTTTTCATCATCATTAAATTCTGCTTTCATTACATAATACTTTATGATCTATATATAATCATACCACGTAAAGCCATGTAATAGTATGTAATAAGGAACAGAAAGAAAATATAACATAAACATACATAACATAAGCATGCATAACATCCTCACTCATCATCATACAACATCATATAATCATCATACATCATCCCCGGGAACATCCCAAGTCATTGCCTAATTTTTTTCCAAAATTTCAGAAATAATTCTAAGTCCTTAGGCGCATGGGCACTATAAGGTGCATGGCCGGTATACAGGTGCATGGCATACTTTTAGGCGCATGGGAACTATATGGGTGCATTGCCTACACTTAGTCAATTTGAGCAACATTCCAGGTGCATGGACACTATGCATGCGTTGAACCTGACTTAGGCATATGGGTACTTTGGGCGTCTGGCACTATTGGGGTGCATGGGAACACTTAGACTTTTTGGCATATATTAGGTGCATAAGTACTATTTGGGCGCATGGATTTCAGGTGCATGGGGACTTAGGCGTTGGACTACTGTTCAGGCATAGGCAACTACTTGTAACTACCATCATAATTCAGTCCCCAAATCATATCTAAATATTTTCAAGCCTAGTTCTAACATTCCAAACACCAAAACCAAGCATAAAACATGCACATAACCATACATCATCACAGCATACACCCACCCACATACACATTCACATAAACATATGGGTACACACACCCAACATAAATAAAACGTTTTACAATGTAATTCCAGCCCTAAAATCAGCTAAAACATGTAAAAGTGAGATTCTCGAACTCACCTTTAGCAAATTTTGAATGGAACACCTTCAAACCCAAATGAAATTGAGGCCAACCACCTAGACACCCACTAAAAACACACAAACAACCCACAAAATACATATAAGCACATACCCGAGGCTAGAATCAGCCAAGAACACTTAAAAACATTAAAAGCTAACCTTGAATTTTGGCTTCTTCTTGATCTCTCTAAAACATCGAAGTTCTCTGCTTTCTCTCTCTAGAACCCGAATGAAAAGCAATGTGTATTAAGGTGTGGCCGGCCATGCCCACTTTTAAACATAATAATATAAAAGTTTACCTTTTGCATACTTTTAACCCCTCAACTTGGGTTTATTGCTTTTCTTCCTTTTTATTCCTCTTTATTTCACATCCTTTTTAATTTTCTAGCTGTCACAAGTCCACCACCCTTCTATAGATTTCGTCCTGAAAATATGTTATTCCTTGAATAAATGTGGGTAATGCTATCTCATCTCTTTTTCAGTCTCCCACGTAGACTCAAGTCCCTTTCTATGCTTCCACTATACTTGCACCAAAGAAACCACTTTATTTTGTAACTCTTTTCCTTCCAATAGATGATCGCCACTTGTTGGTCCATATAATTGAGCCGCTCATCTACCTCAATCTGCTCCAGTGGTATGAACATATCTTCATAGGCTAAGCACTTTCAAAGATGAGATACATGGAATGTTGGGTGAATTCCACTTAACTCATCGAGTAGTTTCAACCTATAAGCCACCTCTCTTGCTCGAGAAATGATTCGGAAAGGCCCTATATACATTGGGCTCAACTCATCTCGCATCCTAAACCAAATGATACCCTTCCAATGGTGAGACTTTCCGCATAACTCTATCATCCACCTTGAACTCAATCGGTCTACGCCTGTTGTCAGCATACGACTTTTGTCTATCCATTGTTGCCTTTATAAAGGCCTTGATATTTTCTAGTTTCTTAATCATAGCCTCAATCAGCTTAATGCACTCTAACTCCTTCTGACCAATATCACCCCCAACATACGGGCGTTCTACATCTCTTGTAATATAACATCTCATAAGGGGGCATACCAATGCTGGCATGATTACTGTTATTGTATGAGAACTCGACTAACAGTATGACACATGCTCAGAGTATCTTCAAGCGTCTAAATGGTTCTATTCGACTAACCATTCGTCTATGGATAATAAGCCGTGCTAATGTGTAACCTCATCCCCATCGCATCATGAAATCTCTTCCAAAACTTGGATGTAAACTGAGTGTTGCGATCAGACACAATAGACACCGGTACACCATGACGAGTTACAATCTCCTTGAAGAATAGATCCGCTAACCTCTCGGAGTAATACGTCTCACAGATCATAGAATGTGAGCACTCTTCGTCAAACAATCCACTATCACCAATATGGCATCATACCCCCTCGCGGTACGCGGCAGCTTCATAATGAAGTCCATGGTGATATGTTCCCACTTCCACTCGAGCATATCTAAAGGTTGGATCTTCCTGTACGACTTCTGATGCTCTACCTTCACTTTCAAGAAAGTAAGGCACTTACTCACGTACTTTGCTACATCACGTTTCATACTCGACCACCAATAATCTTTCTTCATATCTTGATACATCTTTGTAGTACCTGGATGAATGGAGTATTGAGTCTTACGAGCCTCATCCATAATCTTTCCATGTAGATCCCCATAACAAGGAATCCACATTCGTTATAATCGGGTTTTAACACCAAGAGTGTTTTCTCCTAACTCTGTGACTAGATTTCTCATTCTTTTAGAGTTAAGGCGATCTTCTTTTAATGTCTCATCTTGAAACTCCTTAACTTGCTTCATCACGTCTGAGGTCATAACCAGTTAATAAGCCTTCACCCGAATTGGTTAAGGCCTCTCCTTTCAGCTAAGGGCATTCACCACTACGTTGGCCTTGCAAGGATTGTAATGGATCTCGCAATCATAATCCTTTATAAGTTCCAACCATCGCCTCTACGTCATTGATAAATCATTCTGCTCAAAGAAGTAGTTCAAGCTCTTGTGGTCCGTGAAGATAGTACACTTTGTCCCGTATAGGTAGTGCCTCCAAATCCTTAGTACAAAAACCACAGTTGTTGGCTCAATGTCAAGTGTAGGGTAATTAACCTCATGAACCTTGCAGGACCGTTTGAGGGGTTTGGTCACACATACAACACAACACACAAAAAGAAAAGATTGATTAGAAAACTTAACAGATCAAATGAGGAACTAGAAATCAGTTACAATGATACTAAGAAACATAAGTAATTGAGATATAGAATAAGAACAAATAACACAAGTGTTTTGTTGTTAAGAATGTTGTATAGTGCTCTCTAGTTCTTTACAAGTGTTACAAAGCATAAAGAAAGATACAAGGGACCAGAGATACTTTATACTACATCCTACAACCGGCCATACTTTGAAGGCCAGCTGGATACATGATCTAGACAACAACAAAATTAATGTAAAGTCAAAAGGCAGATTGCCTTTTTGATTAGTGACTATGACATGCCATAGCCCACATCCTAATATATTATAAAATGGAAAAAAGTACATAAAGTAGAAAAAAACAAACTCAAGACCTCCATGTATAGTTTACCAAAAACATGGACCTTTTCACCAACTTTTGAAAGTTGGTGAGTCAAACAGAGTTGCAGCGGAAAGGTGGTCCAACTTTTTGATAAAAGGTGCATCGGATAAAGCATGTACTCAAAAGATTTTGGAAGAAATCTACCTTCATAAACTGGCTTCAGAAGACTTCATGTTTGGCTTTGGAAGATATTGGTCTTGGCTTTGGAATATTTCACACTTAGAATGTTTGCTAATGCAGAATGTGAAAGTTTCGAAGCATTCTACTTCATCACTTTGTGCATGTATCCAGAATAGTTTGTTTCTATGTTTTGGGTTGCACCAGCCTTATATGAATCCTTCTATACTCCCCCTATGTTGATCCTACCAAAATATTTGACGACTTCAGATATTTACAGTTCTTATTATGATATGACCATGCCTTTTTTCACAAGATGGTGAGGATCATTCGGACTCTCAAAATGTCTTCTCATCTCAAAGAGATCATGTAAGGTAGATTGAACATGTCTTGCCATGTGTAAACATCTTCAAGAACTTGATCTCTAATGACATGCCATCTTTCTGGATTAGTAGAGTAAGTCCAGGACAATATGGGTCTTCTTGATGCCAAAGGAGCTGCTTGGATTGGAGTTGGTTGAGCTTCCTCTTGTTGCACACTCTCAAGATGTTCTGACTCATCTTGAGATTTGGAGATGGATGTCTCTTTCTTCTTCCTTTTAGACTTTGGTTTAGAAGGCATCCTTTTTCTCCTCTTTGAACTTTCTAACTGAGAAGACAGGCCTGCAACACCTTGTTGATCATCTTTTCCTTGCTCAATTAGGTTTTCCTCTCTCACAACAAACCTAGTAGAGGAACTTTCTCCCCTTAACTTCCTTTTCCTCTCTCTCCTCCTCCTTAATCTCCTCAGGAGTCATTTTCCTTTCCCTTTTTCATTTACAAAACTTTGAGACTCAAGGTGGAAAGAGCTTTGGCCTTCATTGCTTGGTGTAGCATCCAAGCTCTAGCCAGAGAGAGGTTGAGATGCACCTTCACTAGCAAGTGTTACATCAAGAGAATGGACTTTTAAAGTAGTTGTAGGTGTGATAGGGCTCTCAAGTTCAATCACTAGGCCTTCAATCAAGGTTTTCCATTTGAATCTAATCTTAGGGTCTGCCTCAACATCCAGTTGACCAATGAAATTGCCTGATTGCCTTTGTCTCCTTCTGAGTCTGAACTCTTCAGTAATCCTGTTTTGAATCCTTTGAGCCAACTTGTCAGCTTGTCTAGATTGGCTTGGATTCACAAGTGGCATGTTGATAAGGTCAAGACCTTCATAATAGTTCAAGGTCTGAAAATGTAAGGCCCCGTTCCCGGGAAACCTCATAGTTGGTTAATCAAAGCATAACATCATTTTAATAACTAAAACATTGCAGCATAATTAAATAGACATTCATTTAAAACTTGGAAACTATATTGTACCCATACATTTGTCCATCAATTTTCAATAAAACATAGTACTTGTTCTTAAATTACAATAAAAGATTTTATAATCAGAAATGCCATCCATTGCCATCCAAGTAGCTTCCCACCATGTGCCACCCTCAACAGCATCAATTACCTACCAACTATTATCCATAAAAGTCAGCTTTGCTGAGTGAGTTCTAGTTTTAGGTAAATAAGAAAATATAACTTTATCCTTCATATAATGACCACGCATACAATCATAATATATAACATTTCTTGCATCATAATAAGCATGTTCATTATCTTTCACTCTTTCATTATCTTTCCTTTTCATCATAAATGAGATTACACAAAGCAAGAGCTCCATGTTGATCGACAACGAATGCCGATCCGTGTCGGTACGCATCATCATGGTAGCTAACCCCCGACAGTTGATCCACACTACAAGGCACATAGCCCGCTCATGAATACGGATCAATCCTCATACATCAGACTCGCGTAAGTGAAGTCTATCTTGCAAGAATTTTCATCATCAAATGGGCTCGGGGGTAACATTCATTACGTTTCACTTTTCATTAATATCGTCTTTCACTTTATTATATAATACTTAAATTAATAAGTACAAAACATGGCAAGTACTAGTCATCATAAAACATATCTGACCCTCCACGGGGCAGCGGGGGTTTGGGGGCAACAACCCCTGATAGCGGGGTCCTAGGGGCAGCAGCCCCTAGTGGGGTCCAAGGAGCAACGCCCCTGGCTGGGGCCAGGCTACCAGGTCAGCTCGAAAAAGTTCTACTTTTAAACATTTATATAACACATTACCTTATAGGAAAATCAATCTTACAGATAAAACCTCATAAATCTCGATCATTTAAAAACATATATTTAGTACGCATAATAACCCCAAAATTTGGAAAAATTACAAATGAGGGTATCTAGAACTCACTTGGATACCGTGAGTAACCTCTAAACTAAGCCTTCTAGCCTATGATCACACTACACAGCCTGAAGATAAGTTAACACTACACAGCCTGATAGTTTCGCCCAACATTCGTTGGAATTCCATGGCTGTAAATTTATCTGCAAAACTATAGTTTCACAGAAAACCCACAGTTTCACAACTTGAATATGCAGTTTCGCTGAATGCATAGACAGTTTCGCAGACCGTATAAAAATTAAGAACCAGCTTGTTTTAACCTATAATCACAAATTTTTACATCCAATCTCTTAGTTTATCATCCATGAGGCTATATCTAAGCTTTTTACATGTTTTCAAACGTAAAAATGCGACCTTTATGCGATTCTTTGCAACTTTTCAAAACCCAAAACCCTAGAATCCGGGTTTGATGTACCGAAAGGTTTAAAGGCTGATTCTTACCTGGATTTGTTGCTCCTTTCTTATGGTTTGGTGCTCCAACACCCAGATCTTCAATCTCTTAACCTTTGAAGCTTCAAATCTTGAGTTTTCTTCCCTTTCTCTCTCTACTTTCTCTTTCTATGAATTTGGGAGCAAGACTTTCAAATAAGGAAGATGGTGGTTGATTAGGTGGGTTTGAGGGCTGATTATGGGCCCTAAATCACTTAGGCTCTTGCCTATAAGCCTAATTTAACCCATAACCCATTCCTTCCTTTATTAAATACCCACTAATTAAGCCTATTATCCTTAATGACTCGTTTTGACTTTTCGGGGTGTTACAAAAAATTGAAAGCTTCTTGTTGGCCTTGAACTCTTTGAAGAATGAGGGATTTTCTGTTAGTATCATACATCCACCCTATGATCTAATTGGATGTTCCTTGAGGTGGAGATGACACAACCCTTGGAATGCCTTCCTCAAACAGAGTCTGAATGAAAGAGTATATAGAGTCCACATAATTATGAACTTAAGGAAGTTGCTGAGTATGAACAATTGCAAATGAAGATAGCGAGTCCTCAAAGCCCATGCTCTGTGAAGAACTCCTAGGTTTTATAATTTTAATGACTTTCTCCCGCTTTTTAGTATCATCACCCTCTTACATAGGTGTGCTACTAGTTAGGTCAATCACATTCACAGGTTCTGGTGTTCCTGGTTGAGCTCTTGATAAAGGTCGCCTAGCTAGTTTCTCCTTGAGATAAAAATCTCAAGTTGCTGATCATTGACTCTATTGTGTAAGGTAGTCACCTGAGTTTCCAAGTGACTAACCTTAGAGACTAGATAGGTGGATGAATTTGACATTTTTTGCACCTTTAGCCTTAGATTCCCCTCTTTTTCATCAATAGATTCATTGGGGTATGAGATAACTGGACCAAAGTCTTTAGTCTCACCACTAGCATGATGTTCTTGGATGCTGGTTTTTCTTTGCTCACTGACTACTTTAGATGGATTATCAGTGGGCTGAGTTGCCATGGTTTAGGTCTTAAAGATGTAATCACTTGCAGAAGTGAGAGCCTCTTCTATATGGACTTCCTAAGCAGAGTCAAGAACATCCACCTCAGTAGTGGGTAGATGATGTGGGCTAGACAAGGGAGAAGCAGGAACACTCATCTCTTTTTTAGTGGGGGAAGAGCAGAGAGACTCATAATACTCACTGAATCCCAAGTCTTCATCATCATAGAAATAAACGGTAGGGATTAGTCGGTTGAGATCTAAAGGATGTGGATGGTAACTTTCCTCTGAAGGTTGTTCACTAGAGTGTTGAGACTCAAAGTGAAGGCTTAAGGCTGTTGGGCTAATGAGCTCATCAGTCCGAGCATGAGGAACCTCAGGACTGATAGTTAAAGTAATGGGAGTGGTTTGCTCCTTAGGAGAAGTGGGAGCTCTAGTGTCCACTTCCTCCTATATGGGTAGTAGTATGGGGGCCTGCACAAACTGAGTAACTTGTGCAGGGGTTCGTTTGGATTTTCCTTGTTGATGAGGGTGATTTGTGTTGTTTTAGTGGTTGAGAGGTTGAAGGTGTGGGTTCAACACTAGCTTGTGTTGCTAGGTTGACACCTTGAGCAATGAGCTCTAACATTTTAGGAAAAGGGTTGTTCTAACCTAGAGAAACTAACAGTTGGCTTCTTCAACGTTTTAAAGATACCGGGTTTGATTTGTCCCAATTTAACAATATTACTTGTTTCCCTCGACTGTAAGCCTAGTTCACAGTTGGGAATGTGCCGAACATAACTAGGAAACATATAATACTCTAAGGAGTCCAAGTTAGTATGAAAATTTGTATAAACAAATTGAGAGTACCTGAACTTGACCCCATGATCATTCCATGCACTATGAAGGAAAGATCTTTAGGAATCTGGTCCCAGCCCCCATGCTTGTTAGACAAGCTATGGATGACCACATGAAGTAGGTACTTCCACTAGGAGGAGACCTTCTCTTTCCTGAAGGTCTTCACAGAAAAGTCTCCTTCAGATCCCGTCTACTCAAAGGAGTGGTTGAATGCTTCCTTAGGAAAGGACAACTCACCTTCTTTATCATCCAGCTGGAGATGGGTGTTTATGATGGCTGGGTGATGAAGATTATCCTCCCCTGCATTGTGGTAGACAGTGCCTTCTCCCCATCCAGAATATCCTCTTGACAGGTCTTCCAGAAATCAAGAAAATAATCCTCATAAAGAACAAAATCAATGGTAAGGGAGGTGGAATTGTTTGCCAGAGCCAAGAAACCTCTGAGAAATGAATTTCACAGAGTGAAACAGAGCAACCTGATTGTGTTGCCTATATAACTGCATGGAAAAGTTTGGGTCATTTTTATGGTTGAGGTTGGCCATTTTAGAAAGCTTAAAGGTGAAGGAATTGAAGAACAAAGGTGGTTTTAGAAAGAGGTTTGAGAATTTAGGTCTAAGAGAAGATGAAGATGATAAAGAAAGAGGGGGAACTATTGGGTTCATATATGAAATTGATTTAAGACAAAGTTAATGAAAGATGATAAACTTTAAAATCTGGTTTTCGGTCCTACCTATGAAAAAGTAGTTTGCTTTTTGCTCAAAAACTAGTTTTCTTAGAAGTCGAAAATCTTCCAAAGGTAATTTGTCTTCAGAAGTTTTGATAAAAAGCTTCCGAAGCCAAAATGACTTTGGAAGATATTCCTGAGAGTTTTAAAAATTTTCCTTTGGAAGAGAATTAAGGCTTGGATACTTTATTCAACTAAGAATAAAGCTTCCAAGAATTAATTTGCTTTGGAAGAAAATTTTCCTTGAAAACATTCAAGTACTTTAGAGAAATATTAAGCTTACGTAGATATTTTAGAAATTTCATTCGAATGCGATATTAGTTAAGCATTTGTTTGTTTTAATGGCATAAGTTTCTTCCAAAGATAAAATCATATCTTCCGAAGGACATAAAAGATCAAGATTTTCAAAAATCTAAGGAAAATCTGCTAAAAAGATTTTCTTCCTAAAAAACAAGAGCTTATGAAGATGATGAAATAGATAACTTAGGACACACAGATTTTTAGAAATAATATGAATTAGTTTTAAGAAAAAGCTACTCAAGGTTAATCATCCCCATAACTAATATGAGATATTTAAATCTCTGCTCATCAAAAGCTTTAGTGAACAAATCAACATATTGTTCATTTGTGTTAATCTTGACTAGTTTGATCAAGCTCTTTCCAAAGTTATCTCTAATCAAATGATACCTAATATCGATATGTTTAGTCCTTGAGTACTACACATGATTCTCTGTAATAGAGATGGCATTATTGTTGTCTATGTGAATAGGAATCTCTTTAAAGTTGAACCCATAGTCTAGCATCTGATTCTGAATCTAAAGCACTTGAGCATAGTAGCTTGCAGCAGAAATGTATTCGGCTTCAATAATTGATGCAGAGACATAGGATTGCTTTTTGCATTGCCATGAGACAACCCTTCCACCAAGAAACGGACATCCTCCGCATGTAGACTTTGCAATCATATTGCATCCACCATAATCACTATCTGTATATGCGTAAAGATTAAAGTAAGAATTCTTTGGATACCAAAGGCCAAGTGTTGAGGCACCTTTGAGGTATCTTAAAATTCTTTTGATAGTGATAAGATGTGACATCTTGGGTTTGGCTTGATATCTTGCACACACATGTGGCAAACATGATATTAGGCCTGCTAGCTGTAAGGTAAATAAGAGACGCAATCATAGCCCTATAGAGATGTTCATCCACACACTCACCCTCAAGGTCAGGCCCAAGGGAGTGGTTTCTTGTTATGGGTGTTTTAGCAACCTTGCAATCAGTTATGTTGAACCTCTTGAGTATGTCTTGAACATACATTTACTGACATATGAAGATACCATCTTCAACTTGCTTCGCTTGAATTCCTAGAAAGAAATTGAGTTCCCCCATGGCACTCACTTCAAATCTATCTTTCATCAGCTTCTCAAAGTCTTTGCAGAGCTTTGGATTAGTTGAAGCAAAGATGATATCATCTACATACACTTGAACTAGCATTAAGTCATTTCCTGTTCCTTCGATGAAGAGAGTTCCATCTATGATACCTCTTATGTATCCATGCTTGCAGATTTACTAAGATAGAGCCTCATACCACTTTCTTGGTGCTTGGTGTAGCCCATAAAGAGCCTCATCAAGCCTGCAGAGATAATCAAGATGATCAGTGATAGGATCAATTGAGCTAATCTGTAATGATATATGAACACAATTCAAAGAAAACACGTACAAAGTAATCGAATTCAAACAAGATATTAACAAATTCACAGTTTCATTAATATTAAGCAAAGACAATTACAAGTAATGAGCAGTAGTTCATTCACTCTCTCTTTCTCATACTAACTAACAGTCTAAGCTATTTATAATGAAACACAAAGGAACTAACAATTACAAAAATAGTCCCTATATTTTTATTAGAAATATCAAAAAGACACATAAAGACAACATGTTAATCTTTCTAGATTCCTAACAATACTCCCCCTAAGATTTACATGGTCTTCGGTCTTCAAAATCTTTTATCTTTTCTTCTTTCTTAATCTCCTTCAGCTTTATCTTCTGTTTCCATCTTCTATCTTCAATCTTTTTCACTCAAAGAAGTCTTCTAGTTCTTCTTTTATATTGAACATTGGCTTCTTTTTGTACATCTCTTGTTCTTTCAAAGCATTTACAATAGCAAACTTGAATTTTCTTGCAAGAATGCCTTGTTCTGGTTTAGCTTCATTTGTCTTTATCTCCATCTTGTTCATTCTTTCCAACGTGTCTTTTGATAAGCAAGTGATGTCAATGTTTGCATATAACTCAATAGGGTTTGGACTTTCCTTTGAGTATACTTCTAAGACACCTTTCCTTGATATTCTCATAAATTCAATATCCTTGATATCTTTCTACACAATGTTTGCATAAGCAAGAGCTTTTCTCAATGATATTCTTTCCATAGCTGCACTCATCATATTGATTATGGAAATGAAATATTTCTTGTCTTGCTCTGCAACATCAGGAGATACTTTCTCAAACTTTTATACAGACAAAAATGAAATATAACTTGGATGTAACAGTTTGAGTTCAAAAGCACCAAAAAGAGAAATCATGTCTTCATCCCACTGTTGAAGATTTCGAACCAATTTATGTTCAAACGTCTCAGTGTTATAAAACCACCTGACAATGGTTTTGATTTCTGGTTACCTTCAATCACTTTCAAACCAGGAGTTGTTACCTTTTCAAAGTATTTATCATAAAATTCAATCATAAAGTGTTCGTCTTCAGATTGCACTCCTTTGAGCCTTTTGTTTTTTTTAGAGTAGCAAAGTACTCTTTATCTTCTTGATCGCATCTAGTTTGAAGAAAATTACTTGATCAATCCATACCTTTTCTTAGTAATTCTACCATCATTTTACCATGTTTGGAATCTATTGGATTGATAAGAGGTAATCTATTCAACTCCTTCAAATCTTGCACAGGAAGCTTAATTATGCTCGAGTAAAAGTGATATACATCACAAATTGCATTTACTCTTTTTATTAAGAAAGCATCAAAGATCTCATCGTACTTCCATGCAATTATTTTTACTTGATTTGTAAAATCTGGAGCGATCATAGCATTCAACAATTCAGCAACTGATTGTCCTTTCTGCAATACGTTTCTCACTAAATCACCTGTGGATCTAGCATTATCGAAAATCTAAATTTGCTCAGATGA
Source organism: Flaveria trinervia (assembly GCA_025506515.1). NCBI lineage: Eukaryota > Viridiplantae > Streptophyta > Magnoliopsida > Asterales > Asteraceae > Flaveria > Flaveria trinervia. Next base: position 68,355,056 of record CM046452.1, read on the forward strand.
TGCTTTGTAAGCTTGCTTTTCTGTACTTGAAAACATTTTAATCAATTCTTTTCTACTGTCATAAACATCTGACTTTCTTGCCATTTGTTTGATTTCTTGAGGTTTTAGCATTCTTGTTCTTTTTGTGATCTCCAAATATTGAGGATTGTCTGTATCAAGAATAATCATCTTCTTCGTTTGTTTTTCTGTCTCTTGGAAGCTTCTGGCAAGATTTCTTAATGATACAGATTATAGTCTTTTCAATTTTCTCCATGGATAGTTTCTAGCTTGCAACCATGATCTTAAAGCTGGGATACTCATACTATCCGGATCACCATGCTCTATCGCAATTTCATTTGGATCAATTAAAGCAACTGACTCTGCTACAATACACTTCTCATATTCATCATTGATCTGAGAAACTGTCAGTCCATCCAAAAATACTCTGTTATACTTCATCCTCACAAGATAATTATATCTTTCTTCAAAATCTTATGGTACTTCTTCTTGATCTTGAAATTGTTCTTGTGAAGAGAAATTAGCTACAAATTATGCTTGATCAATATCTTCATCATTCAAAACATCATCATACCAATCATCATTGTACATTTCTTCAATATCTATCAAAGCCTCAATTTGTTCATGAGTGGTTGCTCTTCAACATTTTTTCTTCAATTTTTGCTCTTCAACATTTTCTGCAATTCTTTGAACTTTTGAAACTGACTCAGATAAACTTGCATTAAGTTTTCTTTTTCTTTTATCCATTATAGGATTTTCTTTAACAACATTCATTTAAGAACTAATCATTTGTTCAGGTGATATAGGCTTTTGTACTTCTTTTGACTTTAACAACTCTTCTTTCAATTTTTCATTTTCCTCTGTCAGTTTCTTGAATTTTTTTTCAAGAATATCATAATCTTTTATCATCACTTCAAAATTCTTTATCACATCTTCTTTATCTTTTGCATACATCACAATTTTTTCATCTTTCTCAACATTTTCTTCTTTTAGCTTTGCATTTTCACCTTCTAGCTTTTTAATCTCTGATTCAAGAGATATATTCATCTCTTTCAGTTTTTCATTTTCAGCCTTTAATTCTTCAATTTTATTTTCTTTAACTACATTCTCTTCTTTCAACTTTTCTACCTCATCAACATCCACCATTTCTTCTGTTTGTACACAAATATTTTGAGTTGTACTTACAACAATTTCTTCATATTCTTCATTTTGCTCAGCTTGAAATACTGGTTCATATAACATGTCATGCATAAAATCAAAATCAAATGTTTGATTTTGTGAACCTTCTTCATGTACTCTAACATCAGATTCATCTTCTTGAACTTCATTAACAGTATTATCAAGACTATGATTAGCAACAGTTTCATCAGCTATATTTTGAACTTCATTTACATGTTCATCTTCATTCATTTCTTCAATTGATTCTTGATGTGCCTCAGCTACACCATCATTATCATCATTATCTTCATCTGTTGATGAGCTTTCTGAATCTTCATCATCATTATCTTCATTATCATCATCAATCATAACTTCAACAACATCCACAATGAGATCATTAGGATCTATTGGTTCATCTTTTGATAAATGTAAGTGTTGTTGGTTTATATCATTGCATCATTAGATACATTACTTATATAATCAAATAGAGGAATGTTTTGAGCACTAGTGATCATTGATAGTCTTTTATATACAGATTCAGACATATGCTCCAATTGTAAATTTTCACCTTCAACTCCTTCGACATAAAGATCTGGATTTTCTTCATTTATAAGCATTTGAAGAAATCTAGGATACATTAAGTATTTATGTCTCCTTCCTCTTTCAAGATTGAAAATGAAACCATTTAATATCCATTTAGCCATGTTAAATCTTCTATTTGTGGCTAAGGCAATAATTGGAGATGCAATGTCTAGAGGGAATGAGTCCCAACCAACACTACATTTAGACATGCATTGTTGAAAGATATAACATAATACTTTCCAATGCTTGTACACTCTTGCTTGGAAAAATTGTTTCTTTGGAAAATAATCTGGATGGCCCATTTGTATAAACACTTCTCTACATTCATTGAATGTATACTCAGATAAATCTTCAAGGTCATTTTCTCCAAGTCTGAGAGCAGTTCTGATTGCTTGTTCTGAGACTTCAAGCATTCTATCAGAAGTAATGAATGCTCTTACAACTTTGTTCCCTTCATCACCTCTTTCAACTTCAGCAGTTCTCCAGAATTTCTTAATCAGTCTTTTATTAATTATTGGTCGTGCACACATTGCATAAACATATTTAGTTCTCAACAAAAATCGTATCATTTCTTCATAACCCACTGCTTCTCTATTTTCTTCATCTAGAAATGCAGCAACATTATGTTTTGGTTCGAACTTTAAAGTTGCCATCTGCAAAATAAAATAGAAATATTAGAACATTCAAAGATTGAAGAATTTATGTTTTGAAATTAAATTCAACTTTGAATTGTGATTTTTATTTTTTTTACTTGTGAATTTAAGTTTGTGGCATACTTGAATTATTTATTTTGAATTTAACATTTATTCATTTTGATTTCTGAATTTTCTACTTTTTGTTAAAAATATTGTTTTTTTAAAAAAAAATTATTCACATGTCTGTTGATCTTCTTCTTCTTCCTTCGAAGAAATTCGACCGAGGATTTTCTTATCAACATCATTCTTATGTTAATACACAATCAATATATCAAATCACTCAGAATTTGATATACATCAACAATCTATGATCAATTTTATATGATGTTAAGATTTGATTTGTTTAACTTTGACGGTCATAGGGTTTGAACGCCCAAATAGCAGACGAACATCTATGAGAATCATCAAGATTTAATCAAAATTCATTGATTTGAAAAACTTACGTTTACTAACTCAAATACTATCTAACAATCAACAACAATCTGTTTTAAACACTGATTATCTACTTGATTGAGGAAAGCCGAGTGTCGATAGTTCAGAGACTTTGTTTTTTAGAGGAAGTTTTGAGTGTAAATGAGAAACAAGTGTAAGTGTTCTATTTATATTATGTGAAATTTTAGACGCATTAGCCGAGTGTCGATAGTTCAGAGACGAATGAACACTGTTTGGTCGTATGGACTTAGACGCATGAGAACTGTTCAGCCACATAAGCACTGTACAGACGCATAAGCACTGTTTAGGCGCTTTTGCACTATTCAACCGTCTGAAGATCCTGAAACGTCTAACACTTTATCTTTCAACACCACTGTGTAGACGCATGACATTCAAAACGTCTAACACTTGTATAAAATCAAACTCATTCACTGTTTAGGCGTATGGGATTAATGAAACGCCCAAACACTTGGTTAAACTTTATGCTTATTGCAACTGTTTAGGCGCATGGGAATATAAAAAACGCCCAAAAACTTGTATAAATTCCGGAAAGTTCACCATGCTCCTATTTAGACGTATGAAGACTATTTAGACGCATGAGTTGACTTTGAGTTGACTTTCATGAGTCTTACACTTGGTGTTTTTCACACTTCTTCACCTGCATACTGTTTAAACATATTTGTAATATTTCATACTAATATTTAAACATTTTAAGCATAAATTTGAATTATCCAAAATTTTTCATTTTAGTCCCTCAAATTTGAACTTTTTACATTTTCCACACTCAAGATTAGTTTTCAACAAATTCAATTTTTTCACATGATGTTTAACTTTGAAAGTTTTCTATCTTTTCTTTCCCTTCATTTTAGTCTCAAAACATAATCAAATCTCTATTTCTCAACTTTGAGATAAGCATTTCCGCTTGCAATTTTATATAGGTTCATATTATCATTTTCAAAATTTTCATGATCACACTCACATAAACTTTGAACATATAGCATCATCCTTTCAATTCAACTTTCTTTGATTTTGATTTTCTGAGAAAAACCCTTTCATTTATTACTCCCCCTAAACTTTTAAGTTGAAACAACTTATAAGTTTTCTAAGGTAGCATAATAAGATCACATAACTCATTGTGACATTGCCTTCACACACATAAAACATGCATAAAATCAAAATAAAAGCATAATCAAAATCTAATATCAACAAGAATTAATGTCTGTAGTGAGATCATATCAATGAAGATCAGCACATTAAAATAAAAAGAATTGTGGATATCCATAGACAGTGAATAAATCCTGATCAAGTATGTTCCAGGTCAGTGATATCACAGCAAAGGAGACACAAGATCTAAGGACATACAATGAGTGTTTTTGATATAATATCAGCTCACTTACTTTTCAATTCTTGGATTGATTAGGTTATATTTAGAGAGCTCAACTATCATCAAGACATGCAAGCAAGAACACATACTCAACTTATTACCTGAGACATATATGTAATCAGGTCTCATGTTAGTTAAATGATAGAGAATGATCATTGGTAACCATTTGATCATCTCTAACTATCCATTTGAATAGATTGTGCACATTGGCATCTTTTGCATCAAAGAGAATATCCAGGTCTGTAATGATTTACAACAAAGGATATCTCAGCACTTCAGGTCTATGATGACTCATAACAAAGAAGTGAAATGATGCTTGTAATAGATCTCATGATTAATTACATCACCATCAGGTGTGAGTGTTGTTACTCAACAAAAAGTCAATCTAATAAGTCAAAACATCTCAAAAGTACTCAGATGAATACATATTTAGTGTAATCACAAGAATTTATTGTTTCAGTATAATACCATGATAGTGACTCCACATCATATCTGGTCATGTCAGACTTTATTAATAAGTGAAATATTCAACTGATCTCACTAATGTACTATCATTTCTCACATATTGCAAAAACAAATTCTTTTCAAACAACAAAGAACTGACAAATAGAAAAAGACTCTATTTTTTGGATTTTCTTATATATGCTTTTGTATTTGGTTTTTCTAAGACAAAGAAAACACACACACACAAAAGAAAAATAGGCAATTAACATTGAGAGTATCACTTATGATAGTCTTTTGATTTAGGGAGTTCACATATGATTAATAAGACCAATTGATTCTACTAAGTACTCAAACCGTCCTAGTAGGAAGGCTTTAGTAAATAGATCTGCCAACTGTTTTTCTGTTGTAATTTGAATCAAAATGATCAACCTCTTTTCAGAGTTATCTCTGAGAAAATGAAATCAAATTTCGATATGTTTTGTTTTTGAATGTTAAACAGGATTAGATGTAATGAACATAGCTGCCGTGTTATCAATGTAAATAGGTGTTTTAAGAAAATTGAACCCATAATCCAGTAGTTGATTTTGCAACCAGAGGATTTGAGATGCAGCAATGGACCCAGCTTCTGCAGTTGAAACATAGACATTTGTTTGTTTCTTACATTGCTATGAGACTAATCTGGGACCAAGAAATTGACATCCACCCGAAGTAGATTTTCTATCTTGACAACAACCACCATAATCACTATCTATATATCCATGTAATTCAAAGTTACCCTCGTAAGGATACCAAAGCCCTAAGGCTGGTTTACCTTTGAGATACCTGAATAATCTTTTGACAGCAATTAAATGTGATTCTTTTGGGTCTGATTGATACCTCGCACAAACACAAACATCATACATAATGTCCGGTCTAGTTACAGTAAGATACATCAAAGAACCAATCATTGATCTGTATAACGTTTGGTCAATAGATTTTCCTTTTGGATTAGGATCAATCTTGGTGTTAACATCTGTTGGAGTTCGTATGGACTGACAGTCTTGCAACTTAAATTTCTTCAAGTGTTTATCAACAAACTTCTCTTGATTGATGAAAATTCCATCGACAGTTTGCTTGACTTGAAGTCCAAGAAAGAAATTAATCTCTCCCAAGAACTCATTTGGAATCGAGATTTCATGATTTCTTCAAATTCATTGCACAATTTTGGACTTGTAGAACCAAATATGATATCATCAACATACACTTGTTCACATAAGAGATCATCATTATCCTTCTTTATGAATAAAGTTGGATCAATTTTCCCTCTTGTGTATCCATGTTGGATTAAGTGTTGTGATAATGTCTCGTACCAAATTCTAGGGGCTTGATGAAGTCCATACAAAGCTTTACTCAGGTACTCGATGTGGAAATTCTGCATCCTCAAAGCCCGAAGGTTGCTTCATAAACACATCGTCAGTGATAGGACCATATAAAAATGCACCGTTTACATCCATTTGATACACCTTAAATTTCATGAATGAAGCATAAGCTAGGAAAACTCGAATGGATTCAAGTCTTGCAACTGGTGCAAAAACCTCATCATAATCTATCCCTTCTTCCTGTGTGTATCCTTGTGCAGCAAGTCTTTCTTTGTTCCTTATTACTATACCACGATCATCAGTTTTATTTCTAAACAACCATTTCATTCCTATAGCATTTTCTCCTTCAGGTAAATCCACTAAATTCCACACTTCTTGTTTGCAAAATTGAAGTAATTCTTCTTGCATAGCTTTTATCCAACCATTGTCCTTTAGTGCTTCGGTAACATTTTTAGGAAAAATTTGAGACAGAAAACAAGAGTATAAGCACAAGTTTGCTTGTTCTGATTTACTCCTTGTTGTTCTCTCATTCAATGGACCAATAATCTGAGAAATTGGATGATTCTTGTGAATACGAGATGTTGGAATCTCATCACATTGAATATTAACATCCAGATTTGTTTGGTTTAAGTGGAGAGCTGATGTAACAAGTTAGAAGAATGTGGATTGAAATTTGGAACTTGAGTTGGTGAGTTAATAAAGTAATCAAAGTTACCAGTATCAACTACATCACCAGAGATAGATGATGTTCCAGACTTAGGTTGCACGAAATTATTACCTTCATTAGGAAAAGGTTGTGATCCTTCCTGATCAATTGAGACTGAATGATTTGAAGCTGAATTAGCATGATCATTGTTATTGAATCGTATTGATGAATCCTTGACAAATGATAAAAATGGGTAGTTTGAGCTAGAATCATCTGGGTCGTCAAAATCTGAGTCCTCACTAAAAGATCCAAGATCTCCTCTAGAGTTCTTCTTACCTGTAGAATCAAAACAATTTGATTGATTAAACAAGTTAGATTGAAAAGAGTTTGATAATGAATCTAAATCAAATAACCATGCAGGACCATTTGCAACAGATGGAAAAGAATTTTCCAAAAATTTAACGTTGAATGTTTCAAGAATTATATTTGTCCTAGAGTTGTACACTCGATAGACTTTTGAAATAGATGAATATCCAACGAGAAATCCATTATCAGATTTTGCATCAAATTTTCCTAACTGATCATTAGAATTAAGAATCATAACAGGACAACCAAATGATTTTAGAAAATTTATGTTCGGTTTCCTGCCAAACATTAACTCATAAGAAGTTTACATTTTATCTTTCACAATTAATGTACTGTTTTGAACAAAACACGCAGTTGGTATAGCTTCATCCCAAAAAGTTATAGGAATCTTTGCATCAGCTAACATAGAACGAGCAGCTTCAATCATTGTTCTGTTCTTCCTTTCAGCAACTCCATTTTGTTGAGCAGTTCTGGGAGCACTGAACTAATGAGCTATCCCTTTCTGAGCACAAGACATTTCAATGTTAGCATTTTTGAATTCCGTTCCATTATCACTTCTTGTTATTTTCACTTTATTTTCTAATTGATTTTCAACTTTAATGATAAATTCTTTTAGTAATTCAACCGTTTCAGATTTAGCATACAAAAAGAAAACCCATGAAAATCTTGTATAGTCATCAATGATAACTAAACAATATGATTTTCGTCCAATACTCTTGACATTTGTTGGTCCAAAAAGGTCCATATGTAACAATTGAAGAGGTTTGGAAGTTGAGTTTATGAGTTTGGTCTTATAAGACTCTGTGTGTTGTTTTCCCTTTAAACATGCTGAGCAGTGATCCGTTGTTGCAAACTTCTTAGATGGAAGTCCAATAACATGATTTCCTGATACAAGCTTGTTCATATTCTTGAAATTTGAATGCCCGAGACGTCTATGCCAAAGATGGCTTTCATCATTTGATGCTTTAGCAATTAGGCAAGTAGTTTCGGTTGAAGGATCAACTTGAGACATATCTAGTTTGTATACATCTCTATCCCTTTCAGCTGTAACAATTACCCACTCTTTGCTTATCTAAAAACCTAGCTTCAAAACATAACAGAATGAATCATAAAAAAGAACAGAATATGATGTATCACAAATTTGGGATACACTTAAAAGATTAAAGTTCAACCGTGAGCAAAAGTTGACTTTGTCAAAGCTTATTATCCCATTTGATATTGTTCCTTCTCCAGTTATTTTTCCACCAGCATCACCACCAAAGGCGACATGTGTTACATCTTTTAACTTAAAGTCTTGTAACAAGGCAGGATTGCCTGTGATATGTCGGCTGCGCCCACTATCCACATACCATGTATTGAGTGGTCTTCTTAGGCGTACATGCATAAGAAGAAAGTTAAGTTGATATATCCACCCAAGCCGAGATGGTCTTGGGATTTCCAAATTTATCAACAATGGTAAATTGTTTGTAATGAAGATTATTCAAATCAGGTTTATTCTTGATGAATTTACCAATCTTGTTTTGGAAATTGTTTGACTTATTTTGAAAGCATTCATACCTTTTGATTGATCAATTTTTGACACAAATTGATGACTAACATTTTTATTAGTTGTTTTACCGATCTTGGTATGAATTGTTCTTGCATATTTTTAGATCTCACATAATTGTTCTTTTGGAAAGATCACAAACCTAAAGAAGGTTGATTTGTAATCTTTGAAATTCATCAGTTTGATTTCTCATAAATTGAGGATTAACATAACCTTTACTCAAGTTTGAGTTTGCAAATTCTCTTTTAGGTGATCTCATTCTAAAGTAACAATTTGCAGTATTGTGAGTCTTCTTATCACAATAAGTACAGTATTTGTTAAAATAACAATCTGCTGTAGAATGATTTCTCATGTCACATATGTGACAGTACTTGTTAAAATAGCACTCAGCAGTATTGTGATTTTTCATATCACGTATTTCACAGTACTTTTGTGGAGTTTTAAACAACTGTTAACTTTTGACATTGACACTTTGTTTGATTCACTTTTATATTTTGGTGTCAAAAAGTTAAACTGTTGTTTTTCATGTTTCACATTTTGATGTTGTGTCATATTGTTTTTCATCTGTTTAACATGAACTTCCTTCTCGAATTTCTTATGAACAAATCTTTTTGCTACAGCGGAAGTCTTAGAATTGAACTTGATTTCAGATCAAAGTGATATTTGTTCATAGAATTCACCTTGTTGTTTTGAAGAGAATTCATATTTAACAAACCTGCTAACACAAATTTTATCGGTTTGAGTTTTGTTGTTTGATTTGTTGCTTTGATCAACTTTTCTGAAATCTTGTTTTGTTCAGATTTGTTTTTGATGTTCTCTTTCTTCTCCTTTGATTCTTTAATTTAGAAGAATTTGGTTTACTTTCAGATTGAACATCATTAGAAGAAGATTCCTTTTCTGATTGAATTGTTTCAGATTAATAGTGTTTGAATCATCTGATGTTCCTACTTGTTGTTTGTCTTTTCTTTGAACTTTCACTTCTTCTAAAATAGAATTAATTTGATCAGAAGTGTTTTGTTTTGATTGTTTAGGTTCATATGATTTTATCTTGATTGGATGACCATTTTTAATCTTTTCTTGATCATTTTCAACAAACACTTTTATATTTTCCTTTTCTTCTTCATAATTCTTGTTTTTGACCTGAAAAGCTTTAAGTTTAGCTTTGTTCTCAGGAGAATAATCATATGTATTGAAGTTCCCTGGTAAATTTTTTGTGATAGATTCAGGCATAGGTTCATGAGTGAAGCCTAATCCTGCTTTCTGTTTATCTTTCTTCTCACTTACCAGTTTTTCTACAATCATTTTTGAACTCTTAACTTTACCAAGATACATTTGCGTAGCAGCATGTGCTATCTTCTCCTGTTCAAGATTTTTAGTCATCTCTTCCAATTGTTTAGAAACATTTCTAATTCTTTTAGAGTTTTGTTCCATGAAGTTTGAAGAGAGATAATCTTTTGGTCTGATGTTTTATGATTAGCTGTCAATTTGTTATGCATTGATTCTTCTAGTTTGAGTTTCTCAAAAATTTTATATGAGTATGTTCTGTAGTATTCAACATGTTCAAAGCATGATTTTGTGCCCAGCTTTTCTCTCACTTCACATGGTATTTCAGGAAATTTTGGGGATGAGGTTTCAGATTTTAAAGATGAAGTGTCAACCTTTGGTTGATCAGAGTGTGCCATTAGAGCTACTTCATCAGTATCCTCCTTAGAATCTGATTTGTCACTCCAATGATAGTCATCTTCATCATTTTCACCTTCCACCTTTGGAACATTGTTTTCTGACCAATCTTCTTCCTGAATTTTTGCAATAAGAGATAAACTAGATGTTAAATCATTAGTAAATTGTTCAGCATATGCACTCCAATCATAACCATCTTTAATATTGACTACAAGAGCTTTCTTGGTTTCATGAGATGATTTTGTTTCATCTTTAAGCTCAGGCATAGGAAGACTTTAATAAGGCTTTTGATAAGTCTTCTGAGCTTGTTGAAACCTTTGATTGCTTGATTGAGCACTTCCTCTATTATTTCTTAGAGCTTTGCATTCTCTTGAGAAATGGCCATAGCTGTTACAGTTAAAACACCTAGATTTTGACTTGTCAAATCCAACAGTGTTGTTAGCACTTGGCTTGTACTTCGTGTTGACATATGAGTGTTTTTGTGTCCTGTAAGCAATCATCACCATTTGCCAATTTAAGTCCCATTATTCCACATCTTCAGGATCCATTTCAAATAAATCCTGCAAAACAAGATCTAATTGAGTTAAATGGCTACCTTGATATGCTTGAAAACTTGCCATAAATACAGTAATGCAGTTTTTGACTCTTCATCCTGTAATAGGATGTTTATCACATCTTTAACTTTGCTAGATTTAGCAGAGTTAGTTGAAGAAGTCTTTGATTGAATATTTGATGTTTGAGACTGAGATTTAGGAGGAGATTGAGAATGAGATTGTGTTGTGTAAGCAGGGGCACTAGTAAATGATGAGTCAGTGAAAAATCCTGCTCCGACAAATAAATCTCCTTCTTCTTCTTTAACTTTCTCACTTTTTGCCATGAAAGCATTTTCAACTGTGTTTGCTGGAGAAGCAACAAACTGATACTGAGACATTGATGCTGCTCTATCATTATTCCTTGAGCTTTCATCAATTTCTACTGACTCAATCTTGGCAATAAGTAGATCTAAATCCATAGGGAACTTCTCAGTATGCTTTAGTAAGGTTACTGTTTGTTTCCATGATGAGGGTAAAGCATTGAGTTGTCTAAGATTTAGATCTTCAAGATCAGGCTTAATACCAGCTGTTGACATCTCAGTAGTGAGTTGAACAAATCTATTCATCATCTGGTTTATAGTTTCTCTAGATAAATGTTGAAACAATTCCAATTGCCTTTTCAACTTTTGTTTCTTGAGATTTTGAATCTCCTTTCCTCCTTCACATATAGTCTTTAAGGCTTTATACATGGTATATCCAGTTTGATATCCATCAAGCCTTGCAAGAACTTCCAGAGGTAGTCTTTTACACATCAAGGAGTATGCTCTGACATCCTTTTTTACTCTTCGCAAATCATCTCCTTGAAGATCATCTTCAGGATAGGGTTCCTGTGAGTCTTTAGTGTATACCAACCCTCTGTCAGCTCCATCAGTGATTATTGGAATGAATGGTCCTTTTTCTATGGATTATCAAAGATCAGTGTCAATGGAATTTAAGTGATGTTTCAACCTAAGTGACCAATTTTCAAAATCAGCTCTGTTTTTAAGTTTTGGAACTCTATTTTCAGAATCTTCTGATTTCATCATTCTTATATTTTTGTTGTTTTTCTTATATTTTGAATTAAAAAAATGAAAAAGTTTTCAAAGAATTTTCTTAAAAATTCTAAGTATCGAGGTTGAAACGCCTGAACAGTATTCAAACGCCCCAACAGTTGATGCGTTTAAGTTGCGAGTTGTCTAAGGGAATGCCTTAGAAATGTTTTCCAAAACGCCTAAAATTGATCCGTCTGAACAGGAGTAAAACGTTTGAACAGTTGTGATGCGCCTACACAGTTGTCATGCGTCTACACAGTTGTCAAACATCTAAACAGTTCAAATACTTCTCAACAATGATGATGCGTGTGGACTCTCTCAACAGTGGTCAAACGTCTGAACTGACAACGTCTACACAGTGTTGGTGCGACTAAACAGTAGTCAAACGCCTAACACTTGGACAATTTTTCAGCAAACTTCAACCCTAATGCGTCACATTCATCATGTTCATATGAATATAATAGACTCGAATGATAGGATCTCAGCATCTAGTTTGATCGATTCGAATGATTTCAGCAACGGAATAGAGTACCAACTAGCACAATTCGAGCAAGAATACCAAAGATATAGAAATGAACAGAATTAGTTATAGAGAGAGAAAGTTTCTGCAAAAGGAATATTTCATTCAATCACACGCTTTGGCATGGCTTTCGCAAAATTACAATTTAGGTCATTCTTTCTTATATAAGGAAAGATGACGTAGGCTGATGTCACTTGATAGTGACATCTAACCGTTATTTAACAAACTACTGAAACACTAAAACTACTGAAGATGTCAAGCAGCTGACATCTTCTTACAAGAAGCTAAGTGTTTACTTATTACAAAACTACTGATAAGAAACTACTGAAACTACAACGACTGAAGAACAAGCTCTTTAGTCGTTTTACAAAACTACTGAAAGTAAAAACATAAAACTACTGATAAACACAACTACTGAAGAAGTACTCTTTAGCTGTTATGACAAACTACTGAAACTTCAGCACTTGGTCTTCAGACTTGAACTTCAGACGTTTCATCAGCTGATGACTTCAGTAGATGTCATCAGCTGATGTCTTCAGTCTTTGTCTTCAGACTTTGTATATCAGTTGTTGATCTTCAGCACTTGTGGACTCTTCAGCTGTTGAACTTCAGTACTTTGGTCTTCAGCTTTAGCATATGTGTTCCTCAGCTTTTGGACTTCAGCATTTTAGTCTTCAGCTTCAGCACTTGTGTTCTTCAGCTGTTGAGCTTCAGCACTTTAGTCTTCAGCTGTTGAAGTCTTCAGTACTTGATCTTCAGCTGTTGAAATCTTCAGCACTTGTCGAACTGCTGATGAAGCCTTCAGCAGTTTTTGTGATATCATGTGGCACTTAGAGGTTTTCTGATCTTGGCTCATTAGTTCTTTTGGTCCAACATCGAATATTCTAAAAATATTCAAAAGTTGATGAAATTGATTGAAACTTTTCAATTAGATGAGTTTTATGCCGATAATCATTCTTCTGAAATCAATTTATATCGATATCAACAACAAATCAATTAATTTGTAATTTTCAGTTTGAAGAAATCATGAACTTTTCAAACCCAAATTCATTAAATTATCTCAAATTTGATGAATTCACCTGCTAATTGTGGTTCAAATCATGTTTCTGATGATGAAACACATCTAAAATCCATAAGTTTTCATTTCAATTGTCTATCAATCACAGATTCAGTAAGCTTTTTGAGTTTCAAAGTTCGATAAACTTCAAAATTATTCAATTAACAGCTACCAACAGCTCTGATACCAATTAATAGGATCAGTTAAGCTAATCTGTAATGATATACGAGCACAATTCAAAGAAAACACATACAAAGTAATCGAATTCAAACAAGATATTAGCAAATCACAGTTTCATTAATATTAAGCAAAGACAATTACAAGTAATGAGCAGTAGTTTGTTCACTCTCTCTTTCTCATACTAACTAACAGTCTAAGCTATTTATAATAAAACACAAAGGAACTAACAATTACAAAAATAGTCCCTATACTATTACAAATATCAAAAAGACACATAAAGACAACATGTTAATCTTTTTAGAGTCCTAACAATCAGGATCTGCAAAGCCAGGTGGTTGTTTGAGATACACCCCTTCATCAATCACCCCATAGAGAAAAGCACACTTGGCATCAAGTTGATAGACCTTGAAGTTCTTGGATGCAGCAAATGCGAAGAATATCCTAACAGCTTCTAGTCTTGCTACAGGAGCAAACACATCTGTGTAGTCAATTCCTTCTTCTTGTGTGTAACCTTGAAGAACTAGTCTAGCTTGGTTTTTGATGACAAGTCTTCTATCATCCTTCTTATTCCTAAACACCCATTTGGTTCCTATAGTAATCTTCCTATGAGCAAGAGGACATAGGTTCCAAACCTTTTCCTTTTGAATTGAAGCAGCTCCTTTTGTATAGCTTCAACCCAACTTCCATTCTTTAAAGCCTCATTAATTTTCTTAGGCTCTATCAAAGATAATAAACAAGGGTGAAGACAAACATTTGCATTATGGGTTGTCCTCTTGTTCTTACCCCAGAATCAACATCTCCAATGATGTTTGAGGTGGGATGAGACTTGTGGATCCTTAGCTAAAGGATCATAACAAGTTACTGAGAGATATCTAAATTAGAGAAATGTAGATATGGCATTGATGTTTCTCCCTCCTTATCTACACACTTATCAAGTGAGATTTGATCCAATGAGTGTGTGATATCATTGATGTTGTCTTTAATGGAGTGGTTGTCAGCATCAAGAAATTTTTGATCACTTTCACCACCACCATGGTCTTCTACATTTGAAGTTTCTTTATCTGGTTGTTGAGCTAGAATTTGAAGGCATCTCAGATGTATGAGCTAATTTGGTCATTATTGTGCTGATAGAAACTTCATTTGCAGAATTAGTTACAACTGAAGCTGATCGAAACTTCATTTGCAGAATAGTTACAACTGGAATTTGACATGGCATAGCCCACATCCTAATATATTACAAAATGGATAAAAGTACATAAAGTAGAAAGAAACAAACTCAAGACCTCTATTATAGTTTACCAAAAAAATGGACCTTTTCACCAACTTTTGAAAGTTGGTGAGTTAAACAGAGTTGCAGCGAAAAGGTGGTCCAACTTTATGATAAAAGGTACATCAGATAAAGCATGTACTCAAAAGTTTTTGGAAGAAATCTACCTTCATAGTTGCAGCAAAAGTTTTCAACACTTTGTGCATGTATCCAGAATAGATTGTTTGTATGTTTTGGGTTGCATCAGCCTTATATGAAACCTTCTAAACTCCCCTAGGTTGATGCTACCAAAATATTTAACGAATTCAGATATTTACAGTTCTTATTATGATATGACCATGCCTTTTTTCACAAGATGGTCAAGATCATTCAGACTCTGAAAATGTCTTCTCATCTTAAAGAGATCATGTAAGGTAGATTAAACATGTCTTTCCATGTGTAGACATCTTTAACAACTTGATCTCTAATGACATGCCATCTTTCTGGATTAGTAGAGTAAGTCCAGGACAATATGCGTCTTCCTGATGCCAAAGGAGCTGCTTGGATTGGAGTTGGTGGAGCTTCCTCTTGTTGCACATTCTCAAGATGTTCTGACTCATCTTGAGATTTGGAGATGGATGCCTCTTTCTTCCTCTTTTTAGAATTTGGTTTAGAAGGCATCCTTTTTCTCCTCTTTGAACTTTCTAACTGAGAAGACAGGCCTGCAGCACCTTGTTGATCATCTTTGTCTTGCTTAGTTAGGTTTTCCTCTCTCACAGCAAACCTAGTAGAGGAACTTTCTACCCTTAACATCCTTTTTCTCTCTCTCCTCCTCCTTAATTTCCTCAGGAGTCATTTCCTTTCCCTTTGTCACTTACAGACCTATGTCACTCAAGGTGGAAAGAGCTTTGGCCTTCGTTTCTTGGTGTACCATCCAAGCTCTAGCCAGAGAGAGGTTGAGATGCACCTTCACTAGCAAGTGTCACATCAAGGGAATGGACTTTTGAAGTAGTTATAGGTGTGATAGGGCTCTCAAGTTCAATCACTGGGCCTTCAATCAAGGTTTTCCATTTGGAGCTAATCTTAGGGTCTGCCTCAACATCCAGTTGACCAATGAAATTGCCTGATTGCCTTTGTCTCCTTCTGAGTCTGAACTTTTCAGTAATCCTGTTTTGAATCCTTTGAGCCAACTTGTCAGCTTGTCTAGATTGGCTTGGATTCACAAGTGGCATGTTGATAAGGTCAAGACCTTCATAGTAGTTCAAGGTCTGAAATTGTAAGGCCACGTTCCCGGGAAACCTCATAGTTGCTTAATCATAGCATAAAATCATTTTTAATAACTAAAACATTGTAGCGGAATTAAATAGACATTCATTTAAAACTTGGAAACTATATTGTACCCATACATTTGTCCATTAATTGTAAATAAAACATAATACTTGTTCTTAAATTACAATAAAAGATTTTATAATCAGAAATGTCATCCACTGCCATCCAAGTTGCTTCCCACCATGTGGCATCCTCAACAATATCATTTACCTACCAACTATTATGCATAAAAGTCAGCTTTGCTGAGTGAGTTCTAGTTTTAGGTGAATAAGAAAATATAACTTTATCCTTCATATAATGACCACGCATACAATCATAAAACATAAAATTTCTTGCATCATAATAAGCATGTTCATTATCTTTTATTCTTTCATTATCTTTCCTTTTCATCATAAATGAGATTGCACAAAGCAAGAGCTCCATGTTGATTGACAAAGAATGCCGATCCCTGTCGGTACACATCATAATGATAGCTAACCCCTGATAGTTGATCCACACTGCAAGGCACATAGCCCGCTCATGAATACGGATCAATCCTCATACATCAAACTCACGTATGTGAAGTCTATCTTGCAAGACTGTTCGTCATCAAATGGGCTCGGGGGTAACATTCATTACGTTTCACTTTTCATTAATATCGTCTTTCAATTTATTATATAATACTTAACTTAATAAGTACAGAACATGGCAAGTACTAGTCATCATAAAACATATCTGACCCTCCGCGGGGCAGCGGGGGTTCAGGGGTGTCACACCCTCAAAATCCACTTGTGGAGTTTTACCGCGAGGCGTGTGAACAAACCAGGATCACAGTCAATAGTTATTCAGAACGACTCTGTATGCCATAATTAAAATAAAATCAACCAAAGTATAAACTTTAAACTGTGCGGAAGTGTTTTGTAAAACAAACCAAAGAAATAAAAATGTATACTTTGGCAAAACATGCGCCAACGCAAAAGAGTAAACATTAACCATTAAAACAATAAAGATGTCTTGAAGATCGAGTCTTAGAATGCAAGTGAAACCATGTAGCGCTCCTAATAGCAAGCAAGCTAATGACCTGAGAATAGCATACTAAAATGTCAACACAATGGTTGGTGAGTTCAAGAGTGATATTCAAACATAAACAGTTTAATAATAGAGATATAAAAGTAGTGCATTGTAATAGATAGATAGTCCATTAACAATAAATATTAACTCATAGTGATTTCGCAATTGAAGCTGACTGTGTTACGTTGTTGCCTCATGTCACGACTTAACAGATCGTGACAATGTTCAATAGGACAAATTGCACCCGCTTGACCTCAAGTCACACAGGTGGGGCTCGTTAGACCCAATAGTACTACCCAAATTTCTCCGCTATTCAATATTAACAATTCGAAAGTGTGAGGACTTTTCCATGATATCAACACTATATTAATATTATACACAACTTAAATATAGAATGCATTTGTAATTTACCAGTATGCTATCTCCCCCAAAAGAGATTAAGTAAAGAGTGGGGCATGAACGCACCTGATACGCGTGATAGACACTTAGAGTTTTACTTGACAAACATAATGGACAGACAACCTTCAGAGGTTACCTAGATCATATAAGTACGTGAGTACGTGCAACAGAGAACATGTGAAACCCTAAGTACACTACAACCAAGGACTCAAGGTTTCAGAAAACAGACACGTTTGACCCAGTTGACCCGTTTGACCCGTTGGTGACTTTATGTGTTGTAAACCATTCAAGCAATCATACACATATATCCTACATGGTTAACATTCAAATAGATC
This sequence comes from Flaveria trinervia, assembly GCA_025506515.1. NCBI lineage: Eukaryota > Viridiplantae > Streptophyta > Magnoliopsida > Asterales > Asteraceae > Flaveria > Flaveria trinervia. The sequence continues at coordinate 68,373,084 of CM046452.1, forward strand.
ATATGTATGCTATATTATCCAGGTGTATCACTTAGATCATCATACAACCAAGTATCATACAAGTCATGCGAATCTAGAACATTAACATATCCACTCGTTATAACACAACCAATATGCCACACAAAGATCGAATCACGCACCACATGCCATGTGAAGCCACTCACGACTTCACATCCTAAACCCTGCCAATCCTACTAAACATTCATTAACCATGTTCATTGCATTCAATATACACCACAACAATCAATTCTAGTCCCCAAACATGATGTCTTAGCTACTAACCAACATCAACATCATATATGCTCATCAAAGTCCAAACATCACCCATGATTATCCAAGCATCCCATACAACTAATTTAACATGTTCTATCATATTACAATTCATCCATGAACATACTAACATGCTCCTAACATCCCAAACATGTTCAAGCTATCATCCTTCAAACGTTGTGCAAATAAAGTTTCCCTTTTGGGAAAGTACATTCCAACATCTATCAAACACTCAATGTATTCATGAATTCCTTACAATTATACCATCTCAAGCTCAATAAAGTTTCCCTTTTGGGAAAGTACATTCCAACATCTATCATAATCTATTAATCATCATGAACAAAAGTTTCTACTTTTGGCAAGATATGAAAAACAACATTCATTCTAAGATTTCTAGCATTCATATCAACAATCTAGCATCTAATTATCATCATGAACCCATCAAAAACATCAATCCATCACTAGATCATAATGTCATGAAAATAAAGTTACTATTATTAGTAACCTATGAACACCAACTTCAATTCATCAATTTCTTGCAAGATCAATGTATCCTAACATTCATACAACCTACTAATCAACATACATTCATTAAACAATCATCCATTATGCATAATCTCACCAATTTCGAATTAGGGTTTGCTTAAAATCAAAGTTCATGATCAATCCACTAAAAACATACAATTCATGCATAATCAACGTTAAACAACATGTATTCAACCCAACTAACATACTAACATCATCAATTAACAATAATTTCGACACCATGATGATACAAAATCGAATTAGGGTTCGGCCCTAACAAGAACTCCATAAAAACTTGTAAAATCTAACCTTCAAACGTGTGTTAACTTGCAATTGATGATTCCAACGTGTTGTATGCCTTGTAATCGAACAAAATCGAGGCTTGGAGGCTTATTCTAGGTTTAAATCGCAAAGGGAGGGGGGTTGAGAGTGATGGTTGCGGCCGATTTGGGGTGGGGGCTAGGGTTTGGGTGTTTTGTTTAATTTTAATTTCCATATTTAGCCTTTAAGCCCTTGTAATTTGTACTTTATCAAAACTAGACTTAAAACTCTTTGTAAAGTGCTTTTAACTTAATAATATAAAGAGATAAACTAATGATAATCATTATATAGTTTATCCTTATAAAAGCACAAGGCATACGAATAAATAGGCACGTTTCCGTGTTACGCGATTAATTTCCTAATTAACATTTAAAACATGCAAACACATAAACATAATACCATAATCACATAATCAACTAGATTATCAATAATGTAACATTATTAATTATTATTAGGTCACCAACGTCAAACGACAACTAGTGTGTGTTTACGACACGTGTATGCAAGACTTAACGGAACTGACGGAGTTTGGTAACAGAAATTTACCGGATGTCACATTATCCCCATGTTGAAAGAATTTTCATCCTGAAAATTGTGTTACATGGTGAGAGTGTTCCATCACTGATCTACTGCATTGGCACACAGAAATCGAAATCGAGTGAGTTTTGGATGAGTTGTCACATCATCCCCATGTTGAAAGAAATTTCGTCCTGAAATTTAAATCAATGCCTTCGTTTGCTGGCATCGTCCTTTCGAATAGTTGAGGGTATGTTGGACCAAAAGAACCAATGAGCCAAGATCAGAAAACCTCTAAGTCCCACATGGTATCACAACAACTGCTGAAAGCTTCATCAGTAGTTTGACAAGTGCTGAAGACTTCAACAGCTGAAGATCAAGTGCTGAAGACTTCAACAGCTAACGAACTAAAGTGCTGAAGTACAACAGCTGAAGAACACAAGTACTGAAGCTGAACAGCTGAAGAACACAAGTGCTGAAGCTGAAAGACCAAAGTACTGAAGTACAACAGCTGAAGAGTTTACAAGTGCTGAAGATCAACAACTGATGTACAAAGTCTGAAGACAAAGACTGAAGACATCAGCCGATGATATCTACTGAAGTCATCAACTGATGAAACATCTGAAGTTCAAAGTCTGAAGATCAAGTACTGAAGCTTCAGTAGTTTGTCACAACTGCTGAAGAGTACTTCTTCAGTAGTTGTGATATCAGTAGTTTTATATTTTTAGTTTCAGTAGTTTTGTAAAACGACTGAAGAGCTTGTTCTTCAGTCGTTGTAGTTTCAGTAGTTTTATATTTTTTAGTAGTTATAACAACTGATAACACTTAGCATTTTTTGTAAGAAGATGTTAGCTGTTTTGACATCTTCAGTAGTTGTGTTTCAGTTGAAATAAATCTGTTAGATGTCACTATCAAGTGACATCAGCAAACGTCACATCTCTTATATAAGAGGTGTCGACCTAATCATAACTGTGACATTCTGTTACCACGAAAGCGAATATTGAATGAAATATATTTGCAGATATTCTCTCTCTCTATAACCGTCTTTGTTCTTCATTGAATATCGTTTTGTTCTTGTGAATCGACTAATTCATTGTTTGAATTCCGCTGCTATACTCGTCAATCAATCAAACATAGAACACTGATCTTAACAAGTGGTATCAGAGCTAGTTAATCATTGATTGATCTAACAATTGATCATTGAAACTGCTAATTGATATCTGTGTTTGATTGAATTAGCGTATTTGCAAGAACTGGTTATAGATTATTGAATTTCTGCCGCTTTCGTTCATTTTGAGATCTTCTGGTTCAATTGGTTGTTGCGTTTTTGTTCTAAATCTGTTTTAGCTTAACCGAATTTGAGTGAATCCGAGATGACGACTCCTTCTAATGATCCTCACAATACCGGTTCCTCAACCAAGCCTCCGATGCTGGTTAGGACCGAGTATAACATATGGCAACATAGAATGCTTCATCACCTGTCTGTTAACAGTTCAGGTTGTTGGACATCTGTGGTACATGGACCACATAAGCCTATGGTGAACAATCCAGAAACCAATCAAATGGTTCCGAAGAAGAAGGAACAATACTCTGATGAAGATCGGAAACTGTTTGAGATTGATGCTAAAGCCCATGGAATTCTGGCCATGGCACTGCCTAATGAAATCTATTCAGGCTTATGCATCATGAAACTGCTCATGATCTCTGAATGCCCTGAAGGAACAATTCGGTGGCACAGATGAGGTCTTAGAAAACAATAGAGAAATCCTTGCCCAACAATATGAGACATTCTCTCATAGAAGGGTGAGACACTGACTCAACAGTTTGAGCGCTTTTCCTGCTTGATATCTGAGCTGAAAATGGTGAAACAGAAATACACCAATAGCCAGATGAACAACAGATTTCTCAGATCACTGCCTGAGATATGGGACACATACACTATTGTTCTACGCTCCAGTGCAAATCTAGAAGGCCTATCTCTCACCCAACTTCATGGGAAACTGCTTACATTTGAAAGAGAGATAGAGCAGAAGAGGAAACTGTCCTCATCAGGAAAGCTCACTGATGACTTTGTACCAGGCAACACTACCTTGGTTGGTCATGAGTCAGAATATGCTGCATCTGAGAGCAATTATGATGAGCATATAGATTTCTCTTCAAATAGCTCTGATCATGCATTAGTTGGTATTGAGAGTCATTCTGGCAGTAATAGTGACAATTTATGCTTCATCATGGATGATCTGAAAGGAATAGCTGATGATGATCTAGAAGAGATGGATATTCTGAGCCAAATGGCACTGATTAATATCAGATCTCAGAAGTTCTATAAGAGAACTGGCAGGAAATTTCCTGGACTCTCTGGCAAAACCAAAGTTGGTTTTGACAAGAGTAAGTTGAGGTGTCACAAATGCCAAAGGCTAGGACACTTTGCAAGAGAGTGTAGATCAACTGGATCTAACTCTTCTGCACCCTTTGTGACTTTTCCTAGTACTAGTCACAAAACAGAGGGCAACATCCTGCTGGTTCTGGTCATTATTCACATCCTAGATCTCCTGCATACTTTGTTCCCCAGGGTCAAATGTCATATCCTTATCCCTGCTATTATGTGCCTCAACCAAATTCTGTTCAAGCTCCAATTGCACAACAACCACAAGCATTGCCTGAACCACAGCCTTCCCAATCTCATCAACAAACTCAACCTCAACAACACAGCTTCTTCACCCCAGGAGTTGTTGACTGGAGCAGTTTACTAGATGACATGTCTGGTCATGAACAACTGTTCTCAGGTACTGGTCAACATGGTGGTGAAAGTCCATTTGGAAATCTAGCTCTTATGGCTTTGGATTCTGCTGATACTTCATCCTCTAATGCCTCTACACCAAAGGTATCACAGGTATCCTCTGAGGCAAAAGCCAATTATGTTCTGACACATGCATAGCAGCATTTGCATCTATTAGAGAAGCAAATGTAGCTTTAACCAACAAGAACATTGAGCTAGAACAAATTATTTCGAAAAACAAAGCTGAGTTTGAGTCTGTGCTTAATGATAAAAATGATGATATTTACAAATTGAAATGCCAAATAACTGATGATAAGGCTAGGGAAGAGATACTTCTAGAGAAGTATAAAGATCTCAAAGAACCCTTGCAGTTACCCAGGTAGAGTGTGATAGATGGGTACAATCATGCAAAGGTTTTGAAATGCTTCTTAGTAAGCAATCTGCTTCTAATGTGAAGTTTGGCATTGGTTACAATCACACTGCTCCACCTACAGATTTTACTCCAAGAGCAGAGGTAGAATCTGATGGTGAGAGTAATAACCAATCCATCTCATCATGTGATCTACTTTCTGATACAGCACAATCAGAAGTAGAAGTCAGCATCAAGCCCTCTCTGAACCTATCAGCTGATGTTGATGGTTCAAATGCTGATACTCACATGATCAATGAGTTGATCAACTCAGGAGTTAATTCTGAAAGTCCTGAAAGGACTAGACAGCAGGATTTAACACCTGAAGTTCAAACTCCAACTGCTGTCAGTACTGAAGAGAAGAAAACTGTCAGTAGAAAGAGTTTGAAGACTACTAAAGAGGTAGTCAAGAAAGCAAACAATGCTTCCAAAGCACTGAAGAACAAGTCTTCAGTTGCCTCACCCTCTTTAGTTGATGATCAACCTAAGATGAAGAAGAAACCATGTGAAGTATGTGGTTTGTTCAATCATCTTACAGATGATTGCTGGTACAAAAGAGGTTCCAAACTAAAACAAAAAGATGAAATTAAAGAGAAAATAGTAAAAATGAAAACTGAGTTTGAGACCACATTTGTATCAGCAACATCAAATCCTGTAACCCTTAAGTCCTCAAAGAAATCCAAAATGGAAGGGGTTAAACAGGTGACAGCTGAGAGTGCTAAGAAGAAGAAGGTGCAACATAGGAACTTATCAAACTCCACTAGCAATGTGTCTGATGAGCTGAAAGCTTTATCACAACATCAGACACAGTTGGTTATGATGGTTCAACATCTGTTGGGTAGAGTTAACCAACTAGATGCTCCTATGTTAAAACCACAGAAAAGGAGATCCAAGCCAAAGGATTCCTCTTCTTCACCATCTTCTTCCTCTCAGGCTGTTGTTTCAAATAAACCTCTTAGTTTACCATCTATTGATGAGACCAGGCCCAAAACCAAAAAGGTTTGGGTCTCCAAAACTAACTGATTGTTTATTATTGCAGGGTTCTCCAACATGCCAAAGTAGCATCTGGTATGTAGACAGTGGGGGATCTATGCACATGACTGGGAACAGCTCTCTTTTCATGACTACTCTCAGGAAAGAAGGGATTTGTTTCTTTTGGCAATGATGCTAGGGGTTACATCATTGGTAATGGCTTTGTCTCCAATGGAGAAATCAAATTTGATGATGTTAATCATGTGGAAAATCTCAAGTACAATCTCTTGAGTGTCAGTCAAATGTGTGATAAAGGCCATGTTGCTCTTTTCACCAGTCAGAACTGTAGGATTCTGTCATCCAAAGTTTTGCACTTGATTGACAAGGTGTTGGATGATCACACTCTCCTGAGAGCAACAAGACAGGAAGAGTGTATGCCTTAGATCTTTCCAAGAAATTAGATCTCAAAGGCAATCCTTGCCTATTTTCCAAAGCCTTTTCTCAAGAATCTAAACTGTGGCACAGAAGGCTGGGTCATGTTAATTTCAAAAACATGAATCAGCTTATCCACAATAGTTTAGTCAGAGGCTTACCGATAAAGGAGTTCCACTGTGATGAAACCTGCACTGCTTGTTTAAAAGGAAAACAACACAAAGTCTCATTCCCTCCTATTGAAGAGCCTAAGTCCACTGCCTGCTTGCAATTACTGCATATGGATCTATTTGGTCCTGTGAGAGTGATGAGCATGGCAAAGAAGAAATATTGCCTGGTAATTGTGGATGATTACTCCAGATTTGTATGTAATTTCTTTCTACATTCAAAGGATGAGGTTGCTCAGAAGGTTATTAACTTTGTGTTGTATATTGAGAAGCAGTATTCCCTTCCAGTCAAGTGTATCAGGAGTGATAATGGAACTGAATTCAGGAATCATACACTTGATGACTTCTATCTTCAAAGGGAATCAAGAGGCAGTTTAGCATCCCAAGGACTCCAGAACAAAATGGAGTATCATCTTCATCCTCCTTCTTCTTCTTCTTCCATCCTCAGCACCCTTCTCCTCCTTCTGGGACATCACTGGATGATGGTTGGGTTGGTGAAGGAATTGGTTTTGAAGAATGAGGATGTTTGGATTTTGGCTTAGAGGTTGGTTGGGAGATTTGAGGGATAAGATCTGTTTGAGGGTGGAAGGGAAGGTTGATCTAGCATCCTTGTAGTTAGTTTCGCCTTTGTGAGTTAGCATCTCTAACCTTTTACCGGCCCCAGCCTCATCAAGGGCTTCCACAATAATCCCTTTGTTGAATTGCTCGACAGACAAATTCTCGTGGCTATAGCCAGAATGTTGTCCCTGGTCCATGCGCGAATCTCCACTAACGATCTTCCTAAGTATTTTGCAATGAAGCGGATCATTATTCCAATCTCTCTTTCTCAAGAGCATCATACCCTGCCCATCGGGTTTGTATCTCTTGTACTTCTAACCTTCTGATCTCACTATCCAGTGCGGCTGTGTCAAACCCCTGCCTGAAGAGTTGTTCAATTATTTTATCCATGGATCGGCTGTGTGTGGTGTCAGCTTCTTTGACCAGCTCCTCCAAGGATTTATCTTCAGCAGTGTGATCATCAGCACTTCTCTTTCGCTTGTAAGTGAGCAGAGGTTGCTTTTCTTTTTCCCTCTTGGGCTTGCTTCTCTTCCTTCTTCTCCTCTGTTCTTTCCTCTTCTTTTCTTTCACTGCAGTACTCTCCCCTTTTTGGTTGCATTGGAGGAAGGGGTTTGTACCGCAGAAAGAGTCTTTTGGACAGCAGCATCAACCAAGGGCTGTAATGTTGAGGAAAGCCTCTCATCAATGGCTTTGATCACTATATCAGTGATTATGGGTGTGATGAGAGGGAGGGAATTTTGAAGTACAACACCTATTTGCTCAGGAGGGTTCTGTTCCTGAGAAGTAGGGCCTGAAGCAGAGGCAGGTGGTTGATTTTGGAGTGGCTCGGTGTTTGGGAAACCTTCAAGGGAAGGTGCCATCTGTGGGGGATAGAGGCAGATGGTCTTCTCCTTGTGAGAGTTGGTCAAGTAGGTTTTGCAGCCTACTGACTTTCTCTTCAAGGATGTGTTCTGGGCAAGAACATCATAGAAGAAGCCCAGGTCATCATCAGCCGAAGCTGAATCAGCTGACCTCCGCTTAGAGCAGGATTTACATGCACTGGGTGTAGACCAGTTGGTGCATGTGCCCCTTGTGCTTGGTACTGGGGACTTCCAGCCTCAGGACAATGTCCATCATCAGCTGTTGCCTCTAGTGAGATCTTAGCAATGTTACCAGCCGCACTCTGGTCATGTGCTGAGTCAGAGGAGGTGGCAGCCTCACTAGAAATTCTAAGCTCCTTGTCTACACCAGGAGATAGAATTGGGAAACCCCTGTGCTGTGGGTTCTCAGTGCACTGTGTTCCTCCCCCTCAATTGTAGAGGTATTCCCAGTAGTAAGTGGTTTGGGGAGGGGGTGAGGAGTGCAATTGAGTCAGCACTGAGCAACTATTAAAGTTGGGCTGTGAGGGGCGGGTTGTTTGGGGGGTTGCTGCAGGCTCCTGTTGAGAGGACCTGAGCGGCGGGCTGGAGGAGTCATTGTATCCACTAGGGGGTTTGGACTAGTGGATATATCCTGCGTTTGTGTGCAGGGCATCCTCAGGGGACTCAATTCCCTGAGTAGCCATTTTGGGTTTCTTTTGGTGGGTTTGGTGGGGACTTTGGATTTGGAGGTGGTGGCTGTGGGTTCCAGCTGCGTGGGTTTCGCAGCTTGGCAGCCATTTTTAGTGTCCGGTCAGAGTTATGCCGGGAGTATACTTCCGGCAGAACAGCCGTAGCAGGGACTCCCAAGCCAACAAGTCCCTCAGCATTAAGCTGGTCTAATAATGGCCATTATGAACCGTGGATAGAGTATCCAACGGTTGGCAGTTAGTTTTTGAGCCATATCTTTGAGCTCTGAAAATATTAATTCTGAAAAGTTTGTGGTTGTTGCTCAAGGATAGAATACATTACCTGCTGCCATTTGGGGACATTTGATCCCAAGACGACGTCTTAGGGGCCAAACATACATTGACCATGTGAAAAATCAGGCGCTCAGCGTCATTAAAGTGTTCTTCATGATGGTGGTGGCACTGAGATCGCCTTGATATCCATGTTGAGCAAAGGATAGATCTATGGTGCCCTTCGGATATCCAGCAGGAGAAGTAGCATCATTCAGTTGAAGGATTTTGCGGATTATTGCAGAGTAGTAACTACTTCTTTGTTGTTGACGACCGACCGGAGGATGGTGTGTTGTCCTCCCCAGTGGTAACAGTAACGTTCATCCAAAATTGGTGCAAGGATTCGGCATGTAAGATGGGGTTCAGAAGAAATGCCTGTTGTATTGGGACTGAACCATAAGATCGATAGCAGTATCGAACTTAGTCCAGATCGGCGATTTAGTGAGGTAGGCAACACAGTTGTGTCGCGGTTTAATTTGCATAGACGCCATTGAGAAGAGGGAAGTTTTGGAGAGGAACGTTAGGTTTGAAGAAGATGAAGCATGGAGAGCTAAGGTTAGGGGTATTAGGGTATAGGGTACGGTAGAAACGACTGAAGGATGTGGTGTTAGTCATCAGTAGTTTTAAACGACCGTTGACATGGTATTATCTTTCAGACGTTGAAACAGCTGAAGTCGTGGTGTTAGGCATCAGTAGTTTAGAAAACTACTGAAGACCGTGGTTTTGACTTCAGATGATTGAAACAACTGAGGACTTGGTGTTTGTCATCAGTAGTTATGAAACTACTGAAGACAGTGGTTTTGTCATCAGCTGTTGTAAACAACTGAAGACTTGGATTAGTCATCAGTAGTTTTAAAACTACTGAAGACGTGGTTTTGCTTCAGTTGTTTAAAATGAAACAGCAGTTGTACAAACGACTGAAGAGAAAATTCTCTTCAGCTGTTTTCGTCAATTCTTAGCTTTTCAGCTGTTTCAATCTGTCCTCAACACATTCATCAGTCTTTTTGGCTGATTTCAGTTGTTTCATAGGACATCAGTACTTATCTGTTTTACTGATTGCAGTAGTTGTAACTGCATCAGTAGTTGTAACTACATCAGTAGTTTAGAACAGATGAAGTACTTCAGTACTTGTGAGACATTTAGCCTTCAGTAGTTATAAAAACTACTGAGGATAAAAACTCATCAGTACTTATATGTGACATAGGTACTTATGATCATCAGTATGAATTACTAAGATCATCAGTAGTTGTCACTTATTCTAGTTGCAGCATACCAAGCCTTAACACCAGGTTTTGGAAAGTTGAACTATCCAAAGGCTTAGTAAAAATGTCTGCAAGCTCATCAGCACTAGGCACAAACTTAGGATCAATCAGACCTTTTTCAAAACAATCCTTATAAAATGATGTCTGATCTCTATATGTTGGTCCTAGAGTGCTGGACTGGATTTTTGACAATACAAAGAGCTGAAGCACTATCCATTAACAATGGAGTCTTAGTCTCTGTAATGCCATAATCCAAAAGTTGGTTTTGAAGCCAGAGTACCTGAGATGTACAACTTGCAGCAGCAATGTACTCTGCTTCAGCAGTGGATGTAGCAACTGAGGTCTGTTCTTGCTCTGCCAAGAAATCAAGCAGTTGCCTAGGAATTGACATCCACCAGAAGTTGATTTCCTGGTCAACTTACACCCTGCATAGTCACTGTCAGAAAAAGCAACTAATTTACCAGAATGTCCGGTAGAATACCATAAACCTAGAGATGGAGTGCCTTGCAGATATCTAAAGATCCTCTTGACTGCAATCAGATGAGACTCTTTAGGTGCAGCCTGAAATCTAGCACAAACACATGTAGCAAACATAATATCTGGTCTAGAAGCTGTTAAATACATCAAGGACCCAATCATACATCTGTAAAGTGTTTCATCAACCACTTTACCTTTTGATCCGAGTCCAGTTGTCTGGTGTGTGGTGCTCATGGGAGTAGAACAGGCTTACAGTTTGTAAATCAAACTTTTGCAAAAGATCTTTTGTATTTGGACTGATGAATAAAAATTCCATCAGCTTTTTGTTTGATTTGCAACCCCAGAAAGAACTGTAATTCTCCATGGCACTCATTTCAAACTTCTGTTGCATCAACTTTGTAAAGGCATCACACAACTTTGGATCAGAGGATGCAAAAATGATATCATCTACATAAATTTGAACAAGTAGATTATGCTGCCCAGCTTTCTTAATGAATAAAGTCTTGTCTATGGAGCCTCTAGTGAAATTGTTTTCCAGAAGAAAGTTTGATAATGTCTCATACCAGGCTCTGGGAGCTTGTTTTAACCCATAAAGAGCTTTATCAAGCTTATACACCCAATTAGGATGTTATTGTCCTCAAAGCCTGGAGGTTGACATACATAAACTCTTCTTTAACTTTTCCATACAAAAATGCACTTTTGACATCCATTTGAAAAACTTTAAGGTTTTGATAAGCAGCATAAGCTAAAAACAATCGAATTGCTTCCAGTCTGGCTACAGGGGCAAAGGTTTCATCATAATCAATACCTCTTCTTGTGCAAACCCCTGAACAACCAGTCTGGCCTTGTTCTTAACAATAAGCCCATTTTCATCAGTTTTGTTCCTAAACACCCATTTAGTGCCTATTGCACACTTACCTGGAGGTAGAGGAACCAGTTCCCACACTTGCTGTTTCTTGAACTGAAGAAGCTCAAGCTGCATGGCATCAACCCATCCATTGTCCTTTAAAGCAATGTGATAATTCTTTGGCTCTTGCTGACTGATGAAGAGAGCATAGAAGCAGAAATTTGACAATTGACTTCTTGTTGATACTCCAGCAGTGATATCACCAATGATTTGAGACATAGGGTGATTCTTCAGATCTTGATACACAATGAGATCTGTGCAAGTGTTTGTAGCCGGTTCAGCAGCAACAGATGGTGATGGTGTATCATTTCCTTGAAACCAATCAGTGGATGGTAATTCAAAGGAAGTTGAATTCGAAGAAATCTCATCAGCATTTGTTGTGGATGGTGCTACTGGAGCTACAGGAACATCAGGTCTAGCTGAGTCAGGCAGCTGATCACTAAACCTGAAGAGGTGAGTACTGCAATCATCATCATCAGCAGCAGTACCACCAGGTGGTGAACTGTTGACAGGAGCAACAGCAGGAGTTTGATAAGGAACATATTGCAGTATGTCCAAATCAAATAACTCCACAGGACTTTGTGGAATCTTGTCCTTTGGAGATTCATTAAACTTAACATGTATAGTTTCTTCAACCATCTTTGTTCTGCAGTTGAAGACTCTGTATGCCTTGCAAGTAGATGAATAACCAACAAAGTACCCTGCATCCACCTTAGGATCAAATTTATGGAGTTGATCCTTTGTGTTGAGAATGAAACAGGGACACCCAAATGCTTTGAAAAATGAAATCAGAGGAGCCAAATGATGGAGAACTTCATATGGAGTCTTCATCAACCTCTGATTTACTAAAACTCTATTTTGCACATAACAAGCTGTGTTGACAGCTTCGGCCCAAAAGGTCAATGGCAAACCTGAGTCAGCCAGCATGGACCTTGCAGCTTCAATGAGGGTCCTGTTCTTTCTCTCCACTACTCCATTTGTTCTGGAGTCCTTGGAATGCTAAACTGCCTTTTGATTCCCTTTGAAAGATAGAAGTCATCAAGTGTATGATTTCTGAACTCAGTTCCATTATCACTCCTAATACACTTGACTGGAAGGAATACTGCTTCTCAATGTACAGCACAAAGTGATAATCTTCTGAGCAGCCTCATCCTTTGAATGTAGAAAGAAAGTCCATACAAATCTGGAGTAATCATCCACAATTACCAGACAGTATTTCTTCTTTGCCATGCTCATTACTCTCACAGGACCAAATAGATCCATATGCAGTAATTGCAAGCAGGCAGTGGACTTGGACACTTCAATAGGAGGGAATGAGACTTTGTGCTGTTTTCCTTTTAAACAAGCAGTGCAGGTTTCATCACAGTGGAACTCCTTTATTGGTAAGCCTCTGACTAAACTATTGTGGCTAAGCTGATTCATGTTTTTGAGATTAACATGACCAAGCCTCCTGTGCCACAGTTTAGATTCTTGAGAAGAGGCTTTGGAAAATAGGCAAGGATTGCTTTGAGATCTATCTTCTTAGAGAGATCTAAGGCATACACTCTTCCTGTCCTGTTGGCTTTCAGGAGAGTGTGATCATCCAACACCTTGTCAATCAAGTGCAAAACTTTGGATGACAGAATCCTACAGTTTTGACTTGTGAAAAGGGCAACATGGCCTTATCACACATTTGACTGACACTCAAGAGTTGTACTTGAGATTTTCCACATGATTAACATCATCAAATTTGATTTCTCCATTGGAGACAAAGCCCTTACGATGATGTAACCCCTAGCATCATTGCCAAAAGAGACAAATCCCTTCTTTCCTTGAGAGTAGTCATGAAGAAGAGAGATGTTCCCAGTCATGTGCATAGATCCCCCACTGTCTACATACCAGATGCTACTTTGGCATGTTGAAGAACCCTGCAATAATAAACAATCAGTTAGTTTTAGAGACCCAAACCTTTTTGGTTTGGGCCTGGTCTCATCAATAGATGGTAAACTAACATGTTTATTTGTAACAACAGCCTGAGAGGAAGAAGATGGTGTAGAAGAGGAGTCCTTTGGCTTGGACCTCCTTTTCTGTGGTTTCAACATAGGAGAATCTAGTTGGTTAACTCTACCCAACAGATGTTGTACCATCATCACCAGCTGTGTCTGATTTTGTGATAAAGCTTTCAGCTCATCAGACACATTGCTAGTGGAGTTAGATAAGGTCCTATGTTGCACCTTCTTCTTTGAGCACCCTCAGCTGTCACCTGTTTAACTCCTTCCTTTTGGATTTCTTTAAGGACTTAAGGGTTACAGGATTTGATGTTGCTGATACAAATGTGGTCTCAAACTCAGTTTTCATTTTTACCATTTTCTCATTAATTTCTTCTTTTGTTTGAGTTTGGAACCTCTTTTGTACCAACAATCATCTGTAAGATGATTGAACAAACCACATACTTCACATGGTTTCTTCTTCATCTTAGGTTGATCATCAACTAAAGATGGTGAAGCAACAGAAGACTTGTTCTTCAATGCTTTGGAAGCATTGGTTGCTTTCTTGACTACCCTTTAGTAGTCTTCAAACTCTTTCTACTGCCAGTTTTCTTCTCTTCAGTACTGACAGCAGTTGAAGTTTGAACTTCAGGTGTTAAATCCTGCTCTCTAGTCCTTTCAGGACCTTCAGGATTAACTCCTGAGTTGATCAACTCATTTATCATGTGAATGTCAGCATTTGAACCATCAACATCAGCTGATAGGTTCGAAGAGGGCTTGATGGACTGCTACTTCTGATTGTGCTGTATCAGAAGGTAGATCACATGATGTGATGGATTGGTTATCACTCTCACCATCAGATTCTACCTCTGCTCTTGGGGTAAAATCTGTAGGTGGAGCAGTGTGATTGTAACCAATTCCAAACTTCACATTTGAAGCAGATTGCTTACTAAGAAGCATTTCAAAACCTTTGCATGATTGTACCCATCTATCACACTCGACCTGGGTAACTGCAAGGGTTCTTTGAGATCTTTGTACTCTCTAGAAGTACTTCTTCTCTAGCCTTATCATCAATTATTTGGCAATTCAGTTTATAAATCTCATCATTTTTATCTTTGAGCACAAACTCAACTCAGCTTTGTTTTTGGAAATTATTTGTTCTAGCTCAATGTTCTTATTAATTAAAGCTACATTTGCTTCTCTAATGGAAGCAAATGCTGCTATGCATGGTTCAGAACATAATTTGGCTTTTGCCTCAGAGGATACCTGTGATACCTGAGGTGTAGAGGCATTGGAAAATGAAGTATCAGCAGACTCCAAAGCCATAAGAGCTAGATTCCCAAAGGGACTGTCACCACCATGTTGACCAGCACCTGAGAACAGTTGATCATGACCAGACAAGTCATCTGGTAAACTCCAGTCAACAACTCCTGGGGTGAAGAAGCTGTGTGTTGTGGATTGAGGTTGTTGATGAGATAGGGAGGCTGAGGTTCTGGTAGTGCATGAGGTTGTGGTGTCATAGGAACTTGAACTTGATTTGACTGTGGCATGTAATAACAAGGGTACTGATATGGCATTTGACCCTGAGGAACAAAATATGCCGGAGATTGTTGTTGAGGATGATGACTAGAGGTGACAGGATGTTGCCCTCTGTGTTGTTGACTATTGCCAGGAAAAGTCACAAAGGGTGCAGTAGAGTTAGATCCAGTTGATCTACACTCTCTTGCAAAGTGTCCAAGCCTTTGGCATTTGTGACACCTCAACTTGCTCTTGTCAAAACCAACTTTGGTTTTGCCAGAGAGTCCTGGGAATTTTCTTCCAGTTCTTTTGTAGAACTTCTGAGATCTGATATTTATCAAGGCCATTTGGCTCAAAATATCCATCTCTTCTAAGTCATCATCAGCAATCCCCTTGAGATCATCCATAATGAAACATAGATTGTCATTATTACACCCAGTAAACTGACCATCAATACTTACAAATGCAGAATCAGAAGTGCTTGAAGAAAATTAATATGCTCATCATACTGGCATTCAGATGAAGCATATTCTGACTCATGACCCACCAAGGCAGTGTTGCCTTGTATAAAGTCTTCAGTGAGCTTTCCAGATGAAGACAGCTTTCTCTTCTGTTCTATCTCTCTCTCAAAAGTGAGCAGTTTCCCATGGAGTTGGGTGAGAGATAGTTTGTCCAAACTTGCACTGGAGCGTAGGACAATAGTATATGTGTCCCATCTCTCAGGCAGTGATCTGAGAAATCTGTTATTCATCTGAATATTGGTGTATTCAAGTTTGACCATTTTTAGTTCAGAGATCAAACAAGAAAACCGCTCATATTGTTGAGTCAGTGTCTCACCCTTTCTATGAGAGAATGTCTCATATTGTTGGGCAAGAATTTCTCTATTATTTGCCAAGACCTCATCTGTTCCTCCAAATTGTTCTTTCAAAGCAATCCAGAGGTCATGGGCAGTTTCATGATGCATTAGCCCAGAATAGATTTCATTGGGCAATGCCATGGCCAGAATTCCATGGGCTTTTGCATCAATCTCAAGCAACTTCTTATCCTCATCTGAGTATTGCTCCCTCCTCTTCGGAACCATTTGATTGGTTTCCGGGTTATTCACCATAGGCTTGTGTGGACCATGTACCACTGATGTCCAACACCCTGCGCTGTTAACAGACAGGTGATGGAGCATACGTCTTTGCCATATGTTATTACTCATTCCTAACCAGCATAGGAGGCTTGGTTGAGGAACCAGTATTGTGAGGATCATTGAAGGAGTGGTCATTTTCAGATCAAAAACAATTTAGTTCAAGTTTTAAAAAGTTTTAGACAGACCACAACAGACTCAATGAGAACCAAGAAAAGATCTCAGGATGAATGAGCAGAAATACAGAAAATTCAATCTCTATAACCGTTTCTTGCAAAACAAAAGCTAATTCAATCAAACTTAGATCTTGAATAGCAGTTTCAATGATCAATTGTTAGATCGATCAATGATTAACCTGCTCTGATACATTTGACAGGATCAGCGATCACAGTTTGATGTATTAGGATACAAAGCAGCAATACAACTAAAATTAGACAAATTGTAGCAAGCAATTGATACTTGTAGCATTAAGATCGCATACGGTTATAGGGAGAGAATATATATATTCTGATTTCAAGGAATGTTTAGATGTAGAATATTCTAATCAATCAAGCATCATTCCATTCATCACTCATTCCTCTACATTACAATAGGTTGTCACTCCTTATATAGAGTGCAACAATCACTGCTGTTATCACGGAAAGTGACAACTGGCAGATCTAATACAAAAATAACTAATTCTTAACAAACTACTGAAATGTTCACAACTACTGAGAACATATCAGCATGTTAAGTACAAAATATAAAACTACTGAAACTACAACGACTGAAGAACAAGCTCTTCAGTCGTTTTACAAAACTACTGAAACATAAAAATATAAAACTACTGATATCACAACTACTGAAGAAGTACTCTTCAGCAGTTGTGACAAACTACTGAGGCTTCAGTACTTGATCTTCAGACTTTGACCTTCAGGTGTTTCATCAGCTGATGACTTCAGTAGATATCATCAGCTGATGTCTTCAGTCTTTGTCTTCAGACCTTGTACATCAGTTGTTGATCTTCAGCACTTGTAAACTCTTCAGTTATGTACTTCAGTACTTTGGTCTTTCAGCTTCAGCACTTGTGTTCTTCAGCTGTTGTACTTCAGCACTTTGGTTCTTCAGCTGTTGAGGTCTTCAGCACTTTCTTCAGCTGTTGAAGTCTTCAGCACTTGTCAAACTACTGATGAGGCTTTCAGCAGGGTTGTGATACCATGTGGGACTTAGAGGTTTTCTGATCTTGGCTCATTGGTTCTTTTGGTCCAACAAGCACTATCTTGGCTTCCAGAATGGCATCAACTTAAAAACAGTCTGATATACCCGTCGGTTGTTGAGGTTTGAAGTTGACCCACCTGGTGGGTACTCTTTTTGTAATGCAGCCTCAAACAGCCATACATCTTCTTGGCTCAGCATATAAACAACTTCAGTTTGGCCAGCTAGTTGAGCTCAAAACCAAGGAGAGTTTCAGATCATGTTGGATTCTGAAGTACGCAATCCCTTCTCCCTCTTGACAGCATATACATTAGATCTTCAAAATAGCCACGTGATGATCTTGCCTAACACCTTGTGATGCTTCTTCACTTTGTAAAGCTTGGTGTAGGCACTTGCTTTGAGCAGCGCGTTGGGCCGGATCTCGCAAAACATGCCGCCCTTCAGCCTTTTTGATGTTGACATCGGTGTCCGATGCTTGGGCTTGATCCGATTCATCTCTGACTCTTTCTCCGTCTGATCAAGTTTCTCGAACGTATCACTAACAAGAGTGTCACCCAGATTGGGGACTACATTACCCTCTTTATCATCATACTCTAGATAGTGCTGGGATGTGACGTCTTCAATCTCTATCTCGTCCATATCATTAAGCTCTTTGTCACTAGCCACGTCAACAGTAGGGGCATCTTTGACTATTTCATCCGGATTTAGCCGAACATCTGCGCCAGTTGCTCATTAGTAAGATTGTGAATTATTTCTCCTTCTTCAAGAATATAACTCACAGACCTCCTAACAGTCTTGCAAATCAAGTATCATAATGAATTGAGACTTGATTTGCTGTAATGGAGCAACATCATACTGGTCTTGCTGAGATGGTTGGTCAGCTTGATTTAAACATTTAACACATCATCATTTGTCAATAATCAGACAATTAAATAGAAAAATATATATACATTATGTACATAAGTTTAATACATGATTCAATTACAAAGATTTGAATTACATAAACGACTAAACATTACTTTTATCCTGTATCATGTGCTCTTCTGCAGATTGGGCTGAGGTCGAGGCACCCTTATCCAGAGTCTTCTTGGTTTGCCTCTCTCTATCATGTGTGGCTTCTGAAGCAGCTGCTGCATCACCTCCTTCCTCATCATCATCCTTATCTTCCTCATCCCTTCCTTGATCACCTCCTTCGTCTGTTTCATCCTCATCATCATCCTCATCCTCACCATTATTATTATCATCTTCTCTGATCTTCAGAGGCTCATCTTTTGATCCCTTTAGCTTGAGCATGATAAACCTATTAGATGTCTCTAACTCCTTAATCTTCTTTGTTGATTGGACTTTATGCTCCTTGAGTTGGGCAATTTCCTAAGCCTGCTAGGAGATCTGCTGTGATTGGGCTGTAGTTAGCTCCACCAGCTATTATAGGTGACCAGTCTTCTTATCATCAGCTGCCAACAACAGCTTCAGCACCATACGATTTAGGGCTGACAGCTGTTCCTCTATCCCACTGGGTGGTAGAGATGATCCTGTGGGGAATGATGGGTGAAATGATGGTCCTGCTTGGTGGCTGGTGGTGGTATTTGAGTGGGTGTAGTGGTAGGGGTGTGGTGGCTGAGGTAGTTCTATGTGGAGGTGTGGTGGAAATTGTGGGTGGTGTAATAGTAGTGGTGGTGGGTGAGGTAGTGGTGGCAGTGGGAGAAGAGGTTGTGATCATTATGTACCTCCGTCTCTTGGGCTTCATCCCGTAAGGCTGAGCCATCCTCTTTTTCCTTGAACCCCTCGAGGAGGATGCTCCTGCTGGGATGCTGAACCGAGCTAGGGTGTAGGTAGGATCAGCCATAGTCTCCCCAGACTCGCCCGGGCATCCACCAACCGCCTGAAACCTTCTTTCGGTTGCAACAACCTTGCAGCCCACCATACGAGTCAGTGGTTCCTCATCCTCCTCCTCCTCGTCCTCCTCAGGAGGATAGAAATCCTGATGGAAACTAGCCGTGGTATCATCTCCATGAGTGGGTGGTGAAGGTGTAACATCTGTGGTGGTGGCCCTAGATGAAGTGGGCCCAGAGTCTCCACCATCACCACTGTCATCATTATCTGACTCATCAGCAGGAAGCACAATCTGCTCAGTATCTGAGTTGCTATCATCGTGGCGCCACTTCCTTCGTGATGGCGCCACATAGTCCTCACGGGCCAGATGCCCAAACAGCCGCCTCACAGGGGGTTTCACCTACTTCCCCTTGTACACCTTCATCCTGCCCAAGGTGGTATCGTCCATCACCTCGAGCACCACGACATCCTCCTTGACCTTTGGTAGCTGTGGGAGCTTCTGATCAATAATCATCTGCATCAAGCGAGGGTACATGAAAAATCCCTCCTTCCCCTTCGCCTTGATGTTCTCCACCAAGTAGGTGAAGATCATCCTGGAGAAGCTGAATGGATGGTTCAGCACCAACGCCACATAGGTGTTCTGTATCTGGTCGGACAGCTCATTGAAGCCTTCCTTCCTGGAGACAATGCCCTTAGTAGCACATGGGCCAAGTACTTAAATTGGGGGCACATGTTGCTCTTGTTGAGCACACCTATGGAGATATCCCCCTAGTACTTGGCCCGCAGAAAACAGCCTCATACTGTCAGTGGGTGTAGTCGGGTGGGGCAGTCAGCATCATCCCCAAACTCTAATACTATCCTAAGATCATCCTCAATGATCTCTATAGCCTGACCAAAGATAGAGCTCCTGATACGGTAGGGCTTTGAGGTCATATCGACAACCGTGCCTTCCCAGAAGGCCAGCTGAACTGAGTGGTATGGTGTTCATGGAGTCGATATGGCACGGAAGATCCTCGATCTCCATAGGAAAGTAATAATCCTTGAGAAATCAACCGCATTCCATGTGGTTAGATCCAGATGTGCACAAATGTTGTGCTTAGTGCTCATGGGCCAACGACTCGTCATCTATCACACAATGCAAATAAATGTTAGTGTGTGTCAATGAGTAACAATTGATTCATTGAACTTGAGATCCTCTGTTTTGTCATGCGAATGAACTGTGCGACTGAGATTTAGTCATGCAATTGAGCTCTTACGTACGACTGAGCATGCGACTGGGATCAATTGTATGTTATCCCATGCGATTACCCCAGTCGTGCGACTGAATTCATACGCATGGTGCAGTCGTGCGATTTAGCCATTCGCCCAGCTCAGTCGTGCGACTGAAGTTCATTAGGATGTCCATTCACATTACAAACTGCCTGTTCCATTCAAATTCAGATTTTGAGCAAAATTTAATGTTACACATCGTGTTTTGGCTCATTAGTCTCGCAAATGATTGATATAACACCAATAACCGTTAATTGAACAATGTACTTAGTTTTATTGGTTTCTCAGGCAAACTAAGTCTTTGTTCTATTTACGGCTTAAATTCGATCATTTAGGACATAGATTGATGGACATTTGAGTGGATTACATCGCACATTACCTCTATAATCACTAGAAATCGTCAGTACACACAATTAGTGGTCTAGAAAGATCAAATGAAAATTGGGTGGAGTATCGGTATAGTCGTGCGATTTGGGGGTGATTTGGGAGTGATGAATGACTGCGACCGACTCCCTTTCCTTTTATACTAGGGTTTCCTTCAGTCGTGCGACTGAGCCCAGTCGCATACTTGATTCGTGCGACTAAGGATCAATCGTGCGACTGGCACAAATTGGTCACCTTCAGCCGTGCGACTAGATGTCAGTCATGCGACTGTGTCTTTCGGTCACCTCCATTCTTGCGATTGGTTCATTTTGTGAACCAATCGTGTGAGATTATTCATGCTCATGGTCCAATCGCATGTCTGGGCCATGCATGTGGTTTAGTCGTGCAATTGGGCTCATACGTATGGTCAAATCGTACTACTGGTCCATACTCATGGTCCAGTCGTGCGAATGGGCTCATACGTATGGTCCAATTGTACGGCTGGTCCATACTCATGGTCCAGTAGTGCGAATGGCTTTATACTTATGATTTTGACTTTATGATCATTTGACACTTAACTCTTTTAACAATGGATAAAACATTTCGAGCATTCTATCATCACAAACTTGACCATTTGAACATTGAGAAATTTTGATCACCTCTGACGTGATCCTTTTAACATTAGAAAACCTGTTTATTCACCTCAAACGTGACCCTTTTTAGTGATTAAATTCCAGACAGAATTCCAATGCATAGTCCGATGTTTAACAACTAAACTGACAAAATTAAACAAAAGAAACAACTAGAACTAAAAGACAAAATTAAAACACATTTTTATAAAATTTGTATGAGGTGGAAATCCGAAGATAGATATCTAACAGTTTTATTTCTCGAACAGGCAGCTTCAAGTTATTTTGACCTTAAGTGGAACGATTCATTATGGAATCATATAGGTAAATAAAATCATTCGGGACATGTTACCAAAACCCTTTGATGCTAGATTCTTGTTTTCATTGAGAGTCATTAGTAAGTCTAGGAAATCATACTAGTGCCACAAGATGCACACATAGGTGTTGACTTTCAAGAGTTGCAGCCACTATGATTGTCGGTATACTTGTCCTCTTAAATCCATACACAGATTTTTGACACAGATTAGTGATGATTTAAGGTTTAATTATTTCAACAAGCATTTGTGGATCCCACGCTTATATGGTATCAACATTTCTCGGGAGATTTTTGAGCGTCTACGGGTAGTATTCAAGAAGAAACTATTCTAGAGCTTTCAAAGAGATGCTAAGCCTCAGGTTAGTGCCACCGCATAGCAGAGAGCGCAACCACCAATGAATTCTAGAATATTTAGATTATGCTTATCCTCAGTCAGTGCCATCGCACAGTAAAGAGGCACACAACCTATCTTTTTGTTTGATCAATTTTATTCTTTTGTACAGATCGCACCAACACCTAGGTTATTAGCTTGATTGCTTTTTGTATTTTTCATCATGTGTTTTGCTGATTTTATGGTCATCGCACACATTTGTGGCATTTATTTTGCTCGTCACCCCTTATTGAAAAATTGTTGATTGTGTTAACTAGGGATAAGATGATAGCCCACAGCTTGTTGAACAACTTATTTAGAGCTTGACATCACCATTAGGTCTACTTATCTATTGTGTTGAATCTACCGCACATCATCAAATGGTCTAGCAACCTCTAGGTCTACTTTTTCTGTGTTACCTTAGTAGTAGCTAGGTTTACTATCATTTTTCCTTTTATTGTTGCGTAGACTTCTTAGACTTATACTTTGAATTTTGCATTTTAAAACATTTCTTCTTTTAAAGTCCCAAACTATTTGTTCCTGTGCAATATCATTTTCCATAGTCATTGTATCAGTATCACACATACGATCTCATTTCTCTTAGCTTGCCTGTCCTCCTCCCTCGTTTTTTTATGTATTGAGATTAAATACAACTTAACCTATTCTCCCCCGAAAATTCTAAAACCAAAAAAGATTTGTGTTTTAGGATTTTAATAGGCGAAGAAATAAAAAAAAAATAAAATAAAAATTAAGAGGAAAATGAAATGTACTTGTCGGACTAAGTACTATTATCATCGGACATCACATCACTTTTCTTTTTAATGTCGTTGACCTCTAATAGATATAGAAAACGTGATTTATCAAAGGCTTTTGTGAAGAGGTCAGCGCGTTGAAATCCGTATTAATTTTTACAACATCGATTAAATTCTTTTCAAAACAATCGCGTATAAAGTGATATTTAATGCCGATGTGTTTAGTCTTAGGATGTTGGACCAGATTATTAGTTACGGCTATAGCAGCAGAATTATCAACAAATATAGGAGTGTTAGAGAATTATAAACCATAGTCCCGCATTTGCTGTTGAATCCAGATGATTTGAGAATAGCAGCTTGCCGCATCAACATATTCAGTTTCACAAGTTAACAGTGCACTGATGTCTGCTTCTTACACTACCACGTGACTAATTTTTTCCCAAAGAATTAACAACCTGCTGAGGTTGACTTGTAGTTCATTTTGCATCCACCGTAATCCGAGTCACTATACGCTGTAAGTTCAAAGTCATCATCATGAGGATACCACAACCTAAGTGTTGGGGTACCCTTTAGATAACGAAATATCCTTTTGACTCCAATGAGATGGTTAACTTTAGGTTTCGCTTGATATCGTGAGTAGAGACACGTTGCGTACATGATGTCAGGGTGTGAGGCAGAGAGATACATGAGAGATCCAATCATACCTTGGTACATGGTAGCATCCACTAGATCACCATTCTCGTCAGGTGCTATATCATGGTTTGTACCAAGTGGAGTCCCAGCTACGAAAGCATTTTCCATATCAAACCGACTGAGAATATCACCTACATACTTGGTCTGATATAGAAATATCCCCTATGGTGTCTGATCTACCTGTAACCCGAGAAAGAATATCTCTCTCCCATGGCACTCATCTCAAATTCAACTTTCATTACTTCTTCAAATTCTTTACATAAGTCTTCATTCTTGGACCCGAAGATTATGTCATCAACATAAATTTGAACAAGTAGTAAATCACAATCCTTTTCTTTGATAAACAGTGTACAATCAATCATCTTCTTCGAACCCGTGTTTCACAAGATGAGTCGAGAGCTTCTCATAGCATGCTCTGGTGGCTTGATAAAGCTCATATAGAGCCTTGTCGAGCTTGTAAACTCTTTCCCAATGATACAGATCCTCAAATCCCTCGGGTTGACTGACGTACACTGTTACGCGGATTTCATCATGAAGGAATGCACTTTTTACATCAAGCTGATAGACTTTAATCTTCATATACGATGCATAGGCTAGTAAGATACGGATGGCTTCCATTCTTGCCACAGGTGCAAACACTTCGTTGTAATGGATCCCCTCGACTTGTTGAAATCCTTGAACTACAAGTCGAGCCTTGTTTCTGATAATGACCCCTTGGTCATCCTTCTTGCATTTTAAAACCCATTTAGTGCCAATGATCTTAGCACCTTTAGGTCTGTCCACCAGAGTCCACACACCTAACTTCTTGAATTGAAGAAGTTCTTCTTGCATGGCACTCACCCAAGCCTCATCGTTTAAGGCATCAATTACATATTTTGGCTACAAAAAATCCATAAGCACCGTCGTGAATGTAGCCTTTTTCTATGACTGAGGCATACTTAGCTGAATATAACTGATTTCTTGTCTGTACTCCCGATTGTACATCCCCTGTGACATTGTCCAAAAGATGATAAACATTTAGACGAGATCTAGGAGTGGTAGGTATAACTACCTTATTATCCAGATTGTGAACCACATGTTCAGTATCTGAGGCAGTGGGAGTATGGGGTTCCGAAGTGTCAGAGGCATCAACATCTGATGTGTGTGTACTTGTAGTAGTTGGAACCTGTTCCTCCTGATCCACCTAAACATTTTCCACTTCTTCATCGTTAGATGGAGTCACTTGCCTCCAGTACTCCCCCTGAGTTACTAGAAGACTAGTCTTGTGAGCCGAATGTTGTTGAGTCTAGGGGTGGTGAGTTTAAGACATCATACCTCATCTTCCTTGCTAACTCATCTTTAGAAGTGGAGAGAGGGATGTTGAAGGACTTAAATAATCCATCCTAATCGAAAAAGAATGGGTGTCCTTTTCCAGCTGGAGGGTGGTGTATCTCCGAACGTCCACATTACATCACACTTCTACTTGACTCGTCAAGTTGTTGTAAACTCTCTTGTTCGGTATGTTGTATCCTAGGAAAATTTCTTCTTCAGCCTTGTCACTGAACTTGCCTTCCTGAGTTTTCTTCAAAAGGGTTCAAGGTGCGCCAAACGGTTCGAGGTACCCTAGATTTGGTTTACGTCATTGAAGTAACCCGTAACACATCTTACCATGACGTTTTACCACCAGGACTCGATTTAAAGTGTAACAAGCATTGGCAACTGCCTCATTCTAAAATTGGATGGGCAGTTTCAAGTCTGCTAGCATTATCTTTGCTGTCTGTATCAAGCTGCGATTATTTCTCTCAGTAACTTTATTCATTTGTGGAGTGTAGGCAGAAGTGAACTGGTGCACAATTCCCTTTTCTTTGCAAAAAGCCTCCATCCACTGATTCTTGAACTCGGTACCATTGTCTAAGCGTACTTCTCTTACCTTTAGCTTGTAGAGGGACTCCAAAGTAGTTACTAACTCTTTGAATAACTCAAATGTTATAGATTTTAACATTTACTCCTTGCACTAGATCATTCTAGATCAAGTGGTTCATCTTTCGTGGATTGATGTGTCCCATTCTCCTATGCCAGGAGATCGAATCCTTCTCTGTAGCCTTTGACATGGAGCACTGAACTTGATGATCCATTGTGGAGGCCTTTTGTAAATCCAAGACATAAGATCGTTATATCTTGAAGATGACATTAAGACTTGGTCCTCCGGGATCACATAGTCCTTTTTCAGAACATAGCATTTCTTGTTGTCGAATACTACTTTAAATCCTTTGTCACAGATTTTGGAGACAGAAAGCAAATTATTTTGAAGTTGCTGAACATAGTTTACCTTGTCAAACTTCACTTTCTGATTCTGCACTTCCACTTGAGCTGTGATGTAACCTCTTTGTTTCCAGCAAATAAACATGACCTCCTTTAATTGTTTGACATTTGACAGGAGTGTCAGGTTTCCAGTCATGTGCCTAGATGCTCCGCTATCTACAATCCAGGTATTTGTGGTAGCACTATAGTGAACACCCTACACATTCAAAGGAAATCATTAGTTAAGGTTAGGGACCCAAGCCTTAACTGGCATAGGTGACCCAGAAGCATCACACATCATAAATTCCACCCACTGTTCGTTTGAGGGTGAGGGAAGATCATTCATCTTCATGTTCTCATTATCAGACTTTGAACTAGATTTTTCTTTCCATAAGCCAGTTTTGTGTAAGGCCTGTTGTGATAAACAGATGATTGGCTTATGGTTTGAACTTTATGTTCACTAACTCTTCTTGGTGGGGTTATAGAGCTCTTTTTAGACAAGCTGGGTTTAGGATCATGAAGTTCAACTTTCTTCCTAGGTGTTTGATAGTAAGGATAGTTAGACGCAATGTGTCCATACTTTCCATAGTTGTAGCATGATCTGCTTTCAACATGTTGGTATGACTGTTTCTGTGGTGAAGTGTGTGACACTCGTGTGACTTTAATTTGTTTGGGTTTTGACACTTCTTGTTTAGATGTTTTATATTGTTTAACAAAATTAATTGTTTGAACCTTTTTAACATCTTTAGCCTTTTGTTTATCTAGACTTAGACATGATGCACGTGTTTGGTTAACTTGTTTAGTCCTTTTGCGTTCTGAATTAGATGTATTTGAAGCAGACTTTAACTTAACCTTCTCAAATTGTTCATCCAGATTAACGATAGGCATTTTACCTTTTGACTTTAAAGTGGTCTCTTTTTTATTTGTGACAGATTCAGTGGAATTACTTGTGGAATCTGGATCACTTACAAGAGGAGTGGACACCACATGATCTTTGATTGGGTTTATTTATTAGTTTGCATTTAACATTCTACAAGGTCTCATGTGGTGGTGGAACCACTTTATAACCCAAACCATCCCCCTTGTTGCATTCTCTCACTAAGTGCTGGACTATGTGAGAAGAACTAGTCCAACTATGTAGTTTTTGTTTTAATGATGTTACTTCCACTACCAAACTGCTTTTTGTTCTTGGTTTTTCTAGGAAGTTTAAATAGAACTTAATGTCATTTGCTTTTTCAAAGGCCACAACTTCGGTTTCCCTCAGTTGTTTATTCATCAGTTTTATTTTTTCTTTATAACTGTGCTCATTTTGTTTCAAAATCTTGTTTGCTTTTGTGCACAGTTGTAAATCATTTACTAAGCTATCATTGTGATCTCATAACCTAGCAAATTTTAAGTCTATGCTTTCTCTAAATTTATTACATTAAATGCAAGCATGACTATCAAACAACTGGTCTTTTGTACTTACCTGAGCAGATTCGGTTGAATCAACCATCATAGCAGAGTCTAACTCTTTTGGTGCTGGTGATTCTGAACATTTCGTGCTTGAATCCTCTTCAATCAGGTGACCAACCACAATTGTAGTTTCTTCATTATTTGACATCGCGAGGTTAAACTGCTATATCACCTTCGCTTGCAGAGTCATCATCCAAACCCTCAACACAAGCAATGTTGGATTCTCCCGGAGATACAAATCGAAAGGTCCAATCTTGCCCTTCGCATCTTGAGTAGTCAAGGCCTTAGGATCCTTGCTTGACGATGTAGGAGTACTTGTGGGTTATCATGACGATTGAAGGATGAAAATGGATTACCATTACCTGTTTTCTTGGGCTTCACACATTCACGTTTCAAGTGCCCCTTTTCTCCACAGTTAAAACAGGTAACTTTTATTTTGTCAAAACTAAAGGTCGTATCCTTTGTGGCAATCAGGTTCTGTCCTGTCTTCTTAACAAACTTCTTTGCCCTCCGGACAGCACTTGCCAATACCCACATGATACCCATTCTTTCCAGCTCAGTCTCGTCTACTTGCTCGTTGTCTTCATCTGCCAGATGGCAGTTTCCAATCTTCCCCGCAACTAGACTGTCATAGGAGTGAACGACAGCAGCTAAGAGATCCATATGCTCCTTTGCTACCTCTACAGTCACGTTGCCGAGATTCTCGGTCTTTAATTTTGTAGCATTGGTTTCAGGTACTATGTATTGGGTGCAAGACGACCCTCACATGTCAGATCCTGAAGTAGTTGCTTGAGACAGAGCGGCTGAACTCGACAAGAACGCCGTTTGGAGTGGTGCTCCAGACGTTTTTGCTTGAGGAGTTGAGTTGTAAAGTGACAGGTTCTGATCATATGACGCCTTTTGAGACTTGTTCTTCATCCTCAGCTCTTCCTCTCTCAGCTCTTCCTCTCTCAGCTTCAGAATGAAATTGTTGATATCTAACTTCGCCAGCATATCATTCGGTCTGAGGTTTGACACAAATGAAACCCACTTTTCTGGCAATCCATCTGCGAATTTTGACACCTTGTCTTCCATGGACGTAACAACCCCATGAGTGTGCAACTCACTCATTAAGTGGTAGAAGCGGTCTATAACGTCATCCAGACTCTCCTTCCCTATAGTTGAGAAGTTATCGAACTCCTTCTTCAAAGCATTATCTTTAGAGCTTTTAACGATGCATTCCCGTCATACCGCTTTTCCAGAGCAACCCATAGTTCTTTGCTTGCTTGTTCTCAGAAAACTAATGGAATATATCCTTAGGAATTAACTGACTTAACAGAGCGTACACCTTCTTCTTTGCATTGTACTTTACCTTTTGCCCACCAGTCATGCCGCCAAAGGTAAATTTAACTCCATCGGCTCCAACCGGCATGCCATACTCTGTCTCTATTGATTCCCACAGATTAGGGTCTACTCCATTTAGGTAGATCTCGAACCTTTGCTTCCATTGTGGGTAATCATCTAATGTTATGAGCTTAGAAGGCTTATTGTAGTTCCCCACATCATTTTCCACAAGCAATAGATTCTAGATCCATGAATCTCTACCTACGGTGAATGCTGAATACTTGTCTTCCATTGCTATTTACTTTTGATTTTTTAGAACAAATGTTGTAATTATGTGAATGAATGAATGCGATTGGGCTATTCGTGCGATTGAACAATGCGGATGGTTCAATCATGCGACTGGACAGGTGCGGATGAACAATGCGAACAAAGATCTTCAGTCGTATGAATGGCTGGACGACTGAGCCAATCGTGCGTATGAGTGGTGCGAATGGGTTCAGTCGTGCGATTGAGTCAATTGTGCCACTAGAGGCTTTTGTTTTTTCACAATTAAAGATTTTGAATACTTTGACGCAAAGACACAAATTTATCAATAACCCTAATTGCCGTATGCCGGAAAAACGTTAACTTTTTGACCTGGAGACGTCGAAAACACTGTTTGACACAAAAAGATTACTTTTTTGAGTGAAAAATGTGATTTTTATATCAAAATCGATGAATTACATGCAAATCAAGAGCCAAGGCTGTGATTCAACTTGTTAGGACCGTTTCGGTACGGAGTACTAACTGATTACGTGTATACCAAAACAAATAGTGCGGAATCCTATTTGATTGGCGATCCAAAGTGAGAACGCAAGTATAATCAATCTAATAATGAATCTAAATGTTAAGAACGATTATAGGATGATTAACTACAATCTATGAACTTAGAACATGTTATCTTAGGTCTCTGGACGGCTAGGGTACGATTAGTGCTTAGGGATTCGAATTGTTAGTTTTTCCACAAATTAAGTGGTATTATAGGTTAGGGTTTTCCATTTGTGCGACTGAACCATCTGCATGGTTCAGTCGTGCGGCCGAAACATGCGGTTGATCCATCCGCAGGACTTAAGATTCAGTCGTGCGACTAAATCAATCCTATGTTACAATCGTACAACTGATCCAGTCTCCTGGTTCAGTCATGTGACTGGTTCATTAGCATGAAGTATTCATGCGTATGGTCCATTAGCATGGTCCATTCACATGAGAACTTCACACGATTAAGTTTAAGCATGTTTCTCAATCATATTGACTAAGAAC
Source organism: Flaveria trinervia (assembly GCA_025506515.1). Lineage (NCBI taxonomy): Eukaryota > Viridiplantae > Streptophyta > Magnoliopsida > Asterales > Asteraceae > Flaveria > Flaveria trinervia. The sequence goes on from CM046452.1 coordinate 68,402,927, forward strand.
TATGTAAACAACCACAAACCTATATAGTTAGTTCAATATGCGTTATCACACAAAAATCAATGAAATATTAAACATTATAAGCATCACAAACACATTACATTTCATTCATACCCATTCTGTTACATATATGTAAGACATGAAAGACATTTTCCATTTGAGCTCCTAAACTAGGTACACATGTCTACAACTACTAGGTTTGACAAGACCCGCCTGTACAACTCGAGGTCAAACGGGTGCAATATTTTCCTAAACACAAACATTGTCACGACTTGAATGTCGTGATGGGAGGCAACAAGCACAACATAATTAGGTTTGATCGTGAAATCACTATGGTTATTACTTATAAATATAGACTAGCTATCTATTTTTCAATGCACTTCTTATGTTTTACAATTGTTGTGGATTATGATTAATGTAAACTCTTGAACTCATCAACCATTATGCTGACTCATTTAGTAAGCTATTCTCAAGTCGTTAACTCTGGTTGCCCACATCACAAGTCAAGCATGCATTTTAAGACTCCGTATTTATGACATGACATTTGGTTTCTACATTTGGGTTTTTTTTATATTGGGTTGGCGCATGTGTTGGCAATATTCCCTATTTTACATTCTTTGGGTTATCTTATTTACAAAATACTTCTGAAAAGTTTTAAAGTTTAGACTTTGGTTAGATTATTTTAAATGTTGCATATAGTGTCATTCTTAGTAAATATTGACTATGATCCTTGTTTATTCACTCGCTTCGCGGTAAAACCCTGCATGTGGAATTTAAGGGTGTGATAGATTGGTATCAGAGTCGTTGGATATAAGGAACTAGGTTGCATACACACTAGTCTATAAGTGCACAAAGTTAGTTACTCATTGCTTATTCTCTTTGCATACGTATCACGATCACAGTAGCATGGCATCATCATTATGGGCTTTGGGTAAACGGCCTTCCCGATTTGAATCCCCTCATCCTTCCCCGGTACCTGTTAGAGGATTCGACTGGCCATAACTTCCATACCCTTCTAGTGAGAGAAATTGGGATCAAGCACTTGCGATACTTGCAAGTGATCCTCCACAGGATTGGAACTACTATTTTCTTTATGTAAATTGTATGGTTTACAAGGAGTGTGTCCCATACCCAACTACTGCTAGACCTAGGACTACGTCGGTTAGTGCTTCTACGAAACCTACTCTTCCCTCACTTGATGTTCCTCTCGAGCAGACTGTTGCAGATTTAGTTGTGACATTGGACACTAAGCGTCAACGCATCGGAGTACTCACTGACGAGAACTCCACTTTAAAGTATGAAAGGCACCAACTACGCCTGCAAGTGGAGACACTTCAAGAGTGGCTCTTAATGTCTATTACTAGGCATCTTACCTTGATTGATAATGTGATGGAGCTTAATGAGCATATGGATAAGCTTGAGCTTCAAAATATAGGTGTTGAGGATAGGTTGACTGGATTGGAGGCGCAACTTGCAACGCTTCAGATTGCAAACAATCCTGCACCAAAAGAAGACCCTAACGAGGACCCCGAGGAAGAGCTAGAAGAAGCCCTTGAAAGAGGAGATAATGATAGATTGGATATATTGGATTGATCTTCATATTCATATGACATAGACTGCATAGTGTTTTCTTTTAAACCTATGTGGGAAGGTTTTTGCCACCCAACTAAAAACTGGAAATGTTGATATTGATTTGATATTTTGAGAGTTACTTACAATATATTATGATAAGTTATTATTTTGGTTATTAACACTGTGGTTGTGACAATCATTATTTCTTATTGTTTACCATACTTCAATGAGCTTAATATGTTGGATGTTACTCATTATTGTATTTGTGAATGTAAAGTGAAATATGGACGGTTGTGGTAGAGGATGTGGATATGGCCGTGGATGCGGTGTTAGTGCTATAAACATGACCCTGGCCGAATTAGCCACTTTAATTAACCAGCATGTGCAGGCAGCACTGAACACTCAACCTGCCCAATTTGGAGGTAACCAATAACCTAGTCATCAATTATGCGAATAATCTATTTGATGATTAATGCTTTTGGTTTGATTAAACACCTTAAAATGTGGAATACAGGACTGTCTGGCTGCACGTACAAGGCATTCATGCATTGTAAACCCGACACCTATAGTGGAGCTGAAGGAGTGGTAGGGCTCGTAAAGTGGTTTGAGAAGGAATCAGTATTCACCAAATATAACTATCCAGATGCGAACCAATTGAAGTATGCCACGAGAGCGCTTGAGGGTGAAACACTCACGTGGTTGAATGCTCAAGTGCAAATGCTTGGCAAGGCGATGGCAAACGCGTTGCAGTGGAACGGATTCAAAATGATGATGACGGAGGAATATTATCCTTGAAATAAAGTTCAGAAGGTGGACGTTGAGTTCTGGAAATTAAGGATGGAAGGTTCTGACATCAAGGCTTACACTACGAGGTCTCACGAGCTGGCGACACTCTGTCCTGGCATGGTTGACCCACCGAACCGGCGAATTGAGCTCTACTTATGTTGTTTGGTGCCAAATATTCAAAGTATGGTGACTGCTACAAATCTCCCAACTATTCAATAGGATATTCGACTAGATCACAAGCTCACTGATCAACCTATGGAGCAAGGAAAGTTACCCAAGTGGGGCGCAGTGGCAAGCGTGCCCGACAACAAACGCAAGTAAGATAAAAATGCCAACAAGGATTCATCGTCTAGTAGCTAACCCCAGTAGTACTAGCCACACAAACAACAACAACAAAGGAGGTTTAACAACAACCACAACTACAATCAAGTGTAGCCAATGCAATTACCACCACACTGGCAGGTATGACAACTTTCGATGCCAGCGTTATGGGAAGATGGACACGTGGCAAAGGATTGTCATGGGGAGTTGATGTAGAAAACTCAGTATCCTTAGTAGTCCCAAGAAACACCAAAATGTTGCTTTTAGTGTGGAAAAGAGGGACATTATAAAAGGAATTGCCCCAGCTAAAGAAATATGGAAATGGCACCGATAATGGTGGTAATAACAACAATGGTGGCAATATTGACAACAATAGTGTAGCAAAAGGGAGAGCCTTTGTCATGGGTTCAGGTGAGGCTCTAAACGATCCTACTACTTCTACTGGTAAATTTCCTGTTAATGGTCATTTCGCTTCTGTATTTTTTAAACTAGAGCCTATAGGAGTTTATCTCTACTAAGTTCTATAGTCTCTTGAGTGATATGCCTTATGCATTTGAAACTAATTATACAGTGGAATTAGATGATGGTAAGCAAATTTCCGTTACGTAAATCATTAAAGGTTGCAAGATAGAACTTGGTGGTCATACTTTCGATATCGATCTTATGCCTATTACACTTGCAAGTTTCGGTGTGGTCATGGGCATGGATTGGTTATTCGAGAAGCAAGTAGAGGTAATTTTTCATGAGAAGGTCATTCGCATTCCCCTCATGGAAGGGGAAATGTGGTGCAGTGATAGGCATCATATCATTTATAAAGGCGCAAAATGGCTACCCAAGGGTTACTTGGCCATATTAGCCCTTGTCACTAACAAACAACTAGAGGAGAAGAAGATAGAAGATATTTTAGTGGTTCGTGACTTTTCGGTGGTGTTTCCAAAGGTTCTATCTGGACTACCACCTCATTGTCAAGTTGATTTTCAGATCGATTTGACTCCCGGAGGAGACCCAATTGCGAGAGCACCTTATCGATTAGCATCAAACGAACTAGAAGAACTGTCTAAACAACTTCAAGAGTTGTTGGATAAAGGGATTATTCGATCGAGCTCATCCCCGTGGGAGCACCTGTACTTACTGTTAAGAAGAAGGATGACATATTCCAAATGTGTATCGACTATAGAGAGCTGAACAAGGTTACCATCAAGAATCGATACCCTTTGCCTCGTATATATGACTTGTTTGATCAACTTCAGGGATCAAGCGATTACTCAAAGACTGATCTGAGGCCTGGTTATCATCAATTGAGAGGTTGAGAGGAAGACATCTTGAAGATTGCATTCCATACTTGTAATGGTCATTATGAATTATTGGTCATGCCATTTGGGTTAACTAATGCTCTAACAGTATTCATGGATCTCATGAATCGTGTGTGCAAACTCTACCGCAATCAATTTGTCATCGTGTTTATCGATGACATCTTGATCTATTCTAAGACCAATGAGGAATACGAGGAGCACCTATGTTTAATCTTGGAACTACTTAGAAAGGAACAGTTCTATGCCAAGTCTTCTAAGTGTGATTTCTGGATTCGTGAAATGTAATTCTTGGGTCACATTGTTAACAAGAAGGGAATAGATGTGGATCCTACATATATTAAGGCTATAAAGAACTTATCAGTTCCCAAGAGGCCTAGTAAGATAAGAGAATTTCTTGGTTAGGCAAGATACTATCAACCTTTTATTGAGGGATTTTCTAAAATCACTCAACTTCTTATGGCCTTGACCCATAAAGGAACAACCTATAAATGAGGTGAGAGTCAAGAAGCTACTTTTCAGTTGTTTGATGGTTTATGTTGTGTAGTAGTGGTACACAACTGATTAGCCTTCTTCATGATGCTAGGATGATTTAGACATAAACTAAAACTCCTGGTACTAGAGTTCAAGTTTTGGTCTTCAGTCTTAACCACTTCAAAACCTGCATAGATAAAAACTTGTTTCTGCATAGAGTTAAAAGTGGCCTAGATCTTGAGCCTTCTTCGACTTTCTTTTGGCCTTCGTGATCAAGTTCTTCCTTCTAAACTTGGTCATCCCAACATCTTTTCTCTCCTCATGAGAATAGTGACCCTTCTTAGGATGATCTTCTTCATTCTTCTCTTAGACATCCTTCACTATCTCCTCTTCATCCTCTTCACTCATAGGGTCTTTGAAAGAAAGATCATCTTCAAAAGTTTCACACCTAGGAGATCTTACAAACAAGATTGTGTGTGGAGGAGCTATCTCAGTAGATCCCAGTCTCTACTTATTCTGATAACAAACTTTTGCATGTTGGGATGAGTATATTATGTTCTTGAAGGTCTTTTCTTTAAGAACACATTTTTTTGTCCTAGCTTGGTTGATCACAAGCTTAGCTTGGCATTCAGTTAACTTAGTGACGAGATCTTTTATTTGAGTCCTATAATTGGTGTGCTCATGTTTAAGAGTTGAAATGGTTTTCTCTAGATCTTCTATTTTAAGTTTGTAATCATTTTCAACTCTTTTGAAATCATATTTTAAGATATTCAAAGACTAAAGATCAAATCTTATCTCTAAGTTAATGACCTATATATGTTAACTTTAGAAATATATTCATGTGTATAGAGATGTTCCAATGCCTTGGCTTCATCATGGTCATCGATCAGTGATTTAGAGATGCATCTTCCACCTAAAAGCTCTAGTTAAAGCTTTCTTCTTAACTACAACTATAGCTTATTGCTTTGGCTTGTCATTCTTGTTGGCTTTGTAAGTGTAGTTTGATCTGGTTTGTGCTTAGCCACCATTTGTCCTTGGTGCCTTGCACTCTCTAGCAAAGTGTCCCATTTAGTTATAGTTGTAACACTTCATCTTGCTTTCATCCACCTCAAACTTTCCATTGGTTGCATTGCTTGAAAACTTTCTCACTGTCCTCTTATAGAACTTCTTGGCTTTATGAGTGAGAAGAGGCATTTGTTGAACTATCTCCATGTACTCCAAATCATCTGGATGGATGTAGTCAAGATCTTCAAGGGTGAAGAGAAATTTGCTTGAACTTTCATCAGAACACACAAAAGCTTATGAATAGCTTGTCTATTAGAATAGACCTCTTTGAGTGTAACTCTCCCTTGGTGTCACCAGGAAGGTGATGAAAGAACCCCTTTTTGAGTTGTTAGGGTAGCAGATAAGATGATGTTATGGTTCTCTGCAATCCCTTTCAACCACATAAGGGGCTGAACTCAATTGATTGCTAGAGTTACTAGATGGATTTTGCATGTTCATCTTCATCTTCATCTGATATCCACTAAGAATACCATACAACTCCGTAAGAGTGAGAGTCTTAAGGTTCTCAGTTCTCTTGATAATAATATAATAATATGTCCATTGTCTATGAAGAGAGGAAATGAACTTCCTTACAATGTCTTTATTTTCAAGAGTTACTCCAACATCTATTAGAGTATCCATAATCTCAACATACCTAAAGTATTGTTGAGTCATGGTTTCACCTGCTTTGAAGGTAAAATTCTCAAACTGCTGCTTCAAGAGGTCCGTCGTGTTCTGTTTTACTTCAGTAGGCCCCTCATACATGAGCTTCAATGCATCCCATAATTGCTTAGCAGTTTTGCACTTCTTGAAGCCCTTGAAGATGGAGTTTAGAAGAGCAGTTTGGAGGGCAGTCATGGCTTTTTGATCTATATCTATTCTCTTTCTATCTTCTCACAAATAGTCAGCCACCTTCTTTGGAATCATACCACCTCCAGCAGCTACTAAAAGGTGCTTGATATGTGAGGTCCAAAGACAACAGATTCCCACATCCTGGAGTCTTGAGACTTGATAAAGCCTTCCATTATTTGACACAAAGTATCAAAGTCTTTAGTAGTGATCAATAGGGACTTTTTCATGGTTTCGGTTTCCATATCAGCCTATTTAAGAGTTTCCGTTTGAGTTGTTAAGTGTTTTGTGAGACTAAGGAATCTAAGATGGTAAGATCTTACAATCAAGAGCTTGGAATGCTTTGATACCAATTGTAGGACCATTTAAGAGATTGTCGACACATTTAGTCTCACAATAAGGAGAGTGTTTAGAACACTTAACATATGAAATAGGAACTGGGACTTTGGTTATGATAATATGAACACAAGTAAACAAGACACATAAAATTAAGAACAACAACAACAAGGATGTTTGATTTTCAAGATTGTAGTATATTGGTGTTCAAGTTCTATTACAAGTGTTACAAAGTATAAGAAATAAGTTACAAGGACTTAAGATACTTTATACTACATCCTACAGCCAACCATACTTAGAAGAGTAGCTGGAAACATTGATTTAGACAACAAAATCAATGTAGAGTCAAAAGACAGATCTGCCTTTTTACTAGTGACTATGATATGTCATAGTTAATATCCTATTATATTTCAAAAAGGAAAAAAAATACATAAAGTAGAAAGTTACAGACTTAAAACCTCAATGTACAGTTACAAAAAGTATGAACCATTCACCAACTTGTATAAGTTAGTGAGTCTTTAGAGTTGCAGCAAAAAGTTGGTCAGCTTTATCAAAAGTACATCAGATAAGGCATGTTCTTCAAAGTCATTGAAAGAATCTTTCATTACTCCATTGGCTTCGGAAGACTTTGTCGTTGAAGGTTCGGAAGACTTCACTTTTGGCTTCGGAAGATATTGGTCTTGGCTTGGAAGATTTTACACTTAGAATATTTTTTATGCAGGGTGTAAAACTTTCGAAGAAACTTCTACTTTGCACTAAGTGTATGAATGTAGGAAAGACTTGGTCTGTTTTGGGTGCATCAATCTTTCATTAAGCCTTACAATCCTTTCTACTAACAAAACTTAATTTTTTTTGTTAGTTTTATATTAATTCACCATTTTTTCCTTAGCACTTAAAAGATGAAATCTATAAATTTTAATAATCTTTTTTTTATGTTTTGAATTTCTTTTATTTCTTTATATTTTTAATCATATTTTTTATTTTATAAACTTTTTTAAATGATATTATTTAATTATTTTTATTTTTTTATAAATATACTTTCATTTATAGGTTTGTATTTTATTATACTTTTTTAAAAATTAGTTATATACGTTTCTAATTGTTTGAAAAAAAATTAAAGAGTTGAAAATATATTTTTTATGTTATAAAATTTAAACTATTAATCGGTTTTGTTTCATTATCACCTTTTTATTACCTTTTTGGTATAATAGTTTTCAACTATGTTAAATAGTTTGGCTTACGGTTTATATTAGAAACTAATTAGAGATCTATGATTTTGAGATGTGATATTTATATTTTACTTGGTTATAATTATTATAAGTTGGCTATACGTATAATTGAGCTTTGATAATACGTGTAGTATTTAAGTGTTTTTACTATAAAATATTCAATAAGTTTAATTGTAAAACCAAACCAAAGCAAAACTCTTAGTATTGTCTTGTTTGGTTTCATTACTTTTAAGTGGTTTGGTTTTGATTTACGTTAACAAAAACTCATTACTAACAGTTTTAAGAAAAACCTAAATAAAAGTGCATTTAGTTAAAGAGAATTTGAATGATTTGTTATTTATAAACTACCAAGTAGTTGCTTAGAGATCTTTTAGTAAATTTATTTTATATTAAAGTTACAAGCTATTATACTATATCTATATTTAAAAACAAACCATTTGATTAAATATAGAAAATATAAAAAAAATCATATCATAAACTAAAGTCTTACTTTCTCTAACTGGTTTCAAATATAAACCATAAACCAAATAATTTGAAACGACTAAAAAATCTTGTACCAGAAATATTAAAATAAGTTGTCTAATTTCTATTAGTTTTAATAGGAAGGTAATGAACAAATGAATAAATGAATACATATTTGTAAAGTAATAAAATTCTATAAATAAAAATACATTTTATAAAAAATTAAAACTAAATTAGTAATAATATTAATGATGATTTTTTAACAAAAGAGGTTCAAAATAAAATAAAAGTAAAGAAAATAAAATAAAAGACATAAAGAAAAATATAAAATATTAATAATAATACATTTCGTCATTTTAAAGAATAAAGGTAAAGTGACCATTTAAAAGAAATAAGTTTATAAAAATAAAAAATTATTATAAAAGAGAAAAAATAAAGAAAAGTAAAGTAATAAAATAAAACAAAAAAGAATAAAAATAAAAGCTAAGTAAAAATTATAGATTTCGTTGTTTAAAGGATAAGCGAAAAATGGTCTTTTATATAGTATAGTTTAACAATGTTATTAGAAAAAAGTTAAGCATAACACTTTAGTCGGTGAATGCGTTATATGGTAAATAATATTATAACAAGTGACAATATTATATTTTAAACAAGTGAAACATTTATTTATCGTATTTGTAAATACAATATATGATACCCATACATTTTAGTAGTTTTTTCAAGAGCAGAGTAGACCGAACAGTTAAAGTAGGACCAAATACGGTCATAGAACTGCTCCATTTGTCCATATTTCAATCGGTTTTGTTTGAAACACCTGGTTACTGGATGAACCGAACCGGGTGGTCGTACCGGATTTCAAGAGTTTTTTAAAAAAATTTCTCTCAATTCCTTGTTTTTTATTAATTTAGTAATTTAGATACATATTTTAATTATGGCAGAGAAGATGGCGGGCCGACGAAAACTCTCGAGGTTAACTCAACATTCCTTTAAGTATTTATAAAGTGTTAAAAGTGTAAATGTAACTCTAAAACTTATATGTTTGATATTTTTCTTTTGAACCAGATATATATAAATAATATTATGACTCTCCAGAACGGCTCATCACTTTGACCGATTTGACCACTGAACTACTAAAATAAGTAGTTTATTGTCCGGTCAGAAATTGAACGCATTGCACTTTACTGTATTAGTAGCTACTATAATACATGCGCATTTTAAGCGTATATGTATCTGGCGATTTATGTTCCTCTAGATCGATTTAAGAACTTTAAGATTTGAATAACGAATGCTTTACTTGATTCGTACTTTAATTTATTCACCAGTCAAGACACCATTTGTGAAACCTTGTTATATCTCTATGTTGCAATTGCTAAATTCATTTATTCATCATTAGCGAATACTTTTTGTGAATATTAAAAATGTTTAGGGTATGAATAAATGGGAAAACTAAAAATGTAATTTTTATGTATGAGATATGGTCAATAATTAGAAGGAACTAATGTATTCAATGCTGAACACATGCATCTACAATACTTGTGTGATTCTATTTTATTAATTGATTATGTATTGATGTATGATATTAATTGTGTAATCATATAATTCACTTCAGTTTCTTCTATAATTAGGGAGGTTAAGGCTTGTATGCAATTACTTGTATATTCTTTGTTAAATTAATGTTTATTATGTATCGAATTGAATACGACCGTAATGTATATATATTTACATGTGTATTATAGGTACACAAACACATTCATAATTAAATTTATCTTGCTTGTCAAGGGTGATTTTGTTTGTTTCATGTCCAATATCATACTCAAACTTTTGTATTCATTACTTGCAATACATACATATAATTAGACTAAAAACAACATACAAACACAAATCACTACTACTATAAGATAGATCAATACAAACCATCCATCCACTACTTCACTATCTAGATTAATTCAAAATGTAAACTAGCTTCATACTTTATATAAAACATGATACTTAAATACTAGACCCGTGACATGAAACTTGTCCTACTTTGATCCGATTAATATTAACCCAACAACCTTGAAATTCAAAGTGATGCGGCTGCTGATATATCTTGCTTTTAATTTTTGAAATAAAAACATTTTACTGGAAGAAAAAAGTATCTACGAATATAAGTTCATGATTTGTTCTATTTAAATGCATGAATAAAGTATTTATAATTTCATAGTATAGTGATTTTTAAGTCGTGTTAAATTTCTCTATTACACACCGTTGTTGCTTGCCTCTTAATTATAAATACATATAAATATCAAAATGCTAACTTCCAATGCATATGTAAGGTTCCGTTCCCGGGACGCTTACAGCTGGTAAATCATTACACATAAAACATACATTTTCATTTCTCTTACATAAATATTGCAGCGGAACATTCAAAATGACACCTCATTCTTCCAATATAAAAACTTTTGCAAAATAATACATCGTTAATCAGTTGTAATATACATTGTTGCATTATATCACAAAAGCATTAACTAAATGGATGTCATCCCAAAAGAGCTGAGTAGCCACCTCGTGCGATCCTCAACAATCACTACCTGCCAACTGGAAACACATCAAAGTCAGCGTTGCTGAGTGAGTTCTAGTTTTATAAAATAAAACATACTTTTCTTTCGTTAAAACCGTTCTTTACTTTCATGTGATCATACAACATACGTACACATAGATAATAGTATTATTATCTTCTTTATTCTTTCATGTGTTCAATCTTTCATCATTATTTCTTTCTTTTCCTTCAACCATAAACTTTACCCAACTATTTCCTAGTACTAGACCTAGGTCTATCATAGACCAGCTATAACGGTGCATCGCACCTCTGATCACAGTACCTAGGGTAGAGTTTAGGTGTACCACTGCTATATGCAATACCCAACTATTCCTGGTACTGACCTAGGTCTATCATAGATCAGCTATAACGGTGCATCGCACCTCTGATCATAGTACCTAGGGTATGCAGCAATGGGCTATACAAATGGTCAATCACAAAGAAATACCCCGATGTGCATCCTCCCGGGGTAGCGAACCCGCACAACGTTAGGCTAACACCTTTTAATGGCGTGTCCCAACATACTATGCTTGCAAGACTTTCTTTGCATTCATCTTTTATTAATGCATTCATTCTTACTTCACGTTCCTCTTTTCTTTATCTTTCACTGTACGTTACATAATACTTTCAGTTCGTTCATTAACGTAACACGTAAAGCCACCGGAAAGATAAGCATACATCATAATAAGGAACATAACATACACAGTCATCAGCATCATACAGGGCAACATCATACATACATAACATGCATAATCATGCAACATAATCATCTGGTAATTCCAATCTATTGGCCAACTCTCCTACTCGAGCAATGATTCGGAAAGGGCCTATGTACCTTGGGCTAAACTTACCCCGCTTCCTGAATCGGATACCCTTCCAAGGTGAGGCCTTCAAATTAATCCGGTCACCCACCTGGAACTCAATCGGTCTGCGTCGTTTGTCGGCGTACGACTTCTGTCTATCTTTGGCTGCCTTGATAAAGGCTTTGATCCTCTCAAGCTTCTCAGTCGTAGCCTCGATCACCTCGACGCTCCCCAACTCCTTCTGACCAATATCACCCTAACAAATGGGTGTTCTGTATCTCCTACCGTATAGCATCTCATATGGTGGCATACCAATGCTGGCATGATAGCTGTTCTTGTATGAGAATTCAGCTAACAGTAAGTGGTCATCCCAACTTCCCCCAAAATCAATCACACATGCCCGAAGCATGTCTTCCAATGTCTGAATGGTCCTTTCTGACTGACTATCAGTTTGGAGATGATAAGTCATGCTAATATGTAACCTCGTCCCCATGGCGTCATGGAATTTCATCTAAAATTTGGATGTAAACCTGGTGTCATGATGAGACACAGTAGTCACCAGTACACTGTGAATAGTTACAATTTTCTTTATGAATAGGTCAGCCAACCACTCAGATGAATATGTCTCGCGGATCGGTAGGAAGTGAGCACTCTTCGTTAAGCGGTCAACGATCACCCATATAGCATCATACCCTTTCAGAGTACGCGACAGCTTCATAATAAAATCCATGGTGATGTGCTCCCATTTCCATTCCGGTAGACAAGTAAGGCATTTACTCACGTACTCCACCACGTCACGTTTCATACCCGGCCACCAGTAATCCTTCTTCATATCTTGACACATCTTTGTAGCACCAGGATGAATGGAGTATCGAGTCTTGTGAGCCTCATCCATGAGCTTCACCCGTAGATCCCCAAAACGAGGAATCCACACTAGTTGAAATCGGGTTTTAACACCAAGTGTGTTTTTACCCAATTCCCCAACCAGACCTCTCATTCTTTCCGAGTTAAGATGATCATCTTTCAATGCCTCATCTTGAAACTCCTTGACTTGCTTCATCACGTTAGAGGTCATGATTAGTTGATACGCTTTCACCTGAATCAGCTCGGGCCTCTCTTTTCGGCTAAGGGCATCAGCCACCATATTGGCTTTGCCCGGATGGTAATGGATCTCACAATCATAATCCTTTATAAGTTCCAACCACCACCTCTGCCTCATGTTCAGATCTTGCTGCTCGAAAAAGTACTTCAAGCTCTTGTGGTCAGTGAAAATGGTGCAGTTCGTCCCGTAAAGATAGTGCCTCCAAATCTGTAGTGCAAAGACCACAGCTGCGAGCTCCAAGTCATGAGTAGGATAATTGACCTCATGAACCTTCACCTGCCGGGATGGATAAGCTATAACCTTCCCTCTTTGCATTAACACACATCCCAGCCCCGAGTCGGAAGCATCATAATAGACCACCAGATCTTCACTTCCATCGGGTAATGACATAACAGGAGCTTGAGTCAACCTCGCCTTCAATTCCTCTAATGCCTCCTCTTGAGCTTGACCCCATACAAACTTCACATCCTTCCGGGTCAACTTGGTTAGTGGAGAAGCGATCTTGGAAAAGTCTTGAACAAATCTTCTATAGTAGCCCGCCAAACCCAAGAAACTACAAATCTCGGATGGCGTCTTTGGAGACTTCCATTGCATCACCGCCTCCACCTTTGTTGGGTCCACCATAATCCCGTCAGGATTCACCACATGACCCAAGAATTGACTTCACGCAACCAAAATGCACACTTGGAGAACTTGGCGTACAACTTCACCTTTCTTAGTGTCTCTAGAACGTCCCGAATGTGACCAGCGTGCTCAATCTCGTTCTTCGAACAAATCACGATATCATCAATAAACACAATCACTGATTTATCCAACATCGGCTGACACACACGGTTCATCACATCCATCAAAGCAGCTAGCGCATTGGTCAAACCAAAAGACATGACAAGAAACTCGTAGTGACCATAGCGCGTGCGAAAAGCTATTTTTGGAACATCATGCTTCACTTTCAACTAATGGTAACCAGATCGAAGGTCTATTCTTGAAAACCAACTACCACCTTGAAGTTGATCGAACAAATCATCTATTCTGGTAATGGGTATTGGTTCTTCACCATTAGCTTGTTCAACTCATGGTAGTCAATGCACATCCTCATTCTACCATCTTTCTTCTTCACAAACAGGACCGGAGCACCCCAAGGAGAGATACTCGGTCTGATGAACCCCTTATCAAGCAGCTCTTGCAACTGCTCCATCAACTCCTTCATCTCTGTCGGAGCCAACCGATACGTTGCCATGGAAACAGGCTGGGCACCCGGTATGAGATCAATCTAAAACTCAATCTCTCTGTCAGGTGGCACTCCTGGTAAGTCTTCTGGGAACACGTCCGGAAAGTCACACACAACTGGTACATCAGATAGTTATGGTGTTGGCATATCCACATCCTTTAAATAGGCCAAATAGGCACTACATCCACACCTCATACACTTTCCCGCCACCGCCATTTAGATCACTTTCGGGATCATTGTGACCTGTTCTCCATAAACAGTTACCAAATTCCGTCAGGCGCTGTCAAAAATAATCTTCTTGCGATACACAATGTTCGCCTCGGAGTTCGCTAACCAATCCATCCCAAGAACCAAATCAAAACCACTTAAGGTCATCACGAACGGTCTAATAAGAAACTTATGACCCTCAAGTTCCACATCATAGTTCTGTATCATCTCAGAAATCCTGGTAGACTTACCTATGGCAGTTTCTACATCGAATGGTGTGTTAACACGTCTACTACTAACAGGTAGCTTAGCACAGAAGCAGTAGAAATAAAACTTTTACCGGCACCCGAATCAAATAACACAGAAGCTAAAGTTTGCTTCACTAGAAACGTACCAGACACAACATCAGGATCCGTCCTAGCTTCCTCCTGTGTCATAGTGAATGCCCTGGCACTCGCCCCTCGGTCCTTCACCTCCCGTCTTCTTCGCCCCGGAACCCTCGACCCTGGCTTCTTACAATCCCTACCAGTTCCAATCACCACCAATCTTCCTGCCACCCTCATCCACCACCACCACGGCCATTTCATCATAGAACCTCCCTGCCAAATCCACCGCCGACCTAAACGTGCTTGGTCGGGCGGCAATCATGTGCCTGCGAATATCCGTTGGCAAACCCTGAATATACCTCTTGATCTTTCGAGACAGAGGTCTCACCTGATCGGCACCAGACTTGCCATCTCGTTGAATTTGGTGGTGTAATGTTGGTGTGTCATGGTTCCCGCCTCTAGTTGTAGGAATTCTCTCACAAATTTATCCATTTCTCTATGAGGACAAAACTCTTCAATCACCAACTTCTTCAGTTCAGACCATCTCATCCTCCGATGGCCCTGCTACCCTCGGCTTGGACTATATTGTCCCACCAGCACAGCGCCGAGTCCATAAAAGAATGGGCATCAAACTTTACATCCTGGTCCTCCCGGCACTCACTGATTTTCAATACAGCTTCCATTTCTCTCACCCACCGGTGAGCAGTAGCAGCAATGCCGTTTCCATCAAAAGTAGGGGGCTTGCATCGTTGAAATACCCCATAGTTACAGCCTCGTGCCGCCTCCGGCGCAGGCCCTTCTTCTTCCTCTTCCTCATCATCAGAGGGAACCGTTTTCGTCTCTAGTTGTTCCCGTCCTCCCGAGGACCTGTTTCTCTCCTTTCTTGCCCCTTCTCGTACAACCTTGATAACTTCAGTCACTACAGACGGTAAGATCGTCTGCATGACTTGATGAACTTCTTCAACAACATCCTCCTTCACTAAGGCTCTCAGATTGGCGTTCTCGTCGCCACCCTCCGGATGAGGGGTCTCTGGTTCTTCTGGAACCACCTTTTCCATTTTGGGTCTTCCTCTCTTGGGTCGCGGCTCAACACCAATCCCATCATGATCACCTCCACGAGAGGCTTTCGAAGATCTACCACCGGCCATTCACACGCACACTGAAAGATTCAAACACCAACACGGTCATTCAAGGGAAGAGCTCAGTTTATGTCAAGTATAGTAAGTCCCTAATTACAGTGGCCAGTTGTGATTAGCCACTTACTTTACTCTTCACACCCCTAGCATTACCTATCCTGACAACATCAGTATTTAAATCCACAAACAACACATAACACATCACATGCGCACCTAATACCGGTTAACTTTACGAAAATACCTGATGGCACGCAACTACTCAGATTGGCATCCCTTCCCTTTCCGTCCTATTTTCAGTTGAAGTTAAGGTTTATTTTGAAAATTTACCAATTTCACTTAAACTTTGGCTCTGATACCAACTTGTAAGGCTCCATTCCCGGGACGCTAACAGCTGGTAAATCATTGCACATAAAACATATATTTTCATTTCTCTTACTTAAATATTGTAGTGGAACATTCAAAAATGATATCTCATTCTTCCATTATAAGACTTTTGCAAAATAATACATTGTTAATCAGTCATAAAATACATTGTTGCATTACATCACAAAAGCATTAAATAAATCGATTCCATCCCAAAAAAGCTAAGTAGCCACCTCATGCCATCCTCAGCAATCACTACCTGCCAACTGGAAACACATCAAAGTCAGCGTTACTGAGTGAGTTCTAGTTTTATAAAATAAAACATACTATTCTTTCGTTAAAACCGTTCTTTACTTTCATGTGATCGTACAACATAAGTACATATAGATAATAGCATTATTATCTTCTTTAATCTTTCATGTGTTTAATCTTTCATCATTACTTCTTTCTTTTCCTTCAACCATAAACTTTACCCAGCTATTTCTTGGTACTAGACCTAGGTCTATCATAGACCAGCTATAACGGTGCATCGCACCTCTTATCACAGTACCTAAGGTAGAGTTTAGGTGTACCACTGCTGTATGCGATACCCAGCTATTCCTGGTACTGGACCTAGGTCTATTATAGACCAGCTATAATGGTGCATCGCACCTTTGATTGCAGTACCTAGGGTATGCAGCAATGGGGCTATACAAATGGTCAATCACAAAGAAAGACCCTGATGTGCATCCTCCCAGGATAGCGAACCCGCACACCGTTGGACTAACACCTTTTAATGGCGTGTCCCAACATACTATGCTTGCAAGACTTTCTTTACTTTCATCTTTCACTAATGCATGCCTTCTTACTTCATGTTTCTCTTTTTATTATCTTTCACTTTATGTTACATAATACTTTCATTTCGTTCACGTAAAGCCACATGAAAGATAAGCATACATCATAATAAAGAACATAACATACACAGTCCTTAGCATCATACAGGGCAACATCATACATACATAACATGCATAATCATGCAACATCATCATCATCATGCCCAACATGCTCTCTAAGGCCTCAACAGTCATCTTACATGAACTTACGGTAACCTTTACGTCAAAACTTACATCTGCACTTTCCCCCGAAAGTCAGAAGTTAAACTACACTTTTCCTTGGGTGCAACAGCCCTATTTGGGCGTATGGGCACCCTTCAGTCGCATGACCTCCATGCGACTGAGCATCATGCGAATGGACCAATTTGGACGAACACCCATGCGATGAACACCTATGCGGATGTACACCCATTCGTGCGAATGAAACTAGTGTGGATGGACTCCATGCGGATGGGTCCCATACGAATGGACCTAATGCGGATGGAACTAATGCGGATGAGCAATTATGCGACTGGGCTCCCAATCGTACGAATGAACTCTAGGTCGTGCGAATGGATCCCAATCGTGCGAATTAACTCAATCGCACCTCAATCGGTCGTATGGCCTCCATTCGGTCACCTAGCCCTAGCTGGTGAGAATGCAGTTCATCCCGAACCTAATTCTAAGCCCAAATCAACCATCCTAAGCTCAAATCAACCATCCTAAGCCTTAGGAATGCATACCACAACACCATTCAAGCACACACAAGCTCAAACACAAGACCCAACCAATCATACACTCACACACACATACACAAACGGGTCAAACACATACACACTCAAAAACCCGATTCAAATGTGTTCCAACCCCAAATCATTCAAAAACATGTAAAAGAGGGGTTTTAGAACTCACACAAATGGCCACAACAAGAAGAGCTTCGATTTGACCCGCTTCGATTTGACCAACTTTTCTCACTTTTTCTCTTCTTTTTCTCTTCTTTCTCTCTTCTCCTCTATTGTTTGCTGAAAATGTGAGTGTTTGAGAGAGCGTTATGGCTGCCCTCTCCTACAAATATCACCACATGCCTAACTTTCTCTCGTTGGCGAGTTTGGTCCCTCGGCTTTAGACTTTATTTCTTTTCTTCTTTATTCCTCAGCTTCAAAATAAATAAATAACCGGACGTTACAGCATATGAAACAATATACATGACATATCTTAAATCTTGCACCATAACCATGTTTCTGGGGTTTATTTATCATTACTAATACTTTAATATAACAATGTATTGAATTTTAGAAAATAACTATCTATAATTTTATAATGAGTATAATTTATTCACGAAAATCTTATTAATTATGTTGTGACATGTTTTTTTATCTATGTTTAATATAAATTTTATTTAAAGCTAAATCGGTCCACGTTGTAATATAAATTTTGTTTATGATCAAAACATGATATATTTTAATTTGTTTCTTAAATGCTTTCGTGTTCCCTCAATTTTACAATGCAATTGTTTTAAGTTTTTGAATATACAATTAGATGTGTTTTCGCTTAGCTATATTTTGATATTCAAATTGAGCCGTCACAACTTCATACGCTTCTTTTTATGTGCATAGTCATGTTAGTGACACAATCATAACACGTTGTGAGTATAATTTTATTTAAAATTAATCTGGTCTATTTCTGGACTTAAATTTCATTTTAACATTAGGTAAATTATGATGTGTTTTTTCCATATAACTCTTCTTTTTACATATAAATCATTTTTAAATTAACTTAATTTTTTTCTTACTTTTTGAATATACCATTATGATGTGATAATTTAGTTTACATCTAAATATTTAAAATCAAGTTGTCCTAATTTCATATTTTTATTTTTATGTATTAATTGTTTCCATTGCAACGTGCAATACCATTCGCTAGTTTAATTTAAAACTCCACAAATAAAAGGTGAAAAGTAAAAGATATGTTTTCATTTTAAAGTAAAGCCAGCACTCAGGACTTGCGAGAACATTTAAAGTAAGAACCTTTTAAAGGATTACTTATTATTAAATAAAATAAAACTTACTTTAGGTAGTGACAAGTCGAATTAGCATAATGATATTCGTCTTGATTAACTATATCTAATTATTGTATTATATTTATTAATGACAAACTTTTCTAAACAATAATTTATTATATAACTTAGGTAATTATAAATATAACTTCTTTAATTATTTTTAATAACATGAGAAATTACTTTGCGTAGTATCAAATACATCTTGCATGCTAATGCATATAATTTGGGCAATTATAAATATAACTTGCATAAATATATACATTATATGCTTACTTATTACACGGATTAAAATATCTCTCCGTCAAAAAATACGTTTCGTACGAAAGTTACAGTTTATATAGTAACCGACCCCCTATATATACACATATGTAAATAATGGGTATATATAATAGGGTCAAGTTGACCATTTATTAATTTTAATATTATAAATTAGAACTAAATAAAAATGATATAATTGTAATTTATAATATTCTCTCTCTCTCTCATTAAATAACTAATTATGTTCTATAAAATTTCTCTCTCTCTCTTATATTTTAATTTAACTTTTATGTTTATACATATACATTCTATATATTAAACTTATTATGTTCTATAAATACTTTAAACATTAAAAAGATATTGTGAAAGTTAATATTTTATGATGATTATTATAATACTATTTTCATGTGAAAAACAAATTTTCACAAATACAAGTTGATTTACATTACGTAAATGTTCGTTTTAGTTATACATTTCTCGGACTTATAACAATTTATTAGTTATGTAATTTTTACTTTAGTTAATTATTTTCAAATCACACTTTCTTTACATACATGTAAATCTTTAAAATGAGTGTCTATGTACATATGTATACAAAATTACATCTTTTAAATTGTTCATTTTAGATATATGTAAAATTAATGTTTTACATATACGTATAATTAACGTTTTACATATGTATAAATTTATTGTTTAGATCGATCATCAATAACTTATTGATAAGAATGAAATTCATGAAAATTATTTCCCATGTAATTAGAGGTTTTGGTTGAACATAATAGACACCTTCGAGTTTTTAGGTATATAAATACTTATTGAAACATACATATGTGTTGGTTGAAATATAAAATTCTACTAACAAGCAAAATAAGTGAAATTCTAAGATCAATTTACACATCAAAATATTGCATAACCAAAATCTAAAACTTAAGGATTAACGTTAAAGCATAACCAATAAAATATAATTACTAATTTGTAGATTTTTACCATAGCCACTCCGGTGACCATTTTAAAAACTCAAATCATCATTGTGTATGCCATTCATGAGTTTAAATTTAAAAAAAAAACAAAAAATATATAAAAACATAACTATAAGAGTCAAGTTTGATTTTCCTCCCAAGGTTTGACCAAAATAATTATTTTACTTCAAAAGATTAAAAACGTCAATTTACGTTTAAAAGTTTCATAACTTGTTTCAATTTCAGTTCAAAAGTTTCATTACTTGTTTAAATTTAAATACAAATTAATGAAGCTTTTGGTTTAAAATTGAAATAGTTAATAAAACTTTTGAAGATATATGAATATTTATAATATTTTAGAGGAAAATAGTTACTTTTGACAAACTTTGGAGTTTGAAATTAACTCTAAATATAAACTAGAATTTTGTTTACAAAAAAATTAGAGATATTGACCAGATTGAATATGTTTAGCTTCATCAACTTGGAATTGATCAATATCGTTGAAATCTCACTTGTACGTTAAATATAAATAATACGCAAAATATTAGTTCATGAAACCAAATTTCTTACTCAAATAATTATTTCTGAGCATGATTTCCATTCATTGAGAAAATTTGATCTATATACTATGAGACATGTGCCATTTATCAATACAAGCAATTATGGAAAAGCAAAGTGAATAAGAAATATGATATGGGTAAAAACAAAACAAACTTTAAGGACTGTAAAACTTCTAAATTCAAAGTCATTAAAGATGAGACATGTATAAATCCATATTCCAACAAGCCAATGAAGATTAGAATGTACACGCATCCCAGATATACTAGAAAGATTTCAATTCATGCCCATTTACCATTCAATAGTTTTTCAAAACTTATGAAGTGGGTTGGTGAGAAAAATACTAGGCATGGTGTGATCTATTGTGTTGACAAAGAATATCATATCATTGACCTTGTTGACTTGTGTTACACCCTCAAAATCTACGTGCAGGGTTTTAACACGAGACGAGTGAATAAACCAGGATCAAAGACATTAGTTACTTAGAATGACAATATATACAACATTTAAAAACAAACCAGAGATTAAAACTTTAAAACTACGCGAAAACGATTTGTTAGTAAGTCAAACCCAAAGTATGTAAAGTGTAACATTGGCAAAACCCACGCCAACCCAATATTTGTAAACACATAAATTAAAATCCAATTGTCAAGACATAATAAGAATCTTTAAATGCATGTTGGACTTGTGATGTGCTCCTACTAGCAACCATAGTTAACGACGTGAGCATAACATACTAAAATAGTCAACACAATGGTTGGTAAGTTCAAGAGTTGGGTTTAACCTAATCAATAACAATTGTAAAACATAAGAAGTTCATTAAAATAGAAAGCTAGTCTCTATTCACAAGTAATAACCATAGTGATTTCATGATCTAAGCTGACTTTGTTTCATTTGTTGCCTCTCGTCACGACTTACTAGGTCGTGACAATGTTTGTGTTTAGTACAAAAATCGCACCTGTTTGACTTTGAGTCGCACGGGTGGGCCTCGTCAAACCCTGTAGTACTACCCAAAATTTCCCATTAATTGCTGATATTAACGATCCGAAAATGTGAGGGCTTCCAAGGTATATCACATTATGTTACACAGCTTACAATAATAAAGCTTTTGTAAACAAGTATGCTATCTTCCCGAAAAGAAAGTATATAAAAAGTGAGGCATGAACTCACCTGGTGCACAAATGAACAATAACAAAAGCTAACCATGGATTTATTGCATAATCAACCAAACCCAATATTTATACAACATAACTAACAACTTATTATCATCAAACAATCATCAATTTCAACTTTCTCATATGATTTTCAAATTAGGATTCATCAAGAATCAAAAACCTTAAAAACTTATAAATACTTACCTCTAGGTGTGTTTAAATGATGATTAGCACTTGTAAACAACTTGTAACACTTGAAACCAAGCCAGAATCGGATGTTGATGCTTGTTCTTGTTCAAAATTGCAAGGTGAGGGTGGGGAGAAGTGGTTTCGGTCAAAAATGGGGTTAGGGGGCTAGGGTTTGATTAATTTATATTTAGTAAAGTAACCCTCCTTGTTTACATTTGATAAAAACTAATCTTTTTAACACTTTTTAAAAGGTTTCAACCATAAACACAAATATTTTTAGCCATCAATAATAATTCCAGAGATTTTCAACTAATCACAAGACATAAGAAATATATATTACATGTAATTGCATTATCAAGTAAAAGTCACAAGTAATATTTAAAATCCAAATCTCATGGATCACATAACCAAAAACTAATAATCAACATTATTAGTTAAATTATTATTTGTTTATCATAGATAATTGGTATTAAGTCACCAACATTAAACATCAACTAGTGTGTGCTCACGACACGTGTATGAAAGACGTAACGGAACTAACGGAGTTTGGTAACAGAAAATTACCGGATGTCACATTATACCATGTTGAAAGAATTTTCGTCCCAAAATGTTAGGATCAGTGATCCACATTTGATTGATTAGAGAGTATTGCAGCGGAAATCAAACAATGAATTAAACAATTCACAAGAATACAGTTGATATTCAAAGTAAGAACAAACGATTATAGAAAGAATTCTGCAAATCAAAGATTTCATTCAATACGCGCTTTCGTGGTGGCAAAATGTCACACTTACAATCAGGTCAATCATCCCTTATATAGGAATGTCGTGGTGGAACATTCCTTATATAGGAGATGTGACGTCTGCTGATGTCATTTGATAGTGACATCTAATAGAATTATTCAAACTACTGAAAGTTAACAGAACTACTGAAGATATCAAAACAGCTGACATCTTCTTACAAAAATACTAAGTGTTAACTATCACTACAACTACTGAAAAGAAACTACTGAAACTACAATGACTGAAGAACATGCTCTTCAGTCGTTTTACAAATACTGAAACAAAAAGAAAACTACTGAAAAGGAAACCATCACAACAACTAAAGAATGCTTCTTCAGCTGTTGTAACAAACTCTGAAGGCTTCAGTACTTGTACTTGAACTTCAGCTGTTGTCATCAGCTGATGTCTTCAGTCTTTGTACTTCAGCTGTTGATCTTTAGTACTTTGTTCTTCAGCTGTTGATCTTCAAACTTTGGTCTTCAGCTGTTGAAGTCTTCAGTACTTTAGTACTCAGTACTTTAGTCTTCAGCTGTTGAAGTCTTCAGTACTTTAGTCTTCAGCTGTTGATCTTCAGACTTTGGTCTTCAGCTGTTGAAGTCTTCAGTACTTTAGTCTTCAGCTGTTGAAGTCTTCAGACTTTATCAAACAGCTGATCAAGTCTTCAGCAGTTGTTGTTGTGTTTGTGGGACTTAGAGGTTTTTTTGATCAGGCTCATTGGTTCTTTTGGTCCAACAAACTCCCCCTGAACCAATGCAGCCAAAACCTCTAAATTTATTGAAGATGTCCCAGTTATTATGGCAGAAAGATTTGGTCTTTTTGTCTTCTAGATCAGCTCAGAAGTGACCCATGTAAGCACATGCATGGGAAGAAGTCTCAATGATCTGTTTGGCAAAGGATGAATGGGAACTCTGTCTTGGGGAACTGGACACAGAGCTGTTACCCCATCCATGAGATCTACTTCCCAACAATGAGTCTGTATGACTCCCTTGTATAGGCCTCAAGGAAGGTTATCTGTTCCTCTATGGTAAGCTCTTCAGCTCCTCCTTCGAAAAGTGATTCTGGCCCATAATATTCATATAGGTATTTGACCTGTTTCCCATTTTTGAGTTCCACAGTTGTTATTACTCTATAAGCAAATTCATCAGGATGATTACCCTCTAATAACAACTGGAGCTCATTCTTTCTGACTTCCTCAAGCCTCTTATATACTAACCCCTTTTTCACCATTTTATTTTCCAGCATCTTTTGTGGGGTCAGGTTAGCTTTATAGGCTTTCTTGAAGTCATCTAGGATTTCCCAGGGTGATACTACAAAGACCAGTGAGATCACTTCATCTACAATCTTCTTCACTTGGCCAATGTATCTCTATGGAATGTTTTTCTTGTGAATCCTATGAGACACCCTGGGATCAGGCCAAATCCTCACTCTCTCCTTTTGATATTGAAATGTATGTTTAAGAGTGTATAATCTGAGAGCGTGCTTCTTCATGTTGATGATTGAAGATGTGGCAGCATATGCTTTGTCAACTCTCCTCAACAATTCCTCATCATGTTGTTTATGAAGCTCTTCTTCTTCTAGCTTCACTTTCACAATTTGTCTTTGAGTTTCAGGAGTAATTATTGGGAGGTGACTTGTGGCCTTAGGCAATTGTATGATAGCTGATATTGGCAGCCTATCTTCATCTTCATCATTATCTTGTCTTTCTTCTTCTAGCCTAAGTACCCTTCTCTTTTCCTCTTCTGGGGTACATCATCGGCTATTGGTTTTGAGGGTAAGGGAGTTGGTTTAGTGGGTTGTGGTTGTGGTGGTTTTGGTGTGGGAATGTGGACAGGCTGTTCTAGCATTCTGGATGTGAGGTCGGCTTTAGATTGCTTGACTAGTTCAGTCCTACTCCCAGCACCAGCTTCATTTAAGGCTTCAATAACCAATCCTTTAGTGTATACTTCAGACGAACAGATCTTGGTGGTTATTGCCAAGATGCTATCCCGGACCATGCCTTGATCTCAATCAATGATCTACCTAGATATTCGCTATGAATTGATCATGATTTCTAGCCTTTCCCTTTCCAACATATCATAACTTGCCCATCTAGCTTGGATTTCTTCAATCTCTAGTCTTCTGATTTCTGAGTCAAGTTTTCAGTGTCGTGACCTTGCCTAAACAACTGATCAATGATGTTATCCATTGATCGGCTGTGTTCGGCATCAGCCTTCTTCACCATTGTCTCTAAGTCAGTCTCCTTTTCATTCTTCTTTTCTTGTATGTGACATGAAAGTCTTTAGTACTTTCAGTCACTTTCTCCATGTCAGCATCCTTCACTTCTCCTTCTCAGTTTCTTCCTATCTGCAATCCTCTTTCTTTTGCTTTCACTGACTGAATCTCCCCCTTTTTGGTTGCATTGGTTGCATTGGTTGCAACGGGTGATTGTCAGAAAGCCTTTTGCTCACAACATCCTCTATCATGGGTTGTATAACTGAGGGAATCCTCTCATCAAGGGTTTAAGGACCATATCAGTGATAGTTGATGTGATGAGAGGTAAGGAATGTTGAAAGATAGCAGCTATTTGCTCAGGGGGTTCTGTCCCTGAGAAATAGTGCCAGAAGCAGAGGCAGGTGGCTGAGTGTTTTGGAGTGGCTCAGTGTATGGGAGACCTTCAGAGGAAGGTGCCATCTGTGGGTTTGGAGGGGTAGATGGTCTTTGATCCTGAGAAATTTGGCAAGCAGCTCTTTGAGTCTGCTCACCTCATCCTCGAGGATGGTGTTTTGGGCTAAAACATCATAAAAGAAGCCCAGGTCATCATCAGTGTTTACTGAATCACCTGACCTCCTGATAGAATCAGGATGAACATGCTCTGAGTGTAGATCAGTAGTAGCATGTGCCCCTTGGTCATGGTACTGGGGACTTCCTGCCTCAGGACCATGTCCTTCATCAGCAGTTGCCTCTGGTGAGGTCTTATGAATGTTACCAACTTCAGCCTGATCATATGCTGAAGCAGGAGAAGTGGCAACCTCACCAGAAAGTCGAATATCCGTTTTTACACCTGGAGATTGAATATGGTAACCCCTGTGCTGTGGGGTGTCAGAAGCACTTTGGTCCTCCCCTCAATGGTTGGGGTATCCCAATTGTGGTTGGTATCTGGGGAGGGGGTGAGGAGTGCAACTGAGTCAGCACTTGGCAATTATGATGGTAGGACTTTGGGGGGCGGTTGCAGTGGGAGAGGGTGTGAAGGCAGTATGCACCAGGGAGAGTGGTGCGTTTCAATGGCAACCTCCTCAAGTGAGGAAGTTCCAGATGTATAGGTGCCCCAGAGGTGGTTGCTACAGGCTCCTGTTGAGAGGAAACCAGTAGATATAACCTGCGTTTGTGTTGCAGGGGCATCCTCAGGGGACTCATTCCCTGAGTAGCCTCTTTGGCTTTCTTGTGTTTGGGTTTGGTGGGGACAATGGATTTGGAGGTGGTGGCTGTGGGTTCCAGCTGCGTGGTTTTTCGCAATTTGGCAGCCAGTTTGAGTGACTGGTCTAGTTGTGCCTGGAGTATACTTCAGGCAATACAGTCGTGGCAGGGACTCCAAGGCCAACAAGTCCCTCAATTTCAGCTGGTTACTATAATGGCCATTAGGAACCGAGGATATAATATCCATCGGTTAGCTATAGGCTTGGAGGCCATATCCTTGAGTTCAAGAAATAATATTTCAGAAAAATTTAAGCGTTGTTGGTCAAGGATAGAGAATAATACCTGCTGCCACCTCATCGACATTTGATCCCAAGAAGAAGTTTTAGGAGCTAAACAGACATTCACCATATGAAAAATTAGTCGTTCGCATCATGGAAATGTTTCTTCAGGATGGTAGAGGCACTAAGGTTACCCTGGTATCCATGTTGGACAAATGATAGATCAGTGGTGCCCTTTGGATACCAGTGGGGAAAGTGGCATCATCCAGTTGTAGGGTTTGGCGAAGGATTTCTGGAGAGTGATGACCACCTAACGATTGTTGACGAACGACTGGAGAGAGTCGGTGTCATTCTCCCCAGTGATGAGGGTGAAGTTCGTCCAGAACTGATGGAGGGATTCGGCATGAATGGTAGGATTTAGAAGGAAAGCCGTTTTGTATGGAGAGTTGATCATTAGATCAATGGCATTATCAAACTTTGTCCAGAAGGGTGATTTGGTAAGGTAAGCAACACAGTTGTGTCGTGTTTTAAGCTTCATGTTCGCCATTGATGTGAGAGAAGGTTCTGAGTTTTTGAACGTTAGGTTTGAGATGATGAAGCCCTGTAAGACAAGGTATTTATAGGGTATGGGTTATAAAGCAACTGAAGGGTTTGGTATGAGTCATCAGTAGTTTTAAGCGACTGATGACGTGGTATTAACCTTCAGAGGTTGAAACAACTGAAGTCTTGGTTTTAGGCATCAGTAGTATAAAAAACTACTGAAGACCATGGTTTTAGCTTCAGGTGTTGGAAACAGCTGACGACGTGGTGTTGGTCATCAGTAGTTGTGAAACTACTGAAGACGTGGTTTTGTCATCAGTTGTTGTAAACATCTGACGACGTGGTGTTAGTCATCAGTGGTGTAACTACTGAAGACGTGGTTTTGTCATCAGTATTTAAGATGAAGCAGCAGTTTTAGAAACAACTGAAGAGAAAATTCTCATCAGTAGTTTTCGTCAATTCATAGCTTTTCAGCTGTTTCATATTGTCCTCAACACTACTCATCAGTCTTTTTGGCTGTTTTTCAGTTGTTTCATAGGACGTCAGTACTTATCTGTTTGTACTTATATCAGTAGTTATGACTATATCAGTTCTTGTAACAGAATCAGTACTTATTTGTGATATGGGTACAAATGATCATCAGTACTTATTTACTGAGATCATCAGTAGTTATCACTTATTCTAGCTGCAGCATACCAAGCCTTAACACTAGGTTTTGGAAAGTCGAGCTATCCAAAGGCTTAGTAAAAATGTCTGCAAGCTCATCAGCACTAGGCACAAACTTTGGATCAATCAGACCGTTTTCAAAACAATCCCTAATAAAATGATGTCTGATCTCTATATGTTTGGTCCTAGAGTGCTGGACAGAATTCTTGACAATGCAAAGAGCTGAAGCACTATCCATTAATAATGGAGTCTTAGTCTCTGTAATGCCATAATCCAAAAGTTGGTTCTGAAGCCAGAGTACCTGAGAAGTACAGCTTGCAACAGCAATGTACTCTGCTTCAGCAGTGGATGTAGCAACAGATGTTTGTTTCTTACTCTGCCACGAAATCAAACAGTTGCCTACAAATTGACATCCACAAGAAGTTGACTTTCTGGTTAACTTACACCCTGCATAGTCACTATCAGAAAAAGCAACCAATTTGCAAGAGTGTCCAGTGGAATACCATAAACCTAGAGAATGTGTACCTTGCAGATATCTAAAGATCCTTTTGACTGCAATCAAGTGAGACTCTTTAGGAGCAGCCAGAAATCTAGCACAAACACACGTTGCAAACATGATATCTGGTCTAGAAGCTGTTAAGTACATCAAGGACCCAATCATACATCTATAAAGTGTTTCATCACAGCCTTACCTTCTGATCTGCATCCAGTTGTGTGGTGTTGCACATGGGAGTAGAACAGGGCTTACAATTTTGTAAATCAAACTTATTCAAAAGATCTTTTGTATATTTAGACTGATGAATGAAAGTTCCATCAGTCTTTTGTTTGATTTGCAATCCTAGAAAGAACTGTAATTCTCCCATTGCACTCATTTCAAACTTCTTATGCATTAAATTGGTAAAGTCATCACACAACTGGGGATCAGAGGATGCAAAAATAAATCATCATCAACATAAATTTGAACAAGTAGCTTATGCTGATCCACCTTCTTAATGAATAAAGTTTTATCTATGGAGCCTCTAGTGAAATTATTTTGAAGAAGAAATTTGATAATGTCTCATACCAGGCTCTAGGAGCTTGTTTCAACCCATAAAGAGCCTTATCAAGCTTGTATACCCAATCGGGATGTTTATTATCCTCAAAACCTGGTGGTTGATACACAAAATCTCTTCGTTTATTTTACCATATAAAATGCACTTTTAACATCCATTTGAAAAACTTTAAATTGTGAAATGCAGCATAGGCTAAGAACAATCTAATTGCCTCCAGTCTGGCTACAGGGGCAAAGGTCTCATCATAATCAATACCTTCTTCTTGTGAAAACCCCTGAACAACCAGTCTGGCCTTGTTCTTAACAATAAGCCCATTTTCATCTGTTTTGTTCCTAAACACCCATTTAGTGCCTATTGCACACTTACCTAGGGGTAGAGGAACCAGTTCCCACACTTGCTGTTTCTTGAACTGAAGTAGCTCAAGCTGCATGGCTTCCACCCATCCATTGTCTCTCAAAGCAACATGATAGTTCTTTGGCTCTTGCTGACTGATGAAGAGAGCATAGAAGCACAAGTTAGACAATTGACTTCTGGTTGAGACGCCAGCATTGATACCACCAATGATTTGAGACATGGGGTGATTCTTCAGCTCTTGGTGCATAATAAGAT
Source organism: Flaveria trinervia (assembly GCA_025506515.1). Taxonomy (NCBI): domain Eukaryota; kingdom Viridiplantae; phylum Streptophyta; class Magnoliopsida; order Asterales; family Asteraceae; genus Flaveria; species Flaveria trinervia. The sequence continues at coordinate 68,432,398 of CM046452.1, forward strand.
CAGTGCAAGTGTTTGTAGCCGGTTCAGCATGAGCATATGTTGATTCAAATTCTTGAAACCAAGTATTAGATGGCAAATCAAATGATGTAGAGGAATTAGAAATCTCATTAGCATTTGTTGTGGATGGAGCTGCTGAAGGTACAGGAACATCAAGTTTAGCAGACTCAGACAGTTGGTCACTGAACTTGAAAAGGTGAGTACTAATATCATCATCATCTTCAGTACCACCAGGTGGAAGACTTCCTGCAAAAGATAATTTATCCACATGATCAGCAACAGCTGGAGTTTGATAAGGAGCATATTGCAGTATGTCCAGAATAAAACAACTCCACAGGGTTTTATGGAATTTTATCCTTAGGGATTCATTGAATTTCACATGCAAGGTTTCTTCAACTATCTTTGTTCTACAGTTGAAGACTCTGTAAGCCTTGCAAGTGGATGAATAACCTACAAAATACCCTGCATCCACCTTATGATCAAATTTATGGAGTTGACCTTTTGTGTTGAGAATGAAACAGGGACATCCAAAGGCTTTGAAGAATGAAATCAAAGGAGCCAAATGATGTAGAGCTTCTTACGGAGTCTTCATCAACCTCTAATTTACTAACACTCTATTCTGCACATAGCAAGTTGTATTGACAGCTTCAGCCCAAAAGGTCAAAGGCAGACCATAGTCAGCCAACATGGACCTTGCGGCTTCAATTAAAGTCCTGTTCTTTCTCTGCACTACTCCATTTTGTTCTGGAGTCCTTGGGATGCTAAACTGCTTTTGATTCCTTTTGAAAGATAAAAATCATCAAGTGTATGGTTTCTGAATTCAGTACCATTGTCACTCCTTATACACTTGACTGATAGGGAATACTGCTTCTCAACATACAGCACAAAGTTTATAATCTTCTGAGCAACTTCATCCTTTGAATGTAGAAAGAAAGTCCATCCGAATCTGGAGTAATCATCCACAATTACCAGACAATATTTCTTCTTTGCCATGCTCATCACTCTCACATGACCAAATAGATCCATGTGCAGTAACTACAAGCAGGCAATGGACTTAGGTTCTTCAATGGGAGGGAATGAGACGTTATGTTGTTTTCCTTTCAAACAAGCAGTGCAGGCTTCATCACAGTGGAACTCCTTTGTTGATAAACCTCTCACTAAACGATTGTGGATCAACTGATTCATGTTTCTGAGATTGACATGACCCACCTTCTATGCCATAGTTTAGATTCCTGAAGAGAGGCTTTGGAGAACAGGCATGGATGACCCTTCAAATCAATCTTTTTGACAAATCCAAGGCATACACTCTTCCAATCCTGTTGGCCTTCAGGAGAGTATGTTCATCCATTACCTTGTCAATCATCCTCAGAACTTGGGAAGACAGAATCCTGCAGTTCTGGCTTGTGAAAAATGCAACATGCCCTTTATCACACATCTGACTGACACTAAGCAGATTATACTTGAGATTCTCCACATGGTTGACATCATCAAACCAGATTTGTACATTAGACACATATCCTTTCCCAATGATGTAACCTATGGCATCGTTTCCAAATGAAACAAATCCCTTCTTTCCTTGAGAGTAGTCATTAAGAAGAGAACTGCTCCCAGTCATGTGCATAGATCCTCCACTGTGCACATACCAAATGCTCCTTTGGCATGTTGAAGAACCCTGCATAGAAGAAAACTAGTTAGATTTTGAGACCCAAACCTTTTTGGGTTTGGGTCTGTTTTCATCAACAGATGCAACCATAACTTGTTTCTTATGATTAACAGCTGATGAAGGATATGGTGCTGAAATGGATTCCTTGGATTTGGGTTTGGAATGCCTTTTCAGTGATTTGATCACAGGTGCATCTAGTTGGTTAACTCTCCCCAACAAATTCTGAACCATCATAACAAGTTGTGTCTGATTTGTAGCCAAAGCTTTCAGCTCTTGTGACATATCAGTACTTGTGTTTGATGAGTTCCTATGATCCACCATTTCCTCCTTAAAATTAACAGACTTGGTCTGATGTTTATCATGAGGAGCACCATCAGCTGTTTTGTGATGAACCTTATCCTTCTTTTTGAATTTGGTTGAAGGCTTGGGTTTATCACAATGGAATGATTGCCGTACAAACTTGGTCTCAAACTCAGTTTTCATTTCATTCATCTGGATTTTAATGAGCTTATCTCTGTTGTGTTTAGAACCCTTTCTGTACCAACATTCATCAGAAAGATGATTGAATTTACCACATATTTCACATGGCTTATTCATCATCTTGGATTGATCAACTGCTGATGAGGAAACTGCTGAAGGTGTGCTCTTCAGAACTTTCCTCCTTTCAGTAATTTTGTTCAGTACTGAAGAATCTGTAACAACTGAAGAATCTGTAACAACTGAGAGTTGTTCTTCAGCTGTTCATTGTCAGCAGTTGTTAATCCATTTATTTCAGCTGATTTGAAATGCTTTTCAGTTGTTGTAACTTGCCTTCAGTACTTAAGTTACTTTGAGGAACAACATCTGAAATACTCAGCTTCATGTGCTTATCAGTAGTTAACCCATCAGCCAATTGACTTGCTGAGGTATCAACCCTTATTCATCTTGTGATTTTGGGAGATCACTTGTGGATGATGCACATGATAATGTGGTTGGAGATTGCTTTCACTTTCAGATTTTACTATTGGTTTTTATTGTTGGAGAAATCTGTTGGAGGTGCAATATGATTATAACAATTCCAAACTTCACATTTGAAGCAGATTGCTTACTGAGCAGCATTTCAAATCCCTTGCAGGATGACACCCAGCGATCACACTCAACTTGGGTAACTGCAAGTTTTTCTTTGAGTTCCTTATGGTTCTTAAGAATGACCTCTAGCTTAGCCTTTTCATCATTTAATTGGCATTTAAGCTTATAAATCTCATCATCTTTGTCCTTAAGGACAGACTCATATTCAGCTTTTCTTTTGGAAATAGTTTGCTCAAGCTCTAGATTTTGATTAATTACAGCTACATTTGCTTCTCTAATAGAGACAAATGCATCTATGCAAGATTCAGACAGAACAAAGCTTGGCCTTAGCCTCAGAAGATACCTGGGTTACCTGTGAAGAAGATGCATTGGAGCATGAACCCTCAGTAGATTTAGGGCCATGAGAGCTAGATTCCCAAAAGGATGTTCACCACCATGTTGACCATCACCAGTAAATAATTGCTCAGTACCAGAGAGATCATCTGGTAAACTGCTCCAGTCAACATTACAGGGGTGAAAAAGCTGTGATGAGGTTGTGATGTGATGATGGTAGAGGCTCAGGTAATGCTTGTGGTTGTTGTGCAGTAGGACCTGAACTGGATTTGGCTGAGGCATGTAATAGCAGGGATACGGATATGACATTGGACCCTGAGGGACAAAATATGCAGGCGAAACAGGTTGTGAATGATGACCAGAACTAGAAGGATTGTTGCCCCCTGTTTTGTGGACTAGTGCTTGGAAAAGTCACAAAGGGTGCAGAGGAGTTAGATCCAGATGATCTACACTCTCTTGCAAAGTGTCCAAGCCTTTGGCATTTGTGACACCTCAACTTACTCTTGTCAAAACCAACTTTGGTTTTGCCAGAGAGTCCTGGAAATTTCCTGCCAATCCTCTTGTAGAACTTCTGAGATCTGATATTAATCAAGGCCATTTGGCTCAGAATATCCATCTCTTCTAGATCATCATCAGCTATTCCTTTCAAATCATCCATGATAAAACATAAATTGTCACTATTACAGCCTGAGTGACTATCAATACCAACGAATGCATGATCTGAACTATTTGAAGAGAAATCTATATGCTCATCATAATTACTTTTAGATGCAGCATATTCTGACTCATGACCAACAAAGGCAGTGTTCCCTGGTACAAAGTCATCAGTGAGCTTTCCTGATGATGCCAGTTTCCTTTTCTGCTCTATCTCTCTCAAATGTAAGCAGTTTCCCATGAAATTGGGTGAGAGATAGTTTATCCAGATTTGCACTAGAGCGTAGGACAATAGTGTATGTGTCCCATCTCTCAGGCAGTGATCTAAGGAATCTGTTGTTCATATGGCTATTGGTATATTCATGTTTGACCATTTTTAGCTCAGAGATCAAACAGGAAAAACGCTCAAACTGTTGAGTCAGTGTCATACCCTTCCTATGAGAGAATGTTTCATATTGTTGGGCAAGGATTTCTCTGTTGTTTTCTAAGACCTCATCAGTTCCACCTAATTGTTCCTTCAGTGCATTCCAGAGGTCATGAGTAGTTTCATGATGCATAAGCCTTGAATAGATTTCATTCGGCAGTGCCATGGCCAGAATTCCATGGGCTTTAGCATCAATCTCAAACAGTTTCTGATCTTCATCTGAGTATTGTTCCTTCTTCTTCGGAACCATTTGATTGGTTTCCGGATTGTTCACCATAGGCTTATGTGGACCATGTACCACCGATGTCCAACAACCTGAACTGTTAACAGACAGGTGATGAAGCATTCTTCGTTGCCATATGTTATACTCAGTCCTAACAAGCATCGGAGGCTTGGTTGTAGAACCGGTATTGTGAGGGTCATTAGAAGGAGTAGTCATCCTCAGATTCAACCAAAATCAATTAAGTTTTAACAGATTTAGAACAGAACACAACAGACCAAATTGAACCAAGAGAAAACAGAAAGCAATAAAATGAAAGTAGCAGAAATTCAATTTAACTATAACCAATTCTTGCAAATGTGCCAATTCAATCAAATGCAGATATCGATTAGCAGTTTCAAAGATCAATTGTTAGATCGATCAATGATTAACCAGCTCTGATACCAATTGTTAGGATCAGTGATCTACGTTTGATTGATTAGAGAGTATTGCAGCGGAAATCAAACAATGAATTAAACAATTCACAATAATATAGTTGATATTCAAGTAAGAACAAACGATTATAGAAAGAATTCTGCAAATCAAAGATTTCATTCAATACGCGCTTTCGTGGTGGCAAAATGTCACACTTACAATCAGGTCAATCATCCCTTATATAGGAATGTCGTGGTGGAACATTCCTTATATAGGAGATGTGACGTCTGTTGATGTCATTTGATAGTGACATCTAACAGAATTATTCAAACTACTGAAAGTTAACAGAACTACTGAAGATATCAAAACAGCTGACATCTTCTTACAAAAATACTAAGTGTTAACTATCACTACAACTACTGAAAAGAAACTACTGAAACTACAACGACTGAAGGACATGCTCTTCAGTCGTTTTACAAATACTGAAACAAAAAGAAAACTACTGAAAAGGAAACCATCACAAAAACTGAAGAATGCTTCTTCAGCTGTTGTAACAAACTCTGAAGGCTTCAGTACTTGTACTTGAACTTCAGCTGTTGTCATCAGCTGATGTCTTCAGTCTTTGTACTTCAGCTGTTGATCTTCAGTGCTTTGTTCTTCAGTTGTTGATCTTCAGACTTTGGTCTTCAGCTATTGAAGTCTTCAGTACTTTAGTCTTCAGCTATTGAAGTCTTCAGTACTTTAGTCTTCAGCTGTTGATCTTCAGACTTTGGTCTTCAGCTGTTGAAGTCTTCAGTACTTTAGTCTTCAGCTATTGAAGTCTTCAGACTTTGTCAAACAGCTGATCAATTCTTCAGCAGTTTTTGTGATGTCTATGGGACTTAGAGTTTTTCTGATCAGGCTCATTGGTTCTTTTGGTCCAACACAAAAACTGCGTTACATGGTTGTGTTACATCACTCTTTACTTGTTAGGATCAGTGATCTATGTTTGATTGATTAGAGAGTATAGCAGCGGAAATCGAACAATGAATTAGCCAATCACAAGAACGAAACGATATTCAATGAAGAACAAAGACGGTTATAGAGAGAGAATTCTGCAAATATATTTCATTCAATATTCGCTTCGTGGTAACGAAATGTCACACTTACAATTAGTCGACACCTCTTATATAAGAGATGTGACGTCTGCTGATGTCACTTGATAGTGACATCTAACAGAATTATTCCAACTGAAACACAACTACTGAAGATGTCAAAACAGCTGACATCTCCTTACAAAAATGCTAAGTGTTATCAGTTGTTATAACTACTGAAAAACATAAAACTACTGAAACTACAACGACTGAAGAACAAGCTCTTCAGTCGTTTTACAAAACTACTGAAAGTAAAAACATAAAACTACTGATATCACAACTACTGAAGAAGTACTCTTCAGCTGTTGTGACAACTACTGAAACTTCAGTACTTGATCTTCAGACTTAAACTTCAGACGTTTCATCAGCTGATGACTTCAGTAGATATCATCAGCTCATGTCTTCAGTCTTTGTCTTCAGACTTTGTACATCAGTTGTTGATCTTCAGCACTTGTAAACTCTTCAGCTGTTGTACTTCAGTACTTTGAACTTCAGCTTCAGCACTTGTGTTCTTCAGCTGTTCAGCTTCAGTACTTGTGTTCTTCAGCTGTTGTACTTCAACACTTTAGTCTTCAACTGTTGAAGTCTTCAGCACTTGATCTTCAGCTGTTGAAGTCTTCAGTACTTGTCAAACTGCTGATGAAGCTTTCAGCAGTTGTTGTGATATCATGTGGGACTTAGAGGTTTTTTGATCTTGGCTCATTGGTTCTTTTGGTCCAACACACCACCATATTAGATCCTCTTGAGTGAAAAATGTAGACCTATAAATAACAACCCAATTAAGGATCATGTGGTGTCTACTCCTCTAGTTAGTGATCCTGATTCCACGGGTAAACTAGTGAAATGTTACACTACACAGAAGGAGGCTACTTTGATATCAAAAGGCAAGATGCCACTTGAGAACTTAGATGATGCATTTAAAAGGGTTAATATAAGTTCAGGTTCACCAAAGTCCATTTCGGAATCCAAACTGTCTAAACCAGTTAACCACAAACGTGTCAATCGTCAAAGTCCAACCAAAGGGCATGTTAAAGATGTTCAAAGCATAAAAACAATTAAATTTGTTAATAAAGATGAAACATCTGAACGAGTAGTGACAAAACCAACCAGACACACCTCACACCTTCACTAAACTCAACATCTCATAAAATTTTTCCTCAGTCTATAGAAGCAAGATCTTGCTACAGTTATGGAAAATGAGGACATATTTCTACTAATTGTCCTTACTATCAGACACCTAGAAGAAATTGAACTTTATGATACACAACAAAGTTCTTCTAAAATAAGATCTAACACTCCACCTAAGAGTGTTAGTGAATCAAAAGTTCAACCATAAGTCAGTCGTCTGTTTACCACAAACAGGCCTTACACAAAACTGGCTTATGGAAAGAAAAATCAAGTATGGGGTCTGATAGTGAGAATGATAAGAAGAAAGATATGCCCTCATCCTCTAATGGACAATGGATTGAGTTTATGATGTGTGATTCCTCTGGGTGACCCAAGCCAGTTAAGGCTTTGGTCCCAAATCTGAACTAACAAGTTTCTTTGACTCTGCAGGGTGTCCGCTATAGTGCTATCACTAATGCCTGGATTATTGATAATGGGGCGTCTAGGCACATGACAGGAATTTCGTCCCTTTTTTTCAATGTCAAACAAATCAAAGGGGACATGTTTCATTTGCTGGGAACAAAAGAGGCTACATCACAACACAAGGTGAAGTAGGAAACAAGAAAGTAAAGTTTGACAAGGTAAACTATGTTCAACAACTTCAAAACAATTTACTTTCTGTCTCTCAGATCTGTGACTAAGGCTTTAAGGTTGTGTTTGACAACAATAAGTGCTACATGTTGAAAAAGGACCATGTGATTGAGGAGGATAAGGTTCTCATGTCAGCTTCAAGATATAACGACCTGTATGTCTTGGATCTCTCAAAAGCATCCACAACTGATCACACGGTTCAATGCTTCTTGTCAAAGGCAACTGAGAGGGACTCAGTCTCGTGGCATAGGAGAATGGGGCACATCAATCCTAGGAAGACGAATCACTTGATTCAGAATGATCTAGTGAATGGTGTAAATGTCAAGAACTTCTAGCTTCCAGACTTCTGCATAGCTTGCAAGAACGGGAACAACCAAGAAGGCTCATAAGGCAAAGAAAGTGAACTATATTGATATGCCTCTCGAGCTTTTGCACATGGATCTGTTTGGCCCTGTTAGCACAAAAGCATTGTAGAGATCTATATTGCTTTGTAGTAACATATGATTACTCAAGATTCTCTTGGGTGATGTTTCTGGAAACCAAGTCAAAAACTTTTGAATCATTCAAACATCTGGTAACTACACTGGATCACTCTACAAAAGAAGTTAGGCAGATTCGATCAGACAACGAAACTGAATTCAAAAATTAGTGGATGAGGCCTACTATAGAGAAAGATGAATTGTTCATCAATTCGCCTCTGCCTACACTCCAAAGATGAACGTTGTAGCTGAAAGAAAGAATCAAAGTTTGATAGACTGCCAAAACAATGCTTGCTGAGTCAATACTGCCTATTCAATTCTAGAATGAGGCAGTGGCACATGCGTTACAAGGTAATCGAGTCTTAGTGGTCAAGTGACATAGAAAAACGTGTTATGAACTACTCCAGCGACGTAAACCTAATTTGGAGTATTTAGAACCATTTGCCGCACCTTGTACATTGTTGAAGAAGAGTCAGAATGGGAAGTTTAGAGAGAAGGTAGAAGAAGGGATATTTCTCGGTTACTGCATACAAGACAAGAGAGTTTACAACAACTCAACGGGTCAGGTAGAAGTGTGGTGCAACGTTGACGTTCAAGATACACCACCCCCCAACTAGGAAAGGACCTCATTGTTCTTTGACTATGTTGGATTCTTTAAATCCTTCAATCTGCCGCCTTCTCATACTAATGAGGAGCTTTTTACTAGGATATGTATGAAGCTCTTAACACTCCTCCACCGGACTCGACATCAACTGGTCCATTAGATGGCTCTGCTAGCCCTTTAGGGGGGACCTTGAAGAAAGTGAGTCTTCATCTGATGATGAGGCAACTGAGACTGCTAATATGGACCGGGGAATAGGTTCCCACAAATGAAAGAACACAAGCATCAAATCCCGATGCCTTTGAACCTCATACTCCAACAGCCACAGATCCTGAACCTGAGTTTAACAATCTGGATAATGAGGTGGCTGTTCCAACAACTCGTGGATCTTGGATAAATGTTTATCATCCCTTAGATATTGTCATTGGGGATGTTCAATCGGGAGTACAGGCCAAAAATCAACTATACTCAACTAATTATGCTCGGTAATGGAAAAAGGATATCTTCACGATGGCGCATATCGATTTTTGTGTCTCAATTTGAGCCAAAATATGTTAGTGAAGTATTAAAAGATGAGGCATGGGTTAGTGCGATGCAAGAAGAACACCTACTGTTCAAGAAGTTAGGAGTTGGACCCTTGTGGACAAACCAAAAGGTGCTAAGTGATTGGCACTAATGGGTGCTGAAATGCAAGAAAGATGACCAAGGGTCATAACCAGACACAAGGCTTGACTTGTAATTCAAGGGTTTAGACAAGTCGAAGGCATTGACTACAATGAAGTGTTTGCACCAGTGGCAAGGATGGAAGCGATACGTATATTTCTAGCTTACGCATCCTACATGAAGATTAAAGTCTACAACTAGATGTGAAGAGTGCATTCCATCATGGTGAAATCCGTGAGATGGTTTATGTCAGTCAACCCGAAGGATTTGAGGATCCTTATCATTGGGACAGAGTTTACAAGCTAGACAAGGCTCTCTACAGGCTCCATCAAGCCCCCAGAGCCTGGTATGAGAAACTCTCACTCATCTGGTGAAGCATGGTTTTAGCATAGGAGTGATTGACTGTATATTGTTCATCAAAGAGAAATATGACGACTTACTGCTGGTACAGATTTATGTTGATGACATAATCTTCGGTTCCAAACACGAAGAATTATGTAAGGATTCGAATCTGTAATGAAAGCAGAATTTGAGATGAGTGCCATGGGGGAGATGAAGTTCTTTCTCAGCTTACAGGTGGATCAGACCCAAAGAAATCTTCCTACATCAGACCAAGTATGTAGGAGATATCCTCAATTGACTCGACATGGAGAATGCTTCAGCAGCTGGAACTGCACTTGCCACGAACCATGACGTGGCACCCGATGGAATGATGATCTGGTCGATGCAACCATGTACAGAGGAATGATCGGATCTCTCATGTACCTCATAGAATCACGTCCCGATATCATGTATGTGACGTGCCTTTCTTTTAGATATCAGGTGAAACCAAAAGTAAACCATCTCATCGGCATCAAAAGGATTTTTAGTTATCTAAAGGGTACTCCAACACTCGGGTTGTGTATCCTCATGGCGATGACTTTGAGCTTAGAGCATATAGTGACTCGGATTATGGTGGCTGCAAAATGATTACAAGTCAACATCAGCAGGATGTCAGTTCTTTGGTAGACGGTTAGTCACCTGGCAGTGTAAGAAGCATGTGAATGAATACGTTCTACTCTATGCTACTTGCTGTTCACAAATAATTTGGATTCAACAGCAAATGCGCAACTACGGTTTGCAATTTTCTAAAACTCCCATTTTTGTTGATAATTCTGTAGCTATTGCTGTAACCAAAAATTCGGTCCAACATCCTAAAATAAACACATCGGTATTATGTATCACTTTATACGTGACTATTTTGAAAAGAATTAATCAATATGATTAAAATTAATACGTATTTTCAATGCGCCGACCTTTACACAAAAGCATTTGATAAACTGAGGTTTTTATATCTTTTAGAGGTAATGGCGTGAAAAAAATGACGTGATTCTAGAAGACGAAAGTTCGTAGTCCGACTAGTGTACTTATTTTATTTCACTTTATTTTTCTATTAATTAAATCCAAAAACACAAAAAGATTTCGGTTTTAGAATTTTAGGGGGAGAAGTCTAGTATTTAATTCGTGCAGTATTTAATTACTTAAAAAAATGAAGGGGGAGGGCAGCTTAGCTAGTAAGAAATGAAATCAAATGTAATTCTGATTCAAAGTAAATGGAAAATGATAGTACACAGGGAACGAATTGGTTAAGACTTCAAAACTAGTGTGCTCAAAATGTGAAATTCAAAGTACAAGTCTGAGAAGTCTAAGCACAACTAAAGAAAAATGATAGTTAAACTAGGTGCTACTGAGAGACCATAGAGAAAGTAGACCTAGAGGTTGCTAGTTCAGAATATGATGTGTCGGTAGATTCAACACAATAGATGAGTAGACTTCATTGGTGAATTAAAAAGTCAAACTAACCTGTTCAACTTGCTGTGAGTTCTCATCTTATCCCTGGTTAACACAATCAATGTATTTCCAATAAGGGGTGACGAGCAAAATAAACGCCACATGTGTCGGGATGACCACAAATATGAGCAAAGCACATGTAAAAATGCTAAAAGCAATCAAGATGATAACTTATATTGTTGGTGCGTTATATGCAAAAAGAAAAATAAATGCTCTAAGAAGAAGGTAGGTTGTGTGCCTCTCTGCTGTGAGGTGGCACTGACCTGAGGATAAATGTAGAGATTAATGAAGAGGCTGATGCAACCTAAACATCTTTAGTCTTTCCTGCATGTTGCACAAGTGCATTGAAGTGGAATGCTTCGGAAGTTTCACATGTGCAACAGAAATACTCTAAGTGTGAAATCTTCCGAAGCCAAGACCAACATCTTCCGAAGGCAAAGATGAAGTCTTCCGAAGCCTCAGACAAAGTCTTCCGAAGCTTCAAGTTCATGAAGACAGATTTCTTTCGAAGACTTTTAGTAACATGCTTTATGATGTACTGTTCCATAAAGCCGGACACCTTTCCGCTGTAACTCTCCAAGTCACCAACTAACATGGTTTGGTGAAAAGGTCCATGCTTTTGGTAACTGTACATTGAGGTCTTGAGTCTGTAACTTTCTACTTTATCTACTTTATCCTTTTGGTAATAGATAAAATGTGAGCTATGGCATGTCATAGTCACTAGTCAAAAGGCAATCTGCCTTTTGACCTCTACAATTGATTTTGTGTGTGTCTAGTCAATTGTATCCAGCTGGCTTTCAAAGTATAGCGGGCTATAGGATGTTGTATAAGTATCTCATGTTCTTGTATCTTTGAATATGCTTTGTAACACTTGTAATAGAACAAAGAGAAGGCAACACACTGCATTCTTGAAAACCAAACACTTGTGTTCTTTGTGTTCTATCTCATATATTACTGTGTTCTTAGTGTCACCACTTGGTTAATCCAGTTTATTGTTTTATCTAAGTTTAGTTTATCTCCTTTTTGTGTTGTTTGTTGTAACTCTACACCCTTCAACGATCCTACATTTGGTATCAGAGCAATCCAGGCCCTTGATATAAGATCTCACCATCTTTAGATCCCTCACACACACAAATACTAAACTTTGCAAATGGCAGCCATTTCCAAAACTGATATGGAAACTGGAACCATGAACAAGTCCCCACTGATCAGTCTTGATGATTTTGACCCTGGTGTTTAAGAATAGAAGGTTTCATCAGGTCTCTTGATTCAAGAATGTGGGAGTCTATTGAGAATGGACTTTCATACCTAGCACACCTTCTGCTACTGGTGCTGGTATGATCCCAAAGATGTGGCTAACTACTCTGATGAAGATAGGAAGAGAGTATAGATAGACAGAAAAGCCATGACAGCTCTTCAAACAGCCCTTCCAAACGCTATGTACAGAGGTTTCAAGAAGTGCAAAACAGCCAAGCCAGCTGTGGGATGCACTGAAACTGATGTATGAGGGTTCTCTGAAGCTAAGGAGAACATGAAGGATCCTGAGCAGCAGTTTGAAAATTCACCTTCAAAACAGGTGAAACCATGACTCAGTAGTACTTCAGGTATGTTGAGATTGTGGATACCCTAGTGGATGGAAGAGTTTCTCTTGAAAACAGAGACACTTTAAGGAAGTTCATGTCCTCACTTACTAGGCAGTGGACACACTACTGTGTTCTCAAAACTCTTACTCTGACAGAGTTTATGGGATTCTCAGTGACTACCAGATGGAGATGAACATGCAAGTTCATCTGGAACTCCAACAATCAAATCGGTTCAGCCATACATGTGGTTTAAAGGGATAGCATAGAACCCAAATATCATCTCTTATGTGTTGATACATGTATGTCCCTAGATCATGATATGAATGTAATAGATCTTGTTTGTCTGATTTTGAGGTAATGCTTGGAATGATTAATGAAATGATATTGTTTGTTTGTTATTTATAATGGTTAATATTTCATTAATGAGTCGACGTTGAATTGGTTAATTAGGTTTGTGGTTGTTTGAATTGTTACACATAATGAATATTAATTAATACATTCAAACTTAACAAAATGAAGTTCTCATGCGAATGGCCCATGCGAATGGACTATACGCACGAATAAATTCATACGAATGACTCAGTCGCACGACTGAACCAGGAGACTGGATCAGTCGTATGATTGTAACATAAATTGGCTCAGTCGCACGACTGAACACTCAGTCATGCGGATGAATAAACCGCATGGTTCAATCGCACGATTGAACCATACTAATGGTTCAGTCGCACGGATGAACAAGACTAACCTATAAATACAACCCAATTCGTGGAAAAGAAGCATTCATTGATTACGATTCCAGACGTACCCTAGCCGTCCAGAAGCCTCTCAATTCGTTCTCCAAGTTCACAGAACACATTAGATCGATTCACAATCGACTTCTAACGTTAGATTCAATTCTTGATTGATGCTTCGTGTGTTCTCACTGATTGGATCGCCAATCAAATAGAATCCGCACTATTTGATCTGGTTTACACGCTAATCACTAGGTATTTCATTCAATACCAGGTCCTAACAAGGGTATGAGAGCATTGGCTCTTGATTACGTGTGATTCAATCAAGATTGATAAAAAAATTGTGTTTTTGCATTAAACACAATTTTTGGTGTCAAAAGTGATCTTGGACGTTCCCTGCTCATCAAGTTTGTTTTTCTACGATTTAGGCGATTATACCTTGCGAAAATTCAAATTTTTACAGGTGAAACACGTTTAACCTAGAAAATTTCGCAAAACAGCAGCTTCAGTCACACGAGAGTCCATTCGCACGACTGGACTTCATTCGCATAGTCCAGACGCACGATTGGACCTAGTCGCATCTCCATTCGTACGATTGAACCGTTCGTTCGCATTGCTCATACGCATCAGATTCATTTGCATGACTGAGCAATCGCTTAGTTCAGCCACACGATTGAACCAGTCGCAGAGTTCATACGCACGACTAACCATTCGCATCCTTCAGTCACACTAGTGACAGTTTGTTTTATTAGAGTTAAAGTTATTCGCCATGGAAGATCAAATGTCAGCCTTTACTGCTGGGAAGGACTCTAGGATACCGAACCTGCTGTTGCATGAGAGTGAGGTGGGTAATCATAATAAACCACCAAAGCTCTTACGTTAGATGAGTTTCCCCACTGGAAACACGTTTGAGATCTACCTCAATGGAGTGGATCCGAATCTGTGGGAAGCCATCGAGATTGGATATAGTACACCGGTGGGAGCTGATGGAGTTAAGCTAACGTTGAGGGATGACGGACGTGCAGAAAGTTAAATACATGCAGAGAAAGGAGTTTATGCATTGATTACGCAGTCTATTCCTAAAGACATATTCCACTAGTACTCAGAGATTAGCAGTCCAAGAAACTTTGGAATGAGCTAGAAAGAGGTATGACGGGAATGCTTCATTGAAGGCAATCAAGGCTAAGGAGTTAAAGAAGGAATTTGATAACTTCTCATCGATAGGAAACGAGATTTTAGACGATGTTATAGACAGATTCTACCATCTGATGAGTGAACTGCATACACATGGGGTGGCTACTACCATGGAAGAGAAAGTTACTAACTTTGCAGACGGATTGCCTGAAAAGTGGGCTTCATTCGTGTCTAACCTTCGACATAATGGAATGCTGGCAAAACTGGATATTAATAACTTCATTCTTAAGTTGCAAGAAGAGGCACTTAGGATGAAGTACAGAGCTCAGAAGTCTTCGTACAATCAAAATCCAGCTTTGTACAACGCCACGCCTCAAGCTAATACATCTAGAGCACCTCTCCAGACTGCATTTATGTCTAGCTCATCGGGTCCTTCACATGCGTCTCCTTCAGGATCAGACACGTCGGGACCTTCTTGTACCCACTATATTGGATCCGAAGCAAGTGCTACTAAACTGAAGACCGAGAATCTCGGTAATGTGACTGTGGAAGTAGCTCGAGAACACATGGATCTTTTGGCTGCAGTGGTTCATTCTTATGATGAACTTGTTACTGGAAGATTGGAAACTGCCATCTGGCAGACGAGGACTACGAGCAGGTGGATGAAATGGAGCTTGAGAGGATGGACATAGTGTGGGCCTTAGCTAGTGCTGTCCGGAGGGCAAAGAAGTTTGTAAAACAAACCAGACAGAACTTGGTAGCTACTAAGGATACCACATTTGGCTTTGACAAGAGCAAAGTGACCTGCTTCAACTGTGGAGAGAAGGGGCACTTCAAAGAGATAATGTCAAGCCTAAGAAGATGGGTAACGGGAACCCGTTCTCGTCCTTCACACTCGTCAAGACAAGCAAGCTACCGGTTCTACTTCATCAAGCAAGGATCCAAAACCTTGACTGCTCATGATGATGAAGGATAGGATTGGAGCTTTAGGTTTGTCTCACCAGGGGAATCAAACATTGCAAGTGTAGAAGATATTGACAATGATTCCGCTAGTGAAGAGATCTAGCAGTTGAGATAGCAATGTCACATAATGAAGAAGCAACTGCATCCGAGCTCAGTTCCAAGCCTAAAGAGGAGACTACCACGTCAAAGACAGAAAAGACAGAATCACCAGAACCAGAGACATCTGATGCTGCGTTGATGGCTAACTCTTCTGAATCAACCCAGGTAAGTACTAATGACCAAATGTTTGATAATCATGCTTGTTCTGATTGTGATACTTTTAGGAATAGCATAGATGAAAAATTTGCTAGGTTATTAGATCATAATGATAACTTAGTAAAGATTTGCAACTGTGCACTAAGGCTAATAGGCATTAAAACAAAATGACATAGTATAAAGAAAAGATAGACCTTTTGACTAAATAGCTTAGGGAAACCGAAGTAGTTGCTTTTAACCAAGCTAATGACATTAGGTATTATCTAACTCCCTAGAAGACACTAAGAAGCAAAAGGCAGTTCTAGAAGTAGAAGTACATTCATTAAAACAGAAACTGCACAGTTGGACTAGTTCTTCACACATAGTCCAACACTTAGTGAGATAAAGGAACAACGGGGAGGGATTGGGTTATAAAGTGGTTCCACCACCACCTGAGACTTTGATGAACACTAAGACTAGACCAATAATAATAATCCCATCAAGGATCATGTGGTGTCTACTCCTCTTGTTAGTGATCCAGATTCCTATGTTCATCTATTGACTCTGGAAACAAACAAAAGGAGGCCACTTCAAAGGCAAAGGGTAAATTGCCTTGTGTTAATCTGGAAAAGGAATTTGAAAAGGTAACTAAAGTCAGGGTCAAACAGAGTCAAATCAGAACCTAAAAAGACTTCTAAGGTTAATCTTTCACATATTTCAAGTCAAAAACCAACTAACCAAAAAGAAAAAGATGTTAAACAGGTTAAAACAGTTAACTTTGTTAACCAGAGAAACATCCAAAAACCTAGAGTGAGTGATGTTACTAGAGTGTCACACACTTCTCCACAAAGAAAGTTTAATCATAAAGTGATAGCAGGTCGTGCTACAACTATGGTGAATATGAACACATGCCTCCTATTGTCATTTCTATCAGACACCTAGGAGAAGATTGAACCTCAGGTTTCAAAGCCTAGGTCTTCTAAGAGGAATTCTCCGACTCCACCTAAAGAACTATTGAACCTAAAATTCAACCTGTAAGTCAGTCGACTGTTTATCACAACAGGCCTTGCACAAATCTGGATTATGGAAGGAGAAGACATCCTCTGTGTCTGATAATAATGACAAGAAGGAACCTGAGCTACCCTCATCCTCTAAGGGTCAATGTGGAATTTATGATGTGTGATGCCTGTGGGAAACCCAAGCCAGTAAGGCTTGGGTTCCTAATCCAAACTAATCCTTTACTTTGTATGTGCAGGGTGTTCGATACAGTGCTGAAACTAACACGTGGCTTGTAGACAACGGAGCATCCAGGCACATGACAGGAAACAGGGCTCTTTAATCAAACATCAAGCAATAAAAGGAGGGCATGTTTCGTTTGCTGGAAACAAGGGAGGCTATATCACAGCCCAAGGAGATTGGGGAATCAGAAAGTTAAGTTTGATAAGGTGAACTACGTTCAACAACTACAAAATAACTTACTTTCTGTTTCCCAAATATGTGATAAGGGATTTAAAGTCATCTTCGACAACAAGATGTTACGTGCTAAAGAAAGACTATGTGATCCCAGAGGACCAAGTTCTGATGACTGCTTCAAGATATAAAGACCTTTATGTTTTGGATCTGTCAACAGCTTCTACAATGGATCATGAGGTTCAGTGTTTTCTATCTAAAGCTACTGAGAAGGATTCCATCTCCTAGCATAGGAGAATGGGACACATTAGTCAATGGAAGATGAATCAGTTGATTCAGAAGGATCTGGCGAGAGGAGTTATGTCAAGACTCCAACTTCCTGACTTTTGTGTAGCTTGCAAGAAAGGCAAACAGACAAAGAAGTCTCATACGGAAAAGAAAGTTCATTCAATAGAACTACCTCTTGAACTTCTTCACATGGATCAGTTTGGTCCAGTCAGTACAAAGAGCATTGCAGGCGACTTGTACTGTTTTGTGGTCCTGATGACTACTCAAGGTTCACTTGGGTAATGTTTCTGAAATCCAAATAAGAAACATTTGAGTCATTCAAGGAGTTGGTAACCACACTCGAATCTCTCTACAAGCTGAAGGTTAGACAAGTACGCTCAGACAACGGAACAGAATTCAAGAACCAGTGGATGGAGCATACCGCAAGGAAAGGGAATTGTGCATCAATTCATTTTCTGCTACACGCCTCAGATGAATGGCGTTGCGAGAGAAAGAAAGAAGCTTGATAGAGACAGCACGGACTATGCTGGCAGACTCGAAACTGTCCATCCAATTCTGGAATGAGGCAGTGGCGAATGCATGTTATACACTGAATCGAGTCCTGATACTCAAGCGCCACGGAAGACATGTTATGAGCTACTATAAAGACGCAAACCGAATTTGGAGTATCTCGAACCATCTGGCGCGCCGTGCACACTTCTGAAGAAGACACAAGAAGGTAAATTCAGCAAGAAGGCAGATGAAGGAATCTTTCTAGGATACAACATTCGAACAAGCGAGTTTACAACAACTCAACGGGTCTAGTAGAAGTGTGGTGTAATGTTGACGTTCAGAGATATACCACACCACCTACTGGCAAAGGACCTGCCTACTTTTTCGACTACGATGGATTCTTCAAGTCCTTCAACATCCCTCTCTCTCCCTCGATGACAAGTTAGCTACTAGAATGATGTATGATATCTTAAATACACCATCTAGCTCACAAGGAGAATCATCTATTCAGTCAGGGGAAGTAGTTGATGATAGTGACTCCTCCTCTGGAGATGAAGCTGAAGAAGATGACCAGAACAGTCAGGAGGAACAGGTTCCAGTTCCTGAAAGTCCACAAGCATCTACAAGTGATGCACCTTCGACTACGGAACCTCAAACTCCAACTACCTCAGATGCAGAACCAAATGTTCATAATCTTGGCTCTGAGGTAGCTGTTTCCACTACTCCAGGATCACGATTAAACATCTATCATCCCCTAGAAAATGTCATTGGGGATGTCAGATCAGGAGTACAAACCCAATTAGCTTTATTCAGCTGACTACGCCTCAGTTATGGAGAAGGGTTACATTCATGATGGTGCTTATTGGTGTTTTGTCTTGCAGTTTGAGCCGAATATGTAGGTGATGCACTAAATGATGAGTCGTGGGTGAGTGCCATGCAAGAAGAACTTCTTCAGTTCAAGAAGTTAGGTGTATGGACTCTGTTTTATAGACCTAAAGGTGCTAAATTCATTGGCACCAAATGGGTCTTGAAATGCAAGAAGGATGACCAAGGGGTCATTATCAGGAACAAAGCTCGATTGGTGGTTCAGGGTTTTCACCAAGTCGAGGGAATTGACTACAATGAGGTGTTTGCACCCGTGGCAAGGATGGAAGCCATTCGTATCTTCCTTGCCTATGCATCGTACATGAAGATTAAAGTCTATCAATTAGATGTGAAGAGTACATTCCTTCATGGGGAAATCAGAGAAACAGTCTATGTCAGTCAACCCGAGGGATTTGAAGATCCTTATCATCGGGATAGAGTCTACAAGCTCGACAAGGCTTTATACGGGCTTCATCAAGCTCCAAGAGCTTGGTATGAGAAACTCTCGACTCATCTTGTGAAACACGGCTTTCGCAGGGGAGTCATTGATTGCATGCTGTTCATTAAAGCAAAAGATGGCGACCTACTGCTCGTACAGATCTATGTTGATGACATAATCTTCGGTTCAAAGAACGAAGAGTTATGCAAAGAGTTTGAAGCAGTTATGAAGAAAGAGTTTGAGATGAGTGCTATGGGGGAGATGAGTTCTTTCTTTCTGGGTTACAGGTGGATCAGACACCAAATGGGATCTTTCTACATCAGACGTAGGAGACATTCTCAGTCGTTTTGACATGGAGAATGCATTTGCTGCTGGGACTCCACTTGCTATGAATCACGACATAGCACCTGATGAAAATGGAGATCTTGTAGATGCCATGATGTATCGAGGAATGATTGGATCCCTCATTTATCTCACTGCCTCAAGACCTGATATCATGTATGCTACATGTTTATGTTCTAGATATCAGGCTAAGCCTAAGGTCAACCATCTGATCGGGTTCAAAAGGATTTTTCGTTATCTGAAGGGTACACCCACACTTGGGTTGTGGTATCCTCATGATGATGACTTTGAGCTCACGGCGTATAGTGACTCGGATTACGGAGGCTACAAGATGAACTACAAGTCTACATCCGCAGGGTGTCAATTCTTTGGGAGAAGACTAGTTACTTGGCAGTGTAAGAAGCAGACATCGGTTGCATTGTCAACCTGTGAAGCCGAATATGTTACTGCTGCAAGTTGCTATTCACAAATCATCTAGATTCAACAGCAAATGCGGGATTACGGTTTAAAGTTCCCCTCTACTCCTATTTGTGTTGATAACTCTGCTGCAATTGCAGTAACTAAAAATCCGGTCCAACATCCGAAGACCAAACATATCGGTATCAATACCATTTCATAAGAGACTGTTAATTGATGTGGTAAAAATTAATACTGATTTTCAACAACGCTGACCTCTATACTAAAGCCTTTGATAAACCACGTTTTCAATATTTGCTAGAGGTCAATGGCGTTAAAAAGAAAGTGAGGTTATTCCTGATGATGATAATGTGTAGTCTGATGTAGTTTAGTTACAGTTTTCTTTTTTATTTTTTTTTATTTGTTTTTTAGTCTGTTTAATTTAAACTCATGTTATTTTGTTATTTATTAAAATCCTAAAATAATTAAACCAGTTATGATTTTAGTATTTTAGGGGAGAATTTTCAGCAAGTAACATTTAAAAAAAAACGAGGGAGAAGGAGTGGATAGCTCATATAAGGTAGACCGTAACTGTGATACCAATTCAAACCCTTTGGAAAATGATAGTATACAGGAACAAATCAAGAGGGACTGTAAAATTCAAATTTAGAAAAGATGCAAAGATTCAAAGTATATCTGTGTAGTCTAAGCAATATAAAAGGGAAGATGATAGAAAACTGGTAACTCCTAAGGCAACACAACGAGAGTAGACCTAGAGGTTGCTAGACCACAAATGATATGTCAGTAGATTCAACACAATAGATGATTAGACTTGACTGGTGATTTCAAGATCAAACTAAGTTGTTCAACTGACTGTGTGGGCTTCCATCTTATCACTTGTTAACACAGTCAACAATATTAAATTAAGGGGAAATGAGCATGTAAACGCCACAAATGTGTGCGGATGACCATACATAGAGCAAAGCAAGAAAAATGAAAGACAAATGCTATAAAGCTAATGACTTATGTTTTGGTGCATTTTGTGCAAAATAATATTAAGCTGCTCTAACAAGGAGATAGGTTGTGTGCCTCTCTGCTGTGCGATGGCATTGAACTGAGGATAAGCATACCTAGATATTCTAGAATTCATTATTGTTTTCCCCTCTCTGCTGTGCGATGGCACTGACCTGAGGATGGGCTTCTCTTTGAAAGCTCTAAGAATAGTCTCTCCTTGTAATAATACCCGTAGACTGCTCAAAAGATCCTGAGGAATGTTGATTACCATATAAGTGTGGGATCCACAAATGTTAGTTGAAATAATTAAACCTAAAACAATCACCAGTTTGTGTCAAAAGTCTATGTATGGATTTAAGTGGACAAACATATTGACAATCATTGTGGCTGCAATTCTTGAAAGTTCAAATCAATGTGGTAATCTAAGAGTTCCAGTATGATTTCCTAAGTTGCTAACGACTCTGGATGAACACCAAGAATTGAGCATCAAAAGATTTTGATAACAAGTCCAAAATGATTTGACTTGCATGTATGATTCCAAAATTGAATTGGTCTAGGTATGGTCAATCTAAGTTGAGGCTGTCTATTCCGGAACCAAATCCAGTAGATTTCCATCTCAGGACTTATCTCTCACAAAAAGCAAAAACAAATCTTATTTTTATTCTTTAGTTTAATTTTCTAATTTAGTTAGTCGTTTTAGTTTGTTTGTTTGTCGGACTACATCAGGAAAATCAGTAAGGGATCAACTCACTAAAAGGGTCATGTCTGAGATGACCACATTGTGTTAAAAGTTAAAACAGTCACGTCTAAGGTGATCAAAAGTTTTCAAGTCAAAACGATCATGTCTGAGATGATCAATGTTCATAACGTTAATTTCTACAATTAAGGGGTTTTAAAAGTTAAATATTCAAATTGGCAGAAAATTAAATAAGTATGACCCATTCACACGAATGGACCATACGTATGGACCAATCATACGAATGGAAGCCATTCGTACGAATGGACCATGAATATGGACCATCCAACCGAATGGCCCATACGATTGGCCCAGTCGGACGCTTAAGGGCGGATGAGTGATCCAGTCACACGACTGGACTAGTCGGACGACTGAAGAAGGACGACTGAAACCAATCGCATGACTGAGTTCCACTCGCACGACTGAAAGGTGCGTATTGCTCAGTCGCACGATTGAATATAGGGTTAGTATAAATAGAGGGGGAGTCGGTCGCAGAGATTCACCACCCTCAAATTAACCCTGAATCGCACGACTTAACGCCACTCTGCCAAATTTCATTTGATCTCTAAATCCCCCCGTTTCTTGATTACTGACCATATACATCGACTCTACAGGTAATTTACGGTAAAGAACCACTCCCATAACTTTCAATTTGATGCAAAATCGGTACATTCGAACTCGCAAAAGAACCGAGACTTAAGTGACTAAATAACCTAACTAAATGACTCAAACAAAAGAAATAAGATGTTAGGTGTTATAAGAATGTATTGCGAGTCAAATGAACCAGACAACGATGTCTATAACTCAAAAGTAGTGAAAAAGTGAATTTGAATTGAACAGTCAGTACATCATGCGAATGGACAGCTTGATGAATTCAGTCGCACTGAAGGGTGCACTGCTGAAACGCACGACTGAACTGCGTATGAAGTTCGATCGCACGACTGATGAATGCATGTGTAACGCCGCATGGTGGTACGGGTATATAGATTGAGCCCAGTCGCACACTCAGTGGTACGCATGGGATCAGTCGCACGACTGAACCCCATTCGCACTGTTCTCAATCGCACACTGAATCTCTCGCACGACTGATCATCGCCATCTCAATCGCATAACAAAAGATTTTCTTCAAGTTTAAGTGTTTCATGATTTTCTTAGCCAATGGTACTAACGTTTACTATCTTTGTGTAACCGATGGCGAGTCGATGGACTATGGCACGAAGCACAATATATGTGCTCGTCTGGATTTGACATCCAGAAACGCTGCTGATTTTTCTGGCATCATCACATTTCAACTGAGATCGAGGATTGCACATGCCATATCTACTCCATGTACTCCGTATCGATCCATTCAGCAGGCCTTCTGGGAAGGCGCTATAGTTGATAGATCGTCTGAGCCTTATTGCATCAGAAGTACCATCTTTGGAGAGGCTATTACTATCTCAGAGGAGGATCTAAGGATCGTATTACAGTTTGGGGATGACACTAATGTGCCGACTCGATTACACCCCTCACAGTCAGAGGATGCTTTCTTAGAGCCAAGTACTCTGGGGACATCAATGCTAGGGTACTCACAAGAGTAACCTCTGTCCCCAGTTTAAGTATCTTGCGCACGTGCTGCTTAGTGCATAGCTTCCAGGAAGGGAGGTTTTGATGAGCTATCCGACCAGATACAGAACGGTATGTTGTGTTGGTGCTGAACCACCGTTCAGCTTCTCCAAGATGATCTTCACCTACCTGGTGAAGAACATCGAGGGGAAAGGGAAGGAGGGCTTCTGTATGTACCCCGAGATTTATGCAGATGATCATAGATCAGAAGCTTCCCTCCTTGCCGAAGGAGAAGGAGGATGCGGTAGTCCTCGAGGTGATGGATGACACTACCTTGGGGAGGATGAAGGTGTACAGGGGGAAGCAAGTGAAACCCTCTGTCAGGAGATTGTTTGGGCATCTAGCCCGGGAGGACTACGTGGTGCCAACAAAGAGAAAGTGGCGCCATGATGATAGTGACTCTGATGTGGAGCAGATTGCTCTACCCACCCATGACTCAGATGATGATGAATGGGGATGCTGGAGACGGTATGCCTATTCCACCTAAAGGCACTGTGTCTGATGTTGTACCTCCAGTGTCCGTCCCAGCTGGAGAAGTAGCCGAGTCAGCTGGATTCCATCAGGATTTTGTTCATGGTGCGGAGGAGGAGGAGGAGTCGGATGAGGAGCCCCTAACGTGAACTGTGGGAAGCAAAGTTGTTCCCACAGAACATGGGCTAAGGGTGGTTGGTGAACACCCGAGAGACTCCGGAGAGACTGATAGTGACCCAAGCTATGCATCGGGGTCAGCAGGCAGGGTTGTAGGGGGAGCATCCACCTCAACATGGACGAGGAGGAAGAGGATGGCTAAGCCCCATGGCCAGAAGAAAAAGAAGCGTCGGTTGACCTTCGTCACCACCACAGCCACCACATCCACCACAACCACCACATCCACCACAGCTACCACAGCCACCACATCCACCACAGCTACCACAACCACCACCATACCTCCCACCACAGTACAGATTCCATCCACCACCATATCCTTTACTCCCACATCACCTCCACCATTTCACAGACCTATCTTCACTACAGTCACCACCACCACCACTTCACACCAAGTAGGACCCTCAGCCCATCCCTCACATACTTATGGATCACCTCTACCTCCAATCGGGGTAGAGGAACAGCTGTCTGCGCTCAACAGGATGGTGATGCGCTTACTGGTGCAGATGAGGAGAAGGCGGCCCAGATCCGCCAGCTTACTGACCTGACTACTGCACAATCTCACCAGATTGCAGAGCATGCTCTAGTTATAGAGGAGCAGGCCCAACAGATGGCTGCTCAAAGCACTGAGATAGCCCAACTCCAAGCATATAGTGTCCATCAAGCAAGAAGATAGAGGAGTTGGAGGAGGCAAAGAAGACTATCATGTTAAGCTGAAAGGATCTAAGGAGGATCCCTTGAAGATCAAGGAAGGGACGGAGATGATGATGATGAAGATGAGATGAGGATGATAGAGTGATACAGAGGAGAATGAGGAAACCGAAGGAGATAGGACATAGGAGAAGGACGATGATGATGAAGCACAAGGAGGGGATGCAGCTGCATCGGCCTCTGCTTCAGGTCAAGAGAAAAGGACAAAGAACAGACAGACCAACCAGCTTCTACTTCTGCTCCTCCAAGTGATGAGACGATGATACAGGATAAAAGTAAAGACTAGATGTTTATGTATTTATTTACTTTTGTATTTGAATCCTGTATTGAAACGATGTATTGAATGTTTTATATTAGTTAATGCATTTCTGTTTGATTAATTACTAATGATTTATGTGTTGAATGTTTAAATCAAACAGATCAAAATTACCAAAGAGATGAGTTTGATGTTGCTCCCCTTCAGCAGGTCAAGACTCGGCTAACAATGATTCTTGATCTGTAAGGGATTGTTAGGAGGTCAGTGAATTATACCCCTGAAGAAGGGGAAATAATTCATGACCTATCAAACGAGCAACTTGCAAAGCTTTTCAAGCTAAATCCAGATGAGATAGTGAAAGATGCTCCGACATGCGATTCAACTAGTGACCAAGAGCTCAACGATGTTGATGAAGTCGAGATCGAAGATGTCACTGCTGAGGATTACCCTCAGTACGCTGACAATGAGGGTAATGTGGTCCCCATCTGGGTGAATCCCTTGTCAGCGATACTTTTGAGGTGTTGAACAAGATGGAGCAAGAAACAGAGAAAGCAGTAGGAAAAGCCCAAGCCTCAAATGATGATGTCGACATTCGAAAGGCTGAGTGGGCTGCATGTTTTGAAGAAGTTAGAGCCAAATGTGCTGCACCAAAGAAGGATGCCTACACCAACTCTACAAAGTCAAGAAACATCACAAGGTGTCAGGAAGGATCATAGCATGGGCATATTTTGAGGATCTTAATGCTTATGCTATTAAGAGAGAACAGGGCATAGAGTACTTCAGATTCCCACATGATCTGAAGATACTACCAGTTTTGAGCTCAACCAGCTGGCTAAGCTAAAGCTTTTGTATGCTGAACGAGGAAGATGTCAGGCTGGTTTAAGGCTGGCCTAAAGAAGGAGTACCATACCAGATGGGTTAACTTCAGACCCCAATAGCCTACTATGTATATCTGAAGGTCTGAGGTTGATACCATTACTTGCAAGCCCAAGATAGTGTTAAAGTGGAATCCTCCACGCACAATGTCAAGAATCCCACTCAGGGAAATGCCACCGGACTTCACTCCACATTTTAAGTGGTGGTACTACGATTGGAGAACAGCTGAAGCGGTCATAGTCCTAAGCAAAGTGGGACAAATGGATACGATCAGGGTATTCCACCCGATGTGGCTTACAAACTTGTCGGATAATGATGTCTATACGCTATAGAAGTGGCTACTGTTCTATGATACGTAAGATATTGTACAAGCTCTCCAGTTCCAGAACGTTATATGACTCTGCTTCGCGTTTGAGATTCACACGGGAGTCACAAAAGAGGAAAATTACAAGAAATACAAGGAGGTTATGCAGAAAACAAGAGATTAGAGAGATCTAGGTCCAAGGGGGAGTTTGTTGATACATGTATGTTCCTAGATAATGATATGAATGTAATAGATCTTGTTTGTCTGATTCTGAGGTAATGCTTGGAATGATTATGAATGATATGGTTTGTTTGTTATTTATAATGGTTAATATTTCATTAATGAGTCGACGTTGAATTGGTTAATTAGGTTTGTGGTTGTTTGAATTGTTACCATAATGTAATATTAATTATTACATTCAAACTTAACAAAATGAAGTTCTCATGCAAATGGCCCATGCGAATAGACCATACGCATGAATAACTTCATACGAATGACTCAGTCGCACGACTGAACCAGGAGACTAGATCAGTCGTATGATTCTAACATAAGATTGGCTCAGTCACACGACTGAACACTCAGTCGTGCGGATGAATCAACCGCATGGTTTCAATCGCACGACTGAACCATACTAATGGTCAGTCGCATGAATGACAATACTAACGTATAAATACAACCCAATTCGTGGAAAAGAAAGAGCATTCATTGATACGATTCCAGACGTACCCTAGCCATCCAGAAGCCTCCCATTCGTTCTCCAAGTTCATAGAACACATTAGATCGATTCCCAATCGACTCTAACGTTAGATTCAATTCTTGATTGATTCTTCGTGTGTTCCCACTCATTGGATCGCCAATCAAGTAGGATTCCGCACTATTTGATCTGGTTTACATGCTAATCACTACGTATTTCGTTCAAATACCAGGTCCTAACATTATGCTACCCTGACAATCACCCAAGGGTCCTTCAATCACCTTCCTAGAGACACCAAGGTGAACTACACTCAAGGAGCCATTCAAGAGACAAGCCTTCTCAAGCTTTTGTGTCTTTTGATGAAGCGTTGGCAACTCTCTTCTTTCACTCTTGAAGACCTGGACTGTATCCATCCAGATAATCTGGAATACATGGAACTAGTCCATAGATGGCTCTTCCACTCATAGAGCCAGAATTTCTACAAGAGGACTGGAAGGAAGTTTCCAGCAATCAACCAGTGGAAATTGGACTGACAAAGGCAAATTGTTAGGATCTCAACATCTAGTTTGATCAATTAGATTGGATTTGCAGTGGAATGAGCTCACGAATTAGAAATTTAACAAGAAACACCTAAATTTATCAATGAAATAGTGTTTGTTATAGAGTGAGAATTTCTGCCAAAAGGAATATATCATTCAATACACGCTTCGGCTGGCTTTCACGCACCATTACAATTAGGTCATCTTTCCTTTTATAAGGAAGCTGACGTCACTGATGTCACTTGACAGTGACATCTAACTGTTATTTAACTACTGAAAGTTAACACAACTACTGAAGATGTCAAACAACTGACATCTTCTTACAAAATACCAAGTGTTAACTATCACTACAACTACTGAAAAGAAACTACTAAAACAACAACGACTGAAGAACATGCTCTTCAGTCGTTTTACAAGTACTGAAATAGAAAAGAAAACTACTGAAAGGAAACCATCACGTGACAAACTCTGAAGGCTTCAGTACTTGGACTTCTTGAACTTTAGTTGTTGTCATCAGTTGATGTCTTCAGCTGATGTCTTCAGCTGATGTCTTCAGTCTTTGTACTTCAGCTGTTGATCTTCAATACTTTAGTCTTCAGCTGTTGAAGTCTTCAGTAATTTAGTCTTTAGCTTTTGGTCTTCAGACTTTGGTCTTCAGCTGTTGAAGTCTTCAGTACTTTAGTCTTCAGCTGTTGAACTTCAGACTTTGTCAAACAGCTGATCAAGTCTTCAGTAGTTGTTGTGATGTCTTGTGGGACTTAAGGTTTTTCTGATCTGGCTCATTGGTTCTTTTGGTCCAACAAACTCCCCTGAACCAATGCAGCCAAAACCTTAAGCTTATTGAAGATGTCCCACTTATTATGGCAGAAAGACTGGTCTTTTTGTTTTCTAGATCAGCTCAGAAGTGACCCTTGTAAGCACAGGCCTGGAAAGAAGTCTCAATGATCTGATTGGCAAAGGATGGATGGGAACTCTGTCGGGAAATTGGACACAGAGCTATTACCCCATCCATGAGATCTACTTCCCAATATGAGTCTGTAAACTCCCTTGTATAGGCCTCAAGGAAGGTTACTTGTTCCTCCATGGTAAGCTCTTCTGCTTCTCCTTCAAAGAGTGATTCTGGCCCATAGTACTCAGAGAGGTATTTGACCGCTTCCCATTTTTTAGCTCCACAGTTGTTATGACTCTATATGCGAATTCATCTGGGTGAATACCCTCTAAGAACAACTGGAGCTCATTCTTTCTAACTTCCTCAAGCCTCCTATACACTAACCCTTTTTCACCACTTTATTCTCTAGCATCTTTTGTGGGGTCAGTTTAGCTTTATAGGCTTTCTTGAAGTCATCTAGGATCTCCCAAGGTGATACTACAAAGGCCAGTGAGATCACTTCATCTACAATATTCTTTACTTGGCCAATGTATCTCTGTGGAATATTTTTCTTTTGAATCCTATGAGCGCCCTAGGATTAGGCCAAATCCTCACTCTTCTTTTTGATATTGAAAGGTATGTCTGAGAGTGTATAATCTCTGAGCATGTTTCTTCATATTGATGATTGAAGATGTGGCAGCGTTGCTTTGTCGACTTTTCACAATTCCGCATCATGTTGTTTGTGAATCTCTTCTTCTTCTAACTTCACTTTCACAATTTGCCTTTGAAATTCAGGAGTAATTGTTGGAGGGTGACTTAGGCCTTAGGCAACTGTATAACAGCTGAGATTGGCAGCCTATCTTCATTTCATCATTATATTCTTCTTCCTCTTCTAGCCTCAGTACCCTTCTCTCCTCTTCTGGGGTACATCATCGGCTATTGGTTTTGTGGTAAGGGAATGGGTTAGTAGGTTGTGGTTGTGTGGTTTTGGTGTGGGAATTTGACAGGCTGTTCTAGCATTTTGGATGTAAGGGAGCTTTGGATTGTTTGACCAGTTCAGTCCTGCTCCCAGCACTAGCTTCATTCAAGGCTTCAATGACCAGCCCTTGGTATATACTTCAGACGAACAAATCTTGGTGGTTATTGCCAAGATGCTGTCTGGACCATGACTTGATTTCAATCAGTGATCTTCCAAGATACTTAGCTATGAACCTGATCATGATTTCCAGCCTTTCCCTTTCCAACACACTGTAACTTGTCCATCTTGCTTGGATTTCTTCAATCTCCAATCTTCTAATTTCTGAGTCAAGTTTTTAGTGTCATGACCTTGCCTAAACAGCTGATCAATGATGTTATCCATTGATCGGCTGTGTGGGCATCAGCCTCCTTCACCATTTCCTCCAACTCCTTCTCCTTCTTTCCACTCTTCTTTTCTTGTATGTGACATGAAGTCTTTAGTACTTTCAGTCACTTTCTCCATTTCAGCTTCCTTCTCCTTCTCCTTCTCAGTCTATCTACCCAACTCCTTCTCATTTTCCACCTCTATCTCTTTTTCTTTCTCTTTCCATCTTCAAGCCTCTTTCGTTTTGCTTTCACTAACTGAATCTCCCCCTTTTGGTTGCATTGGTTGCATGGGTTTGATTGTCAGAAAGCCTTTTGCTCACAACTTCCTCCAGCAAAGGTTGGATAACAGAGGGAAGCCTCTTATCAAGGGTTTCAATAACTATCTCAGTGATAATTGGTGTGATGAGAGGTAAGGAACTTTGAAGGATAGCAGCTATTTGCTGGGGGGGTTCTGTCCCTGAGAGATAGTGCCAGAAGTAGAGGCAGGTGGCTGAGAGTTTTGGAGTGGCTTGTGTATAAGAGACCTTCAGAGGAAGGTGCCATCTGTTGGTGTATGGGGCAGATGGACTTAGATCCTGAGACATTTTGGCAATCAGCTCGTTGAGTAGCTTACCTCATCTCTAGGATGGTATTTTGGGCTAAAACATATAGAAGAAGCCCAGGTCATCATCAGTGTTTGTTGAATCACCTAACCTCCTGATAGAATCAGGATGTACATGCTCTGAGTGTAGATCAGTAGTAGCATGTGCCCTTGTTCTTGGTACTGGGGACTTCCTGCCTCAGGACTATGTCCTTCATGGCAGTTGCCTCTGGTGAGGTCTTATGGAAGGTACCAACTGCATCCTGATCATATGCTGAAGCAGGAGAAGTGGCAGCCTCACCAGATGTTCGAATCTCTGTTTCTACACTTGGAGATGGAACAGTGTAACCCCGGTGCTGTGGGTTATTAGAAGCATTTGGATCCTCCCCCTCAATTGTTGAGGCTATCCCAGTTTTGATTGGTATCTGGGGAGGGGGTGAGGAATGCAACTGAGTCAGCACTTTTGCAACTATTATAGTAGGACTTTGGGGGGGCGGTTGCAGTGGGAGATGGTGTAGAAGCAGTATGGACCCGGGGAGAGTGGTGCGTTTCAATGGCAACCTCCTCAAATGAGGAAGGTTCCAGATGTATAGGTGCCCCGAATGTGGGTGTTGCAGGCTCCTGTTGAGAGGAAGCCTGAGCGGTATAGCAGGTTGAGTCATGGACATAACTGGGGGGTTATAACCAGTATGTATTTCCTATGTTGTGGTACAGGGCTTCCTCAGGGGACTCATCTCCCTGAGCAGCCTTTTTGGGTTTTTGGTTTGGGTTGTGGGGCTTTGGATTTGGAAGTGGTGGCTGTGGGTTCCAGCTGCGTGGGTTTTCGCAGTTGGCAGCCTGTTTGAGTGACTGGTCTGAGTTGTGCCTGGAGTATAACTCAGGCAATACAGCCATGGCAGGGACTCCAAGGCCAACAAGTCCCTTAGATTTCAGTTGGTTCTCTTTAATGGCCATTATGAACCGAGGATATATATCCATCGTTTAGCAATAGGTTTTGAGGCCATATCCTTAAGTTCAAGAAATATTATTTCAGAAAAATTTAAGTTTTGTTGCTCAAGGATAGAGAAGAATACTGCTGCCACCTGGTTGACATTTGATCCCAAGAAGAAGTCTTAGGGGCTAGGCAGACATTCACAATATGAAAAATAAGGCATTCAGCGTCATGGAAATGCTTCTTTAGGATGGTCGAAGCGCTGAGGTTACCCTGGTATCCATGTTGGGCAAAGGATAGATCAGTGGTGCCCTTTGAATATCCAGCGGGGAAGGTGGCATCATCCAGTTGTAGGGTTTGGCGAAGGATTGCGGAGTGATGACCACCTTACGGGAGTTGACGAACAACTGGAAAGACTCGGTGTCATTCTCCCCAGTGGTAAGGGTGACGTTCGTCCAGAACTGATTTAAGGATTCGGCATAACTGGTAGGATTGATAAGGAAGGCCGTTTTTATGGAGAATGGACCATTAGATCAATGGCAGTATCAAACTTCGTCCAGAAGGTGATTTGGTAAGGTAGGCAACACAGTTGTGTCTTGGTTAAGCTGCATGGTCGCCATTAATGTGAGAGAAGGTTCGGAGTTTTTGAACGTTAGGTTTGAGATAATGAATTCTGTAGGATTAGGTATTTATAGGGTAAGGGTTATAAAACAACTGAAGGTTTTGGTGTTAATCATTAGTAGTTTTAAACGACTGATGATGTGGTATTAACCTTCAGAGGTTGAAACAACGAAGTCTTGGTTTTAGGCATCAGCAGTTATAAAACTACTGAAAACCATGGTTTTGGCTTTACATGTTGGAAACAACTGAGGACTTGGTGTTAGTCATCAGTAGTTGTGAAACTACTGAAGACATGGTTTTGTCATCAGTTGTTGTAAATGACTGAAGACTTGGTGTTAGTCATCAGTAGTTGTGAAACTACTGAAGACATTGGTTTTGTCATCAGTTGTTGTAAACAACTGAAGACTTGGTGTTAGTCATCAGTAGTTGTGAAACTACTAAAGACATGGTTTGGTTTCAGTTGTTTAAGATGAAACAGCAGTTGTAAAACGACTGAAGAGAAAATTCCCATCACTAGTTTTCGTCAATTCTTAGCTTTTCAGGTTTCATACTGTCCTCAACACTTACTCATCAGACTTTTTAGCTGTTTTCAGTATTTCATAGGACATTGGTACTTGTCTGTTTTTACTACTCATAGTTTCTAACAGAATCAGTACTATTTGTGACATGTCTACTATGATCATCAGTACTTGTTACTGAGATCATCAGTAGTTGTCACTTATTCTAGCTGCAGCATACCAAGCCTTAACACTAGGTTTTGGATAGTTGAACTATCCAAGGCTTAGTAAAAATGTCTGCAAGCTCATCAGCACTAGGCACAAACTTTGGATCAATCAGACATTTTTCAAAATAGTCCCTAATAAAATGGTGTCTGATCTCTATATGTTTGGTCCTAGAATGCTGGACAGATTCTTGACAATGCAAAGAGCTGAAGCACTGTCCATTAATAATGGAGTCTTAGTCTTTGTAATGCCATAATCCAAAAGTTGGTTCTGAAGCCAGAGTACCTGAGATGTACAACTTGCAGCAGCAATGTACTCTGCTTCAGCAGTGGATGTAGCAATAGATGTTTGCTTCTTACTCTGCCAAGAAATCAAACAGTTGCCTAGGAATTAACATCCACCAGAAGTTGACTTTCTGGTTAACTTACACCCTGCATAGTCACTATGAGAAAAACAACTAATTTGCAAGAGTTTCCAGTGTAATACCATAAACCTAGAGATTGTGTACCTTGCAGATATCTAAAGATCCTCTTGACTGCAATCAAATGAGACTCTTTAGGAGCAGCCTGAAATCTAGCAAAACACAAGTTGCAAACATGATATCTGGTCTAGAAGTTGTTAAGTACATCAAGGACCTAATCATAAATGTGTAAAGTGTTTCATCAACAGCGTTACCTTTCTGATCTGCATTCGGTTGTGGTATGGCACATGGGAGTAGAACATGGCTTACAGTTTTGTAAATCAAACTTATTCAAAAGATCTTTTGTATATTTAGACTGATGATGAAAGTCCCATCAGCCTTTTTTTATTTGCAATCCTAGAAAGAACTATAATTCTCCCATTGCACTCATTTCAAACTTCTTTTGCATTAATTGGTAAAATCATCACACAACTGGGATCAGAGGATGAAAAAATAATATCATCAACATAAATTTGAACAAGTAGCTTATGCTGATCCACCTTCTTAATGAACAAGTTTTATCTATGGAGCCTGTAGTGAAATTATTTTGAAGAAGAAAATTTGATAATGTCTCATACCGGCTCTAGGAGCTTGTTTCAACCCATAAAGATCCTTATCAAGCTTGTATACCCAATCTGGATGTTTATTATCCTCAAACCTGGTGGTTGACACACATAAACCTCTTCTTTTATTTTACCATATAAAAATGCACTTTTAACATCCATTTGAAAAACTTTAAGATTGTGGAATACAACATAGGCTAAGAACAATCTAATTGCCTCCAGTCTGGCTACAGGAGCAAAGGTTTCATCATAATCAATACCTTCTTCTTCTGGGCAAACCCCTAAACAACCAGTCTGCCTTGTTCTTAACAATCAGCACATTTTCATCATCTTTTTTATCCTAAACACCCATTTAGTCCTATTGCACACTTACATGGGGTAGAGGAACCAGTTCCCACACTTGCTGCTTGTTGAACTGAAGTAGCTCAAGCTGCTGGCTTCAACCCATCCATTGTCCCTTAAAGCAATATGATAGTTCTTTGGCTCTTGCTGACTAATAAAGAGAGCATAGAAGCAGAAGCTGCCAATTGACTTCTTGTTGAAACTCCAGCATTGATATCACCAATGTTTTGAGATATTGGGTGATTCTTCAGCTCTATAAACATGAGACCTGTGCAAGTGTTTGTAGGACCTTCAGTAGCAGCAGATGGGGATGCAGACTCTTGAAACCAAGAATGAGATGGCAAATCAAAAGATGTAGAGGAATCAGAGATCTCATCAGCATTTGTTATGGATGGAACTGCTGAGCTACAGGAACATCAAGTTTGGGACTCAGGCAGTTGATCACTAAACTTGAATAGTGAGTATTGATATTATCATCATCATCAATACCACCAGGTGGAGAACTATTGACAGGAGCAATAGCTAAAGCCTGATAAGGAACATATTGCGTATGTCTAAATCAAATAACTCCACGGGTTTTGTGGAATCTTGTCCTTTGGAGATTCATTAAACTTCACATGCAGAGTCTTTTCAACTATCTTTGTTCTACAGTTGAAGACTCTGTATGCCTTGAAAATAGATGAATAACCAACAAAATACCCTGCATCCACCTTAGGATCAAATTTGTGGAGTTGATCCTTTGTGTTGAGAATGAAAAATACACCCAAAGGCTCTGAAAAAAAAAAATTAGAGGAGCCAAATGATGTAGAACTTCATATGGAGTCTTCATCAACCTCTGATTTACTAAGGCTCTATTCTGCACATAGCAAGCTGTGTTAATAGCTTCAGGCCAAAAGGTCAGTGGCAAACCAGAGTCAGCCAACATGGACCTTGCAGCTGCAATTAGGGTCTTGTTCTTTCTCTCTACTACTCCATTTTGTTCGGGAGTCCTTGGGATGCTAAACTGCCTCTTGATTCCCTTTGAGAGATAAAAATCATCAAGTGTAGATTTCTGAATTCTGTTCCATTATCACTTCTGATACACTTGACAGATAGGAATACTACTTCTCAACATACAACACAAATTTTTAATTGTCTGAGCAGCCTCATCCTTTGAATGCAAGAAGAAAGTCCCTACAATCTGGAGTAATCATCCACATTTACCAGACAATATTTCTTCTTTGCCATACTCATTACTCTCACAGGACCAAAGATATCCATGTGTAGTAATTGCAAGCAGGCAATGGACTTAGGTTCTTCAATAGGAGGGAATGAGACTTGTGTTGTTTTCCTTTTAGACAAGCAGTGCATTGTCTTCACATCTGACTCCTTCATAAGCATCCCCTTACTAAACCATGATGTATCAGCTGATTCAAGTTTTTAAGATTCACATGACCCAGCCTTCTATGCCATAGAATAGATTCTGAGGAGAAGCCTTGGAAATAGGCAAGGATGGCCTTTGAGATCTATTTTCTTGGAAAGATCTAAGGCATACACTCTTCCTGTCCTGTTGGCCCTCAGGAGAGTGTGATCATCCAACACCTTATCAATCAAACTTAGAACTTTGGATGACAGAATCCTGCAGTTCTGACTGGTGAAAAGAGCAACATGACCTTTATCACACATTTGACTGACACTCAAGAGATTGTACTTGTGATTCTCCCATTGGAGACAAAGCCTTTGCCAATGATGTAACCCTTAGCATCATTGCCAAAAGAAACAAATCCCTTCTTTCTTGAGAGTAATCATGAGAAGAGAGTTGTTCCCTGTCATATGCATAGATCCTCCACTGTCTACATACCAGATGCTACTGTGGCATGCTGAAGAACACTGCAATCATTATAAATTACTTAGTTTTTGAGACCCAAACCTTTTGGTTTTGGGTCTGTTCACAATCAAGATGGTAACCTAACAGATTTGCTATGAAGAACAGCTTGAGGGGATGGAGATTGTGAAGAAGAAGAATCCTTGGCATGGATTTTCTTCTATGTGTTTCAGCACAGGAGCATCTAATTGGTTGATCTCCCCAATAGATGTTGAACCATCATAACAAGTTGTGTGATTCTGTGATAAAGCATTTAGCTCATCAGACACATTAGTGTGTGAGATGATGGATCCTATGTTGTACCATTCCCTTTGAGCAACCTCAGTGTTGCCTGATTAGCCCCTTCCTTTTGGATTTCTTTTGGATTTTGGGGTTACAGGTTTTGATGTTGCTGGTACAAACTTGGTTTCAAACTTAGTTTTCATTTTATCCAATTTCTTATTAATGTTCTCATTGTGTTTGAGTTTGGAGCCCTTTTTATACCAGCAATCATCAGTAGATGATTGAATAAGCCACATATTTCACATGGCTTTTCTTCATCTTAAGTTGATCATCTGCTGAAGAAGATGAACTACTGAAGACTTATTCTTCAGCAGTTTGCGACCAGTACTAGCAGTTTTCTTCCTTGCAGTACATGCTTTCTTGATATCTTCTTCAGTAGTTTTCCCACCCTTTCTACTGGCAGTTTTCTTCCCTTAGTACATGCAGTAGTTTGGGTTTGTTCTCTAGGTGTTATGACTTGCTCTTTAGTACTTTCAGTACTTTGTGAAATACCACCTGGAGTGAACAACTTTTTGATCATGTGAGTGTCAGCACTTGAACCATCAACATTAGCTTCTAGGTTTTGGGAGGAATTAATGCTGACATCAACCTCTGATGGTGTTGTATCACATAGTAGATCACATGATGAAAAGGATTGGTTATTGCTTTCTCCATCAGATTCTACCTCTGCTCTGGGAGTAAATCTGTAGGAGGAGCAGTGTGATTATAACCAATGCCAAACTTGACATTGAAGCAGAGTGCTTACTGAGAAGCATTTCAAAACCCTTGCAGGAATGTACCTATCGATCACACTCTACCTGGGTAGCTGCAAGTGTTTCTTTGAGGTCTCTATACTTCTCTAGAAGACCTCTTCCCTAGCCTTATTATCAGTGATTTGGCATTTGAGTTTGTAAATCTCATCATTCTTATCATTAAGCACAGACTCAAATTCAGCTTTTCTTTTGGATATTATTTGTTCTAGCTCAATGTTCTTGTTAATTAAAGCTATATTTGCTTCTCTAATAGATGCAAATGCGGTTATGCATGTTTCAGAAAATAGCTTGGCTTTGGCCTCAGAGGATACCTGTGATATCTGTGGTGTGCAGGCATTAGAGGATGAGGTATCAGCAGACTCTAGGGCCATAAGAGCAAGGTTCCAAAAGGATTGTCACCACCACGTTGACCAGCACCAAAAACAGTTATTCATGACCAGACATATCATCTGGTAAACTGCTCCAGTCAACACTCCTGGGTGAAAAAGCTGTGTTGTTGAGGTTGAGATTGTTGATAAGATTAGGAAGGTTGAGGCTCAGGAAGAGCATGTGGTTGTTGAGCAATGGGTACTTGAACTTGACTGGTTTGTGGCATGTAATATGGGATATGGATATGGCATTGGACCCTGAGGGACAAAATATGCAGGAGATAGAGGTTGTGATTGATGACCAGAACTAGCAGGATGTTGCCCTCTGTTTTGTTGAATATTACTTGGAAAAGTCACAAAGGGTGCAGAGGAGTTAGATCCAGATGATCTACACTCTCTTGCAAAGTGCCCAAGCCTGTGGCATTTGTGACACCTCAACTTACTCTTGTCAAAACAACTTGGTTTCGCCAGAGAATCCAGGGAATTTCCTACCAGTTCTCTTGTAGAACTTTTGAGACTGATATAATCAAGGCCATTTGGCTCAGAATATCCATCTCTTCTAAGTCATCATCAGCTATACCTTTTAAATCATCCATAATGAAGCACAAATTGTGACTATTACAGCCTGACTGACTATCAACACTCACAAATGCATGATCAGAACTATTTGAAGAGAAATATATATGCTCATCATAATTACTTTCAGATGCAGCATATTCTGACTCATGACCGACCAAGGTAGTGTTCCCTGGTATAAAGTCTTCAGTGAGCTTTCCTGATGATGTCAGTTTCCTTTTCTGCTCTATCTCTCTTTCAAATGTAAGCAGTTTCCCATGAAGTTGGGTGAGAGATATGCTCTCTAGATTTGCATTAGAGCGTAAGACAATTGTATATGTGTCCCATCTCTCAGGTAGTGATCTGAGGAATCTGTGGTTCATCTGGCTATTAGTGTATTCATGTTTGACCATTTTCAGCTCAAAGATCAAACATGAAAAACGCTCAAACTGTTGAGTCAGAGTCTCACCCTTCCTATGAGCAAATGTCTCACATTGTTGGGCAAATATTTCCCTATTGTTTGCTAAGAACTCATCAGAGTATTGTTCCTTCTTCTTCGGAACCATTTGGTTGGTTTCCGGATTGTTCACCATAGGCTTATGTGGACCATCTACCACAGATGTCCAACAACCTGAACTGTTAACAAACATGTGATGGAGCATTCTTCGTTGCCATATGTTATACTCAGTCCTAACCAGCATCGAAGGCTTGGTTGAGGAACCAGTATTGTGAGGGTCATTAGAAGGAGTAGTCATATTCAGAATTTAGACACATTCAAGGTAAACAAAGTAAATCTAGCTCAAAACCACTTAGAACCTAAACAAAATGGCCAGAAGCAACAGAAACTCAATCTCTATAACCAATTCTTGCAAATTTGCTAATTCAATCAAACGTAGATAGCAAAAGAACGATTTCAATGATCAGTTGTTAAATCGATCAATGATTAACCACCTCTGATACCATTTGTTAGGATCTCGGCATCTAGTTTGATCAATTAGATTGGATTTGCAGCGGAATGAGCTCACGAATTAACAAATTAAACAAGAACACACAAAATTTATCAATAAAACAGTGTTTGTTATAGAGAGAGAATTTCTGCCAAAAGGAATATATTAATTCAATACACGCTTCGGCTGGCTTTCGCGCACCGTTACAATTGTCACTATTACAGCCTAACTGACTATCAACACTCACAAATGCATGATCAGAACTATTTGAAGAGAAATCTATATGCTCATCATAATTACTTTCAGATGCAGCATATTCTGACTCATGACCGACCAAGGTAGTGTTCCCTGGTACAAAGTCTTCAGTGAGCTTTCCTGATGATGCCAGTTTCCTTTTCTGCTCTATCTCTCTTTCAAATGTAAGCAGTTTCCCATGAAGTTGGGTGAGAGATAGGCTATCTAGATTTGCATTAGAGCGTAGGACAATTGTATATGTGTCCCATCTCTCAGGCAGTGATCTGAGGAATCTGTGGTTCATCTGGCTATTAGTGTATTCATGTTTGACCATTTTCAGCTCAGAGATCAAACATGAAAAACGCTCAAACTATTGAGTCAGAGTCTCACCCTTCCTATGAGCAAATGTCTCACATTGTTGGGCAAGTATTTCCCTATTGTTTGCTAAGACCTCATTAGTACCACCAAATTGTTCTTTCAGTGCCTTCCAGAGGTCATGAGCAGTTTCATGATGCATAAGCCCAGAATAGATTTCATTAGGCAGTGCCATGGCCAAAATTCCATGAGCTTTAGCATCAATCTCAAACAGTTTTTGATCCTCATCAGAGTATTGTTCCTTCTTCTTCGGAACCATTTGGTTGGTTTCCGGATTGTTCACCATAGGCTTATGTGGACCATCTACCACAGATGTCCAACAACCTGAACTATTAACAGACAGGTGATGGAGCATTCTTCGTTGCCATATGTTATACTCAGTCCTAACCAGCATCGGAGGCTTGGTTGAGGAACCAGTATTGTGAGGGTTATTAGAAGGAGTAGTCATATTCAGAATTCAGACAAATTCAAGGTAAACAAAGTAAATCTAGCTCAAAACCACTTAGAACCTAAACAAAATGGCCAGAAGCAACAGAAACTCAATCTCTATAACCGATTCTTGCAAATTTGCTAATTCAATCAAACGTAGATAGCAAAAGAACGGTTTCAATGATCAGTTCTTAAATCGATCAATGATTAACCTGCTCTGATACCATTTGTTAGGATCTCGGCATCTAGTTTGATCAATTAGATTGGATTTGCAGCGGAATGAGCTCACGAATTAACAAAATTAAACAACACACTAAATTTATCAATGAAACAGCGTTTGTTATAGAGAGAGAATTTCTGCCAAAAGGAATATATATTCATTCAATACATGCTTCATTGGCTTTCGCACACCGTTACAATTAGG
Source organism: Flaveria trinervia (assembly GCA_025506515.1). Classification (NCBI taxonomy): domain Eukaryota; kingdom Viridiplantae; phylum Streptophyta; class Magnoliopsida; order Asterales; family Asteraceae; genus Flaveria; species Flaveria trinervia. The sequence continues at coordinate 68,472,552 of CM046452.1, forward strand.
TCATCTTTCCTTTTATAAGGGAAGCTGACGTCAGCTGATGTCACTTGACAGTGACATCTAACTGTTATTTAACTACTGAAAGTTAACACAACTACTGAAGATGTCAAACAACTGACATCTTCTTACAAAAATACCAAGTGTTAACTATCACTACAACTACTGAAAAGAAACTACTTAACTACAACGACTGAAGAACATGCTCTTCAGTCGTTTTACAAGTACTGAAATAGAAAAGAAAACTACTGAAAGGAACCATCACAACAACTGAAGAATGCTTCTTCAGTTGTTGTGACAAACTCTGAACGCTTCAGTACTTGGACTTCTTGAACTTCAGTTGTTATCATTAGCTGATGTCTTCAGCTGATGTCTTCAGTCTTTGTACTTCAGCTGTTGATCTTCAGTACTTTAGTCTTTAGCTGTTGAAGTCTTCAGTACTTTATTCTTCAGCTGTTGGTCTTCAGACTTTGGTCTTTAGCTGTTGAAGTCTTCAGTACTTTAGTCTTCAGCTGTTGATCTTCAGACTTTGTCAAACAGCTGATCAAGTCTTCAGCAGTTGTTGTGATGTCTTGTGGGACTTAAAGGTTTTTCTGATCTGGCTCATTGGTTCTTTTGGTCCAACACAAAGTCAAGTGTTACAACTGTAACCTGATGGGCCACTTTGCCAGAGAGTGTAAGGCACCTAGAACAAATGGTGGCCAAACACAATCCAGACCAAACTACACTGACAAAGCTCTCCATAATGAGAAGTCAAAGCAGCAAGCTGCTGTTGCTATTGAAGAAGGAGGCTTTGACTGGAGCTTTCAGGTTGAAGATGCTTCTCCAAACCAAGCACTGATGGCAGATCATGATGAAGCCAAGGTATTGGAACATCTTTGTACTCCTGAATGCATTGCTAAAGTTAACAAGTACAGGTCCTATAACTTGGAACTGAGATATGATATGAGTCCTTAAACATTTTAAAATCTGATTTCAGAAAGTCTAAAAATGATTATAAGCTAAAAATAGAGGACTTAGAGAAAACCATTTCAGTTCTAAAACATGAACACACAGATTTTAGGACTCAAATTAAAGATCTCATAACCAAGTTAACTGAGTGCCAGGCTGAGCTTGTGATCAGCAAAGCCAGGGCAGAAAAGAGTGTTCTTGAAGAAGAGACCTTCAAGAACATGATATCCTCATCCCTGCACAACAAAGTATGCTATCCAAATAGAGAGGGACGGGGATCCAATGAGATAGCTCCTCCCACACAATCTTGTCAGTAAGATCTCCTAGGTGTGGAACTTGTGAAGATGAGCTTCCTCTCATAGATCCTATGAGTGAGGAGGATGAAGAAGAGATAGTGAAGAATCCCTCTACAAAGAGTGAAGAGGAGGATACCAAGAAGGGCCACTATCCTTCTGAGGAGAAAGTGAAGATTGTGATGACCAAGTCCATGAGAAAGAACTTGATCAGAAAGAGCAAAAGAAAGGCAAGGAAGGTTAAAGAGATCAAGGCTACTTTCGACTCTAAGCAGGAACAATTTTTTATTTCTGCAGGGTTTAAAGTGGTAGGGACTGAAGACATCAACCAAAACTCCTCTCCTAAGAGTTCTGGTTCTTGTTCAACTCATCTCAGCAGCAAGAAGAAGTTTGATCTGTTGTGTACCACTGCTGCACAGCCTGGTCCATCAAACTCCAAGCATAGTTCTCAGCCCAAAAGGACTGTCTCAGCATCTGCAAAGATGAAGGTGGAGAAGGGAAGTGACCAAAGACAGTCTTACTCTCAAGACAAGGCTCTTGTGAAGAAGAAGACGAATTGTGTTATGTGTGACAGCACCACTCACATTGCAAAGGATTGTCCCTTCAATCCTAAAGGTACTGTCCATATGGCCAAAACAAAGGCTTCAAAGAGTTCTAAGAAGATTCAAGCTTCAGAAGGAAAACTAGTTTCCTTCGGAAGTTCCAAATCTAACAAGAAGGGAAGTGGAAAATTCTCTTCGGAAGAATATTTGGTCTCGGAAGAAATGAGTTCTTCCGAAGCATTAAGTCTGCTACAGTGTTTGTAGAATCTTCCGAAGGTTCGGTCATCAAAACTTTTGAAGCTCCAAAAGCTTCTAAAGTTTTGAAGGTCAAGTCCAAGACTCTAATGGTGGTGTGGACGTCTAAGAAAACCAAGTGACTGAGATTTCTCCATCAAAAGCAACTCAAGATCCTCTTAGTACAACCATAAGATCTATTATTGATAAATTACCTTCTGCAAATGATTCCAAGACAAGCAAGGCTTGGGTTTCCAGATGTAACTAATCATTCTCTTTTGTGCAGGGATAGCTGAAGACAGACAGAAATGTCTGGATCATAGACAGTGGCTGCTCCAGGCACATGACTAGTAATAGGTCACTACTCCAGAACTTTGAAAGGATTGATGGGGTACCTGTTGCTTTTGGAGGAGATGAAGGTGGTTACATTTCTGGTAGGGCAAGGTCACAAATGGTAAGCTCAGCATAGAAAAGGTAAACTTTGTAAAGGAGCTTGGATACAATCTTCTGAGTGTATCTCAATTTTGTGATCAGAGTCATAACATGCTCTTTACTGAGCATGAGTGCATTGTTCTTAAGCCTGATGTGGTCATTCCTCATGAGCATATCCTGCTTAGAGCCCCCAGGAAAGGAAACATGTACAAGATGTATTTGCAAGAATCCTCTCCCTCTGGAGAAGTTTCATGCTTTCTGTCTAAAGCCAATAGTGATGAGTCTTTCCTATGGCAGAAAAGAATGTGCCATGTAAACTTGAAGAACATGAATAAGTTAATTAAGCATGACTTGGTAACTGGAATGCCAAAGAAAGAGTTTACAAGTGATGACCACTGTGTTGCATGCCTGAAAGGGAAGCAACATAAGGTATCTCACAAGCCTAACGAAAAGAACTATTCTTCCATTGCAACTATTCTTTCAAGAATCTAAAATGGTCCAACGTATCTCAGATTAAGCTTGCCACTTTTGCCAAATCCAATCACACTTTTCCACGATGAGATTTTTAGCAACACTTTGTCACCAACTTGAAACTCTCAAGGTTTCCATCGCGTGCCTACATAACTATTTTGCCCAACAAACTAGTGATCTACAATTTCGCCCATACAATGCCTCAAATAGTGCTGCCTTGATGCTGGTGTGATAACTATTATTGTATGAAATCCCCCAACGGTAGATAAAGTTCTCAGTTATTCCTGAAATCAATCACACAAGTATGCAACATATCCTCCAAGGTTTAGTATGTTTGCTTTGCCTATCGGTCTGCGGATAATAGACAGTACTCATATCCAGACACGTACCTAAAGATTTCTATAACGACCACTAGAAATTAGATGTAACACGAGCATCACGATCAGGAATAATCAAGATCGGCACGCCATGTCTTGAAACTACCTCCTTCAGGTGAATTCAGGTTAACTTATTCATTTTATTAGTTTCCTTCATCATTATGAAGTGGGCTGACTTAGTCAGTCAATCCATGATCATGTCACAACCACTAGGAGTCCTGGGTAACTTAGTAATAAAATCTATAGAAATTTGTTCCTACTTCCACAAAGGAATCTCAGGTTGTTACAGTAACTCAGATGGCTTCTAATATTCCACTTTAACCTTAGAACAAGTCAAACACTTGCTAACATATGTCGTTACATTTACAATGTAAGGCACCCAAAGTCTATCCATGAAGTAATGAATTCCATATGGCTCCCGCCTTAGGTTCCTTGATTTTTTTCACGTAAGTGAGTGCTAATCGTAAGCTGCAAAGCTCGAATTCATCGGGGTTTACGTTCTCCGTTTTACTTAAGGCATCAGTGACTACATTCACCTTTCCTGGGTGATATTTAATAGCACAATCATAGTCGTTTAGCAATTCACCCGACGTCACTACCTCATGTTCACCTTTTTTTGCTCAAAGATATGTTTAAGACTCTCGTGATTGGTGTAAATAATGCATTTGGTACCGTACAAGTAATGTCTCTAGTTCTTCCAGGCTTGAAAAAGTCTATTTCGAGCCGCCAAACCCTACAACTAATGAAAAGACCCTATGGTATGGAGTAAAGGGAAGCGTGTACGTTGTCACACTCCCTGCCTTCCAAAGGTGCCTAGAGGACGGGCCAGACGTAGCAGAGCGACGACCCGGGAGCGGATTCCCCACCGGCGGGGGGGGCAGGAGACGGCCATCTCAAGGCACATCACGACCTACAGGCAACACCGGCGAGACCCGGGAAGGCAACCCGATTGGGAGTCAGAGGATCCATAGTACCTGCAGCCTCCCGGACTTCATCTTCATCATTTTTGAAAGCGGGGGGAAGGGATCTTTTTTCTGCAACGGAAAAAAAAACGGAGCAGATTTGACTCGGCACAACCTAACGATACATCCAATACCAATGATCTGTGCTTAGAATGCGTTGCTAGATCTCTACTCTAGAAAGCTATACAGGCAACAACGAGCGCGGGTTGACCCGGGGCTTACCTTTCATTACTTCTTTCACGACGAGAGAACCGCGTCCGCATCAGTCGAAGTGGTGGAAGGCCCCCTGAGTCAAAGGGAGAGCTTCTGCGCCTCTCTCCAAGAGATACGATTCGGTATCTGAATCGGCTGAAGGAGAGTGAGAGTTCGAAGTTGCCGGTAGGTCAATATCCGGGGGTTGCTCTCCCTTAGTAATAGTCCTTTGAACTACGAGGCCCAGAACAATATACAGGGCAGTGAGAGGAGCTGCTTCTTCTACTTATACTTGCCCAACAGGACCCTCGACCTATGTTAGCAAGTTTCAACTCTAGACCATACCACAGCAGCGGTTGCCGCTCGATCGAAATGGGTCTAATCCTGATATGGGTATTGGCGCCTTTAATTAAAGAATGTTCTCCGCCTTTTTCCTCCATCTACCGGGCTAGGTAATTGTTAGAATGTGCTTCATTGGAACTTAGCTAATCATCCTTGATTTTAGAGAATTGCTGGCACTACACCTAATTCCAAGTCATGAGTAGTGTAATTCGTTTCGTGCACCTTCAGTTGTTATGAGGCATAGGCTATTACATTTTCATGTTGCATCTGGACACAACCAAGTCCTTGGATAGAAGCATCATAATAAACCACGAAATTATCACTTCAATTTAGTAATGTTAATATCAGGGTGCTACAATGTTTCTGTTTCAACAACTGAAAAACGGCTTCTTAACTCTCACCCCATTTATAGGTTATTCCTTTATGGGTCAAGGCTGTGAGAGGTGAGAGATCATAGAAAATCCCTCAATAAAACGTCGATAATATCTAGCTAGGCCAAGAAATTGCCTTATCTCACTAGGCGTCATGGGAACTGACAAGTTCTGTATAGCCTCAATCTTTGTAAGATCCACATGTATTCCCTTCTCGTTAACAATATGACCCAAGAATTGCACTTCACGAATCTAGAAGTCACACTTAAAAAACTTGGCATATAGTTGTTCCTTTCTACGTAACTCCAAGATTAGGCATAGGTGCGCCTCCTTGGTCATAGAATTGATCAAGATGTCTTTCGTAAACACAATAATAACCTTATCAAGGTAGACTTTGTACAGACGATTCATGAGATCCATGAATACTACTGCTGCATTAGTCAACCAAAATGGCATGACCAAGAATTCATAATTGCCATAACGAGTACGAAATGTGATCTTTGAGATGTCTTCCTCTTGAACTCTCAATTGATGATAGCCAGACCTCAAATCAATCTTTTAATAATAGCTTGATCCCGGAAGCTGATCAAACAAGTGATCTTTACGAGGCAAAGGGTATTGATTCTTGACTGTAACTTGGTTCAACTCTTTGTAGTCGATACACATTCGGAATATGCCATCTTTATTTTTAATAAAGATAACAGCTGCTCCCCACAGTGATGAGCTCAGTCGAATAAACCATTTATCCAACAACTCTTGAAGTTGTGAAGATAGTTCCAACAGTTCGTTCGATACTAATTGGTAAGGTGCTCTTGCAATTGGAGCTGCTCTGGGAGTCAAATCGATCTGAAACTCAACTTGATGATGAGTTGTTAGTCTCGGAAGATTCTTTGAAAACATCTCTAGAAACTCACGAACCAGTGGAATATTCTCTAACTTCTTTTCGTCCTATTGCTTGTCATTGAGAGGGCTAATATCTCTAAGTGACCCTTGCGTAGCCACTTCTGTGCCTTCATAAAGGATATGATGCCTGTCACAGCACCACTCTTCTCGCCCTTAACCGAGACAATTTGCCCATTCGTGAGAGGAATTATAATAACCTTCTCATGACAAAATACCTATGCCTGCTCCTTGGACAACCAATCCATGCCCACAACCACTTCAAAAGTTTCATGTTTAACAGGCATAAGATTGATATCAAAAGTATGACCAGCAAGTTCTATCTTGGAAACCTTTAGAATGTGCATAATGAAGATTTGCTTGTCATCACTAATTCTATGGTATACTTAGATTCCAACGCAAACGGCATATCACCTAAGAGGCTATAAATTTAGAAGTGATAAAACTTTTATTGGCTCTAGTATCAAACAATACAGAAGCAAAACAACCATTAATAGGAAATTTACCAGTAATAGTAGTAGAGTCATTTAGAGCCTCACCTGAACCCATGACAAAGTCTCTCCCATTAGCTCCACCATTATTGCCACCATTATTATCACTATTGTCATCATTGTTGTTGTAGCCACCATCCCTAGTGCCATTTCCATATTTCTTTAATTAAGGACAATTCCTCGTGTAGTGTGCCGCTTTTCCAAACTTAAAACAACCTTTTGGTGTTTCTTGAGGCTACTGAGGCTTTTTCATTAGCTCTCCACAACAATACTTGCCATGTGTCCAACCTTCCCACAACACTGGCATTGAAAGCTATCACACCTACAAGTGTGGTGGTAGTTGCATTGGCTGCACTTGGGATTCTTCCCCACATATCCACTCGGTCCTTGGGATGAGGAAGATGATTGATTGCAGTTGCGGTTGTTGTCAAACCTCCTCTGTTGCTATTGTGGCTGATGCTTCTGCGTCGGTTATTAGACGATGAGCCATTGCTGCTAGTCTTATCCAACTTGTATTTATTTTCGGGGAAGCTTGCCACAACACCCCATTTGGGTAACTTTCCTTGCTCCATAGCTTGATCAATAAGCTTGTGAGCTATTCTGATAACCTTCTAAAGAGTAGTGAGGTTCGCAGCAGTCACCATTCGTTGTATTTCGACTACCAAGCCACACAGATATAGCTCAATTTGCAGCTCGGCGTGTCGTCCATGCCAGGGCAGACTATTGTTAACCTGTGAGACCTCGTAGTGTAAGCCTTAATATCAGACCCTTCCATCATTAAAAGCCAAAACTCAACTTCAAGCTTCTGAACTTCATTGCAAGGAAAATATTCCTCCATCATCATCATTTTAAACTCATCCAATAGTAAAGCGTTTGCCATCTCCTGACCAAGCATTTGTACTTCGGTATTCCACCATGTGAGCTACACCCTCAAGCCTCCCCGTAGCGTATTTCACTTGGTCCACCGATGGACAGATGACTTGGCGAATACTGACTCGGTCGTTTCAAACCACCCTACCAGCCCCACGACTCCTTCAACTCCACTGTAGGTATGGGGCTTATAATCCATGAACGCCTTATACGTGCATGCAGGCGGTCCAATATTCAACGTTTCAAATTTTTAATAAAACCAAAGGATTAAACATCTAATCGAATATTTACATAGTTGATGACAGGGTCATCGTTTACCTCAAAGTTCAGGAGCTTAAGCGTTCACCACTGCCTGTATGTCTTGGTTGGTTAAGGTCGCTAACTCGGTCGGAGTCAAGTTTACAGCACCAACACCACATCTATGACCACGTCCACGTCCACGTCCTCTACCATGACCGTCCATATTTCACTTTACATTAACAAATAGAATAATGAATAACATCTAACGTTTCAATCTTATTGAAGTGTAGTAAATAATAAGAAATAATGAATTGTGACAACCATAACATTTATATCCAAAATAATAAGTCAGGTGAATGTTAAGATCAATCTACTACATCACTATCTCCTTCCATCTCTTTGGGTTCTTTTTCTTCCAGAGCTTCCTCTGGCTCTTTTTCTGGTTCATCTTCAGGTTCTTCCTCAGGTTCTGTAGGAATATGCATCACGGCAACTGGGCTTCCTGGTCACCAAACCTTACCCTATGGTTGTGGATTGTGTCATCACAAGATTCCTAAGGATCTCTCCGTCATAGTTCACGAGATGGTTCAGGGGGTCAAGTTCAAGTACTCATAATTTGTGTATAGTAATTTACTTGCAAATTGGACTCCTTAGAATACTACATGTTCGCTAGATATGTCTAGAATATTCTCAACTGTGAACCGGGCTCGTAGTTGACGGGAACAGGTAGGGTTCTAAAATTGGGACAGATGAAGCCCAACATATTTAAGACGATAAGAAAGCCTATTGTGGGCTTCTTAAAGGTAGAAATAACCTTTGTCCCAATAATGTTAGAGATTATTGCTCAAGGTGGAAATCTAGCAGCACCAACTAGTGGTGAACCCACACCTTCTACTTTACTACAACCCACACAACCACAAATAGCCATCACTTACCAAAGAAAATCCAAGTGAACCCCTACACAAACTGAGCAGCTTGTGCAGGCCCCCATAACATCACGCATGCAGGAAGAAGTGGACACTAAAGCTCCCACTTCCCCTAAGGAACAAACCATTTCCATCTCACCAATGATCAGTGTTGAGGTTCCTCATGCTCAACCTAATGCTCATAACTCCAGCAGGCTTAAGCCTTCACTTAGAATCTCAAATATCTAGTGAATCATTTTTAAAGGACAGCTGCTATCCCCAGCCTCTTGTTCTAAACCAACTAATTCCCAACCTAGAATTCTATGATGATGAACACATGGGATTCAGTGAGTTCTATGAGTCTCTCTTGTCCACCCCTAGTCAAGGAGAGATGAGTACTCATGCCTCTCTATGTCTAGCCCATATCATCTACCCACTACTAAGATGGATCTACCTCAACCTATTTAGGAGATCCTTATGGAAGAGGCTCTAACTTCAATAAGTGATTACATTCTTAAGACCTCATCCATGGCAACCCAGTCCATTGAAACTTCATAGCAGTTGTTAGTATGCAAGGGAAATCCAACAACTAAGAACATCAGGCTGGTGATGATGAAGAAGACTTAGGTCCTATTTTCTCATCCCCTAGTGATTCTTCTGATGAACATGATATGAACATAAGGTTAAAGATGTAAAAAGTAACCAAAACATGCACCTATATAGTCTCCAAGGTTAGTCACTTGGAATCTCAAGTGACTACCTTGCAAAGAAGGGTCAACAATTAGCAACATGAGATTTTTTATTTTAAGGAAAAACTAGTTGGGGGACCTTTAAGAGACACTATACTAGGAATACAAGAACCTATGGATGTAATAAACTTAACCCCCAGCTCAGCCATACAAGAAAGCCGCTATCAGGGCTACCCCCAGGCCAAACTCTCAAAATGATGAATTGATGGCAGCCATGATAAACTACTTGGGGAACATGACTATGAAGTAGATCAAATTATCTCTCAATGAACTATGGAGTCATTAAAGGAGAAGAAGAAGGTAGAGGATGTAGAGTTGCTCCTCAAGGTCAAAGAAAAAATAAGCTAAAAAAGGCTATATAAGCATGCCCCTACTATCTACCTAGTTTAAGAGAGTCCTGAGACAGAGGCTGTGGAAATTTTACAACCTTAGGTAGACAAGGAAGTTTATATACAAAAAATGATCTACTACCTGAGTGCTACAGGCCTCTATCAGGCATCTGCACTTCTTCCCATATCATATGAGTACATAGAATTCGAGTATCTTATACAGCTAGAACAACAAGTTATTAAAGAACAAAAGGGTGTTAAGAGAAAGATGAGGGAAGAGGCTTCAAAGTCAAGAGCCATCATCCAAAAGAGTCAAAAGAAGTCTGCTAATAGGCAGAGGATGATAAGCTTCTTGAAGTTGTATGAATTCTCCGAAATATGGCTTGGTCCAATGTCTCTATCCATTATTGATAAGCATATTAGAGTGATCAAGCAGAAGATTAAAAAAAGAGAGCTTGTTGACTTGCATTCTCTACCAAGTCACACTATTCCTAAAGTTGAGGTCAAGGTTGAACCCACATAAGACAACACAGTCTTGACCTAGAGCTGCATCCTAGCCAGTTTCATCTTCTAATCCATAGTGGATCCTACTCCCTTTCCTTCTAAACCTGTGAGGGAAGGGGACCCAACTAAGAGAGACAGAACAGGACAACCTAGTGCTGAAAACTAATGCTCTCAGTTAATGATTTCAAAGGGAGGAAAAGGATGGCCATGAAAAGTGTATATAAGAAGAAGAATTCAAAGGCATCCACCTCCATACCATAGGATGATTCAAAGCATTCTGAGGAAATGCAAGAAGAGGCTGCTCAACCACTCCAACTCAAGCACAACCTCTTGTATCTAGAAGGCCCATTCGGTCTTTGACCTTTGCTTCAAATCTAGACAAATGGTATATCATAATGGATGAAGGAGGTCAAGATGTCTAATTCTGGCAAGATATGCTTGATATTCCTCTTCATGATCTCTATGACATGAGATGGTATTATGAGAATCTGAAGGATCCTAGCCAATCAATGAATAAGGAAATGGTCTTGGTCCTAATAAGGACTATCAACATCTAAACAACCTTCTCTGTTTTTATAGCATCATCCAACGGGGAGTTTGTAAAGTTATATTAGAAAGGCTAATGCAACCAGAGTGTTTTATCATGCATCAATTTATGAACAACGTAGAAGGCAAAGACCAAATCTTCCAAAGCCAATATAAAGTATTTTGAAGTTTGAAAGACAAAGTCTTCCAAAGCCAATAAATTGAAGACTGATTTCTTCCGAAGACATAGCGGACATGCTTTCTTTGATCAACTTTTGCATAAAGTTGACCGACTTACGGCTGCAACTCTAAAGACTCACCAACTTGTATAAGTTGGTGAAAAGGTCCATTGTTTTGCAACTATAGATTAAGGTTGAGAGTCTGTAACTTTCTCCTTTGTACTTTTTATCCTTTTTGTGATATATTAGGATGTGAGCTATTACATGTCATACTAACAAATCAAAAGACAACCTCCCTTTTGACTCTACATTAATCTTGTTATCTAGATTAATATTACTAGTTGGCTTTCAAATTATAGCCGGTAGTAGGATGTAGTATAAAGTATCTTATTTTCTAGTATGTCTAGTGATGCTTTGTAATTGCAAAATAATTTGAGAGCAATATACAACATTCTTCAAAACCATATTTATCTGTTCTTGCTCTTTTGTTCTGTCTAATTACTTGCATGTGTTCTTAGCATCCTCGACATAAAATCGGTTCACTATTTGATCCGTTAAGTGTTATTAACACTCTCCCCTCGTGAAACTAATTGTATTGACTATCCTTAACTGTTCCTGCTGTGATTTATGCAAAAAAAATTTAACTCTTCCAAGGATATAAAAGTTTATGCGTGAGCAATGTGAAAGCTATCAAAAAATTAACTAGCAAATGTGAAAATTATCTAAGAATAACGTTTGAATGTGAAAAGTTTAGTCATATATGAAACCAATGAAGTTTTCATACGAGTTCATGAATACAATTATGATTTTGGAGGTTAAATTTTTGTCCAAATGTAATCCAAATCTAGCTTTTAAATCTATCTTTTCCATAAACCTAATTAGAGTCTAGGTAATTTTACTTAGTTCAATTAAACAACTATTTGTCTCTAATTCAATTCAATCGATCACTGTTGTGACCGAATACCTACTTGAACTCAATAATAGTCCAATTGACCTTCAAACTCAATCCATTTCACCAAAAACCTGCTCCATAACCTTTGTAAATCACTATCAATCATTGTACCAATCATACACACTTAAAACTTATGTTAAACAAGCTACTTAAACCTTGATTGAGCGCCATAGATCTGATAATAACTGTTGGGATCAATATTTCCTCAATAACACTTTATAAACGTTGATTAAGTTCAAGAAACATGGAATTAATGTTGAATCATCATCATAACACGAGTTTAAATGTCAAATTATAATTAAACAACTAGAGTAAATAAAGTTCTCTTGAATTTTATTTCAAAATTGCTTGTTCAAATCATTACAATGTTGGGAATAACAAATGATACAAATTACATCGCAATTGATCTATTTATACAAAATTACATAGTTTTCGCATACCCTAATGTTTTAACATGGACTTCAAATTTTTGCTTCATCAAATGTTCTTGCATAGGTTTGGTTTAACTTCAGTAAATATTGGTTGGATCAAAGTTCTCACATAATCTTGAGTTTTTACGTGAAGTATATTTTGATTTCTTGAGTGTATATTTGTGAACTCTACAATTCAATTGTTTCTTATCTGGTGCATTTTGTATCATGATTTTTTTCATAATTGCAATTGATAAATTATTTTGTTTAATTCATCAATATTATCTTTGAAAATCTCATCATTAGTTAAATATTTTGATTAAAATGTTGTAGTTTTAAGGATTCCAAAATCAGTTGATTATTATGAGCTTGATATCGTCAAACATTTTCAACGCACTTTGATGAAAAAAGATCACCATATACCTTCATTGTTTGCAGAAGACTTAGGTTCATCTTTTACCACATACATCATGAACGCCTTGTGAACCATTTCTTCAAGAATCTTTGTTTCATCAGCACTTTTAACAGCTTCAGAACTCTTCTCTACTTAAAACTGAGCAACTTTAACAACTTCAACAATCTAAATTTTCTCTTCAAATTAACTTTTAGTCATAATCTTCTTTTCTTCAAAAATATCCTGAATATGGTCTTTCATACTTTCCTCAAACAATCCACACAAGGTAGATTCTTAACATGGATTTCCAAAACATGATCAACCTCACTGACCTTAAAATCTTGATCACACTTTATTTAGAAAGATTCAAATCTCCAACAACCTTAGGAAGAAAAAAATCTTTATCAATTTCACTAATTTCTGTTAAATCATCAAGAAAATAACTTAACACAAATCTCCAAGAATATCATCAACTTCTTCATGATATTTCTTATTTTGAACTTCAAACAAAATCGTACCACATTTTAACTCTAAGATTTGTATTAGATTACACCAATCATAATTTGAAATTATTTAAGATAGCATGGTCTTATCAGTAGTAGATGAAAGTAGTTTCAACCTCATATATCACCATCTTCTTGTTTCCTTATGGATAGTGTAATTTTAGGTTTAGCACATTCTCGAAAAAATGCCTCGGTTGCCACACTTACAGCATCTTAGGTTGGATTTATCTAAAATCTAATTTTGCTATTATTTCTTATCTCAGAAGCCTTTCTTTTGCTTCTTTTGATAAAGTTTTGGCTCTATAGACTTCCATATTCATTTGATATTTGATATCATTCTTTTTAATAGCATAAATAATATGGTGAACAAGGCAAGATGTTCCTTAATAAATTGAATTGTTAGCTTAGGTACAAGAAAACTTTGCTTAGCAATGTAAGTTTGATTAACATGTGAAACTAGAATGGCTTGAGAAATTGAGCTTTAAAAGATGATGGAAAATATGGAATAGATTTTTTTTGAACTTCTCGCCTAAGTTGAACAACAAGTTCCTATTTTTGGCACATTTGAGTATAGCTCTAAGTAGTCATGATTCCTTGCCATATTTGGATATGGAGCAATTGCTTTAGGACTCATAGAACTTAAATGGTTAGTTGCCTTATACGGTTTGATAGTGGATATCTGTAAGAGTTTATGTTAAAGGTTGATGCTAACCAAAGATCCCTAGGCACGCACTAAAGTACAAGAAAGTTATCTAGAAGATTTGACCGTGCACAAAGAAAAATAAATTAGAAGCCAAAACTAAAGTCTTCCAAAGGTTGAAGACAAACTCTTCTGAAGCCTAAAGACAGCACTCTTTTAAAGATAGAGAAGACATATTTCTCTCATGTACTTTTGACAAAAAAAGAAGACCTATCCACTTCAACCTTAAAAACTCTATAGATACATGTGTACCTAGTTATGAGCTTAATGTAAATGTCTTTCATGTCTTACACATATGTAATGAATGGGTTCAATGAAATATAATTTGTGGTTGATGTTTATTAATGTTTAATATTTCATATTATTATTGTGTTAAAATATAATGAACTTACTATATAGGTTTGAGCGTGTTATGCATGATTCTTAGTCAATAATGATTAAGAAATGTGTTCAACATGGTCGGATAAGTAATCATGCGAATGGCACATACTTATGGACCATACGCATGAATACATCATGCTTATGGACCAGCGCACGACTGAACCAGGAGACTGGATCAGTCGCATGATTGAGACATAAGACTGACTCAGTCGCACGACTGAACCTTCAGTCGTGCGTATGACTCAGTCGCATGATTCAATCACACGACTGAACCATGCTAATGGTTCAGTCGTATGAATGGAAGCCCCTAACCTATGAGTACCACTTAATTCGTGGAAAAAAAGAGGAATTCTAAACACTTGATATTCTTACGAACCTTAGCCGTCCAGAACGTCCAAGGAAGCCTGTCCAAATTCATAGATCATTCCTCATCGATCTCTATTCGTTCGTAACGTTTAGTTTCAATCTTACATCGATCGGGTAATTGTTCTCACTAATTGGATCGCCAATCAAATAGGATTCCAGACTATTTGATTCGGTGTAAACGCAGAATCTGTTAGTATTCCGTACATACATGGTCCTAACAAGTGGTATCAGAGCTTTAGCTCTTGATTTTATGTTTGATTCAATTAGAATTGTGCCAAAACTCACGTTTTAACTCAAAAGAGTCATCTTTTTTAGTCCATAGGTGCTTTTCAACGATTCCAGGCATTAAAGTTGAAGTTTTTCATCACACGGCAGATTAGGGTTTCTGGGTAAATCGTAATTTGTGTCTTAGTGCCAAAAAATTTGATTTTTCCAAACACAGCAGCCTTCAGTCGCACGAATAGCTCATTCATATGATTGAACTCATTCGCACACTCCATCCGCACGACTGAACGCAGTCATATCATTCATTCGCATGATTGAACAACTTCAGTCGGTTGAGTCCATTCGCCTTATTCATACGCACGATTGAGTCCAATCGCATGATTGAATTCATTCGCACGAGTGATCCATACGCATTGTCCATTCGCATGATTGAAGTTGTCATGTTCTCAACGTATAAAGTTCATACAAATAGATGCTCAGTTTTCTGCATTTACTACCGGAAGGACTCACGCATCCAGAACCTTCTGCTTCTGGAGAATAAGATAGGAAATCACAATCAACTGCCAAAGCTTATAACATTGGATGACTATCCACAATGGAAACAACGGTTCGAGATTTATTTAAATGGAGTGGATCCCAACCTCTGGACTTCTATAGAGACTGGTTACACGGTACCAGTAAGTGCAAATGGAGTACAGTTGACGTTGGGTGGAATGAGTGAGGTTCATAAGATACTCTTCAATGCTGAGAAGAAAGTTTATGCCCTGCTGACTCAGTCAATCCCAAAAGACATCTTTCACTAGTTTTCAGAGAACAAACAGTCCAAAAAGCTATGGGAGGCATTAGAGAAGAGGTATGACAGAAATGCAACGTTAAAGGCACTATAGGCTAAAGCTCTCAAGAAGGAGTTTGATAATTTCTCTTCAATTGTGAATGAGAGCTTGGATGACATCATTGATAGGTTCTACCATCTGATGAGTGAGCTGCACACTCATGGTGTAACAACATCTATGGAAGATAAAGTTTCAAGCTTTGCAGCTGGTTTGTCTGAGAAATAGGATTCATTTGTGTCCAACCTGAGACAGAATGACATACTTGCTACGTTGGACATAAATGACTTCGTCTCGAAGTTAAGGGAAGATGAACTGAGGATGAAGTACAAGTCAAAGAAAGGATCTTACATTCAGAATTCTTCACTTTATAACTCGGTTCCCAATCCAACTGGTTCAGGAGCACCACTTCAAACAGCTTTTGTGTCTAGTTCCACAGCTCCTTCTCAATCCACTACTTCAGGACAAGAACATCTGGGTCATCATCGACTCAGTACATAGTGCCTGAAGCCAATACCACGAAGTTGAAGAGCGAGAATCTCGGTAATATCACAGTGGAGATTGCAAAAGAGCACATGGACCTTCTTGCAATAGTGGTTTAATCGTATGATGGTCTAGTTGCTCGGAAGATCAGAAATTGTCATATTGCAGATGAAGACTACGAGCAGGTTGACGAGAATGAGCTGGAAAGGATGGATATCATGTGAGCTCTAGCAAGTGCAGTTAGACGAACCAAAAAGTTCGTTAAGAAGACGTGACAAAATCTAGTAGCCACAAAAGATACGACTTTTGGTTTCGACAAAACCAAGGTCACCTGCCTCAATTGTGGTGAAAAGGGGCATTTTAAACGTGAATGTGTGAAGCCCAAGAAAACAGGAAATGGTAACCCATTTCCTACCTTCAACTGCTAAGACAACGACATGGTTGGATCCAGTCCTTCAAATAAAAATACTAAAGCACTAACTGCCCAAGGTGATGAAGGAAAAGACTGGTCTTTCCAATTTGTCTCTCTTGGAGAATCAAACATTGCGTTTGTCAAAGCATTGGATGATGGGTCTGCCAGTGAAGGTAAGATTGCAGTTAAGCAAGTAATCTTAGATACAGAACAAGTTGTGAACGTAGTAAATCACTTGGTTGAGGAAGAGCTCAGAGCAACAAGTTCAGAATCTCCACAACAGAAGGGTTGACCTCTGCATTGATGGCTGATTCAACTGAATCCTCACAGGTAAGTTCCTTAGATCAACTATTTAATAAACATGCTTGTTCTGAATGTGAAAAATTTATGGAAAGCATAGATCTAAAATTTTCTAGGTTATTAGAACACAATGATAATTTAGTAAATGACTTGCAACTCTACACTGAAGCTAATCGTATATTAAAACAAAATGAGTGCAGTTTTAAGAAAAGATAGAACTTTTGAGTAAACAACTAAGGGAAACCGAGGTTGTTGCCCTAAGTCAATCTAATGATATAAAGTTTTATTTAAATTCATTAGAAGAAACCAAAAAGTAAAAAGCAGTTTTGGAAGTCGAAGTTAATTTAGTAAAACAAAACTGCATAGTTGGGCTAGTTCTTCTCACATAGTAAAGAATTTGGTGAAAGAAAGAAACAATGGGGAAGGTTTGGGATTCAAAGTAGTTCCACCACCATATTAGATCCTCTTGAGTGAAAAATGTAGACCTATAAATAACAACCCAATTAAGGATCATGTGGTGTCTACTCCTCTAGTTAGTGATCCTTATTCCACGGGTAAACTAGTGAAATCTGACACTACACAGAAGGTGGCTACTTTGATATCAAAGGAAAGATGCCACTTGAGAACTTAGATGATGCATTTAAAAGGGTTAATATAAGGTCAGGTTCACCAAAAGTCCATTTCGGAATCCAAACTGTCTAAACCAGTTAACCACAAACGTGTCAATTGTCAAAGTCCAACCAAAGGGCAAGTTAAAGATGTTCAAAGCATCAAAACAATTAAATTTATTAATAAAGATGAAACATCTAAACGAGTAGTGACAAAACCAACCAGACACACCTCACACCGTTACTAAACTCAACATCTCATAAAAGTTTTCCTTAGTCTATAGAAGCAAGATCTTGCTACGGTTATGGAAAATGAGGACATATTTCTACTAATTGTCGTTACTATCAGACACCCAGAAAGAAAATTGAACTTTATGATACACAACAAAGTTCTTCAAAAATAAGATCTAACACTCCACCTAAGAGTGTTAGTGAATCAAAAGTTCAAACCATAAGTCAGTCGTCTGTTTACCACAAACAGGCCTTACACAAAACTGGCTTATGGAAAGAAAAATCAAGTATGGGGTTTGATAGTGAGAATGAAAAGAAGAAAGATATGCCCTCATCCTCTAATGGAAAATAGGTTGAGTTTATGATGTGTGATTCCTCTAGGTGACCCAAGCCAGTTAAGGCTTGGGTCCCAAATCTGAACTAACAAGTTTCTTTGACTCTGCAGGGTGTCCGCTACAGTGCTATCACTAATGCCTAGATTATTGATAATGGGGCATCTAGGCACATGACAGGAATTTCGTCCCTCCTTTTCAATGTCAAACAAATCAAAGGGGACATGTTTCATTTGCTGGGAAGAAAAGAGGCTACATCACAACACAAGGAGAAGTAGGAAACAAGAAAGTAAAGTTTGACAAGGTAAACTATGTTCAACAACTTTAAAACAATTTACTTTCTGTCTCTCAGATCTGTGACTAAGGCTTTAAGGTTGTGTTTGACAACAAGAAGTGCTACATGTTGAAAAAGGACTATGTGATTGAGGAGGATAAGGTTCTCATGTCAGCTTCAAGATATAACGACCTGTATGTCTTGGATCTATCAAAAGCATCCACAACTGATCACACGGTTCAATGCTTCTTGTCAAAGGCAACTGAGAAGGACTCAGTCTCGTGGCATAGGAGAATGGGGCACATCAATCCTAGGAAGACGAATCACTTGATTCAGAATGATCTAGTGAATGGTGTAAATGTCAAGAACTTCTAGCTTCCAGACTTCTGCATAGCTTGCAAGAATGGGAAACAAACCAAAAAGGCTCATAACGCAAAGAAAGTGAACTATATTGATATGCCTCTCGAGCTTTTGCACATGGATCTGTTTGGCCTTGTTAGCACAAAAAGCATTGCAAGAGATCTATATTGCTTTGTAGTAACAGATGATTACTCAAGATTCTCTTGGGTGATGTTTCTGGAAACCAAATCAGAAACTTTTGAATCATTCAAACATCTGGTAACTACAGTGGAATCACTCTACAAGCTGAATGTTAGGCAGATTTGATCAGACAACGAAACTAAATTCAAAAATCAGTGGATGGAGGCCTACTATAGAGAAAGATGAATTGTTCATCAATTCGCCTCTGCCTACACTCCAAGATGAACGGTGTAGCTGAAAGAAAGAATCGAAGTTTGATAGACTGCCAGAACAATGCTTGCTGACTCAAAACTGCCTATTCAATTCTGGAATGAGGCAGTGGCAAATGCGTGTTACACGGTAAATCGAGTCTTAGTGGTCAAGTGACATAGAAAAACGTGTTATCAACTACTCCAGCGACGTAAACCTAATTTGGATTATTTAGAACCATTGGCACACCTTGTACATTGTTGAAGAAGAGTCAGAATGGGAAGTTCAGAGAGAAGGTAGAAGAAGGGATATTTCTCGGTTACTGCATACAAGACAAGAGAGTTTACAACAACTCAACGGGTCAGGTAGAAGTGTGGTGCAACGTTGATGTTCAAAGATACACCACCTCCAACTAGGAAAGCACCTTCATTGTTCTTTGAGTATGTGGATTCTTTAAATCCTAATGACGAGCTTTTTGCTAGGATGATGTATGAAGCTCTTAACACTCCTCCACCGGACTCGACATCAACTGGTCCATTAGATGACTCTGCTAGCCCTTTAGGGAGGACCTTGAAGAAAGTGAGTCTTCATCTGATGATGAGGCAATTGAGACTGCTAATATGGACCAGGGGAACAGGTTCCCACAAATGAAAGAACACAAGCATCGAATCCCGATGCCTCTGAACCTCATACTCCAACAGCCACAGATCCTAAACCTGAGTTTAATAATCTGGATAATGAGGTGGCTGCTCCAACAACTCGTGGATCTTGGATAAATGTTTATCATCCCTTAGATAATGTCATTGGGGATGTTTGATCGGGAGTACAGGCCAAAAATCAACTATACTCAACTAATTATACCTCGGTAATGGAAAAAGGATATCTTGACGATGGCGCATATCGATGTTTTGTGTCTCAATTTGAGCCAAAATATGTTAGTGAAGCATTAAACGATGAGGCATGGGTTAGTGCGATGCAAGAAGAGCACCTACTATTCAAGAAGTTAGGAGTATGGACCCTTGTGGACAAACCAAAAGGTGCTAAGGTGATTGGCACTAAATAGGTGCTGAAATGCAAGAAAGATTACCAAGGGGTCATAATCAGAAACAAGGCTTGACTTGTAATTCAAGGGTTTAGACAAGTCGAAGGCAGTGACTACAATGAAGTGTTTGCACTAGTGGCAATGATGGAAGTGATACGTATATTTCTAGCTTATGCATCCTACATGAAGATTAAAGTCTATCAACTAGATGTGAAGAGTGCATTCCTTCATGGTGAAATCCGTGAGATGGTTTATGTCAGTCAACCCGAAGGATTTGAGGATCCTTATCATTGGGACAGAGTTTACAAGCTAGACAAGGCTCTCTACAGGCTCCATCAATCCCCAGAGCCTGGTATGAGAAACTCTCAACTCATCTGGTGAAGCATGGTTTTAGCATAGGAGTGATTGACTGTATATTGTTCATCAAAGAGAAATACGACGACTTACTGCTGGTACAGACTTATGTTGATGACATAATCTTCGGTTCCAAACACGAAGAATTATGTAAGGAATTCGAATCTGTAATGAAAGCAAAATTTGAGATGAGTGCCATGGGGGAGATGAAGTTCTTTCTCAGCTTATAGGTGGATCAGACACCAAAGGGAATCTTCCTACATCAGACCAAGTATGTATGAGATATCCTCAATCGATATCATGTACGCGACGTGCCTTTCTTTTAGATATCAGGTGAAACCAAAAGTAAACCATCTTATCGGCATCAAACGAATTTTTCGTTATCTAAAGGGTACTCCAACACTCGGGTTATGGTATCCTCATGGTGATGACTTTGAGCTTACAGCGTATAGTGACTCGGATTATGGTGGCTGCAAAATGAATTACAAGTCAACATCAGCAGGATGTCAGTTCTTTGGTAGACGGTTAGTCACCTGGCAGAGTAAGAAGCAGACCTTCGTTGCTCTGTCAACATGTGAAGCTGAATACGTTGCTACTGCTACTTGTTGTTCACAAATAATTTGGATTCAACAGCAAATGCGCGACTACGGTTTGCAATTTTCTAACACTCCCATTTTTGTTGATAATTCTGTAGCTATTGCTATAACCAAAAATCCGGTCCAACATCCTAAAATAAACACATCGGTATTAAGTATCACTTTATACGTGACTATTTTGAAAAGAAATTAATCGATGTGGTTAAAATTAATACGTATTTTCAATGCGCCGACCTCTACACAAAAGCATTTGATAAACTGAGGTTTTTATATCTTTTAGAGGTTAATGGCGTGAAAAAAAGTAACGTGATTCCAGAAGATGAAAGTTCGTAGTCCGACTAGTGTAGTTATTTTATTTCACTTTATTTTTCTGTTTATTAAAATCCAAATATACAAAAAGATTTTCGGTTTTAGAATTTTAGGGGAGAATAGCTTAGTCTAGTATTTAATTCGTGCAGTATTTAATTACATAAAAAAATGAAGGGGGAGGGCAGCTTAGCTAGTAAGAAATGAAATCAAATCTGTAATTCTGATTCAAAGTAAATGGAAAATGATAGTACACATGGAACGAATTGGTTGGGACTTCAAAACTGGTGTGCTCAAATGTGAAATTCAAAGTACAAGTCTGAGAAGTCTAAGCACAACTAAAGAAAAATGATAGTTAAACTAGGTGCTACTGAGAGAACATAGAGAAAGTAGACCTAGAGGTTGCTAGTTCATAATATGATGTGTCGGTAGATTCAACACAATAGATGAGTAGACTTCATTGGTGAATTAACAAGTCAAACTAACCTGTTCAACTTGCTGTGGGTTCTCATCTTATCCTTGGTTAACACAATCAATGTATTTCCAATAAGGGGTGACGAGCAAAATAAACGCCACAAATGTGTACGGATGACCACAAATATGAGCAAAGCACATGTAAAAAATGCTAAAAGCAATCAAGCTGATAACTTATTTTGTTGGTGCGTTATATGCAAAAAGAAAAATAAATGCTCTAAGAAGAAGATAGGTTGTGTGCCTCTCTGCTGTGCGGTGGCACTGACCTGAGGATGAGTGTAGAGATTAGTGAAGAGACTGATGCAACCTAAACATCTTTAGTCTTTCCTGCATGTTGCACAAGTGCATTGAAGTGGAATGCTTCGGAAGTTTCACATGTGCAACAGAAATACTCTAAGTATGAAATCTTCCGAAAAAGGGATTGACTACACTGATGTCTTTGCTCCAGTGGCAAGATTAGAAGCTATTAGGATATTCTTGGCATTTGCTGCATCCAAGAACTTCAAGGTTTTTCAACTTGATGTGAAGTGTGCCTTTTTGTATGGAGTGATAGATGAAGAGGTTTATGTCAAACAGCCACCTGGTTTTGTAGATCCTGATCATGTCTGCAAGCTTGACAAAGCTCTCTATGGGCTACATCAGGCACTCAGGAAGTGGTATGAGATACTGTCTGAGTATCTCTGTAAACATGGATACAGGAGGGGTACTATAGATGGAATTCTCTTCATCAAAGGACAATGGAAAGACATATTGCTAGTTCAAGTATATGTGGATGACATATCTTTGGTTCAACTAATCCAAAGCTCTGCAAAGACTTTGAGAAGCTGATGAAAGACAAATTTGAAATGAGTGCTATGGGGGAACTCAATTTCTTTATGGGAATTCAAGTGAAGCAAGTTGAAGATGGCATCTTCATAAGTCAGTCAAAGTATGTTCAGGACATACTCAAGAGGTTTAATATGACTGACTGTAAGATTGCTAAGACACCCATAGCCAGAAAACACTCTCTTGGTCCTGATCTTGAGGGGGAGTGTGTAGATGAGCATTTATACAGGGCTATGATTGGGTCTCTTATGTATCTTACTGCTAGCAGGCTAGATATCATGTTTGCTACATGTATTTATGCAAGATATCAAGCCAACCCTAAGATGTCTCACCTTATCACTGTCAAGAGGATTCTAAGATACCTCAAGGGTGCATCAATACTTGGCCTATGGTATCCCAAGAATTCTGACTTCAATCTGTATGCCTATACAGATAGTGATTATGGTGGTTGCAACATGACTACAAAGCCTACATCTAGGGGATGTCAATTTCTTGGTGGAAGGGTTGTCTCATGGCAATGCAAGAAACAATCATGTGTCTCTGCATCAACTGCTGAAGCTGAATACATTACTGCTACAAGCTACTGTGCTCAAGTACTTTGGATTCAAAATCAGATGCTGGACTATGGGTTAAACTTCAAGGAGACTCCCATTCGCATAGAAAACAACAGTGCTATCTCAATCACAGAGAACCCTGTGCAGCACTCAAGGACAAAAGGGATTAATTACAAAGGCTTTTGATGAACAAAGATTTAAATATCTTATATCAGCTATTGGGATGATAAACCTTGAGTAAGCTTTTCTTAAAACTAATTCTTATTATTTATTAAAATACGTGTGTCCTAAGTTGTCTAGTTCATCACTTTCATAAGCTCATGTTTTCTTTGCATAAAAAAATTTCTTCTTGAAGACTTTCCTTAGATTTTTGAAAATTTCTAATACTTCGGAAGTTTTGTTTTTAACTTCTGAAGTAAATCATGCCTTCAAATTAAATAACTATCTGAGAAGTTTACCATTGAAGAGTTTTCAAAAATTTATCTTCCGAAGCTTAAATATTTGTCTCAGACACTTACTAAATTTTAAGGACCATTTACTTCTGAAGCAAAATTAACTCTCGGAAGCTTTTTCTGTTTACACACAAAGCACTCAAGCTTTAATTTTTCTTCCAAAGCAAAATTTTCAAATCTCTCAGGAAATTCTTTCGAAGTCATTTTCGCTTCGGAAGCTTTTTAATTAAAACTTCCAAGGATATTTAACCTTCGGAAGCTTTTTGACTTCCAAGAAAACTACTTTTTGAGCAAAAAGTAAACTACTTTTTCAGAGGTGGGACCAACATCCGGATTTCAAAGTTTATCCTCTTTCATTAAACTTTATCTAAAATCCCTCTCACATATAAACCAAATGGTTTCCCCCTTTTTCTATCATTTGTTCTTCCTCCAAACCTAAAAACCCAAATTTCTCTTTGAAATTTCTTTCTTTCTTCTTCCTTCGTCCTTAAGCTACTTCAAAATGGCCGACCTTGCTCACAGAAATGATCCCAACTTTACCATGCAGCTACACAGACAAGACGATCAAGTTGCTCTGTTATGCTCTGAGAAAGATCCTTATTTCTCAGAGGTTTGTCGTTTCTTGTCTCTGTCAAACTACTTCACCTCCCTCACCATTGATCCTCCACTCTATGAGGATCAGTTGCTTGAATTCTGGAAGACCTGCCAAGAGGTCATTATGGATGGGGAGAAGGCACTGTCTGCCACAGTGCAGGGGAGAACAATCTTCATCACTCCGGCCATCATCAACAGACATCTTCAGTTGGATGATGAAGAGGTGAGGTTATCTTCCCGAAGGAAGCTGTTAATCATTCCTTTGAGTAGATGGCGTATGTGGGAGATTTCTCTGTAAAGACCTTCAGGAAAGGGAAGGTCTCATCCCAATGGAGATTCCTGCTCCATGTGGTCATCCACAGCTTAGCAAACAAGCATGGTGGATGGGACCAGATTCCTGAAGATCTCTCCTTCATAATCCATGGAATGGTTCAAGGGGTCAAATTCAGGTACTCTCAGTTTGTTTATACAAATTTGCTTTCTAATTTAGACTCCTTAGAACATTACATGTTCCTAGATATGTCTAGTACATTCTTAACTGTGAACTGGGCTCACAGTTAAGGGAAACAGATAACATTCTTAAATTGGGACAGATGAAGCCTGGCATCTTTAAAATATTGAGAAAGTCCACTGTTGGATTCTCTAGGGTAGAAACAACGCTAGTCCCAAAAATGTTAGAGCTCATTGCTCAAGGTGACAACCTAGGAGCACAAGCAAGTGTTGAACCCACACCTGCTACTACCCAACCACCCACACAGCCTCAAATCTCCATCACCTACCAAAGAAAATACAAACGAAGCCCTGCTCAGACTATTCAGTCTGTGGAGGTCCCCATATACTCACCCATACAGGAAGAAGTGGACACTAGAGCTCCCACTTCTCCTGAGGAGCAGACCACTCCCATCTCTTCAAGAATCAGTGCTGAGGTTCCTCATGCTCAGCCTGATGAGCTCATTAGCCCTACTGCCTTAAGCCATCACTTTCAATCTCAACACTCAAGTGATCAACCTTCAAGGGACAGTTACCATCCCCAACCTATAGATCTTAACCAACCCATTCCCAACCTTGACTTCTATACTGATGAAGATATAGGTTTCAGTGAGTATAATGAATCTCTCTTAATTCCATCTACTCAAAGAGAGATGAGTACTACTGAGTCTCCTACATCTATCCCACATCAATCACCTACAATTGAGGTGGACACTACTAAACCTGTTCAGGATGTCCATATGGAAGAGGCTCTCACTTCTGAAAGTGATTACATCATTAAGACCTCAACCATGGCAACTCAGCCCACTGACATCTCAACTGAGACTGCCAGTGAGCAGAGGAAATCCAGTAGCGAAGAACTTAGAACTGGTCATAAGAGAAAGGACTCTGGTCCAATCTTCTCCACCCCTAGTGATTATTCTGATAAAGATGAGGGGGATCTAAGACTAAAAGTGCAAAAACTGTCTAAAACATGCACTTACCTAGTCTCAAAGGTCAGTCACCTTGAATCTCAGCTGACTACCTTACCAAACAAGATCAATGATCAGCAACTTGAGATTTCATATCTTAAGGAAAAACTAGCTGGGAGACCCTTAAGGGGAGCTCAACCAGGAACACAAGAACCAGTGGATGTGATTGACCTATCCTCCAGCTCACCTATGCAAGTGGGCGATGCTACCAAAAAGGGGGAGAAAGTCATTCCAGCCACAGAACCTGGGAGTTCCTCCTAGAGAATGGACATTGAGGACGCACCATCCTCACTTGCAACTATGCATTCTCAGCAACCTTCTCTAGTTCACATTGATGTGGACTACACAGACTCCTTCATACAGAGTCTGTTTGAGGATGGGATACCAAGGGCTATGTCACCTTCATCCTCCTTCAATCATATTATTGGGTGGAGGTATGATAACAACAAGAAGGCCCTCATTGGCATAAGAGTTCAAGGACAGCAAGAAGTCATTAATTTTCAGAACCTGGACTACTATGAAGGTCTGGATCTAGTAAAAATGCCACTTGTCAACCCAACCCAATCAAGACAAGCTAACAGACTGGCTAAAAGAATCCAAGACAGGATCATTGCAGAGTTCAGTCTAAGAAGGAGACTAAGGCAATCAGGCAATGTCATCGGTCAACTGGATGTTGAGGCAGACCCTAAGATTAGCTTCATAGGGAAAACCTTGACTGAAGGCCCAGTGACAAAACCTGAGAGCCCTGTCTCATCACCTCCAACTGCTGTAGAGATCCATATTCCTTCTGAGACACCTGCTGGTGAAGGTGCTTCTCAACCTCTCTCTGGCTTGAGCTCAGATGATGCAACGAGCAATTAAGACCAAAGCTCTCTCCACCCTGAGTCACAAAGGTCTGAGAGTGACAAAGGGAAAAGAAAGGTGACATCTGAGGAGATTGAGTAGGAGGAGAGAGAGAGGAAAAGGAGGCTAAGGGGAGAAAGTTCCTCTACTGAGTCTCCAAGACTCATGGAGTCTGCAATCAGGGTTGCCCCCAGACCAGATACTCAGAATGATGAGTTACGGGCAGTCAGGATCAACTATCTGCAGACTAGGAACTATGATATAGATAATATCATTTCTCTCCCCTTGGATGAATTGAATGAGCTGCTTGATCTGCAAAAGTCAAGAGAGAAGAAGGAGGCAGAAGATGCAGAACTCCTAGTACAAGTCAAAGAAGAGAGAAGAAAAAAAAGACTGTACAGAGGAATGCCTACCCTCTCACCAGTTCAAGAAAGTCTTGAACAAAAGGATGTGGTTCAACAAGAACCTCAGGTAGATAAGGAAGAAGATAGAATCAAGATGATTAACTACCTGAGTGCCACAGGCCTTTATCAGGCAGATGCACTCCTTCCCTTACCTTATGACTATATTGAGTTTGAGTACTTAAAACAACTTGAGCTTGATTAAGTCAAGGAAAGAAAGACAACAAAGAAGAAGCTGAGGGAAGAAGCTGCAAAGTCAAGAGCCATCATCCAAAAGAGCATGAAGAAGTCTGCTCATAGGTAGAGGATGATGAGCTTCTTGAAGCTGTATGGATTCTCCGAAAGGAGACTTGGACCCGTGTCTCTATCCATTATGGATGAGCATATCAGGGTAATCAAGCAAAAGATTAAGAGTGGAGAGCTCACTGACTTACACTCCACTCCAAGTCAGGCCCCACCTGAAGTAGAGGTTAAGGTTGAAAAAACAGACACAACATAACCTGGACCTCCTTTCAGGATCAGTGATCACAAGTTTGATGTAATAGAGCATAATGCAGCGGAATAAGATCAAGAATTAGACAAATTGTAGCAAGAATATGATACTCGTATGCATTAAGAACAAATACGGTTATAACGAGAGAATATATTTCTGTAACAAGGAATGTTTCTATAATATCGAAAATTTCTGATCAAATCATTCATCATATTACAATAGGTTGACACTCCTTATATAGAGTGCAATCGCTGCTGTTATCACGGGAAAGTGACAACTGGCAGATCTAGTACAAAAATAACTAACTCTTAACAAACTACTGAAATGTTCACAACTACTGAGAACATACCAGAGTGTTAAGTACAAAATATGAAACTACTGATAAGAAACTACTGAAGCTACAACGACTGAAGAACAAGCTCTTTAGTCGTTTTACAAACTACTGAAAAATATAAAACTACTGATGAGCACAACAACTAAAGAAGTATTCTTCAGCTGTTGTGTCAAACTACTGAACAGATAAAACATAAAACTACTGAAAGGTAAACCGTCACAACTACTGAAGAAGACCTCTTCAACTGTTGTGACAATGTCTGATACTTTGGTCTTCAGCATTTGTGTCTTTAGACTTTGTCTTCAGCACTTGTGTCTTCAGACTTTGTCTTCGGCACTTGTCTTCAGACTTTGTCTTCAGCACTTGTCTTCAGACTTTGTCTTCAGCACTTGTCTTCAGACTTTGTCTTCAGCACTTGTCTTCAGACTTTGTAATCAGCTGTTGTCTTCAGCTGTTGTGGTCTTCAGTAGTTGTTGTGACGTCTGTGGGACTTGAAGGTTTTTCTGATCCGGCTCATTGGTTCTTTTGGTCCAACAAACTCCCCTGAATCAATGCAGCCAAAACCTTTAACTTTATTGAGGTCCCACTTATTGTTGGCAGAATGGTTGGTCTTTTTCCTTCTTGATCAGTTGAGAAGATGACCCATATAAGCACTGGCCTGGGAATGAGTCTCTGATGATTTGGTTGGCAATGTATGGATGGGAGCTCTGTATTGGGGAATTGGACACCGAGCTGTCCCCCATCCATGAGACTCACTTCCCATGTATAAGCCTGTAGGATTCTCTGGTGTATGCTCTGAGAAACATAATTTGTTCTTCCATGGTTAGGTTCTCAGCTTCACCATCAAACAATCCTTCACGCCCATACAGCTCTGAGATGTACTTGGCCTGTTTGCCATTTTTGAGCTCAACTGTTGTAATCTGTCGGTATACAAACTCATCAGGATGAGTCCCTTCAAGTAACAACTGAGCTCATTTTGTTTGAAGTTCTCAAGCCTCTTGTAGACTAACCCCTTTTTGATAACTCTGTTCTCTAACATCTTTTGGGGTGGCTGTTTAGTCTCATAGGCCTTCTTGAAATCTTCTACAATCTCCCAGGGTGATACTACAAGGACCACTGTGATCTCTTCATCTACGATCCTTTTTACTTGGCCCTTGTATCTCAAAGGAATGTCTTTCTTTACAATCCTGTGAGCCACCCTAGGATCAGGCCATACTCTCACATTTTCCTTCTAATATTGAAATGTGTTGGCAAGGGTGTACAACCTCAGAGCTTCTTTCTTCATACTAATTATTGATGAAGAAGCAACATAAGTTTTGTCGATGCTTTTCAACATCTCATCGTCATGAAGCCTTTGCTGCTGCTCTTCTTCAATCTTTACTCTCACAGTTTCCATCTGTGAGGTGGGAGTGATGGGCATGAGTTTGGATTTAGGCAATGTTAGGACTGCAGACAGAGGCAGCCTATCTTCTTCCACATCATCCTCTTCTTCTTCTTCTTCTAGCCTCAACACCCTTCTCTTCTTCTTCTTGGGTGCATCATCGGCTGTTGGTTTAGAGGGTAAGGGAGTTGGTTTTGTGGGTTGTGGTTGTGGTTGTTTTGGAGAGGGAATGTTGACAGGCTGAGTTAGCATTTTAGAGGTGAGTGTGGCTTTTGAGTGTTGGCTAGCTCAGTCCTGCTCCCTGCTCCTGCTTCATTCAAAGCTTCGACTACTAGACCCTTAGTGTATGCTTCAGACGAACAGATCTTGGAGGTTATGGCCAAGATACTGTCCCTGGTCCATGATTTAATCTCGATCAATGATCTCCCAAGATATTTTGCAATGAATCTGATCATGATCTCTAGTCTCTCTCTTTCTAATGCATCATAACTTGCCCATCTTGAGTTAATTTCTTCAACTTCAAGTCTCCTGATCTCTGAGTCAAGCTGTGCAGTATCGAACCCTTGTCTATACAGTTGATCAATAATGGCATCCATTGATTTACTATGTGTAGCATCTGCCATTTTGATCATCTCATCGAGTTAGAGTTCTTTCTCTTTTCCTTCACCCTTCCTCTTCTTATATGTGACATGAAAGTCTTTGTGACTTTCACCCACTTGATCATTTTTGGTTCTCTTCACAGACTCCTCTTCCTTCTCAGTTTCCTTTTCTTTCAGTTTGCTCTTCCTCTTTGCTTTCACTGACTGACTCTCCCCCTTTTTGGTTGCATTGGTTGCAAGGGTTTGAGTAGCAGAAAGCCTTGTGCTCACAATCTCCTCCACCAGGGGTTGTATGATTGAGGGAAGCCTCTCATCCATGGTTTTGATCACAATGTCTGTGATCCTTGGGGTGATGAGAGGTAGGGTTTGCTGAAAGATAGCAACTGTTTACTCAGAGGGGTTCTGTCCCTGAGAAGCAGTGCCAGAAATAGAGGCTGGTGGCTTGGAAGTTTTGAGTGGCTGAGTGTGTGGGAGACCTTCAGGTGAAGGTGCCATCTGTGGGTTTATGTTGGTGGCAGATGGACTTGCTTCTTGAGAGAATTGGTCAAGTAGTCTTTGTAGTCTACTGACTTCTTCCTCAAGAAGTGTGTTCTGGGCCAGAACATCATAAAAGAAGCACAGGTCATCATCAGCAGAAGCTGAATCACCTAACCTCCTGCTTGTAGCAGGATGTACATGCACTCGGTGTAGACCAGTTTTAGCATGTGCCCCTTTTTCTTGGAACTGGGGACTTCCAGCCTCAAGACTATGTCCTTCATTAGCTGTTGCCTCTAGTGAGGTCTTAACTATGTTACCAGCCTCATTCTAATCATGTGCTGATTCAGAAGAGGTGGCAGCCTCACTAGATGTTCTACTCTCCATATCCACAGCAGGAGAAAGAACGTGTAAACCCCGGTGCTGTGGGTTGTCAGAAGCATGGTGATCCTCGTCCTCAATAGCTGTGGTTCTCCCCTTGTTGGTGGTTGTTGGGGAGGAGGAGAGCCATGCAGCTGAGTCAGCACGTTTGCAATGATAATGGTTGGACTTTGGGGGGCGGTTGCATGGGGGGATGGGGTAAAAGCAGTATGCACCTGGGGAGAATGGTGCTCTTCAATGGCAATCTCCTCAAATGAGGAAGATCCCAGATTTGTGGGTACCTCTTCTGTGGTTGCTGTAGGCTCCTTTTGAGAGGAATCCTGAGCGGCTGTGGCTGGGAGAGTCCTTGTATCCACTACGGGTTATAACCAGTGGATATAGCCTGCGTTTGTGTTGCAGGGGCATCCTCAGGGGACTCATTTCCCTGAGTAGCCTTTTTTGTCTTCTTTTTAGTGGGTTTGGTGGGGACTTTGGATTTGGAGGTGGTG
Organism: Flaveria trinervia; assembly: GCA_025506515.1. NCBI lineage: Eukaryota > Viridiplantae > Streptophyta > Magnoliopsida > Asterales > Asteraceae > Flaveria > Flaveria trinervia. The sequence continues at coordinate 68,503,586 of CM046452.1, forward strand.
GCTGTGGGTTCCAGCTGCGTGGGTTTTCGCAGCTTGGCAACCATTTTCAGTGATTGGTCAGAGTTGTGCCGGGAGTATACTTCGGCAATACAGCCATAGCAGGGACTCCCAGGCCAACAAGTCCCTCAGCTTGAAGCTGGTTTTCAATTATGGCCATTATGAACCGAGGATACAATATCCAACGGTTAGCAGTTTGTTTTTGGGCCATATCCTTGAGCTCAAAAAATAGTATTTCAGAAAAATTTAAAGGTTGTTGCCCAAGGATGGAGTACATTACCTGTTGCCACCTTGCGGACATTTGATCCCATGATGAAGTCTTGGAGGCAAGGCATACATTTACCATATGAAATATGAGACGTTCGGCATCCGAGAAATGTTTCTTCAGTATGGTAGATCCACTTAGGTTACCCTGGTATCCATGGCGGGCAAATGATTGATCTGTTGTGCCCTTGGATAACCAGTTAGGAAAGTGGCATCATCCAGATTAAGGGTTTAGCGAAGAGTGTCTGGACTAATGACCACTTTTTGGCCATGGACAAACGATTGAAGAAACTCTATGTCATTCTCCTCAGAGACCAGAGTGATGTTTGTCTAGAATTGGTTAAGGGATTTGGCATATATGGTGGGATTTACCAGAAAAGCCGTGTTGTAGGGTGAGTGAACCATTAAATCAATGGCGTTGTGAAACTTGGTCCAGTATGGTGATTGGTGAGAGGTTGCGACACAGTTGTGCCGAGGTTTTAGTTGAATGGTCGCCATTGATGAAGAGAGGTTACAGATTTTTTTTTGAACGTTAGGTTTGAGGAGAGAAGAAAGTAAAAACTCTGAAGCTGGGATAAGGTATTTAAAGGGTCGGGTTAGAAAACGGCTGAAGGTTTTGGTGTTAGTAATTAGTTGTTGAAACTACTGATGACGTGGTATTAACTTTCAGACTTCCTCTTTAGTAGTCTTCAAACTCTTTCTACTGACAGTTTTCTTCTCTTCAGTGCTGACAGTAGTTGGAGTTTGAACTTCAGGAGTTAAATCTTGCTCTCCAGTCCTTTCAGGACTTCCAGAAATAGCTCCTGAGTTGATCATCTCTTTGATCATGTGAGTGTCAGCAGTGGAACCATCAACATCAGCTGATGGGTTCTCAGAGGGCTTAGTGCTGACTTCAACTTTTGATGATGCTCTATCAAGAAGTGAATCACATGATGAGGTGGATTGGTTATTGCTTTCTCCATCAGATTTCACTTCTGCTCTTGAAACAAAATCTGTAAGAGGAGCAATGTGATTATCACCAATACCAAACTTCACATTGGAAGCAGATTTCTTACTAAGAAGCATTTCAAAACCTTTGCATGATTGTACCCATCGATCACACTCTACCTAGGTGACAGCAAGGGTTTCTTTGAGACTTCTCTGGTCTTCCAGAATAACCTCTAGCTTAGCCTTTTCATCATTTAATTGGCATTTAAGCTTATAAATCTCATCATTTTTACTATTAAGAGCAGAGTCAAACTCAGCTTTTCTTTTGGAAATGGTTTTCTCAAACTCAAGTTTTTGATTTATTAATGCTAAATTTGCCTCTCTAATGGAGACAAAGGCAGCAATGCATGATTCAGAACATAACTTGGCTTTAGCCTCTGAAGATACCTGAGTTACCTGTGAAGATGATGCATTTGAGCAGGAACCCTGAGTAGACTCCAGGGCCATGAGAGCCAGATTCCCAAAACGACTGTCACCACCATGTTGACCAGCACCTGTGAACAGTTGTTCATGACCAGACATGTCATCCGGTAAACTGCTCCAGTTAACAACTCCAGGGGTGAAGAAGCTGTGTTGTTGAGGTTGATGAGATTGAGATGGTTGAGGTTCTGGTAGTGCATGAGGTTGTGGTACTATAGGAACTTGAACTTGATTTGACTGTGGCATGTAATAACAAGGGTAAGGATATGGCATTTGACCCTGAGAAACAAAATATGCAGGAGATTGTGGTTGAGAATGATGACTAGAATTGACAGGATGTTGCCCTCTGTGTTGTTGACTATTGCCAGGGAAAGTCACAAAAGGTGTAGAGGAATTAGATCCAGATGATCTGCATTCTCTAGCGAAGTGTCCAAGCCTGTGGCATTTGTGACACTTCAACTTACTCTTGTCAAAACCAACTTTGGTTTTGCCAGAGAGTCCTGGGAACTTTTTTCCAGTTCTTTTGTAGAACATCTGAGATCTGATATTTATCAAGGCCATTTGGCTCAAAATATCCATCTCTTCTAAGTCATCATCAGCAATCCCTTTGAGATCATCCATGATGAAGCATAGATTGTCATTATTACACCTAGTAAACTAACTATCAGCACTCACAAACGCAGAATCAGAAGTGTTTGAGGAGAAATCAATATGCTCATCGTACTGGCATTCCGATGAAGCATATTCTGACTCATGACCAACCAAGGCAGTGTTTCCTGGTACAAAGTCTTCAGTCAGCTTTCCAGATGAAGACAGTTTTCGTTTCTGTTCTATCTCTCTCTCAAATGTTAGCAATTTCCCATGGAGTTGGGTGAGAGATAGTTTGTCCAAATTTGCACTGGAGCATAGGACAATAGTATATGTGTCCCATCTCTCAGGCAGTGATCTGAGAAATCTGTTATTCATCTGGATATTGGTGTACTCATGTTTGACCATTTTTAATTCAGAGATCAAACAAGAGAACCGCTGAAACTGTTGAGTAAGTGTCTCACCCTCATCTGTTCCTCCAAATTGTTCTTCCAAGGCATTCCAGAGGTCATGGGCAGCTTCATGATGCATTAGCCCAAAATAGATTTCATTGGGCAGTGCCATGGCCAGAATTCCATGGGCTTTTGCATCAATCTCAAACAATTTCTTATCCTCATCTGAGTATTGCTCCCTCCTCTTCGGAACCATTTGATTGGTTTCCGGGTTATTCACCATAGGCTTGTGTGGACCATGTACCACTGATGTCCAACAACCCGCGCTGTTAATAGACAGGTGATGGAGCATTCGTCGTTGCCATATGTTATACTCATTCCTAACCAGCATTGGAGGCTTGGTTGAGGAACCAATATTGTGAGGATCATTGGAAGGAGTAGTCATTTTCAGTCCAAATACAATTTAGTTCAAGCTTTTAAAAGTTTTTACACAGACCACGACAGACTCAATGAAAACCAAGAGAAAATCTCAGGATGAATGACCAGAAACACAGAAAATTCAATCTCTATAACCATTTCTTGCAACAAAAAAATGCTAATTCAATCAAACTTGGATCTTGAATAGCAGTTTCAATGATCAATGATTAGATCGATCAATGATTAACCTGCTCTGATACCATTTGTCAGGATCAGTGATCACAAATTTGATGTAATACAGCGTAACGCAGCGGAATAAGAACAAGAATTAGACAAATTGTAGCAAGAATATGATACTCGTATGCATTAAGAACAAATACGGTTATAACGAGAGAATATATTTCTATAACAAGGAATGTTTCTATAATATCGAAAATTTCTGATCAAATCATTCATCATATTACAATAGGTTGACACTCCTTATATAGAGTGCAATCGCTGCTGTTATCACGGGAAAGTGACAACTGGCAGATATAGTACAAAAATAACTAACTCTTAACAAACTACTGAAATGTTCACAACTACTGAGAACATATCAGAGTGTTAAGTACAAAATATGAAACTACTGATAAGAAACTACTGAAGCTACAACGACTGAAGAACAAGCTCTTCAGTCGTTTTACAAACAACTGAAAAATATAAAACTACTGATGAGCACAACAACTGAAGAAGTATTCTTCAGCTGTTGTGTCAAACTACTGAACAGATAAAACATAAAACTACGGAATGGTAAACCGTTACAACTACTGAAGAAGACCTCTTCAGCTGTTGTGACAACGTCTGATACTTTGGTCTTCAGCACTTGTGTCTTCAGACTTTGTCTTCAGCACTCGTGTCTTCAGACTTTGTCTTGAGCACTTGTCTTCAGACTTTGTCTTCAGCACTTGTCTTCAGACTTTTTCTTCAGCACTTGTCTTCAGACTTTGTCTTCAGCACTTGTCTTCAAACTTTGTAATCAGCTATTGTCTTCAGCTGTTGTGGTCTTCGGTAGTTGTTGTGACGTCTGTGGGACTTAAAGGTTTTTCTGATCCGGCTCATTGGTTCCTTTGGTCCAACACCTCCTGCTAATGCTCAGCAACCTTCATCTTCTGATCAACACCAGGGTCAACCTCCTTCTCCATCTGAACCGAGAGAGAGGAAGTCCCAACTGAGAAAGACAGTGAAGATCAATCTGGTGCTGCATGCCAGTCTTCTCAGTTAAAATTTGGAAAGAGAAGGAAAAGGATGGCTTCTAAACCAAAGTCTAAGAAGAAGAAGAAGCCTGCATCCCCTTTTGAACCTCAGGATGAATCAGAACAGCCTGAGGATGTGCAGCCAGAGGAATCTCAATCAACTCCAACTTTAGTAGCTCCTCTAGCATCAGGAAGACCCATCTTGTCTTGGACATACACCACAAATCCAGAAAGGTGGCATGTTATTAAAGATCAAGGCATTAAAGACATCTATACATGGCAAGATATGTTTCAGTTGCCTCTGCATGATCTCTTTGACATGAGAAGACACTTTGACAGCCTGAAGGATCCTGATCATCTTATGAAGAGAGGAATGGTGATCATCCTAATAAGGACTGTTAATATCTGAAGTTTTCTAAATGTTTTGATAGCATCGGCCTAGGAGGAGTTTGTAGAGATTAATGAAGAGGCTGATGCAACCTTAACATCCTTAGTCTTTCCTGCATGCTGCATAAGTGCATTGAAGTGGAATGCTTCGGAAGTTTCACATGTGCAACAGAAATACTCTAAGTGTGAAATCTTCCGAAGCCAAGACCAACATATTCCGAAGCCAAAGATGAAGTCTTCCGAAGCCTCAGAGACAAAGTCTTCCTAAGCTTCAAGTTCATGAAGACAGATTTCTTCCGAAGACTTTTAGTAACATGCTTTATCAGATGTACTGTTCCATAAAGTTGGACACCTTTTCGCTGCAACTCTGCAAGTCACCAACTAACATGGTTTGGTGAAAAGGTCCACGCTTTTGGTAACTGTACATTGAGGTCTTGAGTCTGCAACTTTCTACTTTATGTACTTTATCCTTTTTGTAATAGATAAGGATGTGAGCTATGACATGTCATAGTCACTAGTCCAAAGGCAATCTGCCTTTTGACTCTATAATTGATTTTGTGTGTGTCTAGTCAATTGTATCCAGCTGGCTTTCAAAGTATAGTCGGCTGTAGCATGTTGTATAAGTATCTCATGTTCTTGTATCTTTCGAATATGCTTTATAACACTTGTAATAGAACATAGAGAAGGCAATACACTGCATTCTTGAAAACCAAACACTTGTGTTCTTTGTGTTATGTCTCATATATTACTTGTGTTCTTAGTGTCACCACTTGGTTAATCCAGTTTACTGTTTGATCTAAGTTTAGTTTATCTCCTCTTTGTGTTGTTGTGTTGTAACTTTACACCCTTCAACGATCCTGCAATGAGCATAACCTAAATATTCTAGAATTCATTGTTGTTTACGCCTCTTTGTTGTGTCATGGCACTGACCTGAGGCTTGGCATCTCTTTGAAAGCTCTTAGAATAGTCTCTTCTTGTCCAATACCCATAGACCACTCAAAAATCTCCTGAGGAATGTTGATTACCAAATAAGTGTGAGATCCACAAATGCATGTTGAAATAATTAAACCTAATTCATCACCATTGTAAGTCAAAAGTCTGTGTATGGATTTAAGGGGACAAACATACTAACAATCACCGTGACTACAATTCTTGAAAGTCAAAATTATAGTGTGCATCTTAGAGCTTTAGTATGATTTCTTGAAAGTGCTCATGACTCTCAGACACAACAAGAATCTAGCATCGAGGGCATATTAATAAACGGTTCCCAAACGATTATGTTATACCTGTATGATTCCATAATGAATCGTTCCAGAAATGATCTAATCAACTTGAAGTTGTTCTACTCAAACCCAAAACAACAAAAATATGTCTTGTTTTCTTTTAAATTTCCAATTCATTTTCTATTCTCTAGTTGTTTGTAGGATTAATCATCGGACTAAAAAACTAGATGTACTCTATGAATCACTTACTAAAATGGGTCACGTCTGAGGTGACTAATCAGTTTAAATTAAATGGGTCACGTCTGAGGTGACAAATCAGTTTTAAATTAAATGGGTCACGTTTGAGGTGACTAATCAGCTTAAATTAAATGGGTCACGTCTGATGTGACAAATCAGTCTTAAATTAAAAGGATCACGTCTGAGGTGATCAATCAGTCTTAACCTAAAAGGATCACGTCTGAGGTGATCAAATGGAGTTAAAAGGTCATAATGTTTATCAAATGTTAACATTTTAAAGGGTTGAAAGTGTAAAGAGCTCAAGCTCACAAGTATGGGCCAATCACATGATTGAATATTAAGTATGAGCCATTCGCACGATTGGATCATAAGTATGAGCCAATCACACGACTGAACCATAAGTATGAGCCAGTCACACGACTAGACCTTGAGTATGGAACAACCATGCAACTGGACTACAAGACTGAACCAATCACACGTATGGATCAAGGAGTATGAGCCAGTCGCACGACTGGAGCATGAGTATGGGCTCAGTCGCATGACTAGAGCATGCGTATGGGTCTAGTCGTACGACTGAACATTAAGACAGTATAAATATAGGGGTAAGTCGGTCACATTTCTCACCACCCCTCGAATCGTTCAAATCCAGCTCATACATAGACACCCTGCCAAAATTTCATCTCACTTTGATTTCTTGCCGATTGTGTTACTAACCAATCTATTGTTCATCTACAGGTATTGTGGGACTGAAATCGATCAAAATGACCGGTGTAATCAAACCCTAAATGACCTAATCGCCTAAAGTCAAGAAAATAGTAAAACACTTAAAATAGACCACCTAAATGGACATAATCATTGAAATGAAGGACATTAAGTGATATTTAGAGTTCCTACGAATCTAATGAGTCTAAACATGATGTCTAACATCAAGATTTGACTAAGATTTAGGGTTGGAGTGTCGCATAGAGACTTCTACAAATGGACACTCCGAATGAACTTCAGTCGCACGATTGAGCCAAGCGCAAGATTCATTCACATGATTGAATCATTCGATGACTCAGTCGCATGACTGACTCAACCGCATGGCTTAACACATGACTAAGTTCAGTCGCAAGCTCAATCGCACGGCTGAACTCAGTCGCATGCTCAATCGCATGACTGAACTCAGTCGTATGGTTCAATCGCACGCTTGCACCAGTTTGATCTAAAACAATTTAAGTGTCAAGTGTCATCTCTAATACACATCTCTAATGTATATGTTTATTGTGTTACAAAAACATGGGTGATAGATGGACCATGACCCCCAAGCACAACATCTGTGCTCACTTGGATGCCACCACTTGGAATGCTTCCGAGTTTGCTGGGATCATTGCATTTCTTAGGAGATCGAGGATCTTCAAAGCTATTTCGACACCATGCACACCTTACAGATCCATACACCAGGCATTTTGGGAAAGTGCCAGGGTTGACAAATCAATTGAGCCATATTGTATATGGAGCACTATATTTGGTCAAGAGATAGAGATTACTGAGGATGACTTGAGACGGATCTTAGGTCTGGGTGAGGACAGAGCTCACCCCACTAAGCTACATCCTCAAACGATATGGGGATGCTTTTCCGAGGATTAAGTACACCGGTGACATAAATGCTGGTGTACTTAACAAGAGTAACATGTGTCTGTAATTCAAATATTTGGCACATGTAATCATCAAGTGTATAGCCTCCAGACGGGGAGGATTCGACAAAATGTCCGACCAAATCCAGAACGCGTACGTTGCATTGGTACTGAATCATCCATTCAGTTTTTCACGCATGATCCTCACCTACTTGATAAAGAACCTCGAGGCCAAGTGAAAGGAATGCTTTCGTATGTACCCATGGTTTCTGCAAATGATTATTGATGAGAAGCTTCCTATGCTGCCAAAAGAGAAAGATGATGCAGAGGTACTCGAGGTAATGGATGATACTACTTTGGATAGAATGAAGGTCTACCGGGGTAAGCATGTGAAACCCCCGGTGAGGAGACTATTTGGGCACCTGGCCAGAGAACACTATGTGGCGCCCGCTCAAAGGAAGTGGCATCACGATGACAGTGACTCTAACGTCGAGCGTATCATTGCACCCACTAAAGAAGACGACGACGATGACGATGATGACCAAGGTCAAGGTGGTGATGCACGTGGTGAAACTGAAGGGGCTGCCTTCTACCAAGACTTCTTGGTTGATCCGCATGAGGAGTCAGAGGAAGTGATCCTGTTTAGGACTGTTGGGAGTAGGGTCGTGGCCACAAGGAAAGGCATAGAGGCGGTAGGTGGACGCCAGCTTAAGTCTAGGGGTGCTGCTAATGATGTTACTAATCCTACATGCACCCCTGACCAGTCCAGCAGCCAAGGGGGAGTGCCTCTTGCTAAGGGATCTAGGAAGAAGAGGATGTCTCATCCCCACGGCAAGAAGAGCAAGAGACCGAAGATTACAGTGATCACATCTTCTGCCACAGCCACTACGACCACTACTACCACTTCTACCACCACTGCCACAGCCACCACCACAGCTACTACTACCACCACAACTCATCCCACTACTACTATCTCTCATCCCACCACCACTACCACAACCACTCCACCACATCCCACACATATTCCACCTCCCATATTCACCTCATCTACCACCACCAGTCACCAAGCGAGTCCTTCCACACACACCCCATTCACAGCTAGACCCACTCTACCCCACATCAGGTTAGAGGAATAGCTAGCTAACCCAAATAGCACTATGCTTAGACTGCTTGCAACTGATGAGCTTAGGCCTTCTCAGTTACACAAGATGATGGAAGTTAATGCTGCTCAAGCCAAGAAGATCAAGGAGCTTAGTAAGAAAAGTAACTTATATGATAGAGCTCTAAGCCGTGCCCACCATGCACTTACAAGTCAAAATGAGCTGGTGTTCGTTTTAGAGAAAAGAATAGAGGAGCTTGAGAAGAAAAATAAGAAGATTATGCTAAAGCTCAATAGGCTCAAAGAGTGGGCCTCTAAAGATCAAGGATTGTGATGGTGATGGTGATGATGATGAAGATGATGAGGATGAGGATGAAGATGATACTAAAGAAGATGTTAAGGAGGGAGGACCGAGCTGAAAAGATCAAGATGAGGATGATGATCAGGAAGGTGATGCATCTGCATCAGCCTCTAATCCTCAAGTTCAAGAGAGGCGAACTAAAAGGAACCAAGAACAATAAGCCTCATCCTCTGCTCCTCCAGCTGAAGAACCTACTATTCAAGACAAAAGTAATAGTTAGATGTATTTGTATTTAGAAACATTTGTATTTGAATTATATTACATTAATGTAATTAATCATCATCTATGTTTGTTTATGTTTAAATGCTTTATATGATGACTTATGTGTGTTGTGCTTAATGTTTAATCAAACAGATGAAGCTCTATGAATAAATGAATATGATGTCAAACCCCTTCAGCAGGTCAAGTCTCAATTAACCATGATTCTTTACTTGCAAGGGATAGTCAAAAGGTCAGTGAGCTACACTCTCGAAGAAAGAGAATTCATTCATGATTTGACTGATGACCAGGTAGCTGAGATATTCCGACTCAATCCTGATGAAATTGTCAAAGATGCTTCAGAAGTCGATGTACTGAGTGATGAGGAGCTACAGGATATAGATGAGATTGAGGATGTTACAGCTGAGCACTATCAAGAGTACGCTGACCATGAAGGCAATGTTATACCAAATTTGGGTGATACTTTTGCCAGTGCTACATTTGAGAAGCTGGATGAAGTAAAGAAAGAAAAGGAGAAAGAAAAAAGCGCAGCCCAAGCTTCGATTGCCAATGTCGAATTGAAGAAAGCTGAATGGGCGGCTTGTTTTCCTAAAATTAAGCCCAGCGCGCACCTACAGAGCAGAATGCCTACACCAAATTGTACAGAGTCAAGAAACATCAGAAGGTGTTCGGAAAAATCATGCGTGGGCTTATTTTGAAGACTTGAATGTCTATGCTGTAAAGAGAGAAAAGGGGATTGAGTACTTCAGATATCCTCATGATCTGAAGACTCTTCCTGGTTTTGAGCTCAACCGACTGGCATGCATAATTTTGATATATGCTTATCCAAGGAAGATGTTAGGTTGGTTTGAAGCTGCTTTGAAGAAAAAAATACCACACCAGGTGGGTAAACTTCAGACCTCAACAACCGAAGAGGTATATCCGTAGGTCTGAAGTGTACCCTATATCTGGGAAGCCGAAAGTTATGCTAAAGTGGAGTCCCCCGTGCACAATGTCAAATATTCCTTTACGGGAAATGCCTCAGGACTTCACTCCACTCTTCAAATGGTGGTATTATGATTGGAGGACAGGGGAAGTGGTCATAGTTCTGAACAAACATGGAAAGATGGAGACTATCCGGGTATTTGACCCTATGTGGCTTACAAACTTGTCGGCAGAAGATGTCTACACATTATACAAGTGGTCACTGTTCTATGACACGCAGGACATTGTACAAGCTCTCTAGTTTCAACACGTGATAAGTCTCTATTTTGCATTTGAAATACATGCAGGAGTTACAAAAGAGGAGAAGTACAAGAGGTTCCAAGAACATGTGAAGAGTGTTAGACATAGAGGAAACTAGGTCCAAGGGGGAGTTTGTAGATACATGTGTACCTAGTTTATGAGCTCAATGTAAATGTCTTTCATGTCTTACACATCTGTAATGAATGGGTTCAATGAAATATAATTTATGGTTGATCTTTATTAATGTTTAATATTTCATATTATTATTATGTTAAAATATAATGAACTTACTATATAGGTTTGAGGGTGTTATGCATGATTCTTAGTCAATAATGATTAAGAAATGTGTTTAACATGGTCGGATGAGTAATCATGCGAATGGCCCATACTTATGGACCATACGCATGAATACATCATGCTTATGGACCAGTCACATGACTGAACCAAGAGATGGATCAGTCGCCCGATTGAGACATAAGACTGACTCAGTCGCACGACTGAACCTTCAGTTGTGCGTATGACTCAATCGCATGATTCAGTCACACGGCAGAACCATGCTAATGGTTCAGTTGTAGGAATAGAAGCCCCTAACCTATAAACACCACTTAATTCGTGGAAAAAAGAGGAATTCAAAACACTTGATATTCTTACAAACCCTAGCCGTCCAGAACGTCAAAGGAAGCCTGTCCAAGTTCATAGATCATTCCTGATCGATCTCTATTCGTTCATAACGTTTAGTTTCAAACGTATATCGATCGGGTAATAGTTCTCACTGATTGGATTGCCAATCAAATAGGATTCTGCACAATTTGATTCAGTATAAACGTAGGATCTTGATTGAAAGATCTCACAACCTTTAATCACTCTTCAGTTTCACATACACTTACTTGTAGGCAAAGAAATATGGACAAAAGATAAGAAAAATGGCATCCACATGGATATGGGCCTGAGGAGGTTGTTAAGGTTGGACAATTGCAAGTGAGGGTGGTGAATGCTCAATATCCATTCTCTAGCCAATGCACCATGTTCTATGACTGTGGTGACTTTCTCCTTTTTTTGGTAACAAACACATACATTCTCAAATGGAATATCTTACTAAATCTGATATGGAAACTGGCATCATGACTAAGTCTCCACTGATCACTTCTGATGACTTTGATACTTGGTGTATAAGGATGGAAGGATTTATCAAGTCTCAAGACAACAGGATGTGGAAATTTGTGGTCTTAGAACCTCACATTCTAAGTACTACTTCAGCAACTACAGATTGTGAGATGATGCCTAAGGAAGTGACTGATTATTCTAAAGAAGACTAGAAGAAAATATACATTGATCAGAAAGCCATGATCGCTCTTCAAATTACTCTTCCCAAATCCATCTACAAAGGCTTCATGAACTATGAGACTGCCAAAGAACTTTCACATGCATTAAAGATGACGTATGAAAGATCTATGAAAGCTAAGGAGAACAAGAAAGGCATCTTGAAGCGGCAGTTTGGAAACTTCACCTTCAAGACAATTGAAACTAAGACTCAACAATACTTCAGGTATGTTGAGATTATAGATACTCTATTGGATGTTGGAGTTAAACTTAAGAATAGGGACATAATAGGAAATTGCATGTTCTCTCTTCCTAGATAATGAACACACTATTGTATGACCATTAATAGAACTAAGAACCTCACTACCCTCTCTCTCACTAAGTTGTATGGTATCTTGAGCGGTTACCAAATGGAGATGAACATTAAAATCCTTCACCTAGCTCATCCAGCACCCAAAAGAGTTCAATCCTTTGTGTGGTTGAATGAGATAGTAGAGAACCACAACATCATCTCATCCGCTACCCTAAGAACTCACCAAAAAGACCTTTCATCACCTTCCTAAAGACACCAACAAAGAGCTACACTCAACCAAGACCCTTCCAAGGGCCTAACTCTTCTCAGGCCTTTGTGTCTTTAGATGAAAGTTTTGGAAACTTTCTTTTCACTATTGAAGACCTAGAGTGCATCCATCTAGATGATCTGGAATACATGGAGACAGTCCAGCAAATGGCTACTCTCACTCATAGAGCCAAGAAGTTCTACAAGAGGACAGTAAGGAGGTTTCCAAGCAATAAGACTAGTGGAAAGTTTGGGTTGCACAAAAGCAAAGTAAAGTGTTATAATTGTAACCAAATAGACCATTTTTCTAGGGAGTGTAAAGCACTAACAAAAAATGGTGGTCAAACATAGTCTATATCAAACTACACTAATACAGCTCCATGAACTGAGAAGCCCAACTAACCTAGCTGCAAACTATAATTGTTGTTGAAAAGGACGTTTTGAATGGAACTTTCAGGTAGAAGATTGTTGGACCAAAAGAACCAATAAACCGGATCAGAAAAACCTTTAAGTCCCACAGACGTCACAACAACTACTGAAGACCACAACAGCTGAAGACAACAGCTGATTACAAAGTCTGAAGACAAGTGCTGAAGACAAAGTCTGAAGACAAGTGCTGAAGACAAAGTCTGAAGACAAGTGCTGAAGACAAAGTCTGAAGACAAGTGCTGAAGACAAGTGCTGAAGACAAAGTCTGAAGACAAGTGCTGAAGACAAAGTCTGAAGACAAGTGCTGAAGACAAGTGCTGAAGACAAAGTCTGAAGACACAAGTGCTGAAGACAAAGTCTGAAGACACAAGTGCTGAAGACCAAAGTATCAGACGTTGTCACAACAGCTGAAGAGGTCTTCTTCAGTAGTTGTGATGGTTTACCTTTCAGTAGTTTTATGTTTTATATGTTCAGTAGTTTGACACAACAGCTGAAGAATACTTCTTCAGTTGTTGTGCTCATCAGTAGTTTTATGTTTTTCAGTAGTTTTGTAAAACGACTGAAGAGCTTGTTCTTCAGTCGTTCTAGTTTCAGTAGTTTCTTATCAGTAGTTTCATATTTTGTACTTGACACTCTGATATGTTCTCAGTAGTTGTGAACATTTCAGTAGTTTGTTAAGAGTTAGTTATTTTTGTAATAGATCTGCCAGTTGTCACTTTCCCGTGATAACAGTAGCGATTGCACTCTATATAAGGAGTGTCAACCTATTGTAATAAGTGAATGATTTGATCAGAAATATTCGATATTATAGAAACATTCCTTGTAACAGAAATATATTCTCTCGTTATAACCGTATTTGTTCTTAATGCATACGAGTATCAAATTCTTGCTACAATTTGTCTAATTCTTGTTCTTATTCCGCTGCGTTACGCTCTATTACATCAAACTTGTGATCACTGATCCTGAAAAATGGTATCAGAGCAGGTTAATCATTGATCGATCTAATAATTAATAATTAAAACTGCTATTCAAGATCCAAGTTTGATTGAATTAGCATTTTTTGCAAGAAACGGTTATAGAGATTGAATTTTCTGTGTTTCTGGTCATTCATCATGAGTTTTTCTCTTGGTTTTCATTGAGTCTGTTGTGGTCTATGTAAAAACGTTTAAAAGCTTGAATTAAATTGTATTTGGACTGAAAATGACTACTCCTTCCAATGATCCTCACAATACTGGTTCCTCAACCAAGCCTCCAATGCTGGTTAGGAATGAGTATAACATATGGCAACGACGAATGCTCCATCACCTGTCTGTTAACAGCGCAGGTTGTTGGACATCAGTGGTACATGGTCCACACAAGCCTATGGTGAATAACCCGGAAACCAATCAAATGGTTCCGAAGAGGAGGGAGCAATACTCAGATGCAAAAGCCCATGGAATTCTGGCCATGGCACTGCCCAATGAAATCTATTCTGGGCTAATGCATCATGAAACTGCCCATGACCTCTGGAATGCCTTGAAAGAACAATTTGGAGGAACAGATGAGGTCTTGGCAAATAATAGAGAAATCCTTGCCCAACAATACGAGACATTCTCTCATAGAAAGGGTGAGACACTGACTCAACAGTTTGAGCGGTTCTCTTGTTTGATCTCTGAATTAAAAATGGTCAAACTTGAGTACACGAATATCCAGATGAATAACAGATTTCTCAGATCACTGCCTGAGAGATGGGACACATATACTATTGTCCTATGCTCTAGTGCAAATTTGGAAAAACTATCTCTCACCCAACTCCATGGGAAATTGCTCACATTTGAGAGAGATAGAATAGAAACAAAAACTGTCTTCATCTGGAAAGCTCAATGAAGATTTTGTACCAGGCAACACTGCCTTGGTTGGTCATGACTTAGAATATGCTTCATCTGAATGCCAGTATGATGAGCATATTGATTTCTCCTCAAACACTTCTGATTCTGCGTTTGTGAGTGTTGATAGTCAGGTGTAATAATGACAATCTATGCTTCATCATGGATGATCTCAAGGGGATTCCTGATGATGACTTAGAAGAGATGGATATTTTGAGCCAAATGGCCTTGATAAATATTAGATCTCAGAAGTTCTACAAAAGAACTGGAAGAAAGTTCCCAGGACTCTCTGGCAAAACCAAAGTTAGTTTTGACAAGAGTAAGTTGAAGTGTCACAAATGCCACAGGCTTGGACACTTTGCTAGAGAATGCAGATCATCTGGATCTAATTCCTCTGCACCTTTTGTGACTTTCCCTGGCAATAGTCAACAACACAGAGGGCAACTTCCTGTCAATTCTAGTCATCATTCTCAACCACAATCTCCTGCATATTTTGTTCCTCAGGGTCAAATGCCATATCCTTACCCTTGTTACTACATGCCATAGTCAAATCAAGTTCAAGTCCCTATAGTACCACAACCTCATGCGCTACCAGAACCTCAACCATCTCAATCTCATCAACCTCAACAACACAACTTCTTCACCCCTGGAGTTGTTGACTGGAGCAGTTTACCGGATGACATGTCTGGTCATGAACAACTGTTCACAGGTGCTGGTCAACATAGTGGTGACAGTCCTTTTGGGAATCTGGCTCTCATGGCCCTGGAGTCTACTGAGGGTTCCTGCTCAAATGCATCATCTTCACAGGTAACTCAGGTATCTTCAGAGGCTAAAGCCAAGTTATGTTCTGAATCATGCATTGCTGCCTTTGTCTCCATTAGAGAGGAAAATGTAGCATTAATAAATCAAAAACTTGAGTTTGAGAAAACCATTTCCAAAAGAAAAGCTGAGTTTGACTCTGCTCTTAATAGTAAAAATGATGAGATTTATAAGCTTAAATGCCAATTAAATGGAAGGGGTTAAACAGGTAACAGCTGAGATTGCTCAAAAGAAGAAGGTGCAACATAGGAACTTATGAAACTCCAATGCCAATGTGTCTGAAGAGCTGAAATCCTTATCACAAAATAAGACATAGCTGGTTATGATGGTTCAACATCTATTGGGAAGAGTTAACCAATTAGATGTTCCTATGTTGAAACCACAGAAAAGGAGGTCCAAGCCAAAGGATTCCTTTTCTTCACCAGTTTCTTCCTCTCAAGCTGTTGTTTCCAACAAACATGTTAGTTTACCATCTGTTGATGAGAACAGGCTCAAAACCAAAAAGGTTTGGGTCTCAAAATCTAACTAATTTGTTGTGTGTTGCAGGGTTCTTCAACATACCTCAAAGGCATCTGGTATGTAGACAGTGGAGGATCCATGCATATGACAGGAAACAGATCACTTCTTAATGACTACTCTCAAGGAAGGAAGGGCTTTGTGTCATTTGGCAATGATGCAAAGGGTTACATCATCGGCAAAGGCTTTGTTTCCAATGGGGAAATAAAGTTTGATGATGTTAACCATGTGGAATATCTCAAGTACAATCTCTTGAGTGTCAGTCAAATGTGTGACAAAGGCCATGTTGCTGTTTTCACCAGTCAGAACTGTCAGATTCTATCATCCAAAGTTCTAAGTTTGATTGATAAGGGTTGGATGAACACACTCTCCTAAAGGCCAACAGGACAGGAAAAGTGTATGCCTTAGATCTTTCCAAGAAAATAGATCTCAAAGGCCATCCTTGCCTATTTTCCAAGGCTTCCTCTCAAGAATCTATTCTATGGCATAGAAGGCTGGGTCATGTTAATCTCAAAAATATAAATCAGCTGATAAACCATGGTTTAGTAAGGGGACTGCCTATGAAGGAGTTCAAGTGTGAAGATAACTACACTGCTTGTTTAAAAGGAAAACAACACAAAGCTTCATTTCCCTCCATAGAAGAACCTAAGTCCACTGCCTGCTTATAGCTTCTTCACATGGATCTCTTTGGTCCTGTGAGAGTGATGAGTATGGCTAAGAAGAAATACTGTCTGGTAATTATGGATGATTACTCCAGATTTGTATGGACTTTCTTCTTGCATTCAAAGGATGAGGCCGCGCAATCCATTATGAACTTTGTGTTACACGTTGAGAAGCAGTATTCCCTACCAGTTAAGTGTGTGAGGAGTGACAATGGTACTGAATTCAGAAACCACACACTTGATGAGTTTTACTTATCAAAGGGAATCAAGAGGCAGTATAGCATCCCAAGAACTCCTGAGCAAAATGGAGTAGTGGAGAGAAAGAATAGGACCCTTATTGAAGCTGCAAGGTCCATGTTGGCTGATTCTGGACTGCCAATGACTTTTTGGGCTGAAGCTGTCAATACAGCTTGCTATGTACAGAATAGAGTTCTAGTAAATCAGAGGTTGATGAAGACTCCATATGAAGTTCTTCATCATTTGGCCCCTCTCATTTCATTCTTCAGAGCATTTGGGTGTCCTTGTTTCATTCTCAACACACGGGATCAACTCCAAAAATTTGATCCTAAGGTGGATGCACGGTACTTTGTTGGTTATTCATCAACTTGCAAAGCATACAGAGTCTTCAACTGTAGAAAAAAGATGGTTGAAGAGACTCTACATGTTAAGTTTAATGAATCTCCAAAGGACAAGATTCCACAAAGCCCTGTGGAGATATTTGATTTGGACATACTACAATATGCTCCTTATCAAACTCCTGCTGTTGCACCTGTCAACAGTTCACCACCTGGTGGTTCTGCTGGTGCTGCTGATGATGATGATAGCAGTACTCACCTCTTCAGGTTTAGTGATCAACTGCCTGATTCAGCTAGACCTGATGGTCTTGTAGCTCCAGTAGCACCATCCACAACAAATGCTGATGAGATTTCTTCAAATTCAACTTCCTTTGAATTACCATCCACTGATTGGTTTCAAGGAAATGATTCACCATCACCATCTGTTGCTGATGAGCCTGCTACAAACACTTGCACAGATCTCATTGTGTATCAAGATCTGAAGAGTCACCCTATGTCTCAAATCATTGGTGATATCATTGCTGGCGTATCAACAAGAAGTCAATTGTCAAATTTCTTCTTTTATGCTCTCTTCATCAGTCAGCAAGAGCCAAAGAATTATCACATTGCTTTAAAGGACAATGGATGGGTTGATGCCATGCAGCTTGAGCTTCTTCAGTTCAAGAAACAGCAAGTGTGGGAACTGGTTCCTCTACCTCCAGGTAAGTGTGCAATAGGCACTAAATGGGTGTTTAGGAACAAAACTGATGAAAATGGGCTTATTGTTAAGAACAAGGCCAGACTGGTTGTTCAGGGGTTTGCACAAGAAGAAGGTATTTATTATGATGAAACCTTTGCCCCTGTAGCCAGACTGGAAGCAATTCGATTGTTTTTAGCTTATGCTGCTTATCAAAACCTTAAAGTTTTTCAAATGGATGTCAAAAGTGCATTTTTGTATGGGAAAATTAAAGAAGAGGTTTATGTATGTCAACCACCAGGCTTTGAGGACAATAAACATCCTAATTGGGTGTATAAGCTTGATAAGGCTTTGTATGGGTTGAAACAAGCTCCTAGAGCCTGGTATGAGACATTATCAAACTTTCTTCTGGAAAATAATTTCACTAGAGGCTCCATAGATAAGACTTTATTCATTAAGAAAGCTGGGCAGCATAATCTACTTGTTCAAATTTATGTAGATGATATTATTTTTGCATCCTCTGATCCACAGTTGTGCGATGCCTTTACAAAGTTGATGCAACAGAAGTTTGAAATGAGTGCCATGGGAGAATTACAGTTCTTTCTGGGTTTGCAAATCAAACAAAAGGCTGATGGAATTTTCATTCATCAGTCCAAATACACAAAAGATCTTTTGGAAAAGTTTGATTTACAAAACTGTAATCCCTGTTCTACCCCCATGTGCAGCACCACACAACTGGATACAGATCAGAAAGGTAAAGTGGTTGATGAAACACTTTACAGATGTATGATTGGGTCCTTGATGTATTTAACAGCCTCTAGACCAGATATTATGTTTGCTACATGTGTTTGTGCTAGATTTCAGGATGCACCTAAGGAGTCTCATTTGATTGCAGTCAAGAGGATCTTTAGATATCTGCAAGGCACTCCATCTCTAGGTTTATGGTATTCTACTAGACATTCTAGTAAATTAGTTGCCTTTTCTGACAGTGACTATGCAGGGTGTAAGTTGACCAGGAAATCAACTTCTGGTGGATGTCAATTCCTAGGCAACTGCTTGATTTCTTGGCAGAGCAAGAAACAGACCTCAGTTGCTACATCAACTGCTGAAGTAGAGTACAATACCGATGCAAGTTGTACATCTCAGGTACTCTGGCTTCAAAACCAATTATTGGATTATGGCATAATAGAGACTAAGACCCCATTGTTAATGGATAGCTCTTCAGCTCTTTGTATTGTCAAGAATCCTGTCCAGCACTCTAGAACTAAAGATATTGAAATCAGACACCATTTTATTAGAGATTGTTTTGAAAAAGGTCTGATTGATCCAAAATTTGTTCCTAGTGCTGATGAGCTTGCAGACATTTTTACTAAGCCTTTGGATAGTTCAACTTTCCACAACCTGGTGTTAAGGCTTGGTATGCTGCAGCTAGAATAAGTGACAACTACTGATGATCTCAGCTCACAAGTACCGATGATCATTAGTTCATTATTGTCACATATAAGTACTGATGAGTTTTTTTTCCTCAGTAGTTTTTATAACTACTGAAGGATACATACCTCACCAGTACTAAAGTACTTTATCTGTTAAAACAGCTGATGTAGCTACAACAGCTGATATAGTCACAACAGTTGATGCAGCCACAACTACTGATCTCAGAAATGCAGATAAGTATTGATGACGAATGCAACGTCTGAAACTCAGATCTAAGTCTGATGAGTAAGAGTGGAGGTCAGACTGAAATAGCTGAAAAGCTATGAATTGACGAAAACAGCTGATGAGTAATTACTCTTCAGTTGTTTCTACAACTGCTGTTTCATTAAAACAACTGAAGCCAAAACTATGTCTTTAGTAGTTTACAACTACTGAAGACTAACACCAAGTCTTTAGCTGTTTACAACAACTGTTGACAAAACCACTGTCTTTAGTAGTTTCAGAACTACTGATGACTAATACCAAGTCTTCAGTTGTTTCATCACCTGAAGTCAAAACTGTCTTCAGTAGTTTTTATAACTACTGATGACTAAATCAGAGACTTCAGCTGTTTCAATGTCTGACGGTTAAAACCAAGTCTTCAGTTGTTTTATAACAACTACTGATCACACCAATACGGTCAGTCATTCCAAACCTCTGAAATTTAATACCACGTCATCAGTAGTTTCAACAACTGATGACTAACACCAAAACCTTCAGTCGTTTTCTAACCCGACCCTTTAAATACCTTATCCCACCTTCAGAGGTTTTATCTTCTCTCAAACCTAACGTTCAAAAACTCTCTACCCTCTCTTCATCAATGGCGACCATGCAACTACAACCACGACACAACTGTGTCTCACATCTCACCAAATCGCCTTACTGGACCAAGTTACACAACGCCATTGATTTAATGGTTCAGTCACCCTACAAAACGGCTTTTCTAGTAAATCCTACCATATATGCCGAATCCCTTAACCAATTCTGGACAAACGTCACTCTGGTCTCTGAGGAGAATGACACAGAGTCTCTTCAATCGTTTGTCCATGGCCAAAAAGTGGTCATTACTCCAGACACTTTTCGTGAAACCCTTAATCTGGATGATGCCACTTTCCCAACTGGTTATCCAAAGGGCACAACAGATCAATCATTTGCCCACCATGGATACCAGGGTAACCTGAGTGCATCTACCATACTGAAGAAACATTTCCTGGATGCCGAACGTCTCATATTTCATATGGTAAATGTATGCCTTGCCTCCAAGACATCATCATGGGATCAAATGTCCACAAGGTGGCAACAGGTAATGTACTCCATCCTTGAGCAACAACCTTTAATTTTTCTGAAATACTATTTTTAGAGCTCAAGGATATGGCCCAAAAACAAACTGCTAACCGTTGGATATTATATCCTCGGTTCATAATGGCCATAATTGAAAACCAGCTTCAAGCTGAGGGACTTTTTGGCCTGGGAGTCCCTGCTATGGCTGTACTGCCGGAAGTATACTCCCGGCACAACTCTGACCAATCACTGAAAATGGCTGCCAAGCTGCGAAAACCCACGCAGCTGGAACCCACAGCCACCACCTCAAAATCCAGAGTCCCCACCAAACCCACTAAAAAGAAGACAAAAAAGGCTACTCAGGGAAATGAGTCCCCTGAGGATGCCCCTGCAACACAAACGCAGGCTATATCCACTGGTTATAACCCCCTAGTGGATACAAGGACTTCACCAGCCACAGCCGCTCAGGATTCCTCTCAAAAGGAGCCTACAGCAACCACAGAAGGGGTACCCACAAATCTGGGATCTTCCTCATTTGAGGAGATTGCCATTGAAGAGCACTATTCTCCCCAGGTGCACACTGCTTTTACCCCATCTCCCCATGCAACCGCCCCCCAAAGTCCAACCATTATCATTGCAAACATGCTGACTCAGCTGCATGCCTCTCCTCCTCCCCAACAACCACCAACAAAGGGGAGAACCACAGCTATTGAGGACGAGGATCACCATGCTTCTACCAACCCACAGCACCGGGGTTTACACGTTCTATCTCCTGGTGTGGATATGGAGATTAGAACATCTAGTGAGGCTGCCACCTCTTCTGAATCAGCACATGATCAGAATGAGGCTGGTAACATAGCTAAGACCTCACTAGAGGCAACAGCTGATGAAGGACATAGTCCTAAGGCTGGAAGTCCCCAGTTCCAAGAAAAAGGGGCACATGCTAAAACTGGTCTACACCCAGTGCATGTACATCCTGCTACAAGCAGGAGGTCAGGTGATTCAGCATCTGCTGATTATGACCTGGGCTTCTTCTATGATGCTCTGGCTCAGAACACAATTCTTGAGGAAGATGTCAGTAGACTACAAAGACTACTTGACCAATTCTCTCAACAAGCAAGTCCATCTGCCACCACAATAAACCCACAGATGGCACCTTCACCTAAAGGTCTCCCATACACTCAGCCACTCAAAACTTCCGAGCCACGAGCCTCTATTTCTGGCACTGCTTCTCAGGGACAGAACCCCTCTGAGTAAACAGCTGCTATCTTTCAACAATCCCTACCTCTCATCACCCCAATGATCACAGACATTGTGATCAAAACCATGGATGAAAGGCTTCCCTCAATCATACAACCCTTGGTG
The DNA here is from genome assembly GCA_025506515.1 of Flaveria trinervia. NCBI lineage: Eukaryota > Viridiplantae > Streptophyta > Magnoliopsida > Asterales > Asteraceae > Flaveria > Flaveria trinervia. Next base: position 68,525,789 of record CM046452.1, read on the forward strand.
GAGGAGATTGTGAGCACAAGGCTTTCTGCTACTCAAACCCTTGCAACCAATGCAACCAAAAAGGGGGAGAGTCAGTCAGTGAAAGCAAAGAGGAAGAGCAAACTGAAAGAAAAGGAAACTGAGAAGGAAGAGGAGTCTGTGAAGGGAACCGAAAATGATCAAGTGGGTGAAAGTCACAAAGACTTTCATGTCACATATAAGAAGAGGAAGGGTGAAGGAAAAGAGAAAGAACTCCTACTCGATGAGATGATCAAAATGGTAGATGCTACACATAGTAAATCAATGGATGCCAATATTGATCAACTGTATAGACAAGGTTTGATACTGCACAGCTTGACTCAGAGATCAGGAGACTTGAAGTTGAAGAAATTAACTCAAGATGGGCAAGTTATGATGCATTAGAAAGAGAGAGACTAGAGATCATGATCAGATTCATTGCAAAATATCTTGGGAGATCATTGGTCGAGATTAAATCATGGACCAGGGACTGTATCTTGGCCATAACCTCCAAGATCTGTTCGTCTGAAGCATACACTAAGGGTTAGTAGTCGAAGCTTTGAATGAAGCAGGAGCAGGGAGCAGGACTGAGCTAGCCAAACACTCAAAAGAGACACTCACCTCTAAAATGCTAACTCAGCCTGTCAACATTCCCTCTCCAAAACAACCACAACCACAACCCACAAAACCAACTCCCTTACCCTCTAAACCAACAGCCGATGATGCACCCAAGAAGAAGAAGAGAAGGGTGTTGAGGCTAGAAGAAGAAGAAGAAGAGGATGATGTGGAAGAAGATAGGCTGCCTCTGTCTGCAGTCCTAACATTGCCTAAAGCCAAACTCATGCCCATCACTCCCACCTCACAGATGGAAACTGTGAGAGTAGAGATTGAAGAAGAGCAGCAGCAAAGGCTTCATGACGATGAGATGTTGAAAAGCAACGACAAAACTTATGTTGCTTCTTCATCAATAATTAGTATGAAGAAAGAAGCTCTGAGGTTGTACACCCTTGCCAACACATTTCAATATCAGAAGGAAAAGGTGAGAGTATGGTCTGATCCTAGGGTGGCTCACAGGATTGTAAAGAAAGACATTCCTTCGAGATACAAGGGCCAAGTAAAAAGGATCGTAGATGAAGAGATCACAGTGGTCCTTGTAGTATCACCCTGGGAGATTGTAGAAGATTTCAAGAAGGCCTATGAGACTAAACAGCCACCCCAAAAGATGTTAGAGAACATAGTTATTAAAAAGGGGTTAGTCTACAAGAGGCTTGAGAACTTCAAACAAAATGAGCTCAGTCTGTTACTTGAAGGGACTCATCCTGATGAGTTTGCATACAGACAGATTACAACAGTTGAGCTCAAAAATGGCAAACAGGCCAAGTACATCTCAGAGTTGTATGGACGTGAAGGATTGTTTGATGGTGAAGCTGAGAACCTGACCATGGAAGAACAAATTATGTTTCTCAGAGAATTCACCAGAGAATCCTACAGGCTTATACATGGGAAGTGAGTCTCATGGATGGGGGAATAGCTCGGTGTCCAATTCCCCAATACAGAGCTCCCATCCATACATTGCCAACCAAATCATCAGAGACTCATTCCCAGGCTAGTGCTTATATGGGTCATCTTCTCAACTGATCAAGAAGGAAAAAGACCAACCATTCTGCCAACAATAAGTGGGACCTCAATAAAGTTAAAGGTTTTGGCTGCATTGGTTCAGGGGGAGTTTGTTGGACCAAAAGAACCAATGAGCCGGATCAGAAAAACCTTTAAGTCCCACAGACATCACAACAACTACTGAAGACCACAACAGCTGAAGACAACAGCTGATTACAAAGTCTGAAGACAAGTGTTGAAGACAAGTCTGAAGACAAGTGCTGAAGACAAAGTCTGAAGACAAGTGCTGAAGACAAAGTCTGAAGACAAGTGCTGAAGACAGAGTCTGAAGACAAGTGCTGAAGACAAAGTCTGAAGACAAGTGCTGAAGACAAAGTCTGAAGACAAGTGCTGAAGACAAAGTCTGAAGGCAAGTGCTGAAGACAAAGTCTAAAGACAAGTGCTGAAGACAAAGTCTGAAGACACAAGTACTGAAGACAAAGTCTCAAGACACAAGTGCTGAAGACCAAAGTATCAGACGTTGTCACAACAGCTGAAGAGGTCTTCTTCAGTAGTTGTGACGTTTTACCTTTTAGTAGTTTTATGTTTTATCTGTTCAGTAGTTTGACACAACAGCTGAAGAATACTTCTTCAGTTGTTGTGCTCATCAGTAGTTTTATGTTTTTCAGTAGTTTTGTAAAATGACTGAAGAGCTTGTTCTTTAGTCGTTGTAGTTTCAGTAGGTTCTTATCAGTAGTTTCATATTTTGTACTAACACTCTGATATGTTCTCAGTAGTTGTGAACATTTTAGTAGTTTGTTAAGAGTTAGTTATTTTTGTAATAGATCTGCCAGTTGTCACTTTCCCGTGATAACAGCAGCGATTGCACTCTATATAAGGAGTGTCAACATATTGTAATAAGTGAATGATTTGATCAGAAATATTCGATATTACAGAAACATTCCTTGTTACAAAAATATATTCTCTCGTTATAACCGTATTTGTTCTTAATGCATACGAGTATCAAATTCTTGCTACAATTTGTCTAATTCTTGTTCTTATTCCGCTGCATTACGCTCTAATACATCAAACTTGTGATCACTGATCCTGACAACCCGAATGCAATTGAGTTCTACCACCTAGAAAGCCACCAAAATACACAACCGAACACACACAATCAAACAACCAAGGCATAGGCCAGTTAAGAACATTGCAAAACCAAGAATTCTTACCTTAAATTCGAATTTATGCTCTTGTTCTTCAATTATCCAAAAGGTTTCAACTTCTCTTACTCTCTCTCTCCAAAACCCGATGACAAGAGTCAAATGGGCGGCCATACCACCTTTATTCACCAACTTTTAAACTTGTGTCCTTTTGGACAAGTTTTACCCCTAAGCTTGGGTTAAATTGGGTTAAACCAAGTAGTGAAGGCAAATCATGATGAAAATAAGTTATTGGAACATCTTTGTACTCTTAAATACATTGCTAAAGTAAACATGTATAGGTCCTACAACTTGGAAGTAAGATATGATCTTTAGTCCTTATACATTTTAAAAAGATAATTTTAAAAGAGAAAAAATGATTATAAGCATAAAATAAAGGACTAAGAGAAAACCATTATAAGCTTAAATGATTATAATTTTAAAATAGACCTTGTTACCAAGTTAATTGAATGTTAGGCTAAACTTGTAATCACCAAAGCTAAGGTACAAAAATGTGTTCTTGAAGAGGAAACCTTTAAGAAAATTATGTCTTCATCCTTGCTTGCAAAAGTTTATTATCAGAACAGACATGGACTGGGATCATATGAAATAACTCTTGTACACATATTACTAGCATTCAAAGAACCAAGGTGTGGACCTTATGTAGACAAGCTTTCTCCTATTGATCTTATCCAAGAGGAAGATGAAGATGTAATCTAAGAAGGAAGCCCATGGAATGTATGATGTGTGGTGGTACAACTCATTATGCTAAGGATTGTATTTACAATACTAAGAGTGACATCCTTGTAAACAAGAAGAAAACTTGTGACAAGAAGAAGAAAACAACTTCGGAAGGAAAACCATTTTCCTTTGGAAACATCGAGGTGACACTAAAGAATAGGTGGAAAACTATCTTCGAAAGAAATTGATCTCGAAAGAAAAGAATGGTTTCAAGGCATTGAAGTCTACTGTAGTGGATGCAAAAGCTTTCGAAGGTTTAGTCTCCAAGGCTTGCAAAGTCCTAAAAACTTCTGACTTTCTGAAAGCCAAGTCTAATATTTCAAAGATGGTGTGAAGATCTAGGAAGGTCATGTGACTGAAGTTTCTTCATCAATAATACCCAAGGATCCTCAAAGTTTGCATATAAAATCAATAACTATTGAACTATCTTTAGTTCACCTTGATAAGCCCAAGACCTGCAAGTCTTGGGTTTCCAAATGTAACTAACCATCTCTTTTCGTATATAGGAACAACTTATGACCAAAATAATGTATGGATCATTGATAATGGTTTTTCCAGGCATATGACTAGCAATGGCTCTTTGCTTCAAGACATTGAGAAAATTGATGGAAGGTCAGTTGCTTTTTGATAAAAATCAGGGGGTTACGTCACTGGAAGGGGTAGGATCACATATGGTAACCTCAGCCTTGAGAAGGTAAACTTTGTCAAGAATCTGAAGTACAATATGTTAAGTGTATCTCAATTTTGTAACCAGAGACATAACATGCTCGTTACCGAGCATGAGTGCATTGTTCTTAAGCACAAGGTGATCATTCCTCAAAATCATATTTTGCTCTGAGCCCCTAGGAAAGGGAACAAATACAAAATGGATTTGTAAAAAACCTCCCCTTCATGAGAATTTTCTTGCTTTCTATCTAAATCCAATAGTGATAAATCTTTCATTTGGCATAAAAGAATGTGTCATGTAAACTTTAAGGATATGTATAAACTGATTAAGATAGATTTGATAACTAGAATGTAAAATAAATAGTTTACAAGTGATGACTATTGTGTTGCATGTCTGAAAGGATGAGACCCCTAAGATCTTATTACACATGGATATATTTGGCCTCACTAGTGTAATTAGTATAGGAAGAACTTCATACTGCCTTGTAATCATAGATAATTTCATAAGATATAAATGGGTCTTATTTCTTAGAAATATGGATGAGACCCCTCAAATCTCAAAATCCTTT